>BSUD01000003.1:91550999-92163716 GCA_033239045.1 Fagopyrum esculentum | reverse complement strand
ACCCCCCCCCCCCCTTGTGTCACTTGTTATTATAATCGATAATTGCATCTAAAACACCTTAAATCTCTTGGGTTTGACCCTTACTTAATCACTATACTTGTTCTTAGTTCTAAGTCGGGATTTACTTTTGATTGGGTATAGATTACCATAGAAATACCTTCGGTCAGTGATTTTTCAAGACAAGGTTTTGATTGAGTATTGAGGAACGATGCAAAAGTAATAGCATATGTGTCTCGTTAGTAGAAGCGGTGTAAAGTAAAGTACTTCCCTTCATTACTTGGAACTTGCAACAAGAATTGAGGAAACATAACATCAAGATTGGTTTGACAAGAACCAAAGCCAAATGTGTAAATTGGAAGTTTGATCTTCTTTGTTAGAGACAAGCAAAGAGAAACATAATAGAAATGTTGTATTGAGATAGACCTGAGTAGGGAGTTGAGTTTCCGATTTGTCGGACCTTTTTGAGATCTAGCGACAGTTGGAGAAGTGGCTTACAAGTTGGCATTGCCACTTTATGTTTTATGTGTATCAATCGAGAGCGTGCATACATGACTTCGAGACATGTCGTCAGTCATGATGATCTAGTGGCAGACGAGGGACCGATGAGGCTAACTAGAAGACGAAGGATAGTATCTTTGGTGGAGTTTTACGCTGAGCTAGTAGCATCGATAGAATCGACCGGTTAGACCTAGTTCTTCCCTAGGTTGTGTTATGTGCAAGTGTGGTGTTATGTGTAGTTGAGCCCAGTGCGGGAATGTGCTATGACTAGATATGTTTGCGGTAGTAATTTGACTAGATTGTGTGTATAGATTAGAAGGTTTAAACACCATATTTATTGGGTGCGTTTCTGTTTTATTTTTTTTTTCGGCTTTATCGATATTTTTATAGCTTAAGTTCTTTTTATATTAAAGTATTTTACGACGTAAAATGGCTTTCCCGAGTATATTTATATTTTTGGTTTACTTTCGGAAAAATTCGGAAGGTTGTTCCGATTTGTAAATCCCGTTCTCATTTGAAAACGAGTCTACTCTTTCATTATTTCCTTTTCAGCTTAAATTTCTTTTTCTTTTCTTTTTTTTAATCTCTTTCTCTCTCATTGGTGGCTGATGAGCAACTTTTGCACCCGACCCCTCGATTCTTCTGCCTTCTTCTCTGTTCCTTGACCTCTATCACGTAATCTCTCTCTCTCTCACGTTACTCTCTCTCTCTTACCCGCCCATCTTCTCCCTCTGCTCCTCTCCCTCTGTTCCTATCTCAAACCACAAGAACAAGTGCTCCACCACTTCTCCTCCTTGCGTGCCGCATCTGACAACTGCTCTCATTGCCGCCGCCTGGATCCTACTTCCGGCCACCTTTCGAGCCTCCTCTAGTCCTCTATCCTCGCCGGAGATGAGAGCCAACATTTCACCGTTTGCAGCCACAAGAGAGGAACACCACCGGGCTACCGCCTTCCCTCTGCCTTCTTGACCGGAGCAGCACCACTCCCCAGAAGCCTTCGATGTGCCTTGCTCATGGAACCCTTGTCCGAGCCATGACCGCCGCCTACTTGTCCCTCTTCTGTCGAATGGAGCCACCACCACGTGTTACTGCTGCAAGGGATCGTTAGTAACCACGAGAGGGAGCCCAGTGAGCCCGCCTCCGAAAGAGAACTCGGGGCTGCCTCACTCTTCCGCTGCCTTCTCCTTCCTTCTTCCACCTTCTATCGTGCTTGAGCACCTCGCCGCTTGCACCCTACCACCCTCTCCGGCCTTCGGACTCCGCCGGTAGGGAGAAAGCCCCAGCCGCCGCTTGTACTCTTGGTTCGCCCTCAATAGTGGCCTAAGAAAACCCTTTTCGGTTATTTGCATTTGGGCCCCCCTGATTTTTGGTATATTGCAATATGTGCCTATATTTTTATATTTGCATTCTCTACCCAGATTTTTAGAATGTATCTATTATGCCCCTACTTATATTTAATTATAGATTTGGCCCCAGAAATTTAATTGCAGATTTGGCCCATGTTCTTATAAGTGTATAAATTGCCCCGGAAAAAGTGTTGGCGGTTTTTAACCTTGGATTTTAATTACGGGGACATTCTTATATTTGTATATCTTTGATAAATTACCCGTAAAGTGATTTTGAGATTTTGACTCGGTTTTTAGTACGGGGTTTATTCTTATTTTTATGTACGCTATATACTATGCCCAAATTTAGCATTGTGCTAAATTTGTTTCATTTAGTGCTAGGTTTAGAAGCGCCCCGATTAAGGCAACGAATCCATATCTTCATCCGTAGTTTGTCTTCTGGCTTTGACCTCGTGTGAGTACCTTCTTCCTTGATCTAGTTATGTTTAGTAGTATCATGCTAGGCTGGATCTAGCATAACTTAGAGTGAATGCCAAGTAGTGGCTTTGGACCTTAGGCGAGTGTGATGAGCATGTTGGACCTCATAGGCTTGTACGTTGTTCTTGGTTGTTGAGTTTGATCATGAGAGTTAGTAGGTTGTTGAGAAAGCTCCTCATGCGTTGAGTGAGATGTGAGTATGTAGATTCTAGGATGCGGTCCTAAAATGAGAGTAAAATGATCTTGCGTAGATCATTTACGGAGAGGCCTTAGACATCTAGAGTTGAGCGAGTTTTGATACATATCTTGTTGTGAGCAGGTTGTAGGATTCTTCCCAAGGGAAGCAAGAGTGTTTTGTGAGTTAGCGTTTGGGACAAAGTAAGTCTCCGGACTTACTTAGCTCGTGTTCGTTGTATTAGTTTCTATGTGTGTTTGGTGGTGTGTGTTTTAGTATTGTTTATGTTATAACAATAAAACCGGAAATAGGACGACCTTTATATTATTATTGGCCCAAGTGTATGATAACGAGCGGTGACAATACCGCCTAGCTCTTGCGGAGAGTTCAGGGGTTCTCGGCGACTAGCCCGGGAAGGTAGACAGTCAGATGCATCAATACCATTCCTTGAAGGTGAGTAGGGACCGAGGCGAGATCATTCTCTCGTGTCACAAATCAAAGTTGAATTAGTTATGACTTAATAACAAGAAGTTGAATTAGAACAAAAACTTGTTCGCTCAAAAGTGCGTGCGTCAAAGTCTTAAATTTATATCCAGAACTTAAGCAAAAGCGAACCCGCAATGTACGGATCAGTTGTAGTAAAGCAAGAAATTCGAGAATCGAACTTAGGAATTTGGTGAGAATAAAATCGGTTCAAGTATTATCTGGCAAGAAGTAAAAGCTTTTGTAACAATGTTAAGAGACAAATAATTCCAAGGATTCAAGTATCCGATTGCGTCTTTCGATTCAAGACACTCTAAACATCAAAGGACAGAGTTGGGGTTGCCAAGGTTATGTGATTCGAAGAAAGGAATAATGTAAGGTGAAGTTCCACTACTATCTTATTTCAACTTAAAAGCTCTCGACCCGAAGGATGTTGAGGCTCACAAAAAAGAGTACTTAAGTTAAGATTTAACACTCAAACCACTCACTAAACCCAAGGATCTGACTCTCGAAGGTAAAGATGAAGGGTACACTCAAACCTTAATAGAGGATGTTGAGTCTCTCTATTACCCGAATCTTGCAAACTTTAGTTACCAAGTGAAGAATCAATGATGAAGTCTCTTCTTGCACTTGGATAAGGGTTAAAAAGGTTAAGAAAGACTAGGATTTAGGCAAGGTTTGACTTTGGTTAAAGGATAAAACAATGAGGAACGCCAGTCTAGAAAAATCGTGGTGTTCCTAGAGAAAATCGGTCGATTTTCTTGAAGAATTGTCCGATTTTTTGCAATCACAAAGATTAAATCTCAACTCTTAGGGTCCAAAAGGTTAAATGAGTTTAGTCTATCATCATTTATGTCTCAATCATCAACTATTCTCCCAAGAATCACAAAGTTCATAGCCAATCATTTACATTTTTGAATCAAAATCAAGATTGAATGAAGAAAACCATATAAAAACCAAACTTTGCATAAAATTGAAAAATCTCTAAACTCTGTAATCAATCCTTCAAAACAACAATAAAATCTCTCAAAACACTAAATAGAATGTGCTCACAAATCACAATAACGAACAATAATCAAAGATCTCACAACTTTCTTGAATCTTGAACTCTATCTTCCTTTCGCAACCTTCTTTCTCTCCAAGAATCTCCAATCCTCTATCCTCTGCCGTCAGTCGCCGATTTGTTGCGACGTCCCCTTTTCGTCTCCTAGGGTTACAACATAATCCAAATCACTAATGGGCTGCAAGACATTTCCCTCTTCTGGCCCAATGCTTTGGGATTTCGAACGTTATAATTTTTAGACGGTTACAAGTAAAAATCGACCGATTTTCTATATAACTCGTCCGATTTTTCTACAGGAAAATCGTTCGAGTCAAGAGATAAATCACCCAATGTTTCTTCTCTGAGAGTGCTCGTCTTTTGGCTTGTTTTCCACTTCTTTGTGTGACTCTTTCACGCACTTTCCTTGCTCCTAATGACTCCTCAATGGTCTCATATGCTTCCTTATCGCCCTTAGCTACTTCTTGCACCATTATTGCTTCCAAATCCATCGTTTTCACCTACAATTCAATCAAAACTCGTGTAGGCCTCTATTTCCGAAATACATATGAAACAAAGCTTAAAGGCACACAAATCTCTTCAAATGTAGAAGAAACTAAGGTAAAACATTCACAATATGCATGATTATAATGGTATATAATTCATGTCATCAAGTATGTTGTGTGTTTATGTTTACTTGTGTGTGTATGCCATCACCTTGATTCTAATGCTTTGAATATTAGCTAACGGTTTTTTACCGATGTTGTAGATTGCCTTGCAGGTTACGAATGCGGCCGAGAGATCCAGAAGAGTGGGCAGCCGGGGTTCCGCACATTTTAGGAGGGGTTTTTGTTCGAGTCGGGTTGTGTTTGTTCTTCGTTAATTGTTTTATATGCCGTGTGTATGACATTTGATCCTTGGAGTTGTTTTCGGCTGATGTCCGTTGTTTATATTCTTTCGGGTTTCCTTTCATTTCATAAAATGTATTCCAGTGAAATTGTTGTTAGGCTAAGGGTCGGAACCCATTGTGAGGTCTCCGCCCGTACATCCCGAGTCCCGCGTATTTGGGGTGTTACAAACTCCATTAAAAATGTCTAAGAAACAGAAAACAGACCTATCAGGGCAAGCATGCATAGTACATCCAAAGTCTAATGTCCAATCATCAAATTTGCATTTGAAAGGAATAGCACACATCAGCAGTTCACAAGAGCATTGAGCATGCATATTTTCAAACAAGGAAACATTATTTTCAATTCCTTTACTAGACTCGTCTTTCTTTTTCTTCCTACAATCATTTATGAAATGATCAGTTGATAGGTGATGGAATCACTATCAATTAGGATAGTTTTTAGAGTCTTTTTATTGCATTTGTGTCGGTTTATGCTACTAACTCCTTGGTCCAGAAGAAGAAGACTAAAATAAGCTAAGGAATGAATTATAAGCACTTAGGAGTGAAGATCGTTCACGAAGCAAAGCTTTTGTTGCCTCACCGCCCCCGCGGAGCCTTGTTACCGCCCCTGCGGGTGACACCTTACTCCGGAGCGCTCCTTGCGCCTTCACCAGCGCCAGCCACAAAGACTGTCACCGCCCCTACGTCAACCCCTGGCGCCCCTGCGGTGATTTTCCCTAAAGAAGCGAAGACCAGCGCCCCTGCGCCTCCCCCCGCACCTCTGCATGCGCCTCAACCTGGGGGATGGAAGATGAAGAGTTTGTGTCACCGCCCCTACGTTGACATCGGGACGCCCCGGCGGCTTGGCATCAGAAACGGCAAGAAGTTGAAGAGTCAGACGTTTGAAGAGCATTAAAGATCCGCCCCTGTGGAATCACCTAGCCGCCCCTGCGGTCATGAAGAAGATCAAGCGTTTTTTCCTTCACGGCCCCTACGGAGCTGAAGGCCGCCCCTACGGTTCAACGACAGAAGCTTTACTCCGACTGTTTACACCACCTTTATGGCATTAAAGGTGGTTGTTTTGGGGCGGCCATTTACTCCTGTTTAGTGTCTTTTGTAGTATAAATAGGCCTTGGTTGATTGCTAGAATCATCCAACTTGTTATCCATCATTTTCCACTTAGAAACCAATTTTCAATTCCATTGAATGAGTTGCTAACTCCCTTGCTACATTGGGTTGGTTTGAAGTTGCGTTGTTACATTGGTTGTAAGTTTTCTTTAATATAAGTTTTCATTCAGTAATGCTTTGTGTTTCTTTGATCTACATTGTCTAAATTGCATGTTTTACTATTACTTGAGATTGATCACCTTAGGTTCTAAAGTGCATGCAAAGAACTAGGATTAATAGGTTCCGGGTTCGGGTCTTTAATCTAGTGGTAAACTTTAAGTAATAACGGGTTGTAATTACTTAGAGAAAAGAAACACAAATATAAAGATAAGCTTAACGGTTTTAACGTTTTCTCTATATCCCTTAGTCTTTGTTTGAAAGCTAACTTGTTATTTGTTCTTGTAGGTTTACGGAACACTAACCTGTTAAGTTGCGTTGATGCCGGTTGGCTCAACACAGATATATGATCGAGACGGGAGATTACTTGAAAACTTGTAAAAGGAACTCACCAAAGTAGCCATTGCATGCTTAGAATCAACCTAGTGTAGATTCACCCCTTATTGTCTTACTTGTTGCGTTATTCGTTTTCATAAGTTTTTGTGCATCAATTTAACCAACCCCCCCCTTTGTTACTTGTTTCTATAATCAATAATTGCATCTAATAAAACACCTTAACTCTCTTGGGTTCGACCCTTACTTAACCCTATACTTGTTTTAGTGTTAAGTCGGGATTTACTTTTGATTGGGTATAGACGACCATAGAAATACCTCCAGTCACCAATTTTCTAACAATAGAAACACTTCTTATTTTCCTTATCAGATTCATAATTAGTAGTTTTATCAAAGTTTTCATCTCTTTTATCCTTCTTATTTTGCTTATTATTATTCTTAAATTTCCCCTAAGTCATGAGAACTTCGGCCTTAACTTCTGATTTCTTATCATTAGGTTTAGACTTAAAGACTTTCATGGACTCATTTTTATCAGTAATGGAGTCAATTATTTTAGCCTTGGTTAAGGTTTGAATACTATATTTAATCAAATCCTTATAGGTGTCAAATTGGGGAGGCAAAGAACCAAGCAAAATAACAGTAAGATGGGTGTCTTTTATAGTGTCATCACATCTTTCTAAAGTCCATTTCCATCTTAAGAAATTTATCTAGATTGTCATTTAAGGTTAGGTTCACATCCATATAAAAAGTAAAAAGCCTATGCAAAGTACATATGTGAGATGACAAAGATTTTTTATTATATTGTTTATCTAGAGCTTCCCACAAAGGTTTGGCGTTAGAGACACACTAGTACAAAGAGGGATTGTAGACCCCGGTTATTTTGTACATCAGACCCCGGTTTTCAAAGCGTGGTTACCGAAGCAACGTAAAGCTACTCAGACCTCGCTAATTGTCACCGGGGCAAAAAAATAATTCGAAACACGGTTATTTTAAATAATCATGGTCCCAGTTCTATTTTTTTTAAAAAAAAAGTTACAAGATTCGGACCACGGTTATTTAAAATAACCGTGGTCCCAGTTCTATTTTTTTAAAAAAAATTACAGGATCGGACGTGGTCCCAGTTTTATATTTTTTAAAAAAAACACTACGGTTCTATAAAGAACCGTGGTGCTTAAAAAAATCTACTAGTTCACTCTACTACACCAATTCTGATTCTAAACGCATACAACAATAATAATCACTTCAGCTTTGGCTGCTGCTTAGCCTCTTCTTCAAGTGAGTATGCCACACACGTTCTTAATTTCGTTATATGTTCTTCAAGTGAGTATGAACATTCTTCAAGAAGGTTCATCTGACATCAAATTTGCAAGTTTCCGAGGCTTGTCTGATAGAGATTTAAAAGCCTTGACAAGATCTTCTTTGACAATGAAGAGTACAGATGCTGCAAACACACTTTGAAGTATCTTTGTGCTCATTCCTCGGTAGAACCCAAATAAACCCTCATACCGGATCATCTTGATTATAGCATCAATGGTGCCTGCAGGATGAAGAGCCAAGTTATGAATCTACAACCAAACATAGCCTAATTACCATCTTTGCATCTACGGGATATCGTGTTAACCGAACAAACCCTATGTCCATAACACATAACAAGACGAAGCTGATAAATAAAACCTGAATATCTCGAAGAAGAACTGCTACCGATATCCTGCTTTGCTTGAAGCCTTGACTGCAAGGGTTACAGAACTTCAGATTCGGCCTTTAGGCCATAATATGCAAAACAAGTTACTATTCCACATGCAAGTAGTAGGTATATTTACCTTTACTACTAGCAAAGGATATGTTGAGACCGTAGCTCCAAGTTTGGCCACAACACCCAGAGCAAAGACCTACCAGACCACGCAAGTACAAAAACTCATACCAAAATTTACCGGAGATGAACAAATGTGTAATTTAGCATCACCCATTCAAATTTCATAACTCTAAAGCAGTAACATTCTTCCGCCCTTGCTTGTTGTTATAGTGTTCGCTCAAAAGTGTGTGCATCAAAGTCTTAAATTTATATCTAGAACTTATGCAAAAGCGAACCCGCAGTGTACGGATCAGTTGTAGAGAGGCAAGAAATTCAAGAGTCGAACTCAAGGATTTGGTGAGAATAAAATCGATTTCAAATTATTTGGAAAAGTGTAAAAGCTTTTGTGATTAATAAGGAGACAAACGATTCCAAGGATTCAAGTATTCAATTGCGGGTTTCGATTCAAGACACTTCTAAAGATCAAAGGATAGAGTTGGCTTTGCCAAGGTTATGTGTTTCAAAGGAAGGTTTCGTACGGCGAAGTTCCAAAACCTATATGTCTAATCCAAAGGCTCTCTCTATAAAGGTTGTTGAGGCTGCAATATAGAAAGATCTAAGGATAAGAATTACACTCAAACTAACCACCCAGAACCCCAGGATATGACTCTCAAAGGTAAAGATGGAAAGCACACTCAAACCTTAATAGAGGATGTTGAGTCTCTCTACTATCCAAATCTTGTAAACTATAGCTGTCAAGTGAAGAATCAATGATGAAGTCTCTTCTCACACTCAAATAGAGGTTAAAAAGGTTAAGTGATAGCATGAAATATGACTATATTTAAGGTACTTGTTTTGATTGTTTTCCCCTTTTAGATGTATACATGGATATGAGTTTGAAGCATTTATGAGCACATTCACCTATTTTGTCGATATAGAGATCTACACAAGCTTTGTTATATTTGTAGGTGAATAAAGGCTTGAATTGGAGCGTATGCGAAGGAATAGGAGTATTAGATCATGCTAGATGTCAAGAAGATGCATTGGAGAAGCTAAGGAGGAGCATGATTTGAGAACTTTACGAAACAAAGGCTTTCACAAAGGCTTTTTGAGTTTCCACGGCCAAACCAAGAGAACCACGACCGTGGTTTATACATTGAGATCGTGGAAGGTGATGTCGAAGAGCAACAGAGAGTTCCACGCCCTAAACCACGGTCGTGGAATGCTACACTAGTCCGTGATTTCCATTACGTTACCACGTGTCATATTTGCCATGTCAGCAATAGTTATCGGCCTTTCTCGTAACCCTATTTTTCCCTCTAAGAAGGCTGAAGGAGGGAGAAAATGGGACGGCTGATTACACCCCCGAAGAGAGAGATATTCGGATCATTGCTTAGGAAGATTCCATTGCGTGTAGGGAAGATCCCGAAAAGGACGCGATTGGAGATTGCATACTTAGAGATTATCTTAGGGTTTACATTTGGAGATGGATTGACATCCCGTTCTTCATTTTTCCTTGAGATTGTTGTGAGGATTTCTGTTCCCTCTTCCGCATTCATTGAACACATACACTTGTTGTTTGGATTTGAGATTGATTATTTGACTATTATTGAGTTTTCGAGATTTTTACCTTTTTCTCTTTTAAACTTGATTATTGATTCAATGATGATGGTTATTGGCTAAAACCCATTAGCAATTCTAAGGTGAAGGGTTGATAGTTGTGGCTTAGATAATGATAGATTGATCGTAAAAAGATTGGACCTTGAGAGTTGTGAGAAACTTCGTCGACAACCTTTTCCACGACCTGTTCTTGAGTTGTACGGCCGTGGTTCCTCAAGATCTAGCCGTGGTTTCCTCTATCGTACGTCCTTTTCTTTTTCTTTGATCCAAAGTTAAAGATTTTCTTTAACCTAGGCTTGACTTGCCTTTTCTAGGTAGTAGTGAGACTCAACATCCTCTATTTCGGTTTTGAGTGTCACAACCTTAACCGTTTTGGCTTGTCTTTGATCCCTTTGGTTTGGGCATGGGTATTTGAGAGTAATTCTTGTCCTTTGATCCTTTCTATACTGCAGCCTCAACAACCTTTATAGAGAGAGTCCTTGGGTGAGATATACACGGTTTTGGAACTTCACCGTACATAACCTTACATTAGATATACCTTTGCAATCCCGACTTTGTCCTTACATCTATAGAATATCTTGAATCAATTGCCACAATTCGATACCTGGATCTTTAGGATTGTTGTTTTCCCAATATTACTTGCAAAGCTTCTATATTTTACTTGCTCGACAATTTGTGAACTGATTTTGTTCTCACCAAATCCTTGAGTTTGACTCTGGAATTTCTTGCCTTACTACGCCAATCCGTACACTGCGGTTCGCTTTTGCATAAGTTCTAGATATAAATTTAAGACTTTGTGACACACACTTTTGAGCGAACAAGTTTTTGGCGCCGTTGCCTGGGATTTGGTCTAGACCAAATTCGGCTCTCGGTTGTCGAGCTTGGGATCTATTGCTCTTGTGATTTGATTTGTCTTTTTGAGTGATTTTTGCAGATTCTTAAGGTATATGCGAAGGACTAGATCTACCAAAGATCTAGTTCCTTTTGATCCTGAACTTGAGAAAACTTTGAGGAAAAAGTTAACGGAGAAAAAGATGGCTGAAAATAACGAGAGACACATCCAAGAGGAGTTGGATGAAACTCGAGCTCAACTCAAATTGAGCGAGAAGGCTCGCTTGGACGAAAAGGAACGTAATAAATTTCAAATAGATGAGCTTCGAGCAATGATTCTAGACATGAAACTAGAGAGGAATGATGCTAAGAAGAAGAAGAAAGCTAAGGAATCTATTGCTGAATCATCCGACGATGATGACATGCCGGACCTACAGGATATTGCACAAATAATCCATCCAGTTCGTGACAATCCTAGACCACAAGTTGATCCTCGCATTCCCGCAGGAGATGTGAGAGATGCTGATGGCGAGGATGAACCACGAACCCTTGGGCAACGGATGGATGCAATTCAGCAACCACGCCGTTTAGGTGTGAATTTCGGAGGTGAAGACGTCCAGGATTTCGGGTTTAGCCCGCAAGTTATTACCATGGTTCGCCAAAGTCAATTTGGTGGAACGGATGCTGAATCTCCACACCAACACTTACAGAATTTCGAGATTCTTATGGACACATTGAAGCGAAAGAGGCCTGTCAACAATAATTACAAGATAAAACCGTTCTTCTTCTCTTTGAAGGACAAGGCTTTGTCTTGGTACCAAGATCTTCCGGCTGGAAGACTTAACACATGGGAGGATTTGACTTCGGAATTCCTCACCAAGTTCTTTCCGCCATCCAAGACGGCGGAGTTGAGAGGTAAGATTAATGCTTTTTACATGAAACCTAACGAAAGCTTGTTTAAATCTTGGGAAAGGTTTCAAGATCTTCTATTGGATTACCCGCATCACGGCATTTCAAAGCTTGAATTATTGGACATCTACTACAAGGGGCTGGATATGGAAACGCAATTCAAGCTTCAATCACTTTCTTGTGGAACTTTCATGGACATGAGAGGGTATGATGCTTTGGACTTCATTGAGAAGCAAGGCCAAGTGATTGAGAGGTATTCACATAGGAAAGTAGATGATGGGAATCGAAATTCAAGTGAGCCAGGAGTAAAGTTGACTGAAGCTGCACAAACTCAAATATTTTCCCTCAATAATGAGATCAAAGACTTGAAGGAAGTCATAATAGCTGGCCTTTAAAAGACGAAGGATCAAGAAGCTGGCTATCTAGGGAGGGATAATAACCAAGGCAATAGGAACAACTACCGGAACAATAACTGGAACAACAACAGGAACTCTAACAACAACAATTGGAGATCTAACAAACAAAACTCCGGTAATTCCTATTCACAAAATGAAAATTCTTTAACACCTTCATCTTGTTCTTCTACTCCTTTGAAAAGTCAGGGTCAAACATCGAATGGCTCGGGCAAACCGGAGAAGGATAAGCATGATGTTATGATAGAGACAATCTTGGGAAAGCTCCAAGAACTAGAGAATCACATCACTTGGGTTGATAAGGCACAAAAAGCCTTAGAAAATCAAGTGTTAAGCAAGGCCGGAGAAGTTCCTAGACACCAAGGGAAGCTTCCCGGAAAGACGGAGGACAATCCGAAAGGAAGGGTGATGGAGATTACTATTAGGAGTGGTGTAACAAGCACCGACCCACAGCCCATGTTTGTAGAAGTCTCCGTTGAGAAAGAGAAAGATAAGGAGAAGGAGAAGGAAGATGTCTATGTTCCTCCTCCAGCTTACAAACCTTCTCTACCGTTCCCGCAATCTAGAGCAAGAGCGCGTCTAGACAAGCAATTCGGTAAGTTCATTGATCTAATGAGCAAATTGCATATTAACATACTTTTTATTGATGCAATAGTAGGTATGCCCGCTTACGGGAAATTCTTGAAAGAGATCCTCTCTAACAAGAGGAAGCTGGATGACTTTGGAGAAGTCAAGATGAGTTCGGAATCTTCGGAGCTCATCAAAATAATGACGGAAAAGATGCCACCAAAGCTGAGAGATCCGGGGTCATTTTGTATTTCAATAGGAGTTGGCGAAGTCACATACGATGCTCTTTGTGACTTAAGAGCAAGCGTAAGCATCATCCCGCTTGCATTGTGTACGAAGGTCGGTTTAGGTGATCCTAAACCGGTGAAGATGACATTGTACATGGCGGATCGATCCATAACTCGACAAGTAGGTATCATTGAAGACGTCCCAGTCAAGCTCGGTAAGTTCTATATTCCTATAGATTTTGTTGTGCTTGACATTCCTGCAGATTGTCCGGTCCCGATCATACTCGGGAGATCATTTCTTGCAACCTCCGGTTGTATGGTGGATTGCAAGAACGCTGGACTAGCCTTCGATATAGGAGAAGAGAAGGTTGAATTTGTTCTCTCAATCTTGGTGAAAGAGCTTGCACTTGAAGAGGATATGTTCAACATCTATGACGAAGAGGCATCTAAATAAGTTCGATCTTGTTTTAAGATCCATTACAAAAGGTCACAACCATGAGCATCATAAAAAAGGAAGAAGAAGAGGATCACAATGCTGAGGTTGAAGCTTTTGAGGAGCTAAAAGAGGTGCAAGATGAAGAGTTTGAGAAATTGTACGATGGCTCGGAAAACGTTAGAAACCACGGCCAGTCGTGCTATTCCACGTCCGTGGTTCCACCAATTCAACCCGTAGTGTGTTATTTCGAGAACATCAGAGAGTTCTACGCCCTAAACCACGGCCCTGGAAGTAACAGGTGTACCGTGGTTTTGGAAACTACTGAGAACAATTCCGTCCTTTCTACAACCACTCTTGAGTCTTCTTCCACTACTCTCACACCCTTAGAGACTTCTAAGGAAGCATCGAGCACACCTCAAGATACATCAAAGGCATCAATAACTTTGGAATTGAAGCTGCTTCCCACACATCTTCGGTATGCATTTCTTGGAACTAAATCTACCTTTCCCGTTACCGTTGGTTCCGATTTAAATGAAGATGAACATGAGAAACTTATGGATGTTTTGAGGAAATATAGGAAAGCTTTAGGCTATACCATAAAGGATCTTGTAGGAATTAAACCATCTTTATGTATGCACAAGATTCTAATGGAGGAGGATTACAAGACTTCACAACAACCTCAAAGACGGTTAAACCCGATCATGAAAGAGGTCGTGAACAAGGGAATCCTTAAGTTACTTGACGCATGTATCATCTATCCTATCTCCGATAGCAAGTGGGTGAGCCCCGTTCAAGTCGTTCCAAAGAAGGGAGGAATGACCGTTGTGACCAACAATAACAATGAACTCATTCCAACGAGAACCACGACGGGTTGGAGGATGTGCATTGACTACCGCAAGCTGAACAATGCAACTAGGAAGGATCACTTTCAGCTACCATTCATCGACCAAATGCTTGAAAGGTTAGCACAACACTCCTACTTTTGTTACCTTGACGGCTAGAGTGGTTTCTTTCAGATTCCGATTCACCCGGACCATCAAGAGAAGACCACATTCACGTGCCCATGGGGTACGTTTGCTTATAGGAGGATGCCATTCGGACATTGTAACGCTCCAAACACCTTTCAAAGCTGTATGATGGCAATCTTCTTGGAATATATTGAGGAAATCATGGAGGTTTTTATGGATGATTTTTCAGTTTATGGTTCCTCATTTGACAATTGTCTTGCTAATTGTTCGCTCAAAAAGTGTGTGCGTCAAAGTCTTAAATTTATATCTAGAACTCAAAGCAAAGCGAACCCACAGTGTACGGATCGGCTGTAGAGAGGTACGAATTCCAGAGTCGAACTCAGGGATTTGGTGAGAGTAAATTCAATTTCAATTATCTAGCGAAAATGCAAAAAACTTTTGTGATCAAATAAGGATAAAATGATTCCAAGGATTCAAGTATCCGATTTCGGCTTTCGATTCAAGACACTTCTATAGATTAAGGACAGAGTTTATATTGCCAAGATTATGTGTTCAAAGGTAGGTATCGTACGGTGAAGTTCCGAAACCTATTTATCTAGTCCAAAGGTTCTCTCTATAAGGGTTGTTGAGGCTGCAATATAGAAAGATCTAAAGACAATATTTATGTTCAAACTAACTATCTAAAACTCTAGGATATGACTCTCCAAAGTAAAGAATAGCAAGCACAATTAAAATCTTAATAAAGGATGTTGAGTCTCTCTATTACCCAATTCTTGAAATCTTAATCTATTAAATGTAGAATCAGGTTTGAAGTGTCTTCATACATTCAATTAGAGGTTAAAAAGGTTAATCAAGGTTGGGATTTAGGCAAGGATTAGTTTTGATTAAAGATTAATTCAATTAAAGTTCGTCAGAAGAATAAATCGGGTTGTTCATCATTAAATCGGCCGATTAACTCAAGAACACACCGATTTTCCTGTTATCGCAAAACTAAAATCTAAACTCTCAGGGTCCTAATGTGTAAATGAGTTCAGTCTATCATCATCTAAGCCTTAATCATCAACTATTCTCCCCAGAATCACAATGGTTTTAGCCAACCATTTTCAAAATCGAATCAAATTAAAGATTGAGTGAAATATCGCAAATAAAACCGAATCTTGAATAAAAACTAAATAACCTTCAAATCTGTAAACAATCCTCGAAACTGATCAATGTATCTCTTAAGTAACTCAAATTCGTGTTCAGAAATCACAATCACTTCAATGGAACAAAGAAATCTCACAAACAATGATCAAGATTGACTTTCCGGCTAAAGTGCTTCAATCCTTCTCCAAGAATCTTCAATCTCTCTCCAACGCGTAAAGATTTCCCGCTGCGGACGTCCCGTTTTCGTTCCCAGGGTTCCAACCTATAGTTTCTTGCTAATGGGCCGTTTGGCAAAACTCTCCTCTAGCCCAAAAGAATTGGGCTTTGTGTCGTCTTATCATTTGGCCGAAAAGCAAAGGAAATCGGCCTAGTCGATTTATAAACAAAACCGTTCGATTTCAAGAGAAGAAAATCGTCCGATTTATATGTATGATGGCACGATTTTCTTCAACAGAAAGTGCTCTTCTTTTGGCTCGTCTTCTATGCTTCTCCTTCGCAACTCCTTAGCTCTTTGTGACCCCTTCAAGACTTCTTGAGCTTCTCCAACGTCCTTGGATGTTCCTTGCTCCATTTTTGCTTCCAATTTCACTCTATTTACCTATAATTCATCAAAAACTCGTGTAGACCTCTATTTCCGACAAATGGTTGAATAGAACATAAAAGGTACACAAAATCTCTCTAAATGTAAGGCAAACTGAGACAATCTTCTACAATATGCATGAATATAATGGTATATAATTCATGTCATCAAAATACCCCATACTTGCCCCTTGCTTGTCCCTAAGCAAGACTCAAATTTAGAATACAAGATGTCATGGATTATATATGTATGAAAACTCAAAAACTTTTCTTTTGATAGTGCTTCTTCTTATTGGATCACCCTAAAAATGATATTTCAAGGCATAGGAAGGCAAAGTGTATTTCAATGATAACTATAAGATGGACTAACTCTCTTTTCTTTCTTGAAAACATAAATAAAGGACATGATAAAGATGTAGAGGTAATCAAAGTCAAACAAATCTAAGCCATGAAGCCTTAAACATGTGCATAAAAGTCTCAAGGTCTTCTAATCAAAGGAAAGGTCCAAGAAACGTATTAAGGGAAGGAATTCTTTTTGGCAATTGTGGTGCTAATCCGGGAAAGAGGAACAACATAATACCTTTAAAATTTTACTTCACCGCACATGCTTCGCATGTAGAAAGCTTTGCTTCCTTTATACTTTACTTTTTGAGAGTATGGACAGCGGTGCACAAAAACCGAAGCCTAGGAGATCGGCATTTCTCAATTTCGAGATGCCTCAAACCCTTGATGCACATACCATATCTCGTTAGGACTTGTCGTTCAATTGGACTTTGGCAAGACACAAACACCCGGCTATGTGAATTGTGCCGAGTTACTCATCCTCATGTTCAACGTCCCCAAACTTATGAATTGCTACACTTTCATTTAATACATTTTCTTTGGCCCTCCCACATCAAACATGCCTTTTTTCTATCACTTATCCTAATTCCCGGATGGTAAAAGGAAGGTTACATATTTCATTGAGGGGCTAGCATGATCAAGATATGAGAAAAGAAAAGAAGTGAATTGCCTTAGTCATCCTTATATGACGTAAAAGAACTTGCAATATAGCTTCGACTATTATTTCATTCTCTTATCAAGACATCTAAATTATATAACTTACTCATGTGTTCAAGTAACAAAAGTAAGCTCACTCATGCTATGATTAACATCTCCACACAACTAAGCTATCTTTTTGCCTATCCACATACATATTTCTCATCATAGAGGTCATTTCCATCATAAGAAGCACAAAAATTTTGAAAATTCATAGAATTTGAAAAAGATCATGCAAATGCAAGTGTCATAGTGGAAAACAAGTAGTGCAAGAGTTATTACAAGCCAAATCATCAAGAGTAGTGTAAAGTGCATAAAGTGCTAAGATGAAACAAAAGGTATTGTAAGTACCCCCACCCCATACTTAACGTCCACATTGTCCCCAATGTGAAAGTCAAGCATAAAATAGAGAAAAATACTTACAATGTAAAAGAAGTGGAAGCTCAATCCTCTGTCGGTGGTGGAGGTGGTGGATAAGGATACATCGGTGCACTAGGATCGTAGAAGTGGCCGAACTGATTGAAGTATAAGTCTCTCATCTGGCCATCGTAGGATGAATGCCTAGAGTCCGTCTCCTACCTGTAGTTCCTGAACTGAGTGTTCAGGGTGTCGTAGTCGGTGTGGAGAGCATGATAGTCGGTGTTGAGGCTCTGGAAGCTAGAGACTAGCTTCCTAAAGTGACGGGGAGGTCGAAATCCTCATCCATGTCCTGGGGCACGTGCAAATGAGCGGCGAGGTGGCTGCATGTCATCCTCCGTCTCCTCATCACCTCTACTAGTCCTGCTAGGTCCTCCACCATGAGTGTTGGTGTCCATGGCATCCGTAGCATGACCGCTTTGAGTGTCACTCTCAAACTCGAGCATGGTCTCCTAGCCTCCATCCTCATCCTCCTCAATGTCACCTGCATCATCATCATAATATAAAGGAGGAGATATCTCCTCAAGCATCAACTCAAATGTCTCCTTCCAGTTCCTCTTGCTCCGAATAGTGTATTCGGGCTTCCAGATGATCTCGAATGGCTTCTTCTTTGGATCCTTGTGCCATGGCATGGGCACATGAAGGGTTCCTCTCCCTCGAGGAATCAAAACCTGTCGAGTGATCAATCTTTGTGAACCTAAAGGTAGGGCACTCTCAGCTAGAGTGCATCCCGAGAAGTCTAATCCCATTGCCTTAGCCACATGAGTGACAAGGCCTCTAGCACAAATGTCGCCCTTAGCTTTGTTGGCTATCTTTCCTAGATAGTCAGCAAGCATGGTGGAAATGTCGGGGACGGTGGTGGATGTCATACAGTATAGAATAAAAAGCTCATCAGCCTTGAGCTTCTGTGGAGTCTCTGTCCGGGCGAATAAGCTCTCACTAAGGATCTGATGTACTACCTTAAAGAAAAGGTTGTACATGCTAGTTTCTTTCGAATTCCCGGGTCTCCACTTGTCTCCACCATACTCTCCCACTGAAATGGACTCCCAAAAGGCACTAGCACTAACACCTCTAGCAAATGTGCCTGCATCTGAATAAGAAAAGCCGAACAAGTCTCCAAAAGTATCAATAGACATAGTATGATCTTGGCTCATAAGGCGGAAGGTGACCATCCTTTCTCTAGGATCATGCTCGAATGTACTAAGGAACTCTAGGGTGATCTCGGTATATGCATCCTCCCTAATCATAGCAAACTGTCTCAGCCCAACCCTATCAAGCATCATATCCACATCCTCTCGAACAAACAAGGAATCTAGATCATCTAACACAATGTAGCGAGGAGGGGTGAATGGGCGATCTAAGATGCGTTCATATCTTTTCTTGTGTTTGGATAGGGGAGGGGGAAGCTTTGGAATGTTTTGAGGTGGTGGTGGAGGTGGGGGAGGGGCTTTGGAAGAAGATCCCTTCTTCTTCCCCGTATTTATAGTTATTCTCTTCACAATATCCATTTCTACAGCAAAAAATCGCCCTGTTCTTCACAAAAATCGGACGATTTTTCTGGGTTAGGTCGATTTTTCTGTCGATTTATACGATTCTCACAATTCTGTAAAGTTCTGTCTCAACAATCACCACATACAGTTCCCTATAGTGTTTCCTAAGCAAACTCCTCTATCAATTTCAGCAAACAAACACTTCCTAAGCAAGATTTAAATTCGAATGAGAAACTTAGGTTTTGGAATGAAAAACCTGAATTCCTTGTGGAAGAGTCGATTGCCATGCTTGTTGTTGCTTGTTGAAAATGCTTCAGTTTGGAGTCAAGCATCATTCAAAATGATTAAGGAATGAAGATTGTAGGGTATGGGCGATTTTCGAAGTTCTTGATCGAGAGAGAGAAATCGAGAGTGGAAGGGTTTGGAATGAGGGAATCGAGTGTTTAAGGCTTTATACAAGGTCGAGAAATTGTGAAGAAAATCGGACGATTTTCAAGGCCGATTTAATTGTCGGGGCGATTTTTCTCTCATTTTCTCTGAACACTTGAAAATCGGACGATTTTTCTTGGTAGGTCGATCTCCAGGTCGATTTTTCTTTCTGTTGGCAAAAATCGACTTGCTCTGTTCCTGAATCGGACGATTAACTTAATGCAACTCGATTTTTCTCTGAACACTTGAAAATCGGACGAATTTTCTTGGCAGGTCGATCTCCAGGTCGATATTTCTTTCTGTTGGCAAAAATCGACTTGCTCTGCTCCTGAATCGAACGATTAACTTAGTGCAGCTCGATTTCCTTCCTTGTTCTTCATGGAAATTGAAGATTTAACTGATTTATGCTCCCTGTCTCCATGGATCTCTCAATTTGGACCTAATTTCCTGCGATTAATGACACGACAAACCAAGAGTGCATCGAGGAACAAATAAAAAGCGAAAACAAAGAAACAAAGCAACTAATCTACTCTAACTAAGTGATGAAAGGAGGGAAAAACTATACTATCATGGGTTGCCTCCCAAGAAGCGCTTGATTTATCGTCTTTAGCTGGACGGTGTATGGTTTGTGTTCAATGGAGAAGGATAGGAGCTATCTCCTCGACCGGAGCTTCCGGTGTGTATTTCTTCAACCGTTGGCCATTAACCTTGAAACTTCCTCTTTGTTCACCCCATACTTCAACTGCACCATGGGGGAAAATTCGTTTAATTACATAAGGTCCTGTCCAACGGGATTTAAGCTTACCTGGAAACAGACAAAAGCTCGAGTTGAATAGAAGGACTAGATCTCCCTCTTTCAGATCTTTTGGAATGATATGCTTATCATGCCAACGCTTTGTCCGTTCCTTGTAGATCTTTGCGTTCTCATACGTATTTAGCCGGATCTCATCCAGCTCATTGATGTCTAAGAGCCGCTTCTCTCCGGCTTCTTTCATGTCAAAGTTGAGCCACTTGATAGCCCAATATGCTTTATGCTCTAGCTCTACAGGAAGATGACAAGATTTACCATAGACAAGATTATATGGAGTCGTACCTATTGGTGTCTTGAAGGCTGTCCTGTACGCCCATAGTGCATCGTCAAGCTTCATTGACCAATCTTTCCTTGTTTTAGAGACGGTTTTCTCTAAAATTCCCTTGATCTCTCTATTGGAAATCTCAACTTGTCCGCTAGTTTGCGGATGGTAAGGTGTAGCTATCTTATGGGTCACCCCATACTTAGCCAATAGAGTCTCAAATCTACAGGCTGTGAAATGCGTTCCTCCGTCACTAATGATGGTTCGGGGAGTTCCGAACCTTGGGAAGATCGTTCTATTGAAGAACTTCACCACTACCATTGCATCATTAGTAGGAGAAGCGATTGCTTCTACCCATCTTGAGACATAGTCTACGGCAAGAAGTATATATTGGTTTCCGCATGAAGATGGGAAGGGTCCCATAAAATCGATGCCCCATACATCGAAGATTTCCACTTCTTGTATGTTATTAAGAGGCATCTCATTCCTCCTTGATATATTACCTTTCCTTTGACAAGCATCACAAGCAACAACAAACTTTTGCACATCTTTGAAAAGTGTAGGCCAAAAGAAGCCGGAACGAAGTACCTTAGCACAAGTTTTGTTGGAACTAGCATGTCCGCCACATGGTAGGGAATGGCAATGGCGGATGACACTATCCACCTCATCTTCGGGGATATATCTCCTGTATATGCCATCGGGACCTCGTTTGAATAGAAGAGGTTCGTTCCAATAGAAATGCCGGACGTCATTAAAGAATTTCTTCTTTTGAGCATATGAAAGTCCCGGTGGAATCTCCTAACAAACAAGGTAATTCACAATGTCAGCAAACCATGGATCATTACCTTTTGAGATGTGTTGAAGGCACTCTTCGATCTCATGTAGTTGCTCGTCAGGGAATGAGTCGTCTATAGAAAGTTCATCCGTCTCATCGGTGAGTTGCGGAAGACGACTAAGATGATCAGCAACGAAGTTTTCCGATCCTTTCTTATCACGAATCTCCAAATCAAACTCTTGTAAGAGTAAGATCCATCTTAGAAGCCTTGGCTTCACATCCTTTTTCGTGAATAAGTAGCAAATTGCGGAATGGTCCGTATAGACTATCACCTTTGCACCTACAAGATAGGAACGAAATTTTTCAAAAGCGTATACTACGGCTAAAAGTTCCTTTTCTGTGGTTGCATAATTATATTGAGCTTCATCTAGCGTTTTGCTAGCATAGTAGATGGCATGAGTGCGACCATCTTTCTTCTGTCCAAGTACGGCTCCTATAGCGACGTCGCTTGCGTCGCACATGACCTCGAAAGGAAGAGTCCAATCGGGTGGTTGAATGATTGGTGTTGAAATTAAAGCTTCTTTGATCCTGCAAAAAGCATCTAAACAATCTTTCAAAAATTCGAAAGTTGCGTCTTTCATCAAAAGATTAGTTAACGGTTTTGAAATCTTAGAAAAATCCTTTATGAATCTCCTATAGAAGCCTGCATGCCCTAAGAAACTTCTAATTCCTTTCACATAAGAAGGGGGAGGTAGCTTCTCAATGGTTTCTATCTTTGCTCTATCAACCTTTATTCCCCTTTGTGATACTAGATGACCTAACACAATCCCTTCGGTGACCATGAAATGACACTTTTCCCAGTTTAAGACTAAGTTAGTGTCCTCACATCTCTTAAGAACTAGTGAAAGGTTATAGAGACAGTTATCAAAGGAAGAACCATATACCGAAAAGTCGTCCATGAAGACTTCCATGATATTCTCTACGTATTCGGAGAAGATTGCCATCATACACCTTTGGAAGGTGGCTGGAGCGTTGCATAGACCGAATGGCATTCTTCTATAAGCAAACGTACCCCAAGGGCACGTGAAAGTCGTCTTCTCTTGATCATCCGGATGAATTGGAATCTGAAAGAAACCGCTATATCCATCTAGATAACAAAAGTAAGAATGTTGGGCTAACCTTTCCAACATTTGATCGATAAAAGGAAGGGGGAAGTGGTCCTTCCTAGTGGCCACGTTCAGTTTGCGGTAGTCGATGCACATTCGCCACCCTGTAACTGTTCGTGTAGGGATAAGTTCGTTGTTTTTGTTGGCAACAACGGTAATGCCTCCTTTCTTTGGTACTACCTGTACTAGACTCACCCATTTGCTATCGGAAATACGGAAGATGATACCTGCATCAAGTAGCTTAAGGATTTCTTTCTTCACGACCTCTTTCTTTGGCTGGAGCGTTGCATAGACCGAATGGCATTCTTCTATAAGCAAACGTACCCCAAGGGCACGTGAAAGTCGTCTTCTCTTGATCATCCGGATGAATTGGAATCTGAAAGAAACCGCTATATCCATCTAGATAACAAAAGTAAGAATGTTGGGCTAACCTTTCCAACATTTGATCGATAAAAGGAAGGGGGAAGTGGTCCTTCCTAGTGGCCACGTTCAGTTTGCGGTAGTCGATGCACATTCGCCACCCTGTAACTGTTCGTGTAGGGATAAGTTCGTTGTTTTTGTTGGCAACAACGGTAATGCCTCCTTTCTTTGGTACTACCTGTACTAGACTCACCCATTTGCTATCGGAAATACGGAAGATGATACCTGCATCAAGTAGCTTAAGGATTTCTTTCTTCACGACCTCTTTCATTGCCGGATTTAACCGTCTTTGAGGTTGACGTGAAGGCTTGTAATCCTCTTCCATTAGAATTTTATGCATACATAGGGAAGGCTTTATTCCTACTAAATCATCAATAGTATAACCTAATGCTCTCCTATATTGCTTCAGCACATGCATAAGTTTCTCTAGTTCAGCATCATTCAGTTTCGCATTGACTATGACTGGATATGTGGAATTAATGCCAAGAAACGCGTACCTTAAATGCGTGGGGAGTGGCTTCGATTCTAATGATGGAGGTGCCTTGATTGATGATGAATCGTGGCCTTCGGATGTTGTGGGAGAGGCCTCTAGAGGTGTGGGTGATGCATCATTAGAGTCGAGAACAGCTGCGGTGAAGTTTGGAGAATCTAGAAAATTCCCCACCGGATCGACCTCCCCTGAAGTAAATCGGTCGATCTGAGGCACGATTTTTCTTCCTGTTGTCAAAAATCAGGTTGCCTTTTCGCAAATCGGACGATTTAGTTTATTCAGATCGATTTTTCTTTTTGTTGTCAAAAATCGGGTTGCCTTTTCGCAAATCGGACGATTTGGTTTATGTAGGTCGATTTTCTTCACAGTTTCCGGAGTTAATTCTAGTTCTTCAAATCTTGTTCCTAGTTCTTCCTCCATATGATTTAATGCTTTCACATCCTCATTGCAATCATGTTCCACTCCTTCCTCCATGATGCTCATACTAAGAACCTTTTGAAGAGGGTCTTTCATCAAGATTGAACTTACTACCTCTCTAGACTCTTCTTCATCAAAAATATCAAAGACATCGTCTCTCAAGGTTCGCTCCTTGATTAAGGAAGAGAGTATGAATTCTACCTTCTCTTCACCTATATGGAAAGATAGCTGGCCATTCTTGCAATCGACCATGCATCCGGATGTTGCAAGGAATGGTCTCCCAAGAATGATGGGAACCGGATAATCTGCAGGGATGTCAAGAACGACAAAATCTATAGGAATGTAAAACTTACCGAGTTTTACCGGAATGTCTTCTAGTATCCCAACCGGCTTAGTGGTGGAACGATCAGCCATGTAGAGTGTGATCTTCACCGGTCTAGGCTCTCCTAGACCAACTGCTTTGCATAGAGCAAGTGGTATGATACTCACACTCGCTCCAAGGTCGCAAAGTGCATCATAAGTAGCTTCTCCCAAAGTGATGGATATGCAAAAGGATCCTGGATCACGGAGCTTACGTGGCATATTCTCCGTCATAGTCTTGATGAGTTCGGATGACTCCATACTCATCTTGACTTCTCCGATGTCTTCCAATTTCCTCTTGTTAGAGAGGATCTCCTTGAGGATTTCCCATAAGCTGGCATACCTAAAATTGCATCCATAAAAGGTATATTAATATGCAGCTTACTCATAAGTTCAACAAACTTACCAAAGTGTTTATCTAGGCGTGCACGCGCTCTAGATTGAGGAAAAGGTAGAGGTGGTTTGTAGGCGGGAGGAGGAACATAGATATCTTCCTTCTCTTTTCCCTCTCCTTCTTTAGTGGTGGTTTCAACTACTTTAGGTTGAGGATCGGTAGTTGTTATGCCACTCCTAGTAGTGATCGCCATAACCCTTCCCTTTGGGTTATCTTCCGTCTTCCCGGGAAGTTTCCCTTGGTCTCTTGGAACCTCTCCGGCCTTGTTAAATACTTGGCTTTCCAAAGCTTTGTGAGCTTTATCAACAGAAGTTATATAGCTCTCCAACCCTTGTACTTTGCCTAGGATCGTCTCTAGCATGGGATCGGGTTTGTTTGATCCGCTCGATTGTACCTGGCCTGTTAAAGGAGTAGAAGAAGATGGAGATGTTAGAGCCTTTTCAGCATGAGAGTAAGGATTACCTGGATTTTGCTGATTTGACCTCCAATTGTTGCTATTGGAGTTCCTATTGTTGTTGTTCCAATTGGAGTTCCGGTTGTTATTGTTGTTGTTGTTCCAATTGGAGTTCCGGTTATCACTCCTTTGATTGTTGTCCCTCCCCATGTAGTTGGCTTCTTGCTCCTTAGTCTTTTGAAGACTTGTTTTGAGCACTTCCCTCAACTCTTTGATCTCATTATTGAGGGAGAATATTTGTGTTTGAGCAGCTTGGTTCAACTTAGCTGCCGGATCACCTTGATTCCGGCTATTTGAGTCCACCTTCCGGTGGGAATACTTCTCAATCACTTGGTCTTGCTTCTCAATGAAGTCCCAAGCATCATCCTCTCTCATGTCCATGAATGTGCCACAAGAGAGAGATTGAAGGTTGAATTGTGTTCCTACATCCAATCCCTTATAGTAAATCTCCAATAATTCCAGTTTTGAAATGCCATGGTGTGGGCAATCCAACAAGAGATCCTGAAACCTTTCCCAAGATTGAAACAAGCTTTCGTTAGGTTTCATAGAAAAAGCATTTATCTTACCTCTCAATTCCGCCGTTTTGGATGGCGGAAAGAACTTAGTGAGGAATTCCGAAGACAATTCCTCCCATGTAGCCAGCTTTGCAGCCTGAAGTGCTTGGTACCAAGCTAGAGCCTTGTCCTTCAAAGAAAAGAAGAACGGTTTGATCTTGTAATTGCTTGTAGTAGCCTTCTTCGGCTTCATAGTCTCCATGAGAATCTCGAAATTCTGCAAGTGTTGATGTGGAGATTCAGTACTTGCTCCGCCATATTGACTTTGGCGAACCATGGTGATGACTTGTGGTGAGAAGCTAAACTCTTGGATGTCTTCAGCTCCGAAATTCACACCTAGACGGCGTGGTTGCTGAATTGGATCCATCCTTTGCCCCAAAGTTCGGGGTCTATCACCGTCATTAGCAACTCTCACATCCCGAGTTGGGAGGCGAGGAACAACCCGTGGTTTTGGGGTGTTCCGAACCGGACGAAGTAATGGATCGATCTCCTCAAGTTCCGGCATGTCCGGATCAATCTCTTCATCATCGGATGAGTCATTTCTAATGGATTTAGTTGGCGTCTTGACTTTCTTCTTCTTCCTGGATTCGTTCAATTCCAACTTCATGTCCAACATCATAGCTCTTAGTTCATCAATCTGAAATTGATGACTCGTTTCAGCATCTTTTCGTGCTTTCTCACTCAACTGAAGTTGGCGTTGAGCTTCGTTTAGTTCAGCCTCGAGGTTTTTCTCATTGTTCTCAGCCATTTTCTTTTCCTTCAACTTTCTTCTCAAGGTTTTCTCCAATTCGGGATCGAAAGGAACTAGATATTTAGTGGATCTAGTCTTTCGCATATACCTAGAGAACCTGCAAAGATCACTCAAGTAGACAAATCAAATCACAAGAGCAAGAGCTCTCAAGCTAGACAACCGAAAACCGAATTTGGTCTAGACCAAATCCCCGGCAACGGCGCCAAAAACTTGTTTGCTCAAAAAGTGTGTGCGTCAAAGTCTTAAATTTATATCTAGAACTCAAAGCAAAGCGAACCCGCAGTGTACGGATCGGCTGTAGAGAGGTAAGAATTCCAGAGTCGAACTCAGGGATTTGGTGAGAGTAAATTCAATTTCAATTATCTAGCAAAAATGCAAAAACCTTTTGTGATCAAATAAGGGTAAAATGATTGCAAGGATTCAAGTATCCGATTTCGGCTTTCGATTCAAGACACTTCTATAGATATAAGGACAGAGTTTATATTGCCAAGATTATGTGTTCAAAGGTAGGTATTGTACGGTGAAGTTCTGAAACCTATTTATCTAGTCCAAAGGTTCTCTCTATAAGGGTTGTTGAGGCTGCAATATAGAAAGATCTAAAGACAAGATTTATGTTCAAACTAACTATCTAAAACTCCAGGATATGACTCTCCAAAGTAAAGAATAGCAAGCACAATTAAAATCTTAATAAAGGATGTTGAGTCTCTCTATTACCCAATTCTTGAAATCTTAATCTATTAAATGTAGAATCAGGTTTGAAGTGTCTTCATACATTCAATTAGAGGTTAAAAAGGTTAATCAAGGTTGGGATTTAGGCAAGGATTAGTTTTGATTAAAGATTAATTCAATTAAAGTTCGTCAGAAGAATAAATCGGGCTGTTCATCATTAAATCGGCCGATTTACTCAAGAACACACCGATTTTCCTGTTATCGCAAAACTAAAATCTAAACTCTCAGGGTCCTAATGTGTAAATGAGTTCAGTCTATCATCATCTAAGCCTTAATCATCAACTATTCTTCCCAGAATCACAATGGTTTTAGCCAACCATTTTCAAAATCGAATCAAATTAAAGATTGAGTGAAATATCGCAAATAAAACCGAATCTTGAATAAAAACTCAATAACCTTCAAATCTGTAAACAATCCTCGAAACTGATCAATGTATCTCTTAAGTAACTCAAATTCGTGTTCAGAAATCACAATCACTTCAATGGAACAAAGAAATCTCACAAACAATGATCAAGATTGACTTTCCGGCTAAAGTGCTTCAATCCTTCTCCAAGAATCTTCAATCTCTCTCCAACGCGTAAAGATTTCCCGCTGCGGACCTCCCGTTTTCGTTTCCAGGGTTCCAACCTATAGTTTCTTGCTAATGGGCCGTTTGGCAAAACTCTCCTCTAGCCCAAAAGAATTGGGCTTTGTGTCGTCTTATCATTTGGCCGAAAAGAAAAGGAAATCGGCCTAGTCGATTTATACACAAAACCGTTCGATTTCAAGAGAAGAAAATCGTCCGATTTATATGTATGATGGCACGATTTTCTTCAACAGAAAGTGCTCTTCTTTTGGCTCATCTTCTATGCTTCTCCTTCGCAACTCCTTAGCTCTTTGTGACCCCTTCAAGACTTCTTTAGCTTCTCCAACGTCCTTGGATGCTCCTTGCTCCATTTTTGCTTCCAATTTCACTCTATTTACCTATAATTCATCAAAAACTCGTGTAGACCTCTATTTCCGACAAATGGTTGAATAGAACATAAAAGGTACACAAAATCTCTCTAAATACAAGGCAAACTGAGACAATCTTTTACAATATGCATGAATATAACAGTATATAATTCATGTGATCACTAACCTTTCTCTTGTTTTGCAAAGATGTGAAGACACTAAACTTGTTCTAAATTGGGAAAAGTGTCAATTCATTATTAAGGAAGGCATTGTGCTAGGACATTTGATCTCTAATAGAGGGATCGAAGTTGACAAGGATAAGATAGAGACGATAGAGAAGCTTCCTCCTCCATCTTCGGTGAAGGGGATAAGAAGTTTCCTAGGACATGAAGGGTTTTATAGGAGATTCATCAAAGATTTCTCGAAATTTTAAAAACCACTAACTAATCTATTGATGAAGGATGTTGTTTTTGATTTTTCGCAGGTATGTTTAGATGCCTTCTATAAGATTCGAGAAGCTCTCATCTCAGCCCCGATAATCCAACCTCCGGATTGGAATCTTCCATTCGAGGTTATGTGTGATGCGAGTGACGTAGCTGTTGGAGCGGTGCTTTGACAAAAGAAGGAAGGCCGTACTCACGCCATCTACTATGCTAGCAAGACGCTAGATGAAGCGCGGCTCAACTACGCCATGACGGAAAAGGAATTTTTAGCCGTTGTATATGCTTTTGAAAAGTTTTGTTCTTATCTTGTAGGAGTGAAGGTGATTGTATACACGGACCATTCAGCAATACGGTATTTGCTCGCCAAGAAAGATGCGAAGCCGAGGCTGATTAGATGGATTCTTCTTCTCCAAGAATTCGATCTAGAGATCCGCGACAAGAAAGGCTCCAAAAATTCTTTTGCGCATCACCTAAGTCGTCTACCACACACCGACGGCGACGACCTACCCATTGATGACTCCTTCCCGGACGAGCACTTACACATAATGGAAGAATGCATCGATAAGATTTCTAGAGGTAACAAACCTCGGTTTGCTGATTTTTTAAATTACTTGGTTTGTCAGGAAATACCTCCCGAACTATCCTATGCACAAAGAAAGAAGGTCTTTAGGGATGTCCGCCAATACTATTGGAATGAACCTCTACTCTTCAAGAGAGGTCCCGATGGCATCATTAGAAGATGTGTGCCGGAAGACAAAATGCAAAGTGTCATTCGTCATTGTCATTCACTTCCTTGTGGAGGACACACTAGTTCCCATAAAACTAGCGCTAAGGTATTGCAATCCGGGTTCTTTTGGCCTACTTTATTTAAGGATGTGCAAACTTTTGTTGTTTGTTGCGAGGCTTGTCAAAGAATAGGAAATATCTCTAGGAGAAACGAGATGCCTCTCAACAACATTCAAGAGGTGGAAATCTTTGATGTTTGGGGAGTTGATTTTATGGGCCCATTCGTATCATCTTGCGGAAACCAATACATACTTCTCGCTTCAGATTATGTTTTGAGATGGGTTGAAGCTATTGCCTCTCCAACTAACGATGCTATGGTGGTTGTCAAGTTCTTTAATAAAACTATTTTCACAAGGTTTGGGACACCACGAACCATCATTAGTGACGGAGGTTCACACTTCATAGCCCGACGATTCGAATCTCTACTAGCTAAGTATGGGGTGACTCACAAGATCGCCACTCCCTACCATCCGCAAACAAGTGGACAAGTGGAGATTTCAAATAGGGAAATCAAAGGTATCCTTGAGAAGACGGTGTCAAAAACAAGGAAGGATTATTCATTAAAGCTAGATGACACATTGTGGGCGTATAGGACAACATACAAGAATCCCATTGGCACAACACCATACAACCTTTTGTATGGGAAGTCTTGTCATCTTCCGGTAGAGCTGGAACACAAGGCATATTGGGTTGTGAAGTGGTTGAACTTCAGCATGAAAGAAGCAGGCGATAAGCGCCTCTCAGAACTTAACGAGCTAGAAGAACTCTGCTTTAACGCCTATGTGAACGTCAAGATCTACAAAGAAAGGGCGAAGCGTTGGCATGATAAGCATATCATTCCAAAGGATCTAAAAGAAGGAGATCAAGTTCTCCTCTTCAATTCTAGACTTCGACTCTTTCCAGGTAAGCTTAAATCTCGTTGGACATGACCTTATGTGATTATACGTGTTTTTCCCCATCAACAAACTGAGCAAACAACCAACAATCGGAAAGGATTTTGGATTTTTTTCAAATGCAAACCTTAGGTTTTCTCTCTATCTCTTCTTGGTTGATTTTGTTCGTTTTTCTTGCAAGTTTATAGGAGAACTGAACGAATTTGGAATTAGAAATAGTTTAGGGTTGTGATTGTTGTGTTTGCTGTGCATTTGCTGAATTTGTGAGTGAAATCGAGAGATTCTACGGGTCCGTACAGTTCCACGGCCGTGGTTTTCTAAAGTACAGGTCGTGGTTTCTTCTAAGTTGAGAGAAAATGTTTGGAAAGAAGAAATCCAAAAGAAACAAGAAGTCAAAGAGTGATGGGTCTTCTTCCCAAACCCCTCCTGTAGAACCACAAATCTCTAGGGTTCCCACAATCCATGAAGATTACCTTAGAGCCATGGAAAAGATTTCTGAGAGAGGTGTGATTGGTCCTAGGTACATTGTCATGGAAGAGCTTGAAGAGTTGAATGTGGTCAATGATTTGACTTGGTTGCTAGATAGGGTTGGGCTGATTATATTCTCCGCCATTAGGGAGGATGCATACAAGGAGATTAAAAGGGAGTTCATAACTTCCTTCGAGCATAGTACCGTTAGCCGAACGGTATCCTTTAGGTTGATGGAGCGTAACTATGAGTTCTCCATTCTGTAGTTTGGAACCATGTTTGGTATTCATGAGACATTCAATGGAAGGTTTCCTAGAGAAGTGAAACCTAAAGAGTTTTGGAGAGAGATAGCCATGATATATGCTTCAGAGGACCGTTGGCAACCGGCCGTTCTAAGGCCAAGCTTATCTACCATTTAGCCATCAAGATAGCTCATAGGATCCTCTCAGAATGCCTTTTCCCTAGAACCTAAACACCTCAAAAGATCAAGGCTGACGAGCTTTTCATCCTATATTGCATGCTTTCCTGTCATTCCACGGATTGTGCAACCTTGCTTGCCTCCACCCTTAGTAAGGTGAAGAACAAATCAGCCCGGAATATAGGATATGAAGGTATGGTGATACATATTGCTAATCAGTTAGGGGTTGATTATTCAGCTTGTACGAGAGTAGCTACGAGACCTTTGGGTCTCAATGTCCTTATGACTAGAGGACTTATCTTCCCTCGCCACTATGGTCCACCTACCGCAGTCATGCCTTGGGAGGAAAGAGGTGGTAGAGGCATTCCATGGCTGATGTGATTCCCGAGAGCCCCAACATGAAGCCGAAAATGGTCACTCAAAGCGTTGTCAAGTTAAATCATATTCCGCTCGATCCGGCTAAGCTGTCAAGTCAAATTTACGCACTCTCTGTAAAATGCCTATATCTGGAGCTTTGTTTGGAGTTAGAAGACCCACAAGTACTACTTTCAAAGGTATTTTCAAGATCTACAACTTTGTAGTTTATGAGAAGTCGAGAGTCTAAGAGGAAGAGTGTGAAAATGACCCGATAGTGAAGCAGTGTTTATACTTAAGTGGGTTTTTGACCAAGATCGTGCATGGAGTTATGCAAAGGAATATACACAAGAAATGCACGTCCAAACAAGATTATTTTCAGCCACGTGTTTGATCCTTGAATCTTTAATTGGCCGGCCATATTTATGGTTTTTAGGCCATTTATTTGTTTGAAGTTGTTGGTTGAAAGACCCTTGGTTTGCCTTCATTTAATGCACAACTCTTGAACTACTTGTAAGTTATTATTGTGGGGAGTTGGTGCTGAATTTTCAGCCCATATAAGGCCTTCTCCTACACACGTTTTAATCAGATTACGAAGTTGAGTCAATCAAAAGTTGTGTTTTCACTTTGAGAAAAACAAACCTAGAGACTAAGGTGAGAGGCCAAAGTTTCGAAACCCATAAGGTGAGAGGCCGAGTGGTGTTCTTACGGTGCGAGGCTAGGAGGACAAAGGAGATCCAATTTCCGAAGTGAGATTCTGAGGAAAGAAGATCTCGAGCCAAGGAGATCCAAGGTGCGAGGCTGGACGATTCCTTGCTTGGCATATCTATATAAATCGAAAATACACAAAAGAAGTCGACGGAGGAACAAAACCGGCGGATCCTTGCGTTCAACTGACGAAGAGCGCATCAATGGCTCCCGGAGTACTCTCTTATGCTTGGCCACCATAAATGGAAGGAGACCTTTGTTCCGATGCATACTAACAGGTTAGTATCTCCTCCTTATGTTCCCGATGAGGTTCCAGATGCAGCTGCAGTTGATGAGGATGAGGAGATGGGAGGAGGAGACTATCCGGATGCAGGAGGGGATGAGCAGGACTTTGGATCATTCCCGGAGCAGCCAACGGATATTCCAGAGCCACCTAAGAGGTCAACTTACCAGCTGAGGCCTTCGGCTTCTTCCTCTTCTCGCCGAGCTAGTGTTAGTGAGCGCCCCATATGGATGGACAGAGCGCCGGATTGGTACGGCCAGTAGCCGGATTGGATGGGAGCTCCTCCACCTTGGACTCAACAGCCTCCTGCATGGTACCACCAGCAGCCAGTATGGGCACAACAACCTCCTTCTTGGTATGGACAGCAGCCGGCGTGGGCGGGTGACCTTTCTAGGAGGGTGGACGACTTAGAGAGCCATCAGGGGGAGCCTGATGTAGAGAGGCGAGAGAACGCAAAGATCCTCCATGATGTCTATCGCCAGCAGTTTGGGTGACCTTTCAGCTCCGACTTCTTTCCTTACCCACCACCACCTCCTCCGCAGTGATTAATGATGGATGTTTCGAGCTACTCCACCACCTTAGTGAGTTTTCTTTGTTTCTTTTCTTTTCTTTATTTTACTTAAACATTGAGGACAATGTGTGTGTTAAGTATGGGGTGGGGTGTGACTCTCATTTGTAATAACTCGATACACTTGCTTGCTTTAATTCCATGAACACTTGCATCTTTCTTTTATTGTCACACGTTTCTATATTGCATTACATTGAAAAGCTTTGAAAAACCCATAAAAATTTTGATGGCTTTTGAAAATTTTTGTGCTTCTAAAATTGGAGATGATTTCTATGATTAATCTACTTGTGGAATGAGTTTTTGATGACATTCATATGCTTGAATTGAATTATGAATAGTGAAGAAATTAAGTATGTTATTTAACCTTTCTTGCAAGTTTCATAATGTGAAAGTTTTATCTAAATCATATTGAGGAATGAAGGTTGAAATCACAACATAAGTTCTTACACTTCTTTATGAAATGATTGAGGCACCTCGATTTTCTTGCATCTTTCTTTGTTCATCTAGCCCCTCAATGAAATTATTTGCCTCCTTTACCTATCCGGGATTTAGGAAGAGTTGATTTTGGCATGTTTAATGTGGGAGGGCCATGAAAGCAATTATTTGAATTCAAAGTATAGAAAATAGGTTTGGGGAAGTCAATCATGATGATGAGTAACTCTGCACCATTCACATAGCCGGGTGTTTGTGTCTTGCCAAAGTCGGATTGAGCGATATTCCTAGCGGATTATGGTATGTACATCAAGGGTTTGAGGTATCTCGAAATTGAGAAACGCCAATATCCTAGGCTTCGGTTTTTGTGCACCGCTGTCCATATTTCCAAAAGTAAAGTCGAAAAATTTTGTGCAAAAAGTAAAGACCAAACCTCTAATTGGTGGTTGGTTCAAATGGTGAAAAGAGAAGAGTTTGTGTTGTTCCTTTTCACGGATTCATACACCATATTCCTTATAAGTTTTCCCACCTTTTCATATTCTTGACCTTACTTGAAAGTCCTTGAGATCATAAGAATGTTGTTTGACTTGGTGATCTAAATTGAAGTTTCACATGTTTGATTTTGACAATACTTGAAGGTTATGATGTTTATCTTGAAGTTTATGCAATTTATGATGTTTCCTTTGCTTTACATATTTTGATTTATCTATATGAACGTTTTCAAGGAGGCATGTAGCAAGATTTGAGGATGATCTATTGATTAGAAGCACATTACCAAAAACATTGTTTTTGTTTTGTTTTGCATTCATATTTCATTCTACCTTATGTTCTAAGCTTTTGAAAACCTTGCTTGGGGACAAGCAAGCGACAAGTATGGGGTATTTTGATAGCATGGAATATGACTATATTTTAGGCTCTTGTTTTGATTGTTTTCCCCTTTTAGATGTGTACATGGATATGAGTTTGAAGTTATGAGCACATTCACCTATTTTGTTGATATAGAGATCTACACAAGCTTTGTTATATTTGTAGGTGAATAAAGGCTTGAATTGGAGCGTATGCGAAGGGATAGGAGTATTAGATCATGCTAGATGTCAAGAAGATGCATTGGAGAAGCTAAGGAAGAGCATGATTTGAGAACTTTACGAAACAAAGGCTTTCACAAAGGCTTTTTGAGTTTCCACGGCCAAACCAAGAGAACCACGACCGTGGTTTATACATTGAGATCGTGGAAGGTGATGTCGAAGAGCACCAAAGAGTTCCACGCCCTAAACCACGGCCGTGGAATGCTACACTAGTCCGTGATTTCCATTACGTTACCACGTGTCATATTTGTCATGTCAGCAATAGTTATCGGCCTTTCTCGTAACCCTATTTTTCCCTCTAAGAAGGCTGAAGGAGGGAGAAAATGGGACGGCTGATTACACCCCCGAAGAGAGAGATATTCGGATCATTGCTTAGGAAGATTCCATTGCGTGCAGGGAAGATCCCGAAAAGGACGCGATTGGAGATTGCATACTTAGAGATTATCTTAGGGTTTACATTTGGAGACGGATTGACATCCCGTTCTTCATTTTTCCTTGAGATTGTTGTGAGGATTTATGTTCCCTCTTCCGCATTCATTGAACACATACACTTGTTGTTTGGATTTGAGATTGATTATTTTACTATTATTGAGTTTTCGAGATTTTTACCTTTTTCTCTTTTAAACTTGATTATTGATTCAATGATGATGGTTATTGGCTAAAACCCGTTAGCAATTCTAAGGTGAAGGTTTGATAGTTGTGGCTTAGATAATGATAGATTGATCGTAAAAAGATTGGACCCTAAGAGTTGCGAGAAACTTCGTCGACAACCTTTTCCACGACCTGTTCTTGAGTTGCACGGCCGTGGTTCCTCAAGATCTAGCCGTGGTTTCCTCTGTCGTACGTCCTTTTCTTTTTCTTTGATCCAAGGTTAAAGATTTTCTTTAACCTAGCCTTGACTTACCTTTTCTAGGTAGTAGTGAGACTCAACATCCTCTATTTCGGTTTCGAGTGTCACAACCTTAACCGTTTTGGCTTGTCTTTGATCCCTTTGGTTTGGGTATGGGTATTTAGAGTAATTCTTGTCCTTTGATCCTTTCTATACTGCAGCTTCAACAACCTTTATAAAGAGAGTTCTTGGGTGAGATATATAGGGTTTTGGAACTTTACCGTACATAACCTTACATTAGATATACCTTTGCAATCCCGACTCTGTCCTTACATCTATAGAATATCTTGAATCGATTGCCACCATTGGATACCTGATCTTTAGGATTGCTGTTTTTCCAATATTACTTGCAAAGATTCTATATTTTACTTGTTCGATGATTTGTGAACTGATTTTATTCTCACAAAATCCCAGAATCACAAGGTTTTTAGCCAACCATTTTCATATTCAAATCAAAATCAAGATTGAATGAATAAAACCAAATAAAACTCGAACTTCGAATAAAAACTAAATAATCTCCGAATTTGTAATCAAATCTCAAAACCTATCAAAGAATCTCTCAAAACACTCAACAATATGTTCACAAATCACAAGAATCAGAAGGGAAACAAAAGATCTCAGAAACTTCTTGAATATTGACTTCTTGTTTCTTTTCCTTCAATCCTCTCTCCAAGAACCTTCAATCCCGCAAAAATCCTGTAAACCTTTCCCGCTGTGAACCCCCCATTTTTGTTCCTAGGGTTCCAATGTATACTTTCTTGCTAATGGGCCGCTTGGCATAACACTTCTCAAGCCCACAAGTGATGGGATTTGGGTCGTAATATTTTTAGTCGAAAGCTGAAGAAAATCGTGCGATTCAATGCAATAAAAACCGTTCGATTTCTATGAAGAAAATCGTCCGATTTATAGTGTATTTGGCTCGATTTTTTTCAACAGAAAGTCCCCGTCTCTTGACTTGTTTCCTTCCTTCCTTTTGTGACTTTTTTACACACTTCCTTTGCTCTTTATGACTCCTCTAAGACTCCTTAAGCTTCCTTATTGAACTTAGATACTCTTTGCTCCACTTTTGCTTCCAATGCCACCGAATTCACCTATAATTCAACCAAAACTCGTGTAGACCTCTATTTCCGGAATATAAATGAAATAAACCTTAAAGATACACAAATATCTCTAAATACATGGTAAATTGAGGTAAAACCTCCACAATATGCATGATTACAATGGCATATAATTTATGTCATCAAAATACCCCATACTTGTCTCTTGCTTGTCCTCAAGCATGGTTAAAACCTAGAATACAAATGGTACAAGGAAGACTGAAGACTTTCGGCATGTCATGAGTTTTTGAAAAATATTTTTTGGTTTGGAAATTCATTTGGTTTGTGGGTCTGTAATTGTATTTTAAAGACTTCCTGGTTTGATTGTTTTTCCTCCCTTGTTGAAAGACAAAGGGGGAGAAATATGATCCAACATTTTGATATACTGCATTCTTCATTTTTATTTTTGAGATTTTCATATGCATTGCTTTACTAACAAATACAGGTACGAGAATTTGTGTAGTCTTCCATCAAGGGGGAGATTGAAAACTCCACCTTGATTGAAATGGTTTACAGGTGTTGATGATGGAAGACTTCACACAAATATAGCAGTTGGATATACTAACAATGTACTTGATTATATTTCTAGATATTTGGTTGGTTTGAATTCAGTGCAGGTTATATATCTACATGTCAAGGGTCTTGAAGTTGGATTCAAGAACAAAGTTCAAAAGGACAAGATCAAGGGTCTTGGACTCTAAGGTGCACGGAACAGGGATTCAAATATATTGAAGATCTTCGTTGAAGATTCTGTAACAAGAAGATCTCATCGACCAAATATCTAGAAATATAATCAAGTACATTGTTAGTATATCCAACTACAATATTTGTGTGAAGTCTTCCATCATCAAAACCAGTAAACCATTTCAATCAAGGTGGAGTTTTTAATCTACCCCTTGATGGAAGACAACACAAATTCTCGAACCTGCATTTGTTAGTTTAGCAATGCATATGAAAATCTTAAAAATAAAAATGCAGAATGCAGTATATCGAAATGTCGGATCAAGGGGGACCGTTCAAGACCTTCTTCGCTTTGCTTGTAAAAATGCAGTATAAAAAATCTTTTCTTCCAGTCTCATCAACCAAATATCTAGAAATGTCGGATAAAGATGTTTTCTCGTGTAAGCTTGTATCTTTCCTTCTTCGACCATCATCTTCATATATATCTTCTATGGAAAGATCTTCTAGCCGTTGTAGAGATGACTGTTTGAAGATCAATCTTCTTTTCCATGAAGATCGTAAGGTAGACGTTGCAAGTCTTCATCCTCTACGAACACATTGAGTCTTTTACTCCTTGATCTTCTCGTCTTCTGTTGGATAAGCGAGAAGATATTTTTGCCGTTTTGTTGTTTAGAAAATCTTCTAGAAAAGATTCTCTATTCTTCGGTTGAGAACTTCCTTCGGTTGACAAAATCCTTGGTTGATGAGATCTTCTTGTTACAGAATCTTCAACGAAGATCTTCAATTTATTTGAATCCTTGTTCCGTGCACCTTAGAGTCCAAGGCCCTTGATCTTGTCCTTTTGAACTTTGTTCTTGAATCCAACTTCAAGGCCCTTGACATGTAGATATATAACCTGCACTGAATTCAAACAACCAAATATCTAGAAATATAATCAAGTACAATGTTAGTATATCCGACTGCTATAATTATGTGAAGTCTTCCATCATCAACACCTGTAAACCATTTCAATCAAGGTGGAGTTTTCAGGCATGTTCTCCGTCATAGTCTTGATAAGTTCGGATGACTCCGTACTCATTTTGACTTTACCGATGTCTTCTAGTTTTCTCTTGTTAGAGAGGATCTCCTTTAGGAACTTCCCATAAGCTGGCATACCTAAAATTGCATCCACAAAAGGTATATTAATATGCATCTTACTCATAAGATCTATGAACTTACCAAAGTGTTTATCTAGACGCGCTCTTGCTCTAGATTGGGGAAAAGGTAGAGGTGGTTTGTAAGCGGGAGGAGGAACATAGACATCTTCCTTTTCTTTATTCAGCGGGGGCCTCAACTAGTTTGGGTTGTGGATCGTTGGTTGTTACACCACTCCTAGTAGTAATCGCCATTACTCGCCCCTTTGGGTTATCCTCCGTCTTTCCGGCAAGCTTCCATTGATCTCTAGGAACTTCTCCGGCCTTGTTGAACACTTGATTTTCTAAGGCTTTTTGTCCCTTATCAACCGAAGTGATGTGATTCTCTAGTCCTTGGAGCTTTCCCAAGATTGTCTCTAGCATAGCATCATGCTTATCCTTCTCCGGCTTGCCCGAGCCATTTGATGTTTGACCCTGGCTTTTCAAAGGAGTAGAAGAAGATGAAGGTGTTAGTGAATTTCCATTTTGTGAATAGGGATTACCGGAGTTTTGTTGGTTTAATCTCCAATTATTGTTGTTGGAGTTCCTGTTGTTATTCCAGTTATTGTTCCGGTAGTTGTTCCTATTACCTTGGTTGTTATCCCTCCCTAGGTAGCCAGCGTCTTGCTCCCTTGAAGGCCGGCTCTTATGACTTCCTTCAACTCCTTGATCTCATTGTTGAGGGAAAATAATTGAGTTTCTGCACCTTGAGTTAACTTTGCTTTTGGATCTCCCGAGTTCCGATTCCCAGTATCCATCTTCCTATGGGAAAACTTCTCAATCACTTGGGCTTGCTTCTCAATGAAGTCCCAAGCGTCATCTTCTCTCATGTCCATGAATATACCACAAGAAAGATATTGGAGTTTGAATTGTGTCTCCACATCCAATCCCTTGTAGTAGATCTCTAACAATTCCAGCTTTGAAATGCCATGATGTAGGCAATCCAATAGAAGATCTTGAAACCTTTCCCAAGATTTAAACAAGCTTTCGTTAGGTTTCATAGAAAATGCATTTACTTTACCTCTCAATTCCGCCGTTTTGGATGGCGGAAAGAACTTAGTGAGAAACTCCGAAGTCAAGTCCTCCCATGTGTTAAGCTTTACAGCTGGAAGGGCTTGATACCAAGCTAAGGCCTTGTCCTTCAAAGAGAAGAAGAATGGTCTCAACTTGTAGTTGTTGTTGTTGACCCTTTGAGGCTTCAAAGTTTCCATGAGAATCTCAAAGTTTTGTAAGTGTTGATGTGGAGATTCAGCTTCCGTTCCACCAAACTGATTTTGGCGGATTATAGTGATGACTTGTGGACGCATCCCAAAGTCATGATCATCTTGCTCTCCAAGATTCACACCTAGACGGCGAGGTTGTTGAATTGGGTCCATTTGTTTCCCAAGGGTTCGTGGTTCAGCCACGACATCAACACCTCTCACCTCTCTAGCACAAGGGCGAGGATAGACATTAGCACGAGGACGAGGTTCAACAGGAGCACGAGGTTTAGTGGTGGTATGTCCTCTAGCTCTGGCATCTCATCATCGTCGGAGAATTCAGCAATAGATTCCTTAGCTTTCTTCTTCTTCTTAGCATCATTCCTCTCTAGTTTCATGTGTAAAATCATCGCTCGAACCTCATCTATTTGAAATTGATTACGTTCTTTTTCCTCCAAGCGAGCCTTCTCACTCAATTGGAGTTGAGCTCGAGTTTCAACCAACTCTATTGGATGTTCCTCTCAGTATTTTCAGCCATCTTTTTCTCTTTTAGCTTTCTTCTCAAAGTTTTATCTAATTCGGGATCAAAAGGAACGAGATCTTTGGTAGATTTAGTCCTTCACATATACCTAAAGAATCTGCAAAAATCACTCAAGTAGACAAATCATATCACAAGAGCAAAATCTCCCAAGCCAGACAACCGAAAACCGAATTTGGTCTAGACCAAATCCCCGGCAACGGTGCCAAAAACTTGTTCGCTCAAAAGTGTGTGCGTCAAAGTCTTAAATTTATATCTAGAACTTATGCAAAAGCGAACCCGCAGTGTACGGATCAGCTGTAGTAATACAAGAAATTCCAGAGTCGAACTGAGGGATTTGGTGAGAATAAAATCGATTTCAAATTATCTAACAAAGTGTAAAGCTTTTGTGACTAATAAGGAGACAAATGATTCCAAGGATTCAAGTATCCGACTGCGGCTTTCGATTCAAGACACTTCTAAAGATCAAAGGACAGAGTTGGCTTTGCCAAGGTTATGTGTTTCAAAGGAAGGTTTAGTACGGCAATGTTCCAAAACCTATATGCCTAATCCAAAGGCTCTCTCTATAAAGGTTGTTGAGGCTGTAATATAGAAAGATCTAAGGATAAGAATTACACTCAAACTAACCACCAAAAACCCCAGGATAAGACTCTCAAGGGCAAAGATGGAAAGCACACTCAAACCTTAATAGAGGATGTTGAGTCTCTCTATTACCCATATCTTGCAAACTATAGCTATCAAGTGAAGAATCAATGATGAAGTCTCTTCTCACACTCAAATAGAGGTTAAAAAGGTTAAGCAAGGTTAGGATTTAGGCAAGGGTTAACTTTGGTTGAAGGATAAATCAATTAAAGATCGTCAGGAGAATAAATCGCCCTGTTCTTCACTAAATCGGTCGATCTCACCAAGAACAGCACGATTTTCCTGTTGTCGCAAAGTTAAATCTCAACTCTCAGGATCCAAATGGTTAAATGAGTTCGGTCTATCATCATCTAAGCCTCGATCATCAACTATTCTCCCCAAAATCACAAGGTTTTTAGCCAACCATTTTCATATTCAAATCAAAATCAAGATTGAATGAATAAAACCAAATAAAACTCGAACTTTGAATAAAAACCAAATAATCTCCGAATCTGTAATCAAATCTCAAAACCTATCAAAGAATCTCTCAAAACATTCAACAATATGTTCACAAATCACAAGAATCAGAAGGGAAACAAAAGATCTCACAAACTTCTTGAATATTGACTTCTTGTTTCTTTTCCTTCAATCCTCTCTCCAAGAATCTTCAATCCCGTAAAAATCCTGTAATTATTTCCCGCTGTGAACCCCCCATTTTCGTTCCTAGGGTTCCAATGTATACTTTCTTTCTAATGGGCCGCTTGGCATATCACTTCTCAAGCCCACAAGTGATGGGCTTTGGATCGTAATATTTTTAGTCGAAAGCTGAAGAAAATCGTGCGATTCAATGCAATAAAAACCGTTCGATTTCTATGAAGAAAATCGTCCAATTTATAGTGTAATTGGCTCGATTTTCTTCAACACAAAGTCCCCGTCTCTTGACTTGTTTCCTTCCTTCCTTTTGTGACTCTTTTACACACTTCCTTTGCTCTTTATGACTCCTTAAGACTCCTTAAGCTTTCTTATTGACCTTAGATACTCTTTGCTCCACTTTTGCTTCCAATTCCACCGAATTCACCTATAATTCAAACAAAACTCGTGTAGACCTCTATTTCCGGAATATAAATGAAATAAACCTTAAAGGTACACAAATCTCTCTAAATACAAGGTAAATTGAGGTAAAACCTCCACAATATGCATGATTACAATGGCATATAATTCATGTCATCATACAGCCTTTAAAAAAAACTCTAAGTAAGAGTCTTTACACGATTATCTTATATATACGCGTTCAACAAAGCTCAATTCCTCACAGCAGACCTTAGCTTGCCCACCAACCAAACCAAACCAAACCAAGACCATATGCTAAAATGCAAGAAAATATAGAACCATTTTTGTTTGATTTCCCTCTCTCATGGTTTTCCCACACATAGTGACTAGCTATGTAATATCAGATCATACAATAATAACAAGGTTCATTGCAAGTATTTTCTTATTTATATTTTCTAAAGTACCATAAATGTATACAAATCTTATTGACAAAAAATAACCATGAACTTAAATTCCTACCCATACTTCAGCTTCATTTTAAAAACTCAGAGATCAATCTGGTGACTAAAAGATGAGTGCCAAGAACAAATTTATCATCCAAATTCTTGCTTCAAAGATGATCAAAGCAGTAGATGCTTTCTTCATAGATAAAGAAGTTTAATAGTAATTCATATTCACTTAATACCTCTTCTACCTATATCTCTATCTAATATTACAATTCTTGTAATCTCAAATGGATGTGTGATCATTAAGTTGCTGTTGTTAAAGATTAGCTGAAGCCAATAGTTTATTCTGACTCGAAGAGAGACAGAGAAAAAGAAAAAGAGTTTCGAGATTGATATCCTTTGATGAACATATATTTCTAAGGCTCCAACGAACTCTTTTCACCATCCCTTGTAAAATTGATAGAACACAACACAATTATCAGTTGGTTGGTGATTTTTGGGTTAAATCTTTCACCTTCTTAAGTCTAAAAGATAATTCTCCCAACATTTTTAGCATCATAATTCCCACAATATTAATGGACTTTATAAACACCCTGTTTTGTTCCCTCAAATAGATTGATTGTTTGGTAAGATTTGAATAAAAAAATTCAATACGTAAGCCCATTCTAAAATCAATTGACAATAAAAAGTAATTGTATAAGTATACCATGAGGTTGTTTCCGGTTATGCCACAAAGAGAGATGGCAATGGCAGTGCTAGCAAGAGAAGCTCGCCGAGATGATCCACCATGTGATTGAAGCAAATTGCAGCAAGTACTGAGACATGTGGACAACCACCATGGGAACTGCAACAAATCCAACACTTTTCACTTCATCTTATATTTTACAAGACTAGGATCACTGAAGTCAGCACCATGATGTACAACCATTAAGTAAATAGAAGAAAAAAAGACATGTCAAGGCCACAGGTACAAGTAAGATGCTAAAAAAAAGAGACATTATGGACTTTATATGCTGATTTAAAAGTCCAGTCCCTGATTTCTATAATAATATACCAGTTCAGATAGAAGGGGAAGGTATCAAGGCCTGGGATGTATTTACCATGAAACGAAGTAACATGAAAAAGTTCATAGGAACATTCCCATACTAAATTTTTTTTACTAGAGCAATAATAGAAACAGGGGAATAGGAACATGAAAAAAAGTTACAGCGTGATGTATTTCAGCTTTAGACAGATCACCTCATCATACCAAAGAAATTGAATGCATTTACCATGAAAAGAAGTAACATGAAAAAGTTCATAAAGCACAGTTGATGGATAAAATTAATAGAACAAACAAAATAAAAAAATGTGAGTAAAGCAACAATAGAAACAGGGGAATATGAACATTCCCATAATAAACTCAGCTAAGTATGGGTAATAGGAACATTCCCATAATAAATCAAAGGTACATCCTCAATATGCAACTAACACAAATCCTTTTACTAGAACTATTCTCGGAAGAGGTTCTGTTAGTAGGCAGAAAAAGAAAGAGATGATACTAAATTTTTTACTAGAGCAATATTCCAGGAACAAAATTCTTATATTCTTTATGTTGTTTAGTTTATAGTAGTTCATATTTAATCATAAGTTCTAGCCTATAACTTAAGATATAGTTCATTTATCTTTACTAATCACGGTCTCGTTTTGTCTTCTCCTAGTTATAGACAGCTTAGGGAAATCCTTTATTATTCAATAAGAAGCAAGCAGAAGTATTATCAAAGGTTTGTATGCCAAACTTGAGAAGGTTCTAAATCAAGGATTCAAGGTCAAGCCACCTTCAGAATTTATCATAGACTCTAGAGGGAGTTATTTCGTGTTTAGACCTGTGACTAGATCCAATCAAAGTAATTTGCTATTGAGGGATGATTGATTCATAAAACTCATAACACCACCTAAATTTGTTCCAACCGATGAAAGTAATGCTCAAACATTCAACAGACACATAGATAGTCAGACGTAAAAGTCATGTTAAAAACAACCAGAAGACAACAATTTCGATCGAATACTCACTCAAGCATTCAACGGACAAAGATAAAGTCACCAATTTAAAAGTTGAAGATCATACCTGCTGAGTTGTAGAGTTGTTGCCTGTTCGCCACTTAGCGTGCGTGCAAATAAGCTTTAATTATAAAACTAGAAATCAAGCAAGCGAACCCGCAGTGTACGGATCGATATAGTTGAGCAAGAATTCCAGAGTATCAAACATAGGGATTTGGGGGGAACAAATTCAATTGTAGATTATCAAGCTAGTAAATGTAAGAAGCTTTGCAAGTATTGGGAAAACAACAATCCTAAAGATCCAAGTATCTAGCTGTGGCAATCGATTCAAGATATACTAATGATATAAGGACAGAGTTGAGATATGCAAAGGTATGCTAATGTAAGGTAATCGTACGGTGAAGTTCCAAAAATCTTATATGACTTACCTACAAGACACTATCTATAAAGGTTGTTGAGGCTTCAATATAGAAAGGTTCTAAAGGTAAGAATTAATGTCAAATACCCAAACTTGTAATCCAAGGATCAAGACTAACTAAACCGATTAAGGTTGTGACACTCACAATCGAGGTAGAGGTTGTTGAGGCTTCACTACCACCTAGAAAAGGCAAGCCAAGACTAAGTTAAAGCAAATCTTTAACTTTGGATTAAAGTAAAAGCAGGTTCGTAACTTAACATAAAATTACGGGTAGTTCTTGAGTTCCACGGCCGTGGAAGCTCAAGAACCGACCGTGGATTAGGTTCGTCGGCGATTCTCTCTAACTCTCAGGGTCCAATCTATTTACGATCGATCTATCATCATCTAAGCCACAACTATCAACCCTTCACCTTAGAATTGTTAAGGGTTTTTAGCCAACAATAGTCATAATGATATCAAATTCAAGGTTTAAAAGATTGAAAGATGAAAACTTCCGAAAACCTTCAATAACTTCCAAATCAGTCTCAAAGTCACAATCAAGAACAATAATCGTCACTAGATTCGGAATAGAACAAACAATCAAAATCTTAGATAAGAAGGAAGAACGGGATGTCAATCCGTCTTCTAAATCAAACCTAAGTAAGAAGCGAAATCTTCTTACGAGCAATCTTCCGAATCTTCGATCTTCCGTCAATCCGGAAATCACAACAGCGATGCGCCAAAATCTCTCAACACAACTTCCGCCAAATGCGAAATTAGGGCAATTCCAAGTGTAAGCGTAAGATGCGTCTATGCGTAAGCGAAGGTCTAAGCAGAGGTGACGGAATCTCCCTTCGTTCGTCCTTTTATAGTGTAAGATAGAATATCGGCCCGGCCCAATTGCGTAGGAGATCGTGGCTTAAAGTGTGGCGAAAAAGATCGCCAAGATCACGGTCGTGGAAGGGTTCCACGGCCGTAATTTAGAGCGTGGAAATCAACACGGTTTGAACCATCTTCTCCACGGCCGTAGAAGTTACTGGAATGAACCACGCTTCCCTAACCATGTTCCACGGCCGTGGACTTGAACGTGGAAAGTAGTACGACCGTATTTTAGAGCGTGGTTTAGGGCAAGAACGTGATTCTTCCTTAGCCTCGTGCATTCCTCAAGTTGGCATTCCTTTAGCTCCTATGAATGTCCTCAATCCATGGACATGCTCAAACAACTTCATCCTTGCTCAATTCCGTTCGGAAATAGCTTTCAATTACCTATAATCAACATAAAGCTTGTGTAGATCTCTATATCGACATTATAGATAAACTACCTCACAAATGCATCAACGCTCAATCAAAGACTATCAATATGGATCAAATACACTTAGAAAACATGCCTAAAATATCACAATATTTCATGCTAACAAATAACCCCATACTTGCCACTTGCTTGACCCTAAGCAAGGTCTTTCAAAAAGCTTTTAAAACAAGAGTTAGGATGAAATATGTGTACCTTCTCAAAGCAATACTTCTTTTGGATGAATGTGTCTTCTAATCAATAGATCATTCTCAAATCTTGCTTCATTCGTTTATAAGACTTTTATGCACTTAATCAAAGAGTAAAGAGTAAAGAAAAAATCATGAATCAATTGAGCTTCCATACAAGCATCATAACCTTCAAACATTATCAAAATCAATCATAAGAAACTTCAATTTAGATCACTAAGTCATATAACATTCTTTTGATCTTAAGGACTTTCAAAGAAAAAGGTCTAGAATGTGGAAAGGGAAGGAAACTTTTAGGGAATGTGGTGCATGAATCCGGGAAAATGGATAACAACTCTTTTCCTTTTCTCTTGCGGTTTCCGTAGCACTTTCAACTTGGAGCTTCGCTCTCTTCCTTTCATTTTTCGACTTTACTTTTGGAGTTATGGATAGAGGTGCACAAAAACCGAAGCCTAGGAGATTGGCGTTTCTCAATTTTTATGAGATGCCTCAAACCCTTAGCGCACATACCATAATCCGCTAGGAATATCGCTCAATCCGACTTTGACAAGACACAAACATCCGGCTATGTGAATGGTGCCGAGTTACTCATCGTCATGATTGACTTTCCCAAACCTACAATTTCTTTCTATTCTTTTGATTGCAAATAATTGCTTTCAAGGCCCTCCCACATCAAACATGCCAATATCAATCAACTCCTCCAAATTTCCGGATAGATAAAGGAGGCCATAATTTCAATGAGGGGCTAAATGATCAAAGAAAGAAGAAAGAAAAATCGAATTGCCTTAATCATCTCAACAAGAAGCATAAGAACTTATGGTGTGATTTCAACTTCTATTTCTCAACATGATTTAGGCAACATTCATCACATTATGAAACTTGTAAAAAAGAAGGAAAATCAACTCATTCAATCTCTTTTCAATTCACTATTCGTTTAAGCATGCAATTGTCATCAAACTCAATTCACAAGTAGCGATTATCATAGAAATCATCTCAATTCCTTAGAAGCACAAAATTTTCAAAATTTTTCAATTTTAATGGGTTTTTCAAACTCTTTTTCATGCAATGCAATAATGAAACGTGCAACAATATAATGAACATGCAAGATAGTCTCGATAGAAGCAAACATAGTGAGTAAGAGTTATTACAAACTTTTAGTCATACCTCACCCCATACTTGGAACAAACATTGTCCCTAATGTTCAAATAAAAGAAAGAAAAGAAAAGAAAGAAAGAAAAAAAACTCACAAAATGGCGGTGGAGCGGCTAAAGCTATCGGTCATGCAAATCATACTGTGGCGCCGGCGGAGGCGGGAATGGAGAGAAGCTGGAGTCGTAGTGCCGCCCAAACTGCTGGCGGTAGACGTCTCTCATCATGTGATCGAGGTCGTCCATGCGTCCATATCTAGCATCGGCTCGAATCTCCAATGCTCCTACTTTGTCAGAAAGGCTAGTAGCCCAATCTGGCATCTGCTCATACCATCCCGGAGCATGACTATACCATCCTGGTGCGTCCGACGGTGCTGGTACTGGTGCTGGTGGCTGTTGTGCGGACCATGAGGTGGAGCTCCGTACCATGCAGGAGGTGTATCCATCCACGTAGGTCTCTCACTCACGCTGGCGCGGCGAGAAGACGATCCTGAAGCTCTGGCAGGACGTGGAGAACGTCTGGGCACATCAGAAGCAATGTCCGGCTGATCCGGAAACGTGCCAAACTCCTGCTCTGCTCCTCCAACCCCCTCATACTGATCCCTCATCTCCTCCTCCTCAACTACGGGCGGTGGTGGGACATACGGAGGAGCTGCAATCCTATTCGCATGCATGGCAGCGAACGTCTCCTTCCAATTATGGCGTCCAGCCATAATGGAGTACTCCTGTAGCCACTCAATACCCCTACCCGTCCTTCTCTCCCAAGGCATGGCTGCATAAGGTGGACCTCTATGTGTAGGGAAGATGAGACCTCTAGTCATGAAGGCCTGAAGTCCTAGGGGTACGGCTGGTATGCGTGTACATGTAGAAAAATCAACCCCCAACATCTTAGCAAGATGGGTAACTATCCCAACATATCCAATGTTGCCCTTCCTCTTGTTCTTAAGCTTGCTCATGGTAGCAGCTAAGAGGGTGGCGCAGTCAACTCGGCGCCCATACAGCATAGAATACAACAGAAAGAGCTCATCCGTCTTGATTTTTTGAGGTGTCTCCGTCCTAGGGAAGAGACACTCCGAAAGAACACGGTGAGCAATCTTCAAGGCTAAGTGATACATCAACTTAGCCTTGGTGTCAGCTGGTTGCCAGCGGTCCTCGCTGGCGTAAATCATGGCAACCTCCTCCCAAAAATCTTTGACGTAAACGCCACTAGGAAAACGACCATTGAAGGTCTCTTGGAACCCAAAGAAGGTTCCGAACTCACGGATGGAGAAATGATAGTTTCTTTCCATAACACGGAAAGAAATGGTCCTATCCACGTGGTTGTGCTCAAACGACGTCACAACCTCTCTCGTGATCTCCTCATAAGTGTCTTCTCGGATAGCCGAGAAGACAATAAGTCCGGCTCTATCCAAGAGCCAAGTAAGGTCATCTATGATGTTAAGAGGAGCTAAATCCTCTAACAATAGGTACCTAGGTCCAATCACAGCCCTCTCATGGATCCTCTCGAGTGCATCGAGGTGATCCTCATGAATGGTCGGTACTCTAGGGCTAGGAGGTGCGGGTGATGAAGGTGAGGATGGAGGTGAAGGAGAGGAAGGTGGTGGTGCTCTAGAGGATGAAGAGGAAGAGGGGTTACCCTTCCTCTTTTTGTTCTGCTCATTCTTCTTCTCCTTAATTCTCCCAAAAACTCTCCTTACGAAGTCCATCACTGTTCAAAATTACGGTCTGTTCTTGGTATTTCCACGGCCGTGGAACTGACAGAGACCGTGATTCATCTCGACTTTTCTCAAAATTCAAGAAACAACACTCAAACTCAGCAATCAGGCAGCCCTAATCTAATTCCTTCCAATTTCAATCAGTTCTCCTATAATTTCTAGCAAAAACGAACCCAAATTGACAAAGATCAAGAAGAGTGGAAAAAACCTAGGTTTCGAATTTTAAAATCCGAATTGTGCGTTCCTTGGTGATTTGCCGCTCGATTCATTGCTTGGATCTCGTTGGTGGCCGAATTTTCTTCAGTTTGGAAAGAAGAATCGTTGAAAACGATTAACGAACGGAGATTTGAGGTGAAGGGCGTGGAATCGGCGAGAGAGAGTGTGGAATTGAGTTTTTGGTGTTTTTTGTGAAGAACGTGGTTTATATAGTGACAGGCAAAATTTTGAAAATCACGGTCTATCGGGGTGTTCCACGGCCATGGAAATGTACGGAACCATGGTTTTGGTGATTTTTCAAAGGCTTTTGGAAATTACGGTCACTGTAGCTGTCACGACCGTGGTTTAGGCCGTGGAACTCTCTGCAATGCTCCAAAATCCAAGTTTCGTCACTTTTCTTCAATTTAACTCTTCCCCTTTCCTTTTCCATTGTTCCTACATCCAAAAACACGAACATACCGGAAGGAATCGAAGGCAAAACAAAGCAAAAACGTCTAAACTAAGCTTAACTATGAATCAAAAACAAAAACGTAAATGCAATACCTTGGGTTGCCTCCCAAGAAGCGCTTTGTTTAAGGTCCGTAGCTAGACCAACTTCGCACTTATTCGAGTGCGGTGGGCGCGAACTCTTCAGCTTGGAGTTCCGGCGTATACTTCTTGAGTCATTGACCGTTCACCTTAAAGCTTTCGCCCGCTTCACCCCATACTTCAACTGCACCATGGGGGACAATACGCTTAATTAGAAAAGGTCCGGTCCAACGAGATTTAAGCTTACCTGGAAAGAGACGAAGCCTTGAATTGAAGAGGAGAACTTGATCTCCTTCTTTGAAGTCCTTTGGAATGATATGCTTATCATGCCAACGCTTTGCTCTCTCCTTATAAATCTTAGCGTTCTCATAGGCGTTCAAGCGGAGTTCTTCCAGCTCATTAAGGTCCAAGAGACGTTTCTCTCCCGCTTCCTTCATGCCAAAATTCAACCACTTGATGGCCCAAAACGCTTTGTGCTCCAACTCCACCGGTAAGTGACAAGACTTCCCATACACAAGGTTGTATGGTGTGGTTCCTATGGGAGTCTTGTACGCAGTCCGGTACGCCCACAATGCATCATCAAGCTTCAAGGACCAATCCTTCCTAGTCCTTGAAACCGTCTTCTCTAGAATTCCTTTGATCTCCCGATTTGAGATCTCAACTTGTCCACTAATTTGTGGATGATAAGGGGTGGCAATCTTGTGAGTAACCCCATACTTAGCTAGAAGAGCTTTAAAGCGCCGGGCAATGAAGTGAGAACCTCCATCACTAATGATAGTCCTTGGTGTCCCAAATCACGGGAAGATGGTCTTGTTAAAGAACTTAACCACCACCATGGCATCATTGGTGGGAGAGGCAATCGCTTCCACCCATCTAGAAACATAATCCACCGCCAAGAGTATGTATTGGTTTCCACAAGAGGATGGGAACGGTCCCATAAAATCTACTCCCCAAACATCGAAAATCTCCACCTCTTGGATGTTGTTGAGAGGCATCTCATTCCTCCTAGAGATATTACCTATTCTTTGACAAGCATCGCAGCAAGAAACAAATGATTGCACATCTCTAAATAAAGTAGGCCACAACAATCCAGATTGCAATACCTTTGCGCTAGTCTTGTTCGAACTAGTGTGTCCTCCACATGGTAGTGAGTGACAATGGCGGATGACACTTTGCATCTCATCTTCCGGCACACATCGCCGAATGATGCCATCCGGACCTCTCTTAAAAAGGAGAGGTTCATTCCAAAAGTATTCCCGGACATCCTTAGAGAACTTCTTTCTTTGTGCGTAGGATAATCCGGGCGGTATCTCCTGACAAACCAAATAGTTAACAAAATCAACAAACCATGGTTCGTTACCTTTGGAGATCACATCGATGCACTCCTCAATGATATGTAGGTGTTCGTCCGGGAAGGAGTCATCTATAGGTAAGTGGTCGTCCTCTAGATGTGTTAGGCGACTCAAATGATCCGCAACAGAATTTTCTGAACCTTTCTTGTCGCGGATCTCAAGATCGAACTCTTGTAGGAGAAGAATCCATCTAATTAGCCTTGGCTTCGCATCCTTCTGTGCAAGGAGGTACCGGATCGCAGCATGATCCGTGTAGACAATCACCTTTGCACCTACAATATAAGAGCGAAACTTGTCAATAGCATAAACAATGGCTAAAAATTCCTTTTCCGTAGTGGCGTAGTTGAGCTGCGCTTCATCTAGCGTCTTGCTAGCATAGTATATGGCATGGGTTCGCCCTTCCTTTCGTTGTCCAAGAACAGCTCCTATAGCTACGTCACTAGCATCGCACATAACCTCAAAGGGAAGGTTCCAATCCGGAGGTTGGATAATAGGTGCTGAAATTAGAGCCTCCCGGATCATATTGAACGCATCTAAACATTCCTGCGAAAACTCAAAAACCGCATCCTTCATCAATAGATTAGTAAGAGGTTTTTATATTTTAGAGAAATTCTTAATGAAGCGCCTATAGAATCCAGCATGTCTTAGGAAACTTCTTATCCCTTTCACCGAAGTTGGGGGAGGAAGCTTTTCTATAGTCTCTATTTTCGCCTTATCCACCTCAATCCCTCTACTAGAGATTAAGTGTCCTAAAACAATTCCTTCCTTAACCATGAATTGACACTTCTCCCAATTAAGAACTAGGTTAGTGTCTTCACACATTTGTAATACAAGAGCAAGGTTAGAAAGACAATTGTGAAAAGAGGAACCGTATACGGAGAAGTCATCCATGAAGACCTCCATGATTTCCTCAATTTATTCGGAGAAGATGGCCATCATGCACCTTTGAAAGGTGGCTGGGGCGTTGCAAAGCCCGAACGGCATTCTCCTATAAGCGAACGTACCCCATGGGCACGTGAATGTGGTCTTCTCCTGATCGTCCGGGTGTATCGGAATCTGAAAGAAACCACTATAACCGTCAAGATAGCAAAAATGTGAATGTTGTGCTAACCTTTCAAGCATTTGATCAATGAATGGCAATGGGAAGTGATCCTTCCTCGTCGCATTGTTGAGCTTGCGGTAGTCGATGCACATCCGCCATCCCGTCACGGTTCGGGTAGGAATGAGTTCGTTGTTCTTGTTGGTGATGACCGTCATTCCTCCCTTCTTCGGAACTACTTGAACCGGACTCACCCACTTACTATCGGAGATAGGATAGATGATACATGCATCAAGAAGTTTAAGTATTTCCTTCTTGACAACCTCCTTCATGGTCGGATTTAACCGCCTTTGAGGTTGTCTTGAAGTCCTAAAGTCCTCTTCCATTAGTATTTTATGCATGCATAGGGAAGGTTTGATTCCTACTAAGTCCTCAATAGTATACCCTACAGCTTTTCTATGTTTCCTAAGGACAACCATGAGCTCATTATGTTCATCTATGCTTAGATCGGAACTAACAATAACCGGAAAGGTAGAATTAGGTCCTAGAAAAGCGTACCTTAGATGAGTAGGAAGTCGCTTTAGTTTCATTGCTTTCGGAGCTTCCAATGGCTCTTGTGGAGCTTCCGATGCTTCCTTAGAAGTGTCTAGGGGAGTAGAAGGTGTAGGAGAAGAATCAAGAGAAGTTGAAGAAGAGGTACGATCACCCTCTTCCACGGCCAAAATTACGGCTTCCATACATCTTCCACGGCCGTGGTTTAGAGCGTGGAAAGGGAATACGGTTGCTCTGCTTTCTCCACGACCGTATAACTCTCTGGAGTGGGACACGGTTTGGTTGGTGAAATCCACGGCCGTGGAATATAGTGTATGGCCGTGGATTCTCACGTTTTCTGCCTCATCGTGGAGCATCTCAAATTCCACTTCACCCACTTCTTCTTGTGCTTCTAAGGCTTCAATTGCTTCATTGCACTCCTCTTCTTCCCCTACATTTGTTAGACTCATAGTAATAACCTTTTGTAAAGGATCTTTGAAGAGAATAGCACTTACCTCCTCTCTAGACAACCCTTCTTCATCTTGGATATTGAATATATCCTCATCAAAGATTGGCTCCTTCACTAGAGTGGAAAGAACAAACTCTACCTTCTCCTCTCCTATGTCAAAGGCGAGTCTAGCATTCTTGCAATCGACTATGCAGCCAGAAGTTGCAAGAAACGGTCTTCCGAGTATGATCGGGACCGGACTATTTGTAGGAATGTCAAGCACAACAAAATCAATGGGAACAAAGAATTTACCTAGCTTGACCGGGACGTCTTCTACAATACCGATGGGGGCGAGTGATGGATCGATCCGCCATGTACAACGTCATCTTCACCGGTTTAGGGTCGCCTAAACCGATCTTCCTACATAATGCAAGTGGTATGATGCTCACACTTGCTCCTAAGTCACATAAAGCGTCATATGTGACATCTCCCACTCCTATGGGAATGCAAAACGACCCCGGATCCTTTAGCTTTGGGGGCATTTTCTCCTTCATGGTCTTGATGAGATCCGAAGAATCCGAACTCATCTTAACCTCTCCAAAGTCCTCTAACTTTCTCTTGTTAGAGAGGATCTCCTTTAAGAACTTGCCATAAGCCAGCATACCTACAATAGCATCAATGAAAGGTATATTAATATGCAGCTTGCTCATGAGTTCTATAAACTTACCAAATTGTTTATCTAGACGCGCTCTTGCTCTAGATTGAGGGAATGGTAGGGGAGGTTTGTAAGCCGGAGGAGGAACGTAGACATCTTCCTTCTCCTTCCCCTTCTCTTTGTCTTTCTCAACGGGGACTTCAACAAACTTAGGTTGCGGATCGGTGGTAGTCACTCCGCTCCTAGTTGTGATTGCCATCACCCTTCCCTTAGGGTTGTCCTCCGTCTTTCCTGGAAGTTTCCCTTGATTCCTAGGAACTTCCTCCGCTTGGCTGAACATTTGGTTTTCTAAAACCTTTTGGGCTTTATCAACCTTAGAAATTGATCATCAACCTTAATGATGCAGTTCTCCAACCCTTGAAGCTTTCCCAAGATCGTTTCCAACATGGGATCAGGCTTCTCCTTCCCCGAAGTGTTTCCTCCATTAGATGTTTGCCCCTGACTTTTCAAAGGAGTAGAGGAAGAGGAAGGTGGAGTTAGTGAATTCGAATTGGAAGGATAAGAGTTACCGGAATTTTGTTGATTGGAGCGCCAATTGTTGTTGTTTGAACCCCTATTGTTGTTCCAATTATTGTTCCGGTTGTTGTTGTTGTCATTCCAATTGTTCCGGTTGTTGTTCCGGTTATTGTTGTCGCGGTTTGTATTCTCTCCGTTATTGTTGTTGCCCGAGTAGCCAACATCCTTCCCTTGTTGCTTTGGGAAGTTGGTCTTGATGGCTTCCTTCAACTCTTTAATCTCGTTGTTGAGAGAAAAGATTTGAGTTTGAGCTTCATGTGTGAGCTTTGCTCCTTGCTCTACACGATTTCCCTCAACTTTCCGGTGGGAATACTTCTCTATGACTCTTGCTTGCTTCTCAATGAAGTCCCAAGCGTCATCTTCTCTCATGTCCATGAATGTACCACATGAGAGGGATTGGAGCTTGAATTGTGTCTCCACATCTAGCCCCTTATAGTATATCTCCAGCAATGCAAGCTTGGATATGCCATGATGAGGGCAATCCAATAACAAATCCTGAAACCTTTCCCATGATTGAAACAAACTTTCGTTAGATCTCATGGAAAATGCATTAATCTTACCTCTAAGTTCCGCCGTTTTGGATGGCGGAAAGAACTTAGTGAGGAACTCCGCGGAAAGGTCCTCCCATGTCTCAAGCTTTCCACTTGGAAGAGCTTGATACCAAGACAATGCTTTCCCCTTCAAGGAGAAGAAGAAAGGCTTGAGCTTATAGTTGTTGGTAGTTGCATTTTTCGCTCTCATTGTCTCCATCATACACTCAAAGTTTTGCAAGGGTTGGTGTGGAGATTCAACGCTTGTCCCGCCAAATTGGTTTTGGCGAACAAGAGTAATAACATGAGGGTTGAAGCTAAACCCTTGTACATCATCAGCATCAAAATTCACACATAAACGGCGTGGTTGCTGCGTTGGATCCATCCTTTGGCCAAGAGTTCTTGGCTCTTCATCTACGCGGTTCAGCCTAGCGTTCCTAGGTGGAACACGGCGGTTCACAGCTGTCCGTGGAGCGAATGGATTTGCATTGATCCTTGGATCAATCTCCTCTAATGGTGGCATGGAAGAGTCGCTATCTTCAGCGGATGAATGGCCTCTATTCAACCTTAAGGATCTCCTTGAGGATTTCTTGCTCTTCTTATTCTTAAGATTGCTTAGTTTTATCCTCATCTGGAACATCATATCCTTTAGATCGTCAACTTGAGATTGATGACGATCCATTTCATCCCGGCGAATCTTCTCATTCCATTGGAGTTGAGCTTCTTTCTCCGCTAGCTCCGATTGAAAATCACGTTCTTCAGCCATTTTCTTTTCCTTACGCTTTTGCCTTAAAGTCCTCTCAAGCTCTTGATCAAGAGGTAAGAGATCCTCGGTGTTCCTAGACCTGCGCATGCACTCAAAGAAATATCAAATAACGAGAGCAAGCTCCCAAGCTTGACAACCGGCAACCGAATTCGGCCTAAACCAAATCCCCGGCAACGGCGCCAAAAACTTGTTCGCCACTTAGCGTGCGTGCAAATAAGCTTTAATTATAAAACTAGAAATCAAGCAAGCGAACCCGCAGTGTACGGATCGATATAGTTGAGCAAGAATTCAAGAGTATCGAACACAGGGATTTGGGGAGAACAAATTCAATTGTAGATTATCAAGCGAGTAAATGTAAGAAGCTTTGCAAGTATTGGGAAAACAACAATCCTAAAGATCCAAGTATCCAACTGTGGCAATCGATTCAAGATATACTAATGATATAAGGACAGAGTTGAGATATGCAAATGTATGCTAATGTAAGGTAATCATACGGTGAAGTTCCAAAAACCTTATATGACTTACCTACAAGACACTATCTATAAAGGTTGTTGAGGCTACAATATAGAAAGGTTGTAAAGGTAAGAATTAATGTCAAATACCCAAACTTGTAATCCAAGGATCAAGACTAACTAAACCGATTAAGGTTGTGACACTCACAATCGAGGTAGAGGTTGTTGAGGCTTCACTACCACCTAGAAAAGGCAAGTCAAGACTAAGTTAAAGCAAATCTTTAACTTTGGATTAAAGTAAAAGCAGGTTCGTAACTTAACATAAAATTACGGGTAGTTCTTGAGTTCCACGGCCGTAGAAGCTCAAGAACAGACCGTGGATTAGGTTCGTCGGCGATTCTCTCTAACTCTCAGGGTCCAATCTATTTACGATCGATCTATCATCATCTAAGCCACAACTATCAACCCTTCACCTTAGAATTGTTAAGGGTTTTTAGCCAACAATAGTCATAATGATATCAAGTTCAAGGTTTAAAAGATTGAAAGATGAAAACTTCCGAAAACCTTCAATAACTTCCAAATCAGTCTCAAAGTCACAATCAAGAACAATAATCGTCACTAGATTCGGAATAGAACAAACAATCAAAATCTTAGATAAGAAGGAAGAACGGGATGTCAATCCGTCTTCTAAATCAAACCTAAGTAAGAAGCGAAATCTTCTTACGAACAATCTTCCGAATCTTCGATCTTCCGTCAATCCGGAAATCACAACAGCGATGCGCCAAAATCTCTCAACACAACTTCCGCCAAATGCGAAATTAGGGCAATTCCAAGTGTAAGCGTAAGATGCGTCTATGCGTAAGCGAAGGTCTAAGCAGAGGTGACGGAATCTCCCTTCGTCCGTCCTTTTATAGTGTAAGATAGAATATCGGCCCGGCCTAATTGCGTAGGAGATCGTGGCTTAAAGTGTGGCGAAAAAGATCGCCAAGATCACGGTCATGGAAGGGTTCCACGGCCGTAATTTAGAGCGTGGAAATCAACACGGTTTGAACCATCTTCTCCACGGCCGTAGAAGTTACTGGAATGAACCACGCTTCCCTAACCATGTTCCACGGCCGTGGACTTGAACGTGGAAAGTAGTACGGCCGTATTTTAGAGCGTGGTTTAGGGCAAGAACGTGATTCTTTCTTAGCCTCGTGCATTCCTCAAGTTGACATTCCTTTAGCTCCTATGAATGTCCTCAATCCATGGACATGCTCAAACAACTCCATCCTTGCTCAATTCCGTTCGGAAATAGCTCTCAATTACCTATAATCAACATAAAGCTTGTGTAGATCTCTATATCGACATTATAGATAAACTCGCTCACAAATGCATCAATGCTCAATCAAAGACTATCAATATGGATCAAATACACTTAGAAAACGTGCCTAAAATATCACAATATTTCATGCTAACATTGCCTTGCTAGAAGAATGAAAACGGAAGAGGAGAAGAAGAACCAGAGCGGGGCCGAGGAACGCCGGCCTAGAGGATGTGGTCGATTGACGAGCGCAACGCCGTGGAGAGAGCAGGTCAATCTGACGATCGATCGATCTGAATTGTTGGCTAGGGTTTTTTTTATTCCAAAACGACGTGTTTTGAGATAGAGTTTTTTTTACAGCCCAATTATTTTATATAACCGGGGTCTGAGAATATTGTTTTACCCCGGTTCTTAAAGATAAACGTGGTATGAGCAAAAAAATCAGGTTATTTCATATAACCGGGGTCCGAATTTGTTTTAAAAAAAATATAAAAAAGCAATTGTCCACGGTTTTACGTATAACCGTGGTCCGAAAATACCTTTGATCACGGTTCTTTTAAACCGCTCCAACATAAGTGAGGTCTAGGGAGGGTCTTTGTACTAGTGACGCTCACTACCTGACGAGCCACGTCGTTAGTTAACCTTATCATTATTTATGTGTGGGCCTGCTCTTCCATTTCCATCTTTCTTTCATAGGAGGTTTCTGCTAAGTAATCCCCTGTGATGGCCCTCCGACATTTTTTCTTTGTTAATAGGGCCTTCATCTTGTGACACATGACAAAGTCATTTTTCCTAGACATCACAACAAAGAGATACTACGAAGATACTAAACCCTAGAGATCACAACAAAGAAAAGAACAACACTATACGGACAGGAACACTGATCAACCACACAAGGTGAACACAATGAGCGGGAGCTAAGATAGATTTTGAGGAATGAAAGAACACCAATAAATCTGTAAACCTTAAAAATTAGGGGGTTTTTCACAGAATTGAAAGAAAACCGAAAGAAAAGCGTTTTTCAAAACACAAATGCTCTGATACTAATTTATAAAAACTATATCCTAAGGTTTCGAAACACTTAGCCATAGAATCGACTAAAGCACACACAAGAATCACACATGAAGTTTGTTTATGCAGTTCGGAGTTCCTCACTACATGTGCGGGACCTCAAGAGGGGAGATCCGGTCCCAGTTTCCACTAAGTCTCCAAACAACTTGTACAACGCAAAAACAGACACATATCTTGCAAGAGCACTCAAGCTAGCAAAGATTACAAAGAAGATAGACAAAAGAGAAGGAGAGAAGATAGGAAAGTCCCCTCAAAGGCACCCAATGAAAGATGTGAGATTGATTTATTTGCCAAACTAGAAGCCAACCAACTGGTGGTGGATCTCCATTGAGATATCAGATCTCAGAGCCATATTGCTTCATTTCCAATGTTCTTCAAAGACCCCTCTAGTTTCTGACGAGTTGTGGAAGATCAGAACAACATCTTGATCTCTTTCTCAATTTCTCTCCTTTTCAGACAAACCCTAGTGGAGGAGGAGAGAGTTGCTCACCAGCTGCTTTGACCTTAGAGTTTTTAACCCTTTTGCATAACGAGGCTTTATAACCCATCCAAACACACGCTGACAAGCCGACCCTCCAAGCTTCATTGGATCCGGAGCACTGGGTTGGGCTTTAAGGAGATTGGATCAAAGAATCAGCTCAACATCCTTAATCAGATACACACACAAAACAGCAACATAAACCAACCCAAAACTCCTACTTCCATCTACTTAACATTATAACATATAAACGCACATTCACCTTATACCTAATTATCATAGTTGTTAGCTAAGCTACTTAACTTAGTTTATTCAACTAAGTGATAACATTTAGCAAAAATCACATGATAACCAAGTATGGCAAATGTGGTCACATATTATAACTTGTCAATCTCTACCTAATTAAGATATGAGTGCTACAACTGCAAGTTCCGACTTTAATGTCCATATTACAAATACAAGAATTAGTAATGCAACATCTTGTTATTGTATTAGGGATCTTCTTTAAGAATGGATTACCCTTATTATAAATAAATAACATAAAAATTGTATTAACTATAAATCCAAGAACATCCGGTTGATTCTTTAGGATCTGGCCAAATGCATCCTAGTATTCTTAAGTTGCTGTGGGTCGTATGATGTTCGCTATCCTTCCCAATGTGATAGGAGTATCCATTTGTAGTAACACATAGTTTATTTTGTGAATTAAGGCGTATTCATTTGGGTGATATATAAAATTTGAATATCTCTTGTTTTTTTTGTTAATACGTATGGTCTGAAATAGAATGAAGGAAAAAGTGATAGACAAGTTTGTTTGAAGGTGAAGCGAGTAGTAATAAATTGGAAAGCAGGTTGATAATATCCATTACAAAATGGAGTTGGTGAAGGTTTTTCCAAGTGGAAAACATAAAAGAAATAAAGAGCATATAGTATGAGATTAGAGTTCCAAAAGCCTAGTGACTAGTGTAGGTAGATGGGTTTTGCTAAAGTCTAAGAGACAAATCAATGGAAGTAGTAGTAGTAGTAGAAGATGGATAAGCAGTGGAAGTTGAGGAGGAGGCAGCAGCAGCCAGCGTGGAGGAGGAGGAGGAGGTTGTAGGAAAGAAACCATACTCCATTACGACGCTCCCAATTGATCTGCCCTTCCTATGAACCGCGACGATCTCCGGTCCCTATTTATATATATATAGACACACAAGCATTGCATTAATCAAATGTTAATCTTGTTATGTGTAAGTAAACAAGTAGAATATACGTACCTGAAAGAACTTGTTTTCCACAAAACCCTCCCCATTGACAACCCTCTTCTTCTGCAGCATATAAGTAGAAATGTATAAGAGAAGTCGTTGGTGAAAGAATTGGTAATAAGGTAAGTTAGGTAGAGAGAGACCTTGTAATTGAAATGAAAGTGAGGGCAGTGAAGAGCAGGGTCCGTAATGAGGTTATGGATGCGGATCCTCTCGAGCTGAGCGACGCCCATGCCTCTCCCGGGCTGTTTCTTGGGAGCCTTTTTCCCCCTCACTGGAGTTGAGCAGTTGTTGTGGGTGGAAGACATGATGAGCAGGGAATTGAGCAGTTGTTGTTGTTGTGGGTTATTAGTTTATAGCATAGCGGTGGAAGAGGAAGAGGAAGAGGAAGAGGAAGAGGAAGAGTGGTCCTCATTACCCTAAATGGAAACTTCCCTACAGTCTGTAATGGCTGCCCCGGGAGATGCTTCTTCTGCCCAAACACTCTCGGATTTTCAACTTTCTGATTCCCAGATTTTATCCTCTCTTAAGGGAAGGGAAGGGACCACTCTTTTTCTTTTATTTCTACTTTTCTACATACATGCAGTTGCTTACATGTCTATATCATAAATTCAACCACCAAATACATTTGTTTCTCAATACAAATCATAACTCATACGATTCTCATTTGTCTGCATTACCGATTCTCTTCCACTCTATTTGTAATTCTACTCTAGTAACTGCTCTGCTAGAGGTGGATCTCAACTGAGATCCAACATGCAACTTTACGGTTTTACCCCTATTTCACAATTCAGCAGGTGGGGACAACTCTTACCAATTTCAGATGCACCTACGCATACCCTATAAAAGCCTTCTCTTCCATCCAATTTTTACTTTTTTATTTCTATAAATTAAGAGCCGAGGGTTTTTTAGTTTTGGTGGGATATCAATGGTTTCTATGTAAATTTGCATTTACTCCTCCCCACTAATTTGCAAAATATGCAGAAGCGAATGACCACAAATAACAATAACTGAATTGAAACAAGTAATAATTCCAAACAGACCATATTAGTTTCATTAGGATTTCGAAATTAAAGAGATCCGTATTCGATTGAAATCGAAATAGTAAAAGAAGAAGGGTTTCGATTTCGTATCGTTTTTTATTCGAACAAGAAGAAAAAGTTTCGTTTCTGGGTTTTGAAAAAGAGAAGGAGAGGCCGATGCAAGAAGAACAAGACTACTACATTTTTGGACTACCCACGCATTTGGCAAGCGTAGCCGAGCCATTTTTTTTCTTTCACATACTATGCTTTCGGGTTGCGTAGTTAATCGGCTTGAGATCGGCTCCTATTACACGTTTTATATGCGTAGTGAAATATATTAGTGTAAAATATAAACTATGTGCCCGATCTGCGTAGTTTCGGTATTGATTGATTTTTTTCCCGGTACGTCTAAAAATCCCATAAATCAATATACTTTTAAACATGAAGATCCCAAAATTAGAGATGCTACAATTAATATACTCGAGTAGGGATACTCATCCCTCTCTCAACATCTATTTCGTACTTGTAACTTTTTCATCCCAAAATTAGAGATGCTTCACCTATTATACTCATCCCTCTCTCAACATCTTTTTCGTACTTTTAACTTTTTCATGGGTCATGTTGATTTCATGACACATAATTTACTAATACCAACCTAACACGCACTCTCGCCGTGCGTCATACTTACCTGTATAAATTGTTTTCACTTACTGAGCAACCACCTCCATCCCATACCAAAATTCGACACAATTATCAACCAAAACACTCTCATTCGCACAAATAATCCCAAATAAGGATCGTGTTAATAATTAAATAGCGAAAAGAGTAGGGAGGACCTTCGAAAAACGCAACCAAACGGTGGAAGAGATACGAATGTTGTTAATTTTTTTTCATTTTAATCCCTCCATTTAGATCTCAATCCCACTATCTCTCACCCGCAAATGGACGGCCCGATTGAGATAAATCGCTGTCTTTGAACTTTATCTCACAAATGGACTGGTTTGGCTTGATGAATTCCATCTACAGTGGTGATGTGTGATCCAAACGGCTTGAGACGGCATGGATGCCGTCTCGCAAGTCGTTTGCCACACGGTGTAGACTTGATCATGAATCTTGTCTTTGGGATATCTTCAAAAAACTTCGTGTTTATATTTCTCAGTCATGTAATTAAGGTTTTCTTTTTACCTCTAACTTCAGGGAGGGCGTACTTTTGCCACAGCTTGATGCAGGAGCATCACTGCAAGGTTATAACCATCAATGCTAGGAAGTAAGAAGTGTAGAAGACTCAAGGAAGGAGAAGAGGAAGAGTCAGAAGCTTTAGGACCACAACCATGAAATCCACGGAAGTTAGATGACGAGGAGTGAAGAGCACTCTTCGAAGAAGAAGAAAGGGAAGAATAAAATTCATTTCTAGGAGAGAAATGAATAACATTTCCATGGAAGAATGGAAACCATTTCTGGGAAAGAGATGAAGACCATTTCCCGTACCCTAGAGCAAGAAATGAAGATCATCTCCAATATAGAAGTAAAAACCAGATACTGGAGATGGAAGATGACAAGACACACGTATGCATGAAAACCAACATTACCATGCAAGTACAAGTGTGGACGAAAGAGAGGATGGATCGATCCTATGCTAAATCTACGGAATCCTGCAAATATACGTTTACATGCATATGCATGTGGGAGATGGAGAGCATTGTCACGAATGGAAGAGCTCTCACATGCACGACCATGCAGGAAGCACCAAATAATCCAAGCAATCATGCAAACGTCAGAACGGGCAATCCATGCATTAACACAATCATCAATGGGATAGCTATGCATGGATACATTGGACGAATCCTACGGATACAAATCACATTTAAATTATGATTTAAATTTTTATTTCCTTTGGACTTTTAATTAGATTTTCAGCCAAGTCATTTTTATTTATTTTCAAATAGATTAAATGTTCTACTAAAGAAGCTTAAAAATAGATTTGAAAATCATAACTTTAGAGATACTTGAGGACCAATTTGTAGAAGATCTAATCTTTCTAGAAGATAAATCTTATTTTATTATTTTTTTTAGATTTAAATCCTTACTTATTCTAAATAAGCTACGAATCTACAAGCGAATATAGAAGGCCCATTCGGCTAACCTATAAGCCCACATGGCTGAACTCTTACCCTATAAATTGGGAGGCCGTGCCTCTTATTTTCTCAACTTGAAATAATTACGTTTTTAGTAAAAACATTGTTCTAACTTTGCGGTGAATACCGCCGTCTTCCTGCGCGAAGAGCAAACTTAAGTAAGAGACGTCTTGATAGCAACTCGCTTGGATTTGTTTGAGTGTATTCTACTTGATATGACACAACTGGGTGCTTCAACTAGCTACAAGCGAACCTCCAAGGTGCTCTAGGGTTCTCACGAAACGCCTATTGTGTTTTAGTTGTAGTAGAAGGGTTCTACAAAACTTCGGTGGTTGTGTATTAGATACGATCGTGTCCTAGTGTACTTCCGGCTTCTTAGGGTTCGACCTTGATCTATCCAACTATCTATTCATTCCACCATCAGATCATCTTCTTTTCTATATCTCTTTCTTTTGTTGTCTTTTCTATTGTGTCTTTTAGGTCTCGAAGATCGGTTAATTACACGAGCGAATACCCCCCTATTAGTATCGGAGCTCAGGTTAATCGACGCCGCATCTTACCTTTTTATTAAAAAAAACTAGAATCTTTCAAAAGATTCCACAAAAAAGAGTCACCTAGAGCAATAACTGTTATGGTTAGTTTTCTAACATTTTCGTTATTTACTACTTTCAATATCAATTGCTATTACTTATAATTGATTTTTGTCAATAAAAAAAATTATTTCCCCCTCGGAGTCTCACCTAAAGCTCCCATGATTACTCACAGTCCGCCACAGCCGCTAACATCTCACGTTACTACCACCTTCACGCCGTCGCCGCCAACGTCTCGCCGTTCAACCACCGCCACGACCCCATAGAAGGCCAATGTTGCCTCCATCCGCCACCATGGCATTGTTGCTCCCTCATCAACCGTTTGTAGTCCACTCCAAAACCCGATTCTGACATCCCTCCGCCACTAGCGTTCGTAGCCTTCCCTGAAGACTGTTCGAAGTTGGCTTTCAGACCACCGACGACCATCCTTTGTTCCAAATAGTCCCGGAAGTCACACCAACTACCGGACCTGACTCGAGCCCCCTTGGAACCTAAGCCTACTGCGCTCGATTTGTAACCATTGAATCCGAAAACTCCATCCATTAAAATCGACCTCCTTACCACCTCAATTGAGCTTCAACTACACCTAGTGCGAAGCGAAAAGTTACCCCGAGAGTTGAACTAGAGTTTTATAGCACCCAACACCGGTCCAGTCCGCCTGAACCCGCCGCCAACAACCGCCTTCAAACCCTAGCCGCCTCCGGTTCCATTCGAAGGATTCCAGAACTCTAATCCGAGGGTATAATAGTAATTTTTGTTCTTTTAAAAAAGAAGAAGAAGAGTGTAAAAGAAAGATGGAATTTTAGTATATAAATAAAGATAATAATATTTATATCGAGGTAAAGGTAGGCGGGCAACAAGTTATGCTGACAAACCCTTCTAAATAGAAAACCCGATCCTCCTAAAAACTACATTTGAAGACCTAGCCAACACAACATTACCATGAAAGACCTGTTGTACCCTCTTAAGAATCTCGACGACATCCGGTGCAAGAAAACCAAATGTGTCAAAAGCAAACGGAATAAACACATGTTGGTTTTTGATACAAGCTCTTTCATGTTTAGCCACCTTCAAAGAGACCGTCTTACCCACCACAAGAGGGCCACTACCCAAACAGACCAAAGTAGAGACCCCGTCAAATCAGTCAAGAAGGTCACATGCGCCTCCTTCTTATCCAAAACTCCAACTCTTCTAAACACGTCACACAACACATCACGAACCAAATCATGCCTATAAATAAAGCCAATGAGTTCTTCACAATAAATCACTCTCAAGGGTCAAATTAACCGATAACAATTGAATCATAAGGCGGTACTTAAGGATCGTGTGTTTCTCGAAATGAGACATACATTGTTCAAGCCCATCAATGGGTTTGACAAGAAGGAGTTCTTGTCTATGCGCTAACTATTGACACTTAAAGACCGCTCTCTGTCTAAGGGTCAAATAAAAAGTCTCTTCCATAGTCTACATTGTCTTACCAAAAAAACACTCGTCAAGGGGCATTGGGATTTGGGGGGATGTTCATGACAGTAAAACCAAAAAGAAAACTAGGAATAAAAGCTTGAAGTTTGGCCAACGCTGCAAATAACTCAAAGCCCATATCAAGTGGTCCACTATCTCACAATATGTGGTCTTGAAGGGTCCAAGATTGGGCCTTGGTGACATGAATTATATGATATCATAATCATGCATATTGCGAGTATTTCACCTTTGTTTTACATACATTTCATGGGATTCATGTGCCTTTAAATCTATATTCATATACATTTCAAGAATAGAGGTCTACACGAGTTCTTGATTGAATTGTAGGTAAAATGATGGAGTTTGGATGCGGAAATGGATCATTACCGGACTTACCATCATGATGGATCAAGAAGGAGTCTAAAAGATAGGAAAAGATATGAAGAGAAACCATAAAGAAAGATAGAAGACGGAGCTACAAGATAACATGTAGCAGGAGAGAAAAATCGGTCTATCTTGTAAAGGAAATCGGCCAATTTTTATCAAAATCACCCGATTTCTATTTTAAATCACTCGATCTCCTTGAAGACGTATTCAAAAGATAACAATTTCAATCCTAGTTTCCCTATATAATAAGGGGACGTATAGCAACATCTAAGATCATACAGAGTCATTGAAGAAACCCTAGGAAACAACAAGGAAGGAGAAGGAGAAACACTTTCGAGATTCAAGATTTAAGATTGAAGCAATTGTGAAGTTCTTTGAGTTTTTCTTAGTTTTTGATTCTTTTGTCTTTCGAACAAAAGTTTTGGAGTTGTCCATTACTTTTTAGTTAGTTTTGAGATTGAAGAACATTCGTTAAGGATTGTTTTCTTTTATTTCAAGATTCAACGTTTTCTTGATTTTCTTGATTCAATCGCTTTCTTGATTTTGAGAATGTGTGTTGTTGGCTACAAACCTTTAGGCTGATTGGTTGAAGATTATGGTTAATATGATGATAGAATGAACCTCACATCGAGATTGGACCCTGAGAGTTGCGTTTTACCTTTGCAGAATCGCCCTGTTCTTGGTAGAAAATCAGCTGATTTTCATTCATGAACAACCCGATTTTTTCCTTATGTCATACCTTTGATGCGTTACCCTTAAAACCAAAGTTAAAGATTGCTTATACCCTAGCCTTGTTGAACCTTTCTAACCTATATCCGAGCTTGGGAAGATACTTACCCGGTGATTCCCTTTCTTGGTTGCCAACTATAATGAGTTCTAGGTAATAGAGGACTCAAAATCCTCTATTTGGTTTGAGTGTGTCAATCCCTTGCCTTTGTGAGTTACCTGAGACTTAATTAGCTAGTGATGGTTACTTCTACTCCCTTAGGTTGAGTGGTTCGTTTGAGAGTATAGTTCCTTTCCCTAGATCTCTAACCGATAGAGGACTCAACACCCTTTATTAGGAGCCTTTGGTTTGGGATAGTGGATAGTGAGACCTCTCGCGTAATCTATCACACCTTAGAAACACCTTTCCTTTGCAATCCCAATTTTGTCCATAGATGTTTAGAAGTCTTGAGTCGAAAACCACAATTAAATACCTTGATCTCTAGAGTATGCTCTTTCCCAATATTTACACAAAATCTTGTCTTTGTCTTCTTTTATTTGCAATTTGTATGAACTAGATTTCTTTATTCCTTGATTTCATCAAGTTCCTATGATTGACCCTGGAATATTTGCTTATACTGCAATTGACCCGTACATTGTGGGTTCGCTATTGATTTTATTCTCGGTATAAATTTAAGACTTATTTGCACACACACTTTTGAAGCGAACATGTTTTTGGCACCGTTGCCGGAGACTTGGTCTAGACCAAGTTCGGTATTTTGGTTGTCTAGCTTAGACGCTTTTGCTTTTTCTATTGACCTTTTTGCTTTGAGTAGTTTTGCTTTGCACGAAGTATCTTTTCTTTTTAGGTCTATGCAAAGAACTCGCAACAGTAGATAACTCATTCCTTACGATCGAGAACGAGATGGGACCATCCGAAGGAGGTTAAGAGAAGCTAGTCAAAGAAGAATGGATGAGGTTGATCCTCAAACTGCGTTGGAACGAGCCTTGGAACAAATGAGGGCTGCAAATCAACGAAAACGTGATGTTGAGGAACGAGCACGTCAAGTAGAGTAGACGGCACGCGAAAGGGAGGAAGTACTTCAAGCACAATTGGATGAACTGAACAACAACATGAGACACCAACTCCTTCAAAGAGGAGGAAACGTCCATGTTGAAATTCCACCTCCTAATGCAGCTAACCCTCCTCCACAAGGTGCGGCAACTCACCCTCCGGTGAGGAACGTTAGAGCGAATCCAATTGTGGAAGAACCATAAACGATTGGACAAAGAATGAATCCAACACAACATACCCATGCCATCGGAATAAATTTAGTAAATCCCGCTGACAATGATTAAGAGTTCCGTGTCAATGTTATCACTATGATCTGCAAAGTCAATTTTGAGGATCCCTAGGGGAGTCTCCTCATCTACATTTACAAAACTATGAAATTCTTTTGGAAACATTGAGACCTGCTAGATTAGAAACTAATAATCATAAATTGCGAGGTTTCTCTTTATCTTTGACAGGCAGGGCACAAGCATGACTTCAATCTTTACCACATGGGAGGAAATGACCTCCGAATTTCTTACAAAATTCTTCCCACCATAAAAAACCGCTGAATTTAGAGGTAAAATTAATTCTTTTATCATGAAAGACAGGGAGAGCTTGTTCGAGTCTTGGGAGAGATTCAAGGACCTTCTACTTGATTGTCCCCATCATGGAATCCCAAGGATAGAGTTTCTTGAGATCTACTACAAAGGATTGGAAGACGATACACAATTCCGACTACCATCCCTCTCCGAAGGTACCTTCATGGATAAGCGCGCTGACGAGGCATGGGAGTTTGTTGAAAGGCAGGCCTTGGTACAAGAGAAGTACTCCCAAAGAAGAAGTGACGATCAACTTCGGCGAACCGGAGTCCATGAGGTAAGTATTACTACTAACTTATCTTTTGAAGTTGATACTCTTAAACATCAAATTAAAGAATTATAGAAAAATCAAGCTCAAGCACAAGCAAACCTACCCCCTAAAGAGCAATATGTGAGTTACACGGGACGAGGAAATTATCAAGGAAACCGGAACAACAATTACAATAACAGAAATTCCGGAAGAGGGGGCGAATGGCGTCCCAATCATAGTTATATGAGATTTTTGTACCCGAATCTGGATGACGCGTTGAATCCGCCTACATCCTCTAGCAATTCTCCACCAACAAGAACTCAAAATCACCCACCGGAATTCAACCAACCTGCAAAGGATCCAACAGAGGCGATGTTGGAAAGAGTGTTAAAAGAGATGAAATATGGTATAACATCTATTTCTAAATCTTAAAAAGCCTTGAAAAATCAGGTTTTTAATAATGCAGGAGAAGTTCCTAGAGATCAAGGAAGACTTCCCGGAAAAACGGAAAACAACCCGAAGGGGCAAGTGATGACAATTACTACAAGAAGCAGAATTAAAATTAATGAGCCATTTCCCAAGAGCGTTGAAAAAGAGAAGCAACCTATGATCGAGGAGGATCCGGATCCAAGCAACAAGGAGAAAGAAAAAGGACCGGTCTATGTACATTCTCCAACATACAAACCACCTCTTCCATTCCCACAATCTCACACTAGGGCGCGTCTCGACAAACACTTTGGTAAGTTCGTTGAATTCATGAGTAAACTACATATTAATATCCCATTTATAGATGCCATTGTAGGTATGCCGGCGTACGGAAAGTTCTTGAAGAAAATCCTTTCCAATAAAAGGAAATTAGAAGATGTTGGGGAAATAAGGATGACCAAAAGGTCGTCCGAACTTATCCAAACTATGAGAGAGAAAATGTCTCCTAAGCTAAGGGATCCTGGATCTTTCTGCTTTCCCATCGGCATTGAAGAGGGGAATTACAAAGCCTTATGTGATCTTGGAGCAAGCGTGAGCATAATACCTCTAGCATTGTGCGAAAAAGCTGGACTTGGAGCGCCAAAACCCGTCAAGATGACGCTCTACATGGAGGATATGTCCATAACGCACCACGTGGGAACTATCTAATAAATTCCCGTATTGCTAGGTAAGTTTTACATTCCCATTGATTTCATTGTTCTAGACATTCCTGCAGATCATCCCGTTCCAATCATAATTGGAACCCCTTTCCTTGCAACTTCAGGATGCATGGTTGATTGCAAGAATGCAACACCCTCCTTCAACATTGGTGAGGAGAATATAGAGTTCCAACTAGCTGAAATGATCAAAGGGCCAACCCTCGGAGAAGACATTTTCAAAACTTCTGATGAAGAACAATCAAGGGAAGTAGTGAGCTCTATCTTACTCAAAGATCCGCTTGAGAAAGTGATGAGCTTGAGCATTGTCGAAGGAGTAAAGGAGGATTGTAACATTGAATTGGGAGAACTAAGAACTAGGGGTGAGCAAAAATATCCGATCTGACTAATCCGAAGATCCGATCCGAAAAAATCCGGCAATTGGTGCTCCGAATCTAATCCGATTCGGGCATATTTTTCGGATCATCGGATTGGGTTTGGAAGAAAAAGTTGGATCGGATATAACCGACTAGTTTAAGAATAAATACCCAGATCGGATCTTCGGATCGGATATCCGTCCGGATAAAATTGTCGGATATCCGGGTTCTCTCGGATCGAACTTTCTTAAGATTGTCGGATCGGATATCCGAGCCTTCGGATCGGATTGGATATCCCTGAATGCACACCCCTACTAAGAACGTTGGAAGAAGACCCCAAAGCGAAGTTTTAAGTGTTAAAAGAAGCTACGGAAAAAGCTAAAAAATTGACCCCCTAGAGGAAAATTGACCGATTTTTCCTATTAATTTAATTAATTCATCCGATTTTTTTCTTGTCGATTGTGAGATCGACCAAAACATTGACCGATTTTTACCCAAAAGGGGTGATTTTCCTGATACTTTGCAAACTTCTCTAAAATCAAACACAAGCGTTCTTGGATGCAATAACACACCTCCCTCAACTTCAGAAGCACCTCCAAACACCTTGCTTGGTCAAGACTCATCAACCAAAGAGCCTCCTACATTGGATTTAAAACCTCTTCCTTCACACTGAAGGTACGCATTTCTAGGACAAAACTCTACATATCCGGTCATAGTTAGAGCTAATTTAATTGAAGATGAGCTTAGTAGGTTAATACATTAATTAAGACTGCATAAGAAATCTTGGCGCAACACTCTACATATTCGGTCATTTTTAGTGCTAATTTATGCATGCATAAGATTTTGATGGAAGATAACCACAGACCTTCACAAGAACCTAAAAGACGGTGAAATCCGATCATGAAAGAGGTTGTGAAGAAGGAAATTCTTAAGCTTCTTGATATAGGTATTATCTTTCCGGTTTCCGATAGCAAATGGGTGAGTCCTATTCATGTGGTTCCAAAGAAGGGAGGAATGACCGTTGTAACAAACAAAAATAACGATCTCATTCCTACAAGAACAGTAACGGGATGGAGGACGTGCATTGATTATAGGAAGTTGGACGTTGCAATGAGGAAGGATTACTTCCCTCTTCCTTTCATTGATCAAATGCTTGAACGATTGGCGCATCACTCACACTTTTGTTATTTGAATGGGTATAGCGGTTTCTTCCAAATCCCCATCCACCCCGATGATCAAGAGAAGACTACATTTACGTGCCCGTGGGGTACGTTTGCTTATAGATGGATGCCATTCAGACTTTGCAATGCATCGGCCACCTTCCAACGGCGCATGATGGCCATCTTCTCTAAATACATAGAGAACATCATGGAGGTTTTTATGGATGATTTTTCAGTTTATGGTTCTTCTTTTGATGATTGTCTAGTTAACCTTTCTTTAGTTTTGAAAAGATGCAAAGACACTAACCTTGTCTTGAATTGGGAGAAGTGTGACTTTATGGTTAGCGAAAGCATTGTTTTATGTCATATGGTTTCCAACCGCGGAATCGAAGTGGATAGGGCAAAGATCGAGACCATTGAAAGGCTACGTGCCGACAACTTCGGCGAAAGGAGTGAGAAGTTTCCTTGGTCATGTAGGTTTCTATAGGAGATTCATTAAAGACTTTTCTAAGATTTCTAAACCATTAACTAACCTACTAATGAAAGACGTGGTTTTTGAGTTTTCAAAGGATTGTCTAGATGCATTTTACAGGATTAAGGAAGCCTTGATATGCGCTCTTATCATTTATCCATCGGATTAAAATCTCCCCTTTGAGATCATGTGCGACACTAGCGATGTAGGCATAGGAGCTGTGCTTGGACAAAAGAAGGATGGACACACTTATGCCATCTACTACGCTAGCAAGACGCTGAATGAAGCTCAGCTAAACTACGCTACAACGGAAAAGGAGTTATTGGCGGTGGTCTACGCCTTCAAGAAGTTCCGCTCTTAACTTGTGGGAGCGAAAGTAATCGTCTACACCGACCACGCAACAATTCGCTACTTGCTCACAAAGAAAGATGTGAAACCACATCTTATTAGATGGATCCTCAATCTACAAGAGTTCGACTTAGAGATCCGCGATAAGAAAGGATCCGAGAACTCGGTGGCGGACCGTCTAAGCTGACTTTCTCCTATCACAAGCAAGAACGAGGATATGCCCATAGAGGACTCTTTTCTGGACGAACAACTGCATGAGATCGAAGAATGGCTTTATCAAATTTCAAGAGGTAATGAACCTTGGTATGCTGATTTTGTTAATTAATTGGATTGTCAAGAAATACCTCCAGGACTGTTAGATGCACAAAGGAAGAAGTTGTTCAAAGATGTGCACCAATACTATTGGAATGAACCTCTTCATTTCAAAAGAGGTTTGGACGGGATAATTGGAAGATGCATTCCGGAAGATGAAGTCGAAAGCGTCATACTCCATTTCCATTCATTACCTTGTGGTGGACATGCTAGTTCCCACAAGACAAGCGATAAGGTACTCCAATCCTTTTTTTTGGCCTACTCTATTTATAGATGTGCAAAACTTTGTTGTCTCTTGCAATGCTTGCCAAAGAACATGAAACATATCTAGAAGGAATGAAATACCTCTTAACAACATCCAAGAGGTTGAGATCTTCAATGTAAGAGGAGTGGACTTCATGGGACCGTTCCCATCTTCTTGTGGAAACCAATACATAATTTTGGCTATAGACTATGTTTCTAGATTGGTTGAAGTTATTGCTTCTCCTACTAATGATGCAATGGTGGTAGTGAAGTTCTTTAATAGAACGATCTTCTCAAGGTTTGAGATGCCCCGAACAATCATTAGTGACGGAAGAACACACTTCACAACCCGTAAGTTTGAAACCCTATTGTCGAAGTATGGGATAACTCACAAGATCGCTACTCCTTACTATCCTCAAACAAGCGGCCACGTAGAGATCTCAAATAGAGAAATCAAGAGCATTCTAGAGAAAATTGTCTCTAGAACAAGGGTTGGTCAATGAAGCTAGATGATGTGCTTTGGGCATATAGGGCCACTTTAAGGACTTCCATAGGCATGACACCTTACAACCTTGTATATGGGAAGTCTTGTCATCTTCTAATGGATTTAGAGCAGAAGACATATTGGGCAATCAAATGGCTCAACTTCGATTTGAAGGAAGCTGGAGAGAAGTGCCTCTTGGACATAAACGAGCTAGAAGAGATCCGCTTAAACGCTTATGAAAACTTACGGATCTATAAGGAAAGAACATAGAGGTGGCACGAAAAACACATCATCCCTAAGGAGTTGAAAGAAGGACATCTCGTCCTTATTTTCAATTCTAGACTTCGGTTGTTTCCAAGTAATCTTAAATCCCGTTGGACAGGACCTTATGTTATAAAACATGTTTTCTCCATTGTGCAATTAAAGTATGGGGTGAACATTGCGAAATTTCAAAGTAAACGGCTATCGGTTGAAGAAATACATGCCGGAAGTTCCGGTTTAGAGCATCGCCCCTATTCTTCTCAAGTGATCATCGAGGGAGACAAGTCCAGCTAGCGACCTTAAACCAAGCGCTTCTTGGGAGGCAACCCAAGGTATATCTATGTCTCATCTCTTTTTTCTTAGTTAGATTAGATTAGTTTTAGTTTTTATTTTTTCGTTGGTACGCTCCCGGTTTTTCTTGTGTTGTTGATGACAAAAACTAGGTACTCAAAGAAGAACGATAATGGAAATAAGATCGAGATCTTGGTGGAGAATGAATGAAGAAATGCACTTAGAAACGAATGAAGGAAAAAAGACACTGAAATCGATCATTACAGGAAAATCGGTCGATCTAAAAGAATTAAATTATTTAGTTGTACCAATTTTTCCTATGTCGTAAGCAAAATCGACCAAAGAATTGACCCTCAAGGAAAAATAGTTCGATTTTAGTGTATGCGGACGAAGAGGAAGAAAATCAGGCCGATAAAAAAATCGACCCAATAAATCGGTCGATTTTCTTCACATTTTCGGGAGTGTATAACACCCTCATTTCTTCATCTTCAACCTCACTCTTCTCCTCTCTCACGACAAAAGATAGCCGCATTCATCACCCAACACCTCAAATCTCCATTTCCTAATCGTTTTCGCTCATTCGTGGGTAAAAAAAGAAGCTCTCGACACGATATATAAGATTCAAGTCCCAAGCGGAGCGGCAAAACAAAGAATCGTCTGATTTTCAGGATTTTCTTTCCGAACCCTAAACGAGATTTTCATTCCTTAGATTCGTGATTTTGGGAATTGTTTGGTTCGAATTGTTGTGCTGAATAGTATAGAACCCGTATGAGGAAACTTTTGGAAACGTTTGTTGGACGAAACCTTTACATAATCGATCGATTCACCACCACATCCAAAAAATCGACCTACCTAGATAAATTGACCGATTTGTCTCAAGAATAGCCCGATTTTTCTGCAACGGAGATTGATTCTCTACGTCGTTCAACAAGGTCTTTGGTCCCAAGGAGGGGTTCTTTCTCCCAGCCTTCCCAACCTACTCCACCACCTCCTACTAGGCTTACAGTAATTCAAGAGAAGCACAAGAAAAGGTACGATCGTCTCTTGACTCGCCCTATCATTCCTCCCCGATATGTTGTGCTTCATGAGCTTGATATACTACATGTTAGAGAGGATATTGATTGGATGATAGAAAGAACTGGATTATCTGATTTTGTGAGGGTTAGGGAAGATGTGTACATGTAGATTACTTTGGAACTTTTGAGCTCTTTCAAACATGATCCTAGGAAGAGAAAAGTGACATTCAGATTTTTGAACAAGAACTATGAGTATCCTATTGCTGTATTTGGGAATATGTTTGGATTCCCAACTTCGTTTGCAGGTACCTTCCCTCGAGGTGTCAATTCTAGAAGGTTTTGGGAGAGCGTATCAGTTGGAGAAGGGGGAAGGACAAGTGGAGACTTGGAAACTCAAAAGAGAAGAGTATGTATAATATCTCTTTCAAATTAGCACACCACATCCTTAGCATTTCAATGTTTGCAAGAAGAGAGACTCCACAAAAGGTTAAAGCGGACAAGTTGTATATCCTCTACTGTATGACTACATGTACCATTCTGGACACTGCTACAATGCTAGTAGATTATTTAGGGAAGATTGGGAACAAGTCAGGAGGAGATATCTATGCAGGGGTACTTGTGACCCATGTTGCGAAAGCTTTAAGCTTGAATTTTTTTGCTTGTACTTTAGCGGTAGAGGCTCGTTCCTTAGGACTTCAGCGTTTTATTTCTCGGGAGATTCTAGTTCCAAGATGTAACACCCCGAATCTCCGGTACTCGGAGTGTCACATTGGTCTAGGATCTCACAATGGATCCTGACCCTAGCTTGTCAACAAGTTCACTGGACCTTACAACATGGCACTGACAAATATAAAAACAAATGCATAAAATTGTATAAACTGTACAACCAAAAGGTAAAACAACATAGCTGAGTATAAACCACATTGTCCTCAGACAGGAGGTAACAAAAGATCATCCTCACGCAGGAGGGAAAAGTAAACAACATCCAAAAGACCAACATCCTATGTACGAGAGGTCCTCGACCTGCCACTCTGCTAGATCACCCAACAACACGCCTATCCTTTGGGGCATCTACAACATGGTAATACACCATTAACTAACCATACAAATATAAGGTAATGCATAAGCGTATACACAATCATAAAAAGATAAACACATCAGCATGCTATCACAAATGTACCCATTTTATCATCTTAATATAATAGTCATTCACTCAAATCGTGTATACATATAGATAGATGAAAGTATGTGACACGAGGACCGATACATCCTCGCCTTTGAGCCTAATAGCCAACTGTACGAGTATCGGTCACCCAATCCGTGTATCCTATGGGAGTGGATTGCGCCCTTCTTGTAAACTAGTCTGGCCTGGCAATAGAGAACCTCCCAGACTCCACGGCGGGATGAAAGAGAAAGGTTATCACAACCACGCAATGGGGCAGTCAATAAAACATAAGTCGGTATAAGCGATAACTCATGCTATCATAGCAAATTTATAAAGCACACACCACTCATGCAAACACCCAATATAAGGATGGTAGCTAAGTAAGTCCTACGGACTTACAACAACCTCGTACAAAGATCAACCAAAAGCAACCTCCAATTTTGAGAGAGGGGCACTGCCTAATAATAAGGCATAGAAAGATATCAACCTCTATTCATCAAAGGGTCACACCTAGACCCAAAGGGATCCATAGGGATCATACTCAACCTCAAAACCTCAACCTACATTGACCTAAGTCCTTAATGCTGTACAAGGCATAACTCGATCATAACCTCATCAAAACACATCCTGATGTGATCCCCACTGAAGAAGAAATCATCGTCAATATGCCGGAACCAATCGTTTTGCCACCAACCGTCCAAGTCAAAACTCAGCCGAAACCTATTAAAATCAATACTTATATGTTGGAGGTCATGCCTAAAACTGAGCCAAAACCTATTTAAATCAAACCGAAAATGCTTGCTCCGAGCATACCCAATGCAAGCCAATTTTCACTCTCTCCGGCTAAGTTGTCAGGTTTGCGCACTCTTAGTAAACTTCCTATAACAGAGGCAATTCTTGGAATTAAAATACCCATGAGTAATATTTTAAAAGGTATTTTCAATATATATAACTTTATAGTTTACACAAACTCGAGATTCCAAAAGGAAGAGGGTGAAAATGATCCTACATTGCAGCAACTACTGTACTTGTATGGATTGTTGGGCAAGATCATGCATGGAGGCATGAAAGATGGTTATACAAGACATATGCACGTCCAACCAATACATATTTCATGCAACATACCATCCTCATATTGTTCATATATTATGCATGACTTTATGTATTAATTATGTGTAAGTATGTGGAGAAAAGTAGTTGGAAAAGTAGATGGAGAAAGTAGGTGGTGAAAGTCCCTTTGTTTTTCCTTTGTTTGATTTCAAAACTCTTGAGCTTGTAACCTTTAATTGCTAGGGGTTAGGTGCTGAATTTTCAGCCTATATAAGGTCTCTCCCACACAATTTTATAGCAAGGCGAATTTGAGTGATTTTCAATCAAAAGTGGTGCTTTTACTTTGAAAAAAAACAAACCCAGAGACTAAGGTGAGAAGCCAAATTTCGAAACCCACAAGGTGAGAGGCCGAGTGGTTTCCTTACGGTGAGAGGGTAGGAGGACAAAGGAGATCCAATTTCCGAAGTAAGATTCCGAGGAAAGAATGTCTCGAGCCAAGGAGATCCAAGATGCGAGGTTGGACGATCCTTGCTTGGCATATCCCATCAATAATAAAAAAAAAAAGTGGTCAGAAGGAACAACACCGGTGGATCCTCGCGACCAAGCGCGCATCAAGTGGTATCATAGCCCAACGATGCAAGTTCGAGCGCATCAAGTGGTATCAGAGCCCAACGGTGCGAGTTCCTCAAGCTTTCGGGGATGACGATCATCAACGACAATGAAAATGGTGGTAATCGAATCGACCAACGTTTGGATAGGATTGAAGCCCTAATGGCTGAGATATGGAGAAGGTTTCCTCCCCTTTCATTGAACCCTCATGACCAAATCTAAGAAGGTATTAACCATGCAAAGCGGAATAAGCAAAGCAACGACCGTCGAGAACGAAATGTTAATAGTCGTGCCCATGGGAACCCGGGTCGTATTCAAGCATCTCGACATGATGGCGGCGAAGTCGAGAGCACTAATTACCATGGTAACAAATCCGAAAATCAATTTTCCAAGGATGGCATGACGGATTCGAGGACGAATCCTTTTCAAGGGAAAGGGGATAATGTGATCCTCACCGAAGAAGAAATCATCGTCAATATGCTAGAAACAATCTTTTTGCCACCAACCGTCCAAGTCAAAACTCAGCCGGAACATATCAAAATCAATACTTATGTGTTGGAGGTCATGTCCAAAACTGAGCCAAAACCTATTGAAATCAATCCGAAAATGCTTGCTCCGAGCATGCCCAATACAAGCCAATTTTCACTCTCTCCAGCTAAGTTGTCAGGTTTGTGCACTCTCAGTAAAATGCCAATAACTAAGGAAATTCTTGGAATTAAAATACCCATAAGTACTAATTTGAAAGATATTTTCAATATCTACAATTTCTAATTTACACAAAGTCGAGATTCCAAGAGGAAGAGGGTGAAAATGATCCTACATTGCAGCAACTACGGTACTTGTATGGATTGTTGGGCAAGATCATGTATGGAGGCATGAAGGAGGGTTATACAAGACATATGCACGTTCAACCAATACATATTTCATGCAACATACCATCTTCATATTATTCATATATTATGCATGAATTTATGTATTAATTATGTGAAAGTAGGTGGAGAAAAGTAGGTGGAGAAAGTAGGTGGTGAAAGTGCCTTTGTTTTTCCTTTGTTTAATTTCAAAACTCTTGAGCTTGTAACCTTTAATTGTTGGGAGTTAGGTGCTGAATTTTCAGCTAATATAAGGCCTCTCCCATACCATTTTTGTAAGAGTCTAGTTGCTGAGTGCTGAGAGAGGGAGTAGAGGGGTCAAGTGTATGCTTGAGCCGCCCCTACGTGAACTAGGGGGCGCCCCTGTGCCTAGCCTGGTCCAACCCTGCGGCTCACAGGGTCCGCCCCCACGGCTTTGTGTGTTGCAGCCGCCTTACCTCTGATGAGAGTTTCCATTCTCAAATCTCTCTCTCTCTCTCTCCTTACGCACACTTTCTTCTCTTCTCCTCTCTTGGATCACCTTGGTTGATCTTGATTTGAGTTTTTGTAAGAGATCTTGCCTAGTTTGGCTTGACTTTGATGTTGTTGACGATGATGTGCCTTATGGAGCCAGCTTGAGGGTGTTGTTGGTGCTGTGTTGATCTCCTAGAGAGCTGGTTGGTAAGCTTTTATGGCTTCTCCACATCCTTTCTTATTTTCTTCATCTTTTCTCTCTTTCCTTAGCTTAGTTTAGCTTTTCTTAGGAGTGGATCATGTTCAGCCATGATTTGGCTTATGTTGATGTATATATATGTATGTCACACATGTATCTTGCTGTTGGAGTGAAGAAGAGTAGAGAATCGAAGGTAGAAGTGAAGAAGGAGCTGAAGTGGTGCCCTCTGCACACCATCCGCCCCTGCGCCACCTTATAGCCGCCCCTGCGCCGGCCAGTGCACCACCTTTGCGGCCACCTGCGCTAGCTTGGTGTTTCACTTGGTTCTGTAGGTGTATGTTGCTTCTAGGCCTTCCTTAGGGTGCCTTTGTTCCCTCCTTTCCTAGTATGAGTGCTTAGGATCATGCTAGATGTGTGAGGTTGAGTTTTGATGTTGATTATGATCGGTTTATGCCTTGTATGGCTTTTGACGTTCTTTAGGTTTTGAGTGAGGTTGAGGTCGATCCTTTGGATCCCTTTGGGTCTAGGTGTGACCCTTATGTGGTTAGGAGTCTGATACATCTCCTTATGCCTTGTTTATAGGTTGTGTTGTCCCTCCAGTGTAGAGGTGATCGTGGTTGAGTTGTGATCGAGGTTGAGGTAAGTCCGTAGGACTTACTTAGCTGCCATCCTTATATTGGGTGTTTGCATGAGTGGTGTGTGCTTTGTATGTTTGCTATGGTAGCATGTGATGTCGTATATACCGACCTATGTTTTATTGATTGCCCTGTATGCGTGGCTGTGATAACCTTTCCCTTTCATCCCGCCGTGGAGTTTGGGAGGTTCTCTTGGGTCAGGTCAGACCGGTTTATAGGAAGGGCGCAATCCACTCCCACAGGGTACACGGATTGTGTGATTGATACTAGTACGGATGACTAGCAGGCTCATAGGCGAGGATGTATTGGTTCTCGTGTCACATAATTTCATATATATTATATACATGCGTTTGAATTGAATGACCATTATATTGAGATGACTAAATGGGTAAATGAGTGGAAGCTTGCTGATGTGTTTATCTTCCCTTACTTGTGATTGTGCTTATGCATTACTCTATATATGTGTATGAATAACTAATAGTTTATTACCATGTTGTAGATGCCCCACAGGATAGGCATGCTTCTAGGTGATCTCACAGAGTGGCAGACCGAGGACGTCTCGTACATAGGTTGTGTTGGCTTTTGGGTTTGTTATCTTTCCCTCCTTCGTGAGAATGGTCTTTGTTTACTTCTTGTGTGAGGGTATTATGTTTCATACTCGGCTATGTTGTCTTACCTTTTGGGTTGTACAGTTTTATGTATTTGTTTTATATCTGTTAGTGCCATGTTGTAAGGGCCAATGAACTTGTTGTTAGGCTAGGGTCAGGATCCATCGTGAGATCCTAGCCCAATGTGGCACTCCGAGTCCCATGGATTCGGGGTGTTACACAGTTGGTATCAGAGCCTAGGTTGACAACAATGGCACTTGCTACCTGCAATGAGGTCTGATAGGTAAAATAAACCGAACCTACATGGGATCTGACGTTTTTAAAGGTTTTTGGTTTTAAATGTGGTTTTGGGTTAGATGTACGAGAAGTCGCCACTCCTGCTATGGATATCTGCAGTATAGATATGATATGTATATATGTATGATGGATTATGTATGTGTTTGTGTTGAGTATATATATATCTATACTTATGGCTTATATAGATCCATATAAGTTAGGTGTGCATACCCCGCAGATGGCTCGGACTAGAGCTACTGCCGCTGTAGGCAGAGGTAGAGGTAGGCCACCCATTCCTCCGGGTGTGGTAGGTGAGGGACCAGTTCCCGCTGCTGATCTACCAGTTGTGGAGAAGATACATGAGAAGGTTGTAGAGAGCGTCGTCCCAAAGACGAGGAATGGTGGATTTGCGAGACATCATTCACACCGAGCTTAGTCTGATGACGCTGATCGTGTCTCCATGGGAGGACCGGAGTTCCGAGAGTACCTCCGACGTTTTAAGGAGGATAATAGGGCTGGCAGACGGGCCCCAGATTTACCAGTACCTGACGGATCTTCAGAGAGATCTCAGGAAGCGACACGGGTGCCAGTTGCACCTGCACGTGTTACTGATCCAGTTTGAGTCCCAGTTGAGACTAGAGGGCCTCAACCAGATGCTTGGTTGAAGGCATTTCACTAGTAGGGAGTGCCACACTTCTCTGGAGAGATTGGGTTAGAGACTGTGGTGTGGATTGGACATGTAGACTCAGTTTTGGAGTCTATTAGATGTCTTGAGAACAGACGGATAGAGCTAGTCTAGTCTCTATTCCGTGACCTTGCACACTAGTGGTGGAGGACTGTCTAGACCAGAACTACCAGTTATGACCACATGAGGCGCACGATTAGAGAGCAATTCTGCCCTGCCTCACCAAGGAGGGAGAAAGTGCAGGATTTTGTGGAGGCTGGCTTTGAGGATATGCCTATTACTGATGCAATCTGCCGCTTCCAAACCGAGTTAGATTTGCTAGGTCTAGCTGTACCATCTGAGGACCAGTATGTGTATCTGTTCTCTCGTCGTCAGAGAGAGAACACACGTTCATACATGGCGGAATTCCATTGTGAGTCCGTAGCTGATATCCAGGACCGGGCTTCTGCTTTCGAGAGGGAGCGAGCGAGTCAGAGGAGAGCTTCTCAAACAGGACGGTCTGAGAAGAGGCAGCGCACTGGGCAGACTAGTGGAGTTGGAGGAGCATCTGGATCTAGATGAGACCAGAGGCGTCAAAGTTACCCCTCGTCTGCACAGACTACATATAAGGGACATCAGTGTTACAACTATGGTGACCTTGGTCATTTGAGGCCAGCTTGTCCCAGACAAGTTGTGACTTGTTTTACCTATGGCCGTCAGGGACATCGAGCTGCCTTCTATAGGCAGGGTGGAGTAGCATCTCAGCAGGGTTCTTCCTACTGCTAGTGTATCAAGAGGTGGTCAAAGGACACCTCAGCAACAGACACAAGGACAACAGAGGGTCCCAGAGCGTCCATCTACTCAGGGTTCTACTCCAGGACCGAGTAGAGGTAGAGGTAGAGATGTTGACACCAGTGATGCCAGAGGAGCACGAGGGCGAGCTTTTGAGTTGAGGAGTGTAGAGGATGCACCTGCACCGGCTGCTACAGGTACCATTCTGCTTCATCGTTTACCTGTTAGAGTTTTGTTTGATACTGGTGCTACGCATTCATTTATTTCTGATACTTGTGTTGAGCGTCTGAGTTTAGTTACCATAGAGGGGATACCCTTTAATATAGGGTTGCCTGATGGTAGTCGGGTCAGAGGTACCCGTGAGATACGTAGTTGTCCCCTTCGTTTAGGGACTCATGTTTTACTTGTTGACTTCTTAGTCATGCCATTGATGCATTAAGAATTCATATTAGGTATGCACTGGATGCATAGATACCATGCAGTTTTGGATGTTGGTAGACAGACTGTTACAGTCTCTACCAAGGTTGGTCAGATTGAGGTCTTCCGGGGTTGGGACCTTGGGAAGATAGGTTGAGTTATCAGTGCCGTACGAGTAGCTAGATTGATTGCATGGGGTTGTGATGCCTTCTGGTGCTACGCCATGAAGGATGGAGAGAGTCCAGCTTTGGAGGATATTCTAGTGGTCTGCGAGTTTACATATGTGTTTGCTAAGCCGTCGAGTTTTCCGTCTAAACGGAGTGTGGACTTACGAATAGAGTTAGAGCCTGGCACGCGACTCATCTCGAAGGCCCCATACCGTATGACACCTATCGAGATGTTGGAGCTATAGAAGCAACTCGAGGAGTTGGCTAAGAAGGTGATAGGTGATGGAATCACTATCATTTAGGATAGATTTTAGAGTCTTTTTATTGCATTTGTGTCGGTTTATGCTACTAACTCCTTGGTCCAGAAGAAGAAGACTAAAAGAAGCTAAGGAAGGAGTTATAAGCACTTAGGAGTGAAGATCGTTCACGAAGCAAAGCTTCTGTTGCCTCACCGCCCCAGCGGAGACTTGTCCCCGCCCCTACGGGTGACGCCTTACACAAGAGCGCTCCCTGCACCTTCGCCAGCGCCGGCCATGAAGTGTGTCACCGCCCCTGCGCCACTCCTTGGCGCCCCTCCGGTGACTTACCTTGAAGAAATGAAGACCAGCTCCCCTGCGCCTTCCACTGCGGCCCTGCTTGCGCCTCAACCTGGGAGCTGGAAGACGAAGAGGTTGTGTCACCGCCCCTGCGTTAACATAGGGACGCCCCGGCGGCTTGGCATCATAAACGTTAGGAAGTCAAAGGGTCAGACGTTTGAGGAGCATTGAAGATCTGCCCCAGCGGAATTGCTTAGCCGCCCCTGTGGCCATGAAGAAGACCAAGCGTTTTTGCCTTCACCGCCGCTGCGGAACTGAAGGCCACCCCTGCAGTTTAACGTCAGAAGCTTTACCCCGGCTGGTTACACCACCTTTATGGCATTAAAGTTGGCTGTTTTAGCCGGCCATTTATTCCTATTTAGTGTTTTTTGTAGTATAAAGAGTCCTTGGTTGATTGTTAGAAGCAGGAAATTGTTAGCCAACAAAATTATCCACTTAGATTATGTTGCTACCTTTGTAATGAGTTGCTAACTCCCTTGCTACATTGGGTTGGTTTGAAGCTGCATTGTTACTTTGGTTGTAAGTTTTCTTTAATATAATTTTTTATTCAGTAATGCTTTGTGTTTCCTTGATCTCCATTGTCTAAGTGCATGTTCACTATTGCTTGAGATTGATCACCTTAGGTTCTAAAGTGCATGCAAATAACTAGGATTAATAGGTTCCGGGTTCGGGTCTTTAATCTTTTAGTAACATTAAGTAATAACGGGTTGTAATTACTTAAAGAAAAGGAACACAAATATAAAGATAAGTTTAATGGTTTTAATCTTCTCTTTATATCCCTTAGTCTTTGTTTGCAAGCTAGCTTGTTATTTGTTCTTGTAGGTTTACGGAACACTAACCTGTTAAGTTTTGTTGATGCCGGTTGGGTCAAAACACATATATGATCGAGACGGGAGATTACTTGAAAACTTGTAAAAGGTACTCACCAAAGTAGCAATTGCATGCTTAGAATCAACCTAGTGTAGATTCACCCATCATTTGTCTTACTTGTCGCACTAATCGTTTTCATATGTTTTTGTGTGCATCAATTCAACCAACCCCCCCCCTCCCCTTTGTTGCTTGTTACTATAATCGATAATTGCATCTAAAACACCTTAACTCTCTTGGGTTCGAACCTTACTTAACCACTATACTTGTTTTTAGTGCTAAGTCGGGATTTACTTTTGATTGGGTATATACGACCTTAGAAATACCATCAGTCAAATCTTGGCGCCGTTGCCGGGGAGTTTTAGTGTTTTATTGTTATTATTGATTATTGGTTTGAACCATTTTTATGGTTCAAACCCGTGCTACTAACTCCGGCTTTGCTTCTTTTGATCCAGAAATTGAGAGGACGCACATCCGGCAACGAAGACAACAACAACTTCAACAAGAGATGGCTGACCGTACACTTCGTCAACTCACGCAGCCCACCTTGGCTCAAAACCCCCTTGTGGTCACTATACCGGCATTAGGGGAAGGAGTCAATTTTGAGCTCAAGCCGGGTCTCATTCACTTGCTTCCATCCTTCCATGGGCTAAGTGGTGAAGACCCCATCAAACACATTCGGAAGTTCCATACTGTGTGTATGAGTATGAAGCCGGCCAACATTACCGAAGAACAAATCAAGATGAGGGTATTCGGCTTCACACTTAAAGATTCCGCGGATGATTGGTATTACCACCTTCCATCCGGGAGCATCGACACCTGGTAGAATCTTCACAAGGCGTTTTTGGAGACATACTTCCCAGCCAAGAAGGCCAATAGCTTGAAGAAATCTATAAGCAACATCGAGCAAGAGGCGAGCGAAACTCTCTACGAGTACTTCGAAAGGTTTGCACGCCTCCGATCCAGCTGTCCTTTTCACGGATATTCAACTCAAGATCTAGTTTTTTACTTGTACAATGGCTTGCTAGACAATGAAAGGAGAATCGTCGATGCGGCTTGCGAAGGTAATATTCATAACTCTACTCCTGACCTTGCTCTCGAAAAGATTGAGGAACTAGCGGAAGGGACCCGGAACTTTGGACGGACCCCGACTAAGAAAGGAGTCCATGTTGTGAATACCGGGAAGAGTGAGATCTCCACTAAACTCGCGGAGTTGAAGGAATGGTGAAGAGACTAACACTTATGGGAACCCCACAACAGCTCAAGGCTTGTGGAGTTTGTGCTGACCCATATCATCCAACGACCATGTGTCCACAAGTCCAGGATGACGATGCTAAGGTGAACGCAATGGGTTATGGGCAACCACAGCAGCAAAGGCCTAGGAACGATCCCTATGCACAAAATTTCATGCCAAACTGGCGTGACCAACAAAACTTTCGTTGGAGGGATCAACAAAACCAACAACAACATCCCCGTCAAGGTAAGTATCAATCAATTGAAGATATGTTGCAGGTTTTAACTAAACACTTTGCTACTCATGTCCAAAACAATAGAAGCTAGCATCAAGAACCTTGAAAAACAGGTTGGTCAAATGGCAGAAGCCATTTCAAGGACTGAATCAAAACTTTCTGGAGGATTGCCTTCCCAGACGTTTATAAGCCCCAAGGAGAATGTTAGCGCCTTAACATTAAGGAGTGGGAAGCAAATCCAACATAAACCAGCAAAAGAACCACAAAGCAAACTTTCTATCGATTTTACCGCACCCACAGTTGCCCCTGCGGCTGCAACTGCGCCCAACACAGAGCAGACAACTCCCCTGCGGCTGGATGACCCCGTCTATGTGGTGACAACCCCTGAGCCGCCCCTTAGCTTACAACAGAAGGTTCTGTTGAGAGGGTTACTTATGTCCGGCCTAATTTTCCGCCACTATACTCTGAGAAACCACCAACTCCTTTTCCTGAGGCTCTGAAGGAGAGAAGAATCATTGAGGACAAGGACCTCTTTGAGACTTTCTCCAAATGCGAGGTAAACATTCCCCTCCTTAAGTTGGTGAAAAGTACTCCTAAGTATGCTCGTTTTTTTAAGGAACTTTGCACTATCAAGAGGAATCAGAAGCTAAAAGGGAAACAAAAAGTGCAAGTAAGTGAACATGTGTCGGCTGTTTTCTAACGGAGAATGCCCAAGAAGTGCAGCGATCCAGGTATGGTAAGCATTCCTTGTGTTATAGGGGAAACCCGCTTTGACAAAGCAATGCTTGATCTTGGTGCTTCTATCAATGTTTTACCATATTCGATTTACAAATCACTTGGCCTTGGGCCATTAATGGAAACTAGGATTGTATTACAACTTGCTGATAGAACTAATGTGTACCCGAAAGGGATAATTGAAGATGTGTTAGTAATGGTAGACAACGTAATATTTCCTGCTGATTTCTTTGTAATGGATATGGAAAATGATTCACATGTTGCACCCATTCTTTTAGGTAGGTCATTTCTGAAAATTGCTAGGACTAAAATTGATTATGTTAGTGGCAAATTGACCATGGAGTTTGATGGAGAAGTAGTGGAATTTGACATCTATGATGCAATGAGATTTCCTAGTGATGATCATTCTTTATGTGCTGTTGACATTGTTGAACCTTTTGTGCAAGATGTTTTTGATAACCCTGACGTTGATGAATTGAAAAATGTGATTGAGTATGACATTGATGGTTTCAAATCAGATTATGTGTTAACATCCAACATGAAAGAGGTCCTAGCCCAATTAGATGGGCATAAAAGGCTTCCTATCTCCAATTTGGCCATTGGGCCCACTTTACTAACCCCAAGCGAGAAGCTTGTTCCTTCTACAGTGCAGGCACCTGAAATAGAATTGAAGGACCTTCCATCACACCTCAAGTACGTTTTCCTTGGAGAACACAATACCTTGCCGGTGATCATCTCGAACAAGTTGACTATCGGTAATAAGACAAGTTGGTGAAGGTACTAAAAGAGCACAAGACGGCCCTTGGATGGACCATTGCGGACATTAAAGGGATAAGCCCTTCAACTTGCATGCATAGGATTTTACTTGAGGACGAAGCCAAACCCTCTAGGCAACCTCAAAGGAGGTTGAATCCACCGATGATGGATGTGGTCAAAAAGGAAGTGTTGAAGCTCCTCCAAGCGGATATGATCTTCCCTATCTCGGATAGCACTTGGGTTAGTCCAACCCAAGTAGTTCCAAAGAAGGGAGGCATTACCATGGTGGAAAGTCAATATGGAGAGATGGTTCTGAGCAAAACACAAACCGGATGGAGAGTTTGCATTGACTACCGCAAGCTCAATAAGGTAACACAAAAAGACCATTTCCCATTACCTTTTATTGATCAAATGTTGGAATGTCTTGCAGGTCATTAGTACTACTATTTCCTGGATGGATATTCGGGCTATTTCCAAATAGCCATCGTGATACGGGACAGACCCGACGTTGGCTCGATCTAGACGACGGAAGGAGGGAAAGACGCAGAAAACGGATCAAACAGCCGGCTAGGGTTCATGTGTTGCGTGACCGGCGAATAAAAGGAATAAGAAGACGCTAAACTGAAAACAAAGGTACGGAAATTAAAGAAAGGTACGATGTAGATGAACTCGACACAAACGACGTGGAAACCTTGATCTCGGGATCAAGAACCACCAAGAACGATGCAACGAACTCAACCCCTTACAACCACACACAGCCGACTTAGAACATCGACAACACGAGGAGGATGCTAATGGAATCTCACGAACACCAAGAACCCGAGAGCAATTGACACACGTGAAACAACTAAGCCAAATCTGATCACAATAACTCTTCAATCAAAACTCGCCTTTGATTGAAGAAGAATTCTGAAAACAAGTGTTTTTCACCAAAAATAATCTGCCTCAAAAGTAATGAAAAGAGCGTTTAAATAGTTTCAGCTCTTTAAACATAAGACATAATAAAAACTGGAAATTAAGCCCAATGGGCTACTTAAAAACACACAATCACTAAGCAGGCCTTAAAAATCCTCATTCCTCAATGAGAGACATGGAACGGTGCTGGAAACGTGGGGACGAGCAGCGGCATCATGTGCAGGGCTGGCCGAGTCCTGTACCTTGGCGTCGTTGCTCTCTTGCTTACTTAGGAGCCAAGCCACGTTATGAACACTTGTAGCCAATAACATCAGCAAACCCTCGGTCTCATGCTCAATCTTCTTAGCTCGGGAACGTGTGATAGCTCCATCATAGTCCGGAGATACTAGCTCGGATGGTCCCTCATCATTCCCCCTCTCTTGGGAAGGATTCGTCCACGAATCTTCAAGCTCTACATCCATAGGTGGGAACGGACTTAGGTCTCTAACATTGAAGGTCGGGCTGACCCCGAATTCCTCCGAAAGATCCAATACATAAGCGTTGTCACCGGCTTTGTGAAGCACCTTGAAAGGACCGGTACCCCTAGGTGATAGCTTGGACTTTTGAAGCTCTTGGAAACGCTCCTTCCTAAGATGTAACCACACGAGATCTCCGGGCTCAAACAACAGCTTCCTCCGTCCCTTGTTTGCCTTAGCTGCGGTCCGAGCTGCTTTCTCCTCTAAGCTCAGCCGTGTCTTCTCATGTAATCCCCTAATGTACTCAACCTATTTACCTGCATTGAAATCTACTCGCTTCTTTGAAGGTAACGACATAAGATCAAAAGGGGTTAAGGGGTTCAAACCATACACACACTTAAAAGGAGTCATGTTAGTGGAAGAATGAATGGTCCTGTTATATGCAAACTCAACATGTGGTAACACATCCTCCCACTCTTTCAAATTCTTCTTAATTACAGCCCTTAAAAGTGTCCCTAAAGTCCTATTAGTTACTTCGGTTTGGCCATCAGTTTGAGGGTGGCTAGCGGTAGAGAACAACAACTTAGTACCTAGCTTACCCCATAAAGTCTTCCAAAAGTAACTAATAAATTTCACATCCCGATCACTAACAATGGTTCTAGGAACTCCATGTAGCCTAACTACTACTCTAAAGAAGAGGTTTGCAACATTAGTGGCAACATCCGTTTTGTGACAAGCTATGAAGTGTGCCATCTTAGAGAACCTGTCTACCACCACAAAAATAGAGTCTCTTCCTCTCTTAGTCCTAGGTAACCCCAAAATAAAGTCCATACTAATGTCTTCCCAAGGAGCTGCGGGAATGGGTAAAGGGGTATACAAACCATGGGGCATGACTCTAGACTTTGCTTTCAAGCATTCTAAGCATCTTTTCACAAAATTCTCAACATCCCTAAGCATGTGTGGCCAATAAAAATGAGTATGCAGCATATGATATGTCTTATCTCTACCAAAGTGACCCATCAAACCTCCCCTATGGGATTCATCCACAAGTAAAAGCCTGAGAGAACACTTTGTAATGCACACTTTATCAACTCTAAACAAGAAGCCATCAAACAAGTAAAACTTATCTACAACCCCTTTTTCCACACAAGCTTTATAAATCTCTCCAAAATCATCATCCTTTCCATATAAATCCTTAATGTAAACAAAGCCAAGAACTATAGCATCCAATGTAGTTAGCAAAACATGTCTCCTAGAAAGTGCATCAGCTACTACATTATCTTTTCCTTTCTTGTACTTAATCACATAAGGAAATGTTTCAATGAACTCCATCCACCTACCATGCCTTCTATCAACTTTGTCTTGGCTCCTAGAGTGTTTTAATGATTCATGATCAGTATGCAATATAAACTCTCTAGGCCAAAGATAATGTTGCCAAGTCCTAAGCACTCTAAACAATGCATAAAGCTCCTTATCATAAGTAGAATGGTTTAGAGTTGGACCTTTCAATTTCTCACTAAAGGAGGCGATGGGTTTGCCCTCTTGCATAAGTACTCCACCAATTCCTATACCCGACGCATCACACTCCACCTCAAATGGCCTAGTGAAGTCCGGGAGAACAAGCAATGGGGCGTTGGTCAACATCCACTTGAGCTTTTCGAAAGCTCTCGCTTGGGCCTCTCCCCACACGAATGGTATATTCTTCTTAGTGATCTCGGTTAGAGGGGCGGCTGTGGTACTGAAGTCTCTCACAAATCGCCTATAAAATCTAGCCAATCCATGAAAGTTGCGCACATCACCAATAGATGTCGGGGTTGGCCAATCTCGAATAGCTTTGATCTTTTCCTCTTCTACTCGCAGCCCTTGAGCACACACTACAAAGCAAAGAAATATAACTTCATTTGTGTAGAAATCAAACTTCTTAATATTAGCATATAAATGTTCAAGTCTAAGAGTAGAAACAACCTGACGGAGATGATATAGATGAGTTTGTCGTCGAAGTAAACAACGACAAACTTCCCTATGAACTTCCTCAAAACATGGTTCATGAGGTGCATGAATGTGCTGGGAGCATTAGTCAAGCCGAATGGCATAACAAGCCACTCATAGAGCCCAAACTTGGTCTTGAATGCCGTCTTCCATTCCTCGCCCTCCTTCATTCGAATCTAATGATAGCCACTTCTAAGGTCGATCTTGGAGAAGGTAGTTGTTCCATGTAGCTCATCCAACATGTCATCAAGGCGGGGAATGGGATGACGGTACTTGATGGTGATGTTGTTGACAACTCTACAATCAACACACATCCACCAAGTGTTGTCCTTCTTAGGGACTAGTAGAACTGAAACCGCCATAGGACTAAGGCTCTCTCGAATGTAGCCCTTATCAAGGAGCTCTTGTACCTGCATTTGAATCTCCTCACTCTCCTTTGGGTTCATTCTAAAGGCGGGTCGGTTTGGGAGAGTAGCTTCGGGAATAAGATCTATTTGATGCTCAATACCCCGAAATGGTGGCAGCCCCAGGGGTATTTTATCCGGAAACACATCTGTAAACTCATCCAAGATAGCTAAAATACTAGGGGGTAAATCAACTAGGGTCGAGTTGCTTACCAAATTCAGCCCTTTACACAAATACACGAGCGCAACATCGGAAGGTAGGTAATCTGTGATGTACTCCCTCTTGGTTGCAAGCAATGTCCTCGGTAGGGGTTGGACGGCTGCTGCAATTGCTTTGCCTTTGGTGGCGGTCCTTGCTGCAGCGCGGTTGTCCATGGCGTCGGCTTCCTTGGCGGCTGCAGAAAACGCTCCTCCCTTGGCCGGCGTCATCTCGGTGTGACCGCTGCTTGCTTGGACAACTTCTCTTGATTTCTTCTCAAAAGCCTCCGCAATCTGCATAGGAGTCATAGGCTTGAGAGTAACAAGTTTATCTTTAAAGGTAAAAGAATACTTTAGTAAAACCGTTATGCAACACTTTCTTATCATATTGCCAAGGTCGGCCTAACAAAACATGACAAGCTTGCATTGGAACCACATCACATAGAATAGTGTCTTCATAATGTCCTAAGGTAATGTGAATTTTAGCTTGCTTGTTTACCTTAAGCTCCCCATAATCATTCATCTAATGTAGCTTGTAAGGAATAGGGTGGTAGAAAGTTGTTATTTGCAATTTAGAAATCAATTCCGTGCTAGTTATGTTGCAACAACTCCCACCATCAATTATAATGTTACAAGCCTTCCCCTTTACTAAGCATCTAGTGTGAAATAGATTTTCTCTTTGATTATCTTCACAAGGAGTAGGTTGTAAGTGTAAAGTCCTCCTAGCTATCAAAGTTTCCCCATGTTCATACCCTTTATCCTCATCATCATCATTATCAAAAACAAGATTGTCAATAACATTGTCAAATTCATTTTCATCCTTGTCGGATTCCGACTCATATTGACCTAGATGATTGATTATAAGGACTCTTTTGTTTGGACATTCTCTTATCATGTGCCCTTTACCTCTACACTTAAAACAAGTCACATCTCTAGCTCTAGAATTAGCATTAGGCACAAGGGGGTTAGAGTTACTTAGCTTTGATCCCGAAGGAGCAGCCGGGTTGCCTTGGGAGGATACGAAGAACCGGAGGGTGTGGCACCACGCCTAGCAGTGGCGTCGGCTCCTTGTGCAGTGGATGTTCCTCCCTTCGCAGCGGTGTTCTCCTTTCCGTAGGACGAGTTCTTCCACTTGTTCACTGCATTTGGTGCATTGTATCCCGTTCCTTGGTACCTACTCTTGGACTTCCTTTCCACTTTTATCGCTAAATGTAGCAATTCTGTCATAGAACCATTTGGAAACAAATCCACCTCGTTAGCTAAAGAAGGATGCAATACTCTAAGATACCTTGCCATTGTAGCCTCTTCATCCTCCGACACATTGGCTCGGGCCATTGCAACTTGCATGGCATTGAAAGTTTCCTCGGCGCTCAGATTGCCTTGCCTCAAGTTCTCAAGGCGTTGCCGAAGCTCCCAATGGTAATGGTGAGGTATGAATCGAGCTCTCATCATTGCTTTCATTTGTTCCCAAGTAGCCACGGGGGGATCAAGAGCAAGCCTCCTTTCCCGTACTAGCTTGTCCCACCAAATAAGAGCAAATTCCTGAAATTCCAAAGCCGCCAATTGCACCTTCTTGTGATAGGGAAAATTGTGGCAGGACCAAATTTGTTCTATCTTGGTCTCCTACAACATATATGTATCCGGATCACACTTGCCCTCGAAGACGGGGATTTTCACCTTTATCTTACCAATCCCGTCTTGTTCGGGTTCCCGGTTCCTACGTTGATATCCTTGATACCCTTGCTGCGGTGGTGGAGCCCAAGCCTCTCCCGTCATTGATTGTTCCTCTTCCTCATTGTACCTGTTCACATTAATGGGAGGGACAACATTTCTAGGTAAAGGAGAGTTGGGACGAGGATCATACCCATATCGGTGACCCGGGTGGCCTTGAAGAGGCGGCTGAAAAAGCTCCTGCGGTGTATTGCCTCGCTGCGCCATGGTAGCGGCCTCAAATGCGGCTCGTTGGTTGGGCAAAGGACCTCGGGGCTGCGGTGGCTGTTGTGAATGGTCTCCTTGCTCAAAGGCTGAAGCTAAGGGTTGGCGAGCTTCTAGAGCCCCTATCCGAGTGGTCAAAGCGGCAATGTTGTCGTTCATTTGCGTCAACAAGCTGAATGTTGTCGGATCTGTCGGCTCGGGGCCCGTCGTCGAAACACGGCTATGGGTAGACATTATCACAAAGAAAACAAACACTGGATTATGTTAAGGTTAGAAATAAAAACACCTCTCAAGTGTTTCACTCCTTTTTCCGGTCACACTCTTGTGATAGTCGGGCTTGTTGATGGATCGCTTCGAATGAGTCAAGAACCCCACTTGAGTTAAGGTGTCTAGGTATCCGAAACAACTAAAAATCGATTAGGCTCAATGCAATTCAGTTCAATGCGAAATCAGCTCAAACTCAACAATACTCACGAATGGACATAATTGAATCACAAAGACTTAAGAAGATTACCAAACAGAATGTTTGAAGAGAAGAAAAGAAGAAGACTCACCGATTAAAGCTCTACTTGTTGCAATTCCGGACTGCCTTGGAGTGTGAGTAATCCGAGGCTAGGTTAGAGGTAGCAAGGTGAGAGGGAAGACGTGGTGAGGGATGAGGGTGTGGACGATGAGGGTGCGGAGCTGGCTAAGGGCTATGGGGCGCTGATGGTTTAGCCGAGCGTATGGTCCTGCTGAAAGTCTCGAGAGGGCTGGGAGACAATATCGTGAATAGGCAGTTTGCACCACAAGATAACATACATGACTAAAGATCACAAAATCAAATAAAATGTAACAAAACTTCTCTGTTTTTTTTTGAATGATGAGCTTCTCTTTTTTTTTTTTTAATGATATGCTTTCTTTTTGTTACCTAAAATGTAGGAACTTCCTTGACCAACAAATCTGGCCAATAATTACAAAATAAATTAAAAATGGAACAAAAGAGATCCTCTACTAGTGCTTGAACGTGGGTTATGGAGTTTGAAGAATAACAAGTCCAATGGTAGCCATTTTAGTCGCAGTCGATTAGGGCACAACCGGTTAGGGCACAGCCGAGTAAGGCACAACCGGTTTAGGGAACAACCGAGTAGGGCATAGCCGGTAGCAATGATGATGGTCCGGTAGGGCGTGTGTAAGCAAAGATGGCTGCAGTAGGGTATGTTACATTGATGGAGATGGTGATGGCCGGCCTAGGATACTCATAAACCAACACAACCTTCAACACAACAAGTCAAGCACAATCAGTTTCAAGAACACAAGAAGAAAGCTCCAAAAATTCAAAACTGACACGATAAGAAGGAAAGACACAAGATCGATCCGTCGTCAACCGGAGCTTTGATACCAATTGATACGGGACAGACCTGACGTTGGCTCGATCTAGACGACGGAAGGAGGGAAAGTCGCAGAAAACGGATCAAACAGCCGGCTAGGGTTCATGTGCTGCGTGACCTGCGAATAAAAGGAACAAGAAGACGCTAAACTGAAAACGAAGGTACGGAAATGAAAGAAAGGTACGATGTAGATGAACCCGACACAAACAACGTGGAAACCCTTGATCTCGGGATCAAGAACCACCAAGAACGATGCAACGAACTCAGCCCCTTACAACCTCACACAGCCGACTTAGAACATCGACAACACGAGGAGGATGCTTATGGAATCTCACGAACACCAAGAACCCGAGAGCAATTGACACACGCGAAACAACTAAGCCAAATCTGATCACAATAACTCTTCAATCAAAACTCGCCTTTGATTGAAGAAGAAATCTGAAAACAAGTGTTTTTCACCAAAAATAATCTGCCTAAAAAGTAATGAAAAGAGCGTTTAAATAGTTTCAGCTCTTTAAACAGAAGACATAATAAAAACTGGAAATTAAGCCCAATGGGCTACTTAAAACACACAATCACTAAGCAGGCCTTAAAAATCCTCATTCCTCAATGAGAGACATGGAATGGTGCTGGAAACGTGGGGATGAGCAGCGGCGTCATGTGCGGGGCTGGCAGAGTCCTGTACCTTGGCGTCGTTGCTCTCTTGCTTACTTAGGAGCCAAGCCTCGTTATGAACACTTGTAGCCATTAACATCAGCAAACCCTCGGTCTCATGCTCAATCTTCTTAGCTCGGGAACGTGTGATAGCTCCCTCATACTCCGGAGATACTAGCTCAGATGGTCCCTCATCACATCGCACCAGAAGATCAAGAAAAGACGACATTCACTTGCCCATTTGGCACTTTTGCATACCGCAGAATGCCATTTGGACTGTGCAACGCACCTTGCACCTTCCAACGGTGAATGATAAGTATTTTCTCCGAATACATAGAAAATTTCATTGAAGTCTTCATGGATGATTTTTCCGTCCATGGAGATAGTTTTGACGCATGTTTAGGACATTTGAAACTTGTTCTTGAAAAATGTGTTGAAACCAATTTGGTTCTTAATTCGGAAAAATGTCATTTCGTGGTCGAACAAGGAATTGTGCTAGGACATGTAATATCCTCAAAAGGGATAGAGGTAGATAGGGAAAAGGTTGATGTAATTCAAATTTACCTTATCCTACTAATGTTCGGGAAATCCGATATTTTCTTGGTCATGCAGGTTTCTACCGACGCTTCATCAAAGATTTTTCAAAGATCTCGGCACCCCTATCTGAATTGCTCAAGAAAGACATCACCTTCATAATGGATGAGGATTGCAAGAAAGCTTTCGACACTTTGAAGGCATGTCTTACCACCGCACCAATCATCCGTTCCCCGGATTTGGAGAAACCTTTTGAAATCATGTGTGATGCCAGTGACTACGCCGTTGGAGCCGTCTTAGGACAAAAAGACGGACGGGCTTCCCATGTGATCCATTATGCGTCTATGACACTCAATGGAGCGCAAAGGAATTACTGTACCACCGAGAAGGAAATGTTGGCAGTGGTTTTTGCCCTTGAGAAATTCAGGTAGTACCTACTTGGGGTAAAGGTAATTATCTTCACTGACCATGCAGATCTTAGGTACCTCATGGAGAAGAAGGAGGTAAAGCCACGATTGATCCGATGGGTGCTCCTTCTTAGTGAGTTTAACCTAAAGATAAAGGACAAGAAGGGGGCTGAGAACCTGGTGGCCGATCATTTGAGCAGACTAGTGCAAGAGGAGGAAGATCCAGGAAAAGGAAGAGAGATAGCGGGAAGTTTTCCAGACGATATATTTTACACAACTCTCTGTTGTGTAATCGCCCCCGCGCCTCACACCAGCCGCCCCTGCGGCTCAGTTTAGGCGCCCCTGCGGAATTGTCGACAGAGGTTTGTCTTAAGCTCCAATCTTTTAAGCCTTGGTTTGCTGACATTGTGAACTTTATTGTCAAGAAGGAGTATCCTCCAGACTTCACCAAGGCACAACGAGAGAAGGTAAAGGCTGAAGCTCGACACTACGTTTGGGACAATCCTTACCTTTGGAAGCATTGTAGTGACCAAGTGATCCGACTTTGCATTCCGGACAATGAGGTACAATCCGTCCTAACTTTCTGTCATTCTGAAGCATGTGGAGGGCACTTTGGGGCAAACAAAACTGCAAGAAAAGTTTTGGATGCCGGTTTATTTTGGCCACACATTTTTCGAGACACTTTTACGTTTTGCAATGTGTGTGATAAATGCCAAAGAGTAGGAAATCTTTCAAGGAGACATGAAATGCCCCAATCCTCTCTTATATTTTGTGAAATATTTGACGTTTGGGAATTTATTTCATGGGGCCGTTTCCTACTTCATTCGGGAACACATATATTTTGCTTGCGGTGGACTATGTTTCCAAGTGGGTGGAAGCAAAGACCACCAAAACTGATGATTCAAAAGTACTTGCAGCTTTTTTTAAGGAAAATATCTTTTCAAGATTTGAAATTCTAAAAGCCTTAATCAGTGATAGGGGTACCCATTTCTGCAACAAGACGCTCACACCTCTTCTTAAGAAGTACCACATCCACCAAAGAGTATCAACAACTTATCATCCACAAACAAACGGCCAAGCTGAAGTATCCAACCGGGAAATAAAGACCATCCTTGAAAAGACGGTTTCTCCCGGACGGAAGGATTGGAGTGCAAGACTAAATGACGCCCTATGGGCATATCAGACAGCGTACAAAACTCCTATCGGGATGTCTCCTTTTAGGCTCGTGTTTGGGAAAGCTTGTCACCTACCGGTGGAGCTGGAGCACAAGGCTTGGTGGGCGGTAAAGAAGTGCAAGATGAACATAGAGGAAGTGGAAGAATTCCGGAAGCTCCAATTGCAAGAGTTGGAGGAACTGAGGCTAGATGCATATGACCATGCTACCACATACAAAGAAAAGACCAAAGCATGGCATGACCGAAACATTCTCCGGAAGGACTTCAAGGTAGGTAATAAGGTACTTCTCTTTCAATCACGTTTGAAACTCTTTGCAGGTAAGCTGCGTTCGAGATGGACAAGGCCGTTCGTGGTAGCCGAAGTATACCCTCACGGAGTTGTGGATCTGTATGATCCCCAAACGCACAAGGTGTTCAAGGAAAACGGACAAAGGCTAAAGCTTTACCTTGAAGGAGTCAAGAACGATCCGATTGACGAGATGGTGCTTGAGGAAGCACAGTCAGAGAAGTAGAGATCTTACGTCGAGCCAACGACGTAAAACAAAGGCGCTTCTCGAGAGACAACCCGAAGGAATAAGAAGAGGAGCCTCTGTCAAGAAAACCGCCCCTGCGGCTCGATGCCCCCGCCCCTGCGTTGACACCCATGCCCAGCGCCGCCCCCGGCGCTGGGCCTACGCCTGCAACATGCCAGTCACCGCCCCTACGGTGACAACCTTACGCCCCTGCGGTGGCCATCCTTGACACTCACCCTCTTTGCCGCCCCCGGTGCTGAGGATGCGTGGCCCCTCTCCCATGTCACCGCCCCCGCGGCGACAAACACCCGCCCCTGCGGGTTTACCGAGAAAAGAAAAATAATAAGGATCTCGGAAAAAAAAGGGGCCTACACCTACCACCCCCGCCCACCTACCTGCCTCACCAAACGCACATCTCCTCCAAACCCTACTTCCTCACACCACACTCACGCTCCTGCGCCCTTTTGCTCACCAACCACCTCTCCGACGCCCCTACGCCGCCTCCGACACACAGCCACCACACACGACGCCGATGTGTCACCCTCGCAAACTACCTCCTTACTCTCTCACATTCCTACAACCTCCATCCTCACCCACTCCAACCATTCCACTTCTGCTACAACGTCGGCTACGACTAAACCACCAAGGCAGTCACCGGAGCAGCCTCAACAACACCACTTCGATCGCTCCCCAGAAAATCGCCTCTACACTTCTCCCGCCCGTGCGCCTACAAGCACCCGCACCTGCGCCTGCTTCAGCCGCCCCTACGGAAAACACACTAGAAAGGTCGATTTCTTTTCCATGTTTCGACATTTACTAATCTTTTGCTTCAATCATCTTCAAGAATGGATGCACCAAGGAAATACAAGATGTTTGAAGCAGAAAGGGAGAGTTACAGGATTGTGTAGGATCGAGTTGTGTATGCAACTCGGTTTTTGCATATTCCTACCTTGGAGAAGCTTGGCGTGCTAGAGAGCATGCAATCCTTTTTGGCGAATGCTGGACTCGGAGACTTCCTACAAAGGAGTGCTCCAACATATCCCGAGCTCAGCAGACAATTCATCTCCACCTTGACAATGGAGAAGGAAGACCATGTGTGTGTCGGCCTCACCCTTAAGTTCAACAAGGTGAAATATGCACTTGATTACAATGATCTATAGGAGGCCTTCGGGGTGACTCTAAACCCCTCTGCAAACTGGTGGGATCTAGTCCCGACCCCGGACCTGTGTGAGTTTTGGCAAACAGCTACCGGGTCAGAATTCCATGTTGGGGGTGAGTACTCCAACAAACTCACTCACACCAGCTTGAGGCTCATCTCAAAGATCCTCATGAGTGTCTTTTGTGGACACAAAAAGGAATACAAGGTTGCCCTCAAGGACCTTCCACTACTCTACTCCTGCCTTCCGCAGAGCTAGAAGATGATAGATTGGCCGTCCCTCTTCCTTGCCGCTTTGAAGCGGATTAGGAGGGACGAGCCGAGGGACATTGTCAACGTTGGGGTAATATCCTTGATTGCCTCACAGGTGATGGACCTGTCCGAGTTAGAGGACGGGCTGGAGGCTCCTCTCTACACTGAGGGGATGCTTAGTAGGTGCAAGCTCCTCCGGCGGGACGGGGAGAACCTATTTTGGATCTCCCTTGCAGATGAGAGCCACCTCACCGATCTCCCTCGGCCTTTAACATTAGAAGATGAGCTCTACGAGCTCTACATTTTGGCAGACCCCTTCGTGCCGAGGAGGCCACTAGTGGCCATTGTGGAAAGGCATGCCGCTAGCTCCAGCCGGGCTCATCAAGAGGAGCACCTTCCCATCCCAGATGACGAGGAGATGCCCACTACGACACCAGAGGAGGATCCGGCCCTTGCGAGCCTTCAGACTCAGATGGCGGCTATGACCACCCAGCACCGGACATGGCAGTCCGATTACCAGCGGACTATGTTAGAGCAGCAACAGAGCTGACATACCAACTTTTCCACCTCCATGACCTCCCACTTTGACCAGCGGCAGGAGGCTTGGCAGGCGGCCCAACAGCAGCAGATGGAGGCTCAGCAGGTGGCTTCGTAAGCCAGCTTTGAGACCTCTTTTGGTCGTCGGATGACAGTTTAGCTGAACCGCATAGATGACATCTACCGCCGGCAGGAGCACTTCTTCCACCAATTCCCTTACGACCCGGAGGAGGGTCCAGGTGGTCCATCCAGACCATCCCACTGAGGGGTACACTTCTCTTCCCTTTCCCACATTTATCTTTGACTCATTTCCACTTTGAGGACAAAGTGTACTTCAAGTATGGGGGAGGGACAAATCATTGCTTGTACAGTTTCTTTTGACTTGTTTTGAGTTGTTTTGTTTTGAGTTATTTTGAATTCAGTTTGAAATTCATAAAAAAAAAGAAAAAGCCAAAGATAATGAAAAGAGGCATGAAATCCTTGGATAAACCGAAAACCCGAAAGGGCAATTTAGGCAAAAAGAAGGTAGTCCGACCAACCTTAGGTTGGTGCAAAATTTGACTTGAGGGATGTGAGTTAAGGCGAGATCATCCAAAGAAGAAGAGTGGCAAGGTGAAAACCCGAAAGGGCGCCTTGGCAAAATGAGCGACACCGAGTGTAGGTTTCCCTTTCGGCATTTGGTGACATAAGAAGGGGAGTCATAAGGAGGTTGTCTGGGTAGGCCACTCTTGAAGCAATAAGGATGGTAGTTTCTCCCTTTTTCTCACATCTCCTCTCTTTTTCTTCTTTCTTTCTCGGCTTTTCTCTTATTTTCATTGTCTTCTCTGCTTGCCCATGCTTCCTGAGGCCTTTGAGTCTAACTGTTGTCATTTCCTTTACTCGGGACGAGTAAAAGGTCTAAGTATGGGGGAGTTTGATAGTTTATGGAATCACTATCTTTTAGGATAGTTTTTAGAGTCTTTTTATTGCATTTTTGTCGGTTTATGCTACTAACTCCTTGGTCTAGAAGAAGAAGACTAAAAGAAGCTAAGGAAAAAGTTATAAGCACTTAGGAGTGAAGATCGTTCAAGAAGAAAGCTTCTGTTGCCTCACCGCCCCATCGGAGCCTTGTCTCCGCCCCTACGGGTGACGCCTTACACCGGAGCGCTCCCTACGCCTTCGCCAGCGCCGGCCATGAAGTGTGTCACCGCCCTTGCGCCACTCCTTGGCGCCCCTGCGGTGACTTACTCTGAAGAAACGAAGACCAGCTCCGCTGCGCCTTCCATTGCGCCCCTTCGTGTGCCTTAACTTGGGAGCTGGAAGATGAAGAGACTGTGTCACTGCCCCTGCGTTGACATAGGGACGCCCCGGCGGCTTGGCATCAAAAACGTCAGGAAGTCGAAGGGTCAGACGTTTGAGGAGCATTGAAGATCCGCCCTAGCGGAATTTCCTAGCCGCCCCTGCGGCCATGAAGAAGACCAAGCGTTTTTGCCTTCACCGCCCCTGCGGAACTGAAGACCGCCCCTACGGTTTAATATCAGAAGCTTTACTCCGGCTGTTTACACCACATTTATGGCATTAAAGGTGGCTGTTTTAGGCCGGCCATTTACTCCTATTTAGTGTTTTTTGTAGTATAAATAGTCCTTGGTTAATTGCTATAAGCGGGAACTTGTTAACCAACAAAATTATCCACTTTGATTATCTTGCTACCTTTGTAATGCATGTTCACTATTGCTTGAGATTGATCACCTTAGGTTCTAAAGTGCATGCAAATAACTAGGATTAATAGGTTCGGGGTTCGGGTTTTTAATCTATTAGTAACTTTAAGTAATAACGGGTTTTAATTACTTAAAGAAAAGGAACACATTTATAAATATAAGTTTAACGGTTTTAATCTTCTCTTTATATCCCTTAGTCTTTGTTTGAAAGCCAACTTGTTATTTGTTCTTGTAGGTTTACGGAACACTAATCTGTTAAGTTGTGTTGATGCCGGTTGGATCAACACATATATATGATGGAGATGGGAGATTACTTGAAAACTTGTAAAAGGAACTCACCAAAGTAGCAATTGGATGCTTAGAATCAATCTAGTGTAGATTCATCCATCATTTGTCTTACTTGTCGCACTAATCATTTTCATAAGTTTTTTGTGTGCATCAATTCAACCAAACCCCCCCTTTGTTACTTGTTACTATAATCGATAATTGCATCTAAAATACCTTAACTCTCTTGGGTTCGACCCTTACTTAACCACTATACTTGTTTTTAGTGCTAAGTCGGGATTTACTTTTGATTGGGTATAGACGACCTTAGAAATACCATCAGTCAGAAGGGCTTCATACGCCCTAGCGTTTCACCATGGGGTGCACCTGTCCTCTTCGTGCGGAAGAAGGACGAATCTTAGAGGTTATGCATATATTACATAAAGCTGAACAAGGTGACCGTCAAGAACAGGTATCCATTGCCTCGTATTGATGATCTAATTGATCAGCTTCAGGGAGCTACAGTTTTCTCCTAGATTGATTTGCCCTCAAGATATCACCAGCTGAGAGTGAGGGAGCAGGACGTACACAAGACGACATTTCGTACCCGTTATGGACACTACGAGTTTGTAGTGATGCCATTTGGGGTGACGAATGCCCCAATAGTCTTTATGGAGTTGATGAAAAGTATATTCATTGACTTCCTTGATCAGTTTGTAGTGGTCTTTATTGATGATATTATGGTATACTCTCGCAGTAGAGAGGAGCATGCCGGTCATTTGAGGACGGTTTTGCAGATTTTGAGGGATAAAGAGTTGTAAGCTAAGCTCTCTAAGTGTGAGTTCTGGATGTTTGAGGTTGCTTTCCTTCGACACATCGTCTCCGCCGATGGGGTTATGGTTGACCCGGCGAAGATCGAGTCTGTTGCTGCATGGACGACACCGACGAACGTCAAGGAAGTGCGTAGCTTTCTTGGCCTAGCCGGTTAATACAGACGCTTTGTTGAGGGATTTTCTGTGGTTGCCCGTCCACTGACGAGTCTTTTGAGGAAGACTACCCGGTTTGCATGGACCGACCAGTGTGCTCAAAGCTTTGAGGAGTTGAAGAGGCGTTTGACTTCTAGTCATGTCCTGGCACAACCAGAGGGTTATGATGACTTTGTGGTCTACAGTGATGCATCCAAGCTAGGCTTGGGATGTGTATTGATGTAGAGAGGTAGAGTGATTGCATATGCGTCTCGATAGTTGAAGACGTATGTGAAGAACTACCCAACTCATGATTTGGAGTTGGCTGCGGTAGTTCATGCTTTGAAGATCTGGAGACATTACCTGTATGGTGCTACATGCTACATCTTCACAGACCATAAGATTCTGAAGTATATTTTTACCCAGCGGGAGTTGAACAACCGCCAGCGTCAATGGCTTTAGTTGATCAAGGACTTTGATCTTGAGATTTTGTATTATCTTGTAAAGGCGACGCCTTGAGCAGGAAGACGCCTCGAGAGAAGGCGATTGCGATATTGACTGTACAACCTCAGCTTCAGAGGGATCTAGCTGGGATAGAGATGGACATCCAGTTTCCTGATGAGGATGCCCAGTTGTATGATTTAGAGGTTTTACCTGGCCTGTTGGATGAGACCCAACAGAAGCAGGGGACCTGCCCGACCTTGATGAGGATCAGAGAGAGGATGTCTCGTGGAGAGGCACCACAGTTTTCTGTTGGAGTTGAGGGAGTGATGAGGCGACATGATCGCATCTGTGTTCCTGCTGATGCAGAGTTGAAACAGAGGATCTTACAAGAGGCTCATTGTACACCTTACTTTGTACATCCAGGTATGAGTAAGATGTACCGTGATGTGAGACGTTCATATAGGTGTGGAGGGATGAAGCCCGATGTAGCCAGATTTGTGGCTTAGTGTACGACCTGTTAACAGGTCAAGATAGAGCATTGCAGACCTGGATGTGAGCTCCATCCACTACCAGTGCCGTAGTGGAAGTAGGAGGACGTCTCCATGGATTTTGTGACTGGTCTGAGACCCAGTAGGAGTTTTGATGCCATATGGGTTGTTGTTGATAGACTGACAAAGATGGCACGTTTCATCCCTATCAGAGAGACGTGGCAAGTGAGTAGGTTGACTGAGGAGTACACCAGACAGATAGTGAGTCTCCATGTTGTACCGAGGACAATCGTCTCTGATCGAGATGGACGATTTACCTCGAGGTTTTGGTAGTAGATTCAGACTGCTTTGGGGACGAGCCTGCACTTCACGACTGCGTTTCAACCCCAGACAGACGGTCAGTCAGAGAGGACCATCTAGACTTTGGAGGATATGCTGCGAGCTTGTGTGTTAGATTGGGGACAGGGATGGTTTGATTGCCTCCCACTTGTTGAGTGTCACGCTAGAAATTTATAGCACAAAAGTCTTACAATTTATAACTCGATATAATTTCCTTACTCCTAGCGAACCCACAGTGTAAGTGTCGTTTTGTAGCAAGGATAATATGCCGAGGTGGAACACAAAGACTAAGGTGAAATCAAATCAAGCAAGTGATCATGGATAGTGCAAATCTAGTTAAAGAAAATAGCAAGAAATAAAGAAATGAAAATCATGATGTTGTTGGGTTTGGTTTTTGTGGTGATCAAACAAGATCACAAATCATGCAAGATAAATAAATCAAACTAACAACTAAAGCTAGCAATACAAACACGAAATATGTGATCAAAGAGAGAAAAGCCGATTCTAGGGGTTAGGACTTCCGGTTATGGCATTGGACTCAAGCCTCTAATCAACCTTGGATAAGCTACGGTATGTTGGGAAAGGGTGTTTCTCAAAAGGGATCAATCACCGGGTAGGTCTCATGGTCAACTAATCCCGCACCTAAGGTCCTATCACGGGTAAGTCTCTAGGAGCCTAAGGTTGGGAATTCTACACAAACCGGATTGCTATCTAGGGGTCAAGCCTCTCCTTACCGGGTAAGTCTCGGGAAGGCAAGTCCTAAGCATCAATCCTAGCACACTCTGTCCAATAGCGGTTTGCGAGGGTCACTACTACCTAGAGTTTATCATCTTCGGTATCTAAGATCAAGAATTACAGGGTTGGTCTCTTCCCTCACTTAGTTTGCTAGCATTAGGTCACCCTAGGCTAGATTATGCTTAACAAACACTTAGGATTTCAACAATCTAACATCCTAACATTCAGATTCATCAATACAAGCACAATAGACAAAATCACGGGTGGATCATATAGAACCACAACCGTGGAATCAATGAACAGAACGTGATTTCGTCAGAGGGTAGGTTTCGAACAAGCAACTATCTAAGAGTACATTCAAGTCTATTCTATCATAGTCCAAGTCATAACCATCGTTCCATTACCCTAGAATCACAACTATTTAGCCAACAACATGCATTTTAAGATTCAAACTCAACAAGGAACCATTCATGGCTTCTATAGCAAGTAAATGAAATGAAAGTGAAAAGAAACAAGTAGTCTAAGCTGAATATAAGATGAAACAAACTTACAACCCTTCAAAAACAGCTCCAAAACCTTCCTTACAATGCCTTCAAACGGTCTCAACAATTATCACTCACAAAATCACTCAAAAGCTCACTCTAAATCTCTATCTTTTTGTGTTGTTCTTCCTCCAAAAATGAGAGTGTTTTTCTTCTCCTCCAAGTCTATCCTCCAATGGAATGAGGTGTGTGTAAGAGAATATGGGAGAGGATCCCCCAACAATAACCTTCAGGACCACTTATATTCTCCACCAAGAGCAAGGGTCGGGCATGGAGATCATGGGACAGCTGTCCAGAGAAAAGCATGGCCAAAATTACGGGCGTGGTTCTGGCTCTGGGCCGTGGTTCTACATGAACAGCTCCCTTTTGATCATTAAGCCATGAGTTGGTGCAAGGCCTGCACCAACAAGGTCCTATGTGTTCTCTTGGTCTCCTAGCTTGCTCCTTAACGAGTTCGGAAGTGTGCCATCACGAGGAATGATCCTCGAATGTATCGATTAAGCTCCAAAAGCTCCCCAAAATACCTACAAAACCGTCAAAATCCCGTGTAGACGTCTATCTCGACAATATGCATGAAATAAGCGTAAACGTCATGAACTAATGCCAAACCATGCATGAATAACGGGAAAAACTATCTAAATGAATGCCTAAACCAACGTCATAAATCACGTTATCAAAATACCCCATGCTTAAGACTTGCTCGTCCCCGAGCAAGGTCCAACTATAGGCTAAGAGATGACATGATTTATGAATGCAGAAAAAAACAAAAAATCTTTTTGGGATTGTGCTTCATAAGATGGATCACCTTCATAGTCATGTTTCATAGCAATGGACAAGCAATCATGTATCAAATGAATGAAGGCATGGAAAGACAATTATACTCAACTCGAAAGCATGCATGAAAGGTGAAAATGAAAAAGTCAAGATGATCATGAGTATATCCAACCTAGATCACTAAGTCTTACACATATGCAAATAGGTGATAATGGCTTAGGAAAGAAGAGGCCAAGAAACGTTGTGATAAGGTGGGAATTTTTCTAGGTCATGTGATGCTAATCCCGGAAAGGAACTAACTCCACAATTTCATTTTTGATCAACTTCCCACAAGCGTATATTTTTCTCCATCTTTTCTTTCTTTTCTTTTCTTTTTCATTTTCTTTTTCTTTCACTTATTTTTTAGACAATGGTATTGGTGTACAAAAGCCGAAACCTTGGTAATTAGCGGACCCCGGTATTTTTCCGAGGTGCCTCACACCAGACAAACATACCAAGGCTCGTTAAGACATTCGGTTTATCCGACTTTGACAAGGCACAAACACCCGATTATGTGAATGGTGCCGAGTTACTCGTCATCAAAACCAAAGTCCCCAAACCTATATTTTTTCTACACTTTTCACAACAAATTCAGCACTTCATTGACAATATTCATTCATCAACAACTTCACCCCACACTTGCTTTTCACACACTCAACACACTAGCATGCTCCTATTCCCGGATGGGCCAAAAGAGGTCAAATTTTTATATCTAGTGAGGTGCTCAAACAACATAATCAAGATGAGAAGTAGAGAAAGATGAATTGCCTTAATCAATCCTAGATGATGTGCAAGAACTAGCATGTAATTTCAACCATCAATCCTCAATCCAATCAAGGCAAACATCACAATCACAATTCATACATGGGATTCAAGAGAAGTATTTCAAGTCCATATATGCATAGATCCATTCAACACATAAGGCCATCCATAGCCAATTCAAAAAGCATCATAAGGATCATATCCAAACTTAGAAGCACTAAAAATTTTTATATTTTCTGATTTCTTTGAAATTTTCGAAATATATATGTACAATGCAAAATCTAAAGAAACATGTGACAATATGAAACTATCCTAGATGAAATCATGCAAATGATTATGAAAACCCCACCCCATACTTAAGAACACATTGTCCCCAATGTGCAAATTAAATAAAGAAGTGAAAGAGAGTCCTCGCAATGTAAAAATGGTGTTTTGGGTATTTTGGTTCACTCATGTGAAGTGATGGTGGATGATCAATCAAAGGTGGTAGAGAGCTCTTGATGTTCATTATGGTGTCGGGACCCGCGCTAAGCACCGCTAGCCGTCCATGTCCCACGTCCGCTCCACCCACGTTTGATGTGGGATCATCATCATCATCCTCATGCCTTGCAAGGCTTCCATGCTACCTAGACTCTAGCACACAAACACCAAACACACAAACACGCCAAAACAAAGACAAAAGCAAAAAGTGAATACGAAAACAAAAACAAAGATGGAAAGATATGTACCAATGGGTTGATTCCCATTAAGCGCTTCTTTAAGGTCATTAGCTTGACCAAATCCGGGGGCGTTTCACTCAAGGTGAAGTGGGGCAATCATATCCACCGGAGCTTCCGGGATATACTTCTTCAACCGGTGCCCATTCACCTTAAAATCTCCACAATGCTCCTCACCTATCTCAACCCCTCCATGGGGGAAGACCTTCCTCACCACATAAGGACCCGTCCATCTTGAATTTAGCTTTCCGGGGAAGAGCCGCAACCTTGAATTGAAGAGAAGGACTAACTCACCTTCACTCAACTCCTTAGGGATTAGACGTTTGTCATGCCAAAGCTTGGTCTTTTCCTTGTAAATCCGGGCATTTTCATAAGCATCCAACCGGATCTCCTCAATGGCATTAATGTCTAGCAACCTCTTCTCACCGGCTTCCTTGAGGTCAAAATTCAGCCACCTTATGGCCCAATATGCCCTATGCTCCATTTCCACCGGAAGTTGGCAAGACTTACCTTAAACTTACTTGTAGGGAGTGGTGCCAATCGGTGTCTTGAAAGCGGCTCTATAAGCCCACAAAGCATCATCAAGCTTCATAGCCCAATCCTTTCTTGTCCTAGAAACCGTCTTCTCAAGTATTCCTTTTATATCCCGGTTAGAGATCTCCACTTCGCCACTAGTTTGGGGATGGTAAGGTGTGGCCACCTTATGAATCACCCCATACTTAGCAAAAAGTGTCCCAAAGTTCTTATTGGTGAAATGCTTCCCTCCATCACTTATGATCACTCTTGGTGTTCCAAACCTAGGGAAGATGACTCGGTTGAAGAACCGCACCACAACTTTGGCATCATTTGTAGGAGAGGCAATTGCTTCCACCCACCTTGACACATAATCCACCGCCAATAGAATGTAGAGGTTGCCACATGAAGAGGGGAATGACCCCATGAAGCCCACACACCAAACATCAAAGACTTCAACCTCTTGTATGTTGTTCAAGGGCATCTCATTCCTCCTTGAGATGTTGCCCGTCCATTGGCATACATCACAAGCTACCACAAAATTCTACACATCCTTAAACAAGTTAGGCCAATAAAAACCGGATTGCAATACCTTTGCACACGTCTTGTGTGAGCTAGCATGGCCTCCACACGGCAAGGAGTGGCAATGACGGATTACACTCTCCACCTCATCCTCTGGAATGCACCTCCTAAAGACTACATCCGGTCCTCTCTTGAACAAGAGAGGCTCGCTCCAATAGTAATGCCTCACATCTTTTAAAAACTTTTTCCTTTGGGCATATGACAAACCGGCTGGCACCTCTTCACTCACAAGGTAGTTCACTATATCCGCATACCATGGCTCACTCCCTCTAGACACTTGAAGTAAGTACTCCTCCATCATTTGCAATTTCTCATCCCGGAATGAGTCATCAATCGGGATGTCATCTCTCTCAATCTCCAATGGTGGTAGCCTACTAAGATGGTCCGCTACTAAATTTTTGGAACCCTTCTTGTCCCGAATCTCCAAGTCAAATTCTTGGAGGAGAAGGATCCACCGAATGCGGCGAGGCTTGGCATCTTTCTTTGTGAGGAGATAACGGATTGTAGCATGATCCGTGTACACTATAACCTTTGCTCCAACAAGATATGACCGGAACTTCTCAAAGGCATACACTACCGCTAGCAACTCCTTCTCGGTTGTGGCATAGTTGAGTTGGGCATCGTCTAGCGTCTTGATAGCGTAGTAGATGGCATGTGTAAGCCCATCTTTCTTTTGTCCTAAAACAGCCCCAACGGCCACATCACTCGCATCACACATTATTTCAAATTGTAAGCTCCAATCCGGAGGTTGCATGATAGGGGCGGAGATCAAAGCATCCTTCAACCTACAAAATGCTTCAAGATAATTTTTGAAGAAAACAGACTCAACATCCTTCATTAGTAGGTTAGTGAGAGACTTAGAAATTTTAGAGAAATCTTTTATAAACCTCCGGTAAAATCCGGCATGCCCTAAGAAACTCCTTACCCCTTTCACCGAGGTAGGTGGTGACAACTTCTCTATCGTTTCTATCTTTGCTCTATCAACTGCAATGCCACGTTGGGAAACCAAGTGTCCCAACAGTATGCATTCACTCACCATAAAGTGGCATTTCTCCCAATTCAACACAAGGTTAGTTTCCTCACATCGCTTTAACACCAAAGACAAGTTAGCCAAGAAATTATCAAACGAAGAGCCATACACCGAGAAATCATCCATAAACACTTCCATGATGTTTTCAAAATATTCAGAAAAAATAGCCATCATACACCTTTGAAAGGTGGCGGGTGCATTACACAACCCAAATGACATTCTCCTATATGCAAATGTTCCCCAAGGACAAGTAAATGTTGTTTTCTCTTGGTCATCCGGGTGAACAGGGATTTGAAAGAACCCACTATAGCCATCTAGGTAATAAAAATGTGAATGTTGAGCTAACCTTTCTAGCATTTGGTCAATAAATGGAAGAGGAAAGTGATCTTTCCTAGAGGCCACATTGAATTTCCTATAGTCAATAGACATTCTCCACCCCGTAACCGTCCTAGTTGGGATTAGTTCATTGTTCTCATTAGTTACTACGGTCATACCACCCTTATTAGGAACAATATGTACGGGACTAACCCATTTACTATCCGAAATCGGGAAAATGATTCCCGCATCTAGCAATTTTAGGATCTCTTTCTTGACTACCTCTTTCATAATAGGGTTCAATCTTCTTTGAGGTTCAATTGAAGGTTTATGGTTGTCTTCCATCAAGATTTTATGCATGCACAAGGAAAGTTTAATGCCAACTAAGTTATCAATGGTGTATCAAATGGCTCTCCTATGCAATTTCAATTCATTCAAAAATCTATCAAGCTCATCATCATTCAAAGATGCATTCACAATCACGGGATAAGTAGAACTTGAACTAAGGAAAGTATACTTTTCAAGAGAAGGGAGAGGCTATAGATCACGTTTAGGAGGACCTTTATCGGTTGGAGATGATCCATACAATGTAGGTTGAGATGGTTCCAAAGCCATAGAAGACTCTCCAAGACTCCTTGAAGCTTGATTAACAACTAAGGGACTTTCTGGAGAAACCACGGGCAAAACCACGACCTCTGGCAAAACCACGGGTGTGGAATTGGAAGAGCCGGCATATTTGGACATTATAGAAAGTTCCACGGGTGAAACCACAGGCGTTGTTCCTGGTGCCAGGCCGTGGTTCCTACAGTGATTCAGCACTACTTCGTGCACTTCAAATTCAGCACTTGTCTCCTTTTCTAATGCATCCAAACCTTGGATTTCTTCATTGCAATCATCCTCAACTCCTTCCTCCATCAAACTCAAGATAAGAACCCTCTCAAGTGGGTCCTTGATCAAGATCGAGCTCACAACTTCTCTAGACTCCTCTTCCTTAACAATGTTGAAGACGTCTTCACCGGCCCCTTCATCATTGTGGACAACATGAATTTGATATTCTCTTCTCCTATGTTGAAGGAGAGGATTCTATTTTTGCAATCCACTAAACATCCGGATGTGGCTAAGAATGGCGTTCCCAAAATGATAGGAACCGGGTAGTCCATCGGAATGTCCAAAACAACAAAATCAATTCGCACATAGAACTTCCCAAGCTGAACCGGTATGTCCTCTAGGATCCCTATGGGGTGAGTGATTGAACGGTCCTCCATATAGCGGATCATCTTGACCGGCTTCGGTTCCCCTAGCCCAACCTTGTTGCAAAGTGCAAGCGGGATAATGATCACACTAGTTCCAAGGTCACATAGGGCTTCATATTGCAATTCTCCAACTCTAATTGGCACACAAAAAGATCCCGGATCTCGCAGCTTAGGAGGCATCTCCTCCCTCATGGTTTGTATCAACTCGGAAGATCTCTTTGTCATCCTCACTTCTCCATACTCCTCCAACTTCCAATTATTGGAGAGTATCTCCTTCAAAAATTTTCCATAGGCCGGCATACCTAGAATAGCATCCATGAACGGAATGTTAATATGTAATTTAGACATGAGTTCAAGGAATTTACCGAAACGTTTAACCAAACGAGCTCTTGCTCGTGATTGTGGGAACGGTAGTGGTGGCTTGTATGGAGGAGGTGTCATATATGTTGGCTCATCATCCTTGCTCTTGCCTCCTTCTTCTTGCAATGGTTCTTCTTCCACCACTACTTTCTTTCCCTTGTTATTCCCCTTAGGTAAGGGATCTTTCATGCTCAGCCCACTCCTTGTGGTAATGTCCAACACTTGGCCTCTTGGATTGTCCTCGGTCCTTCCGGGAAGCTTTCCCGGATCCCTTTATGCTTCACCTGCCTTTTGGAAGACTTGTGATTCTAGCACCTTTTGAGCCTTGGAAATTAAAGTCACCGTGCTCTCAAGTCCACTAAAACTTCCTTGCAATTATTCAAACATCATTTCGGTCCTATCCTTTGGAGGTTGAGCAAAACCGGGTGGAGGCTCTTGTGAGGCGTTAGGTGGTGGGGTTGTGCTTGTGGAAGCGGGAGGGTTCAAGGCACCATATGGGTTAGAATAGGAGAACCCGGGATGGTTGTGATTAGGCCGGTAATTGTTGTATTGCCGGCTGTTGTTTTTGAAGTTCCTAGGGCCTTGATAATTGTGACTGTTACCTCTTCCCATGTAGTTAACATCCTCCTCTTTGGAAGCCAAATTGGCTTGCCCTTGCACTTGAGGAATTGCATAATTCTTTAAGGTTGTGGCACACAACTCCCTCAAGGACTTAAGCTCATTGTTGATTGCATCAAGTTTGTAGTTGCTCATGGTGACTTCACTTACTTTATATACTCCCGGTTTCCTCCCATCACTCTTCCTATGGGAGTACTTTTCTATCACCAAGGCTTGCTTATCTACAAACTTCCAAGCCTCATCCACATTCTTCTCCATGAATGTTCCTCCGGAAAGCGATTGGAGCTTGAATTGGCTATCCTCATCAAGCCCCTTGAAATAAATCTCCAATAGCTCTATCTTCAGTATCCCATGGTGTGGACAATCTAGGAGGAGGTCCTTGAACCTCTCCAAAGATTTGAATAGGCTCTCTCGATCCTTCATCACGAAGGCATTGATCTTCCCTCTTAGCTCGGTTGTCTTGGAAGGTGGGAAGAACTTTGTCAAGAACTCGGCTGTCATCTCCTCCCAAGTAGCCACACGTCCTTGTGGAATGGATTGGTACCAAGCCAAGGCTTTATCCTTAAGTAAGAAGGAAAAAGCCCTAAGCTTGTGGTTGTTGCTCTTCAATCCAGGTGGCCTTAGAGTCTCCATCAAGATCTCATAATTCATCAGGTGTTGATGAGGAGACTCTCCTTCCATCCCTCCAAATTGATTGTGCCGGATCAGTTGTAGCACTTGAGGACGGAGCTCATAGTCATGGCCTGCGGGATCTCCTAAGTTTACACCCGGACGGTGCACTCTTTGGGCTGGATCCATACGTAGCCCTAGCGTTTGTGGCTCCTCAATGATGATCGGCTCAAACCGAACATTGACCGCCGGCTGCGGTGGTGGTGGAGGATGTTGAAGATTAAGCTCCCTTTGTACAAGAGCTTGCCTAATCTCTTCAATTTCCCTTCTAGTTGCTTCTTGTCTCTCATTTGCAAGTCTCCTCTCATTCTCCAAGGCTTCATCCCTTAGCCTAAGTTGCTCTAAGGCCTCATTCAACTCAGCTTGAAGATCTCTACCGGCTATCTCATTCTTCTTCTTAATGCTCTTGGATCTAGTCTTAAGGGTTTTCTCCGGTTCGGGATCGAATGGAGCTAAATCCTAGCCACGAGATCTTCGCATGCACCTAAAGAATGAGAGATGTCCTGAAATTTCAAAGACACAAACCAAACAAGATCACTAGCAACAAGAAAGACCTACACTATAAAAAATCACAAATAATGATTCAATCTAGACCTAGTCCCCAGCACCGGCGCCAAAAGCTTGTGACGCTAGAAATGTATAGCACAAAATTCTTACAATTTATAACTCGGTATAATTTCATTACTCCTAGAGAACCCACAGTGTATGGGTCATTTTGTAGCAAGGATAGTATTCCGAGGTCGAACACAAAGACTAAGGTGAAATCAAATGAAGCAAGTGATTATGGATAGTGCAAATCTAGTCTAAGAAAAGAGCTAGAAATAAAGAAATGAAAATCATGATGTTTTTGGGTTTGGTTTTTGTGGTGATCAAACAAGATCACAAATCATGCAAGATAAATAAATCAAACTAACAACTAAAGCTAGCAACACAAACACGAAATATGTGATCAAAGAGAGAAAAGCGAATTCTAGGGTTTAGGACTTCCGATTATGGCATTGGACTCAAGCTTCTAATCAACCTTGGATAAGCTACGATATGTTGGGAAAGGGTGTTTCTCAAAAGGATATCAATCACCGGGTAGGTCTCATGATCCACTAATCCCGCACCTAAGGTCCTATCAGCGGGTAAGTCTCTAGGAGCCTAAGGTTAGGAATTCTACACAAACCGGATTGCTATCTAGTGGTAAAACCTCTCCTTACCGGGTAAGTCTCGGGAAAGCAAGTCCTAAGCATCAATCCTAGCACACTCAGTCCAATAGCGGCTTGTGAGGGTCACTACTACCTAGAGTTCATCATCTTCGATATCTAAGATCAAGAATTAATGGGTAGGTCTCTTCCCTCACTGAGTTTGCTATAATTAGGTCACCCTAGGCTAGATTATGCTTAACAAACACTTAGGATTTCAACAATCTAACATCCTAACATTCAGATTCATCATTACAAGCACAACATACAAAATCACGGGTGGATCATATAGAACCACGGGCGTGGAATCAATGAACAGACCGTGATTTCGTCCAAGGGTAGGTTTCGAACAAGCAACTATCCAAGAGTACATTCAAGTATATTCTATCATGGTCCAAGCCATAACCATCGTTCCATTACCCTAGAATCACAACTATTTAGCCAACAACATGCATTTTAAGATTCAAACTCAACAAGCAACCATTCATGGCTTCCATAGCAAGTAAATGAAATGAAAGTAAAAAGAAACAAGTAGTCTAAGTTGAATATAAGATGAAACAAAACTTACAACCCTTCAAAAACAGCTCCAAAACGTTCCTTACAATGCCTTCAAATGTTCTTGACTAAAGGTATTTCTATGGTCGTCTATACCCAATCAAAAGTAAATCCCGACTTAGCACTAAAAACAAGTATAGTGGGGAATTAAGGGTCGAACCCAAGAGAGTTAAGGTGTTTTAGATGCAATTATCGATTATAATAACAAGTAACAAAGGAAGGGGGGGGGGGTTGGTTGAATTGATGCACAAAAAAACTTAAGAAAATGATTAATGCGACAAGTAAGACAATGATGGGTGAATCTACACTAGGTTGGTTCTAAGCTTGCAATTGCTACTTTGGTGAGTTCCTTTTACAAGTTTTTAAGTAATCTTCCGTCTCGATCATATATATGTGTGGAGCCAACGGGCATCAACACAACTTAACAGGTTAGTGTTCCGTAAACCTACAAGAACAAATAACAAGTTAACTTTCAAACAAAGACTAAGGGATATAAAGAGAAGATTAAAATCGTTAAACTTATCTTTATGTTTGTGTTCCTTTTCTTTATGTAATTACAACCCGTTATTACTTAAAGTTGCTACTAGATTAAAGACCCGAACCCGGAACCTATTAATCCTAGTTATTTGCATGCACTTTAAACCTAAGGTGATCAATCTCAAGAAATAGTAAACATGCAATTTAGACAATGGAGATCAAGGAAACACAAAGCATTACTGAATGAAAACTAATATTAAAAAGAACTTACAACCAAAGTAACAACGCAACTTCAAGCCAACCCAATATAGCAAGGGAGTTAGCAACTCATTACAAAGGAAATAAAATAATCTAAGTGGATAATTTGTTGGCTAACAAGATGGATGATTCTAGCCATCAACTAAGGACTATTTATACTACAAAAGACACTAAATAGGAGTAAATGGCCGGCCTAAAACAGCCATCTTTAATGCTATAAAGATGGTGTAAACAGCCGGAGTAAAGCTTCTGACGTTAAACCACAGGGGCGGCCTTCAGTTCCGGAGGGGCAGTGAAGGAAAAAACGCTTGATCTTCTTCATGGCCGCAAGGGCGGCTAGGCAATTCCGCTGGGGCGGATCTTCAATGCTCTTCAAACGTCTGAACCTTTGATGTCCTGACATTTCTGATGCCATGCCGCCGGGGCGTCCCTATGTCAACGCAGGGGCGGTGACACATCCTCTTCGTCTTCCAACTCCCAGGTTGATGCGCAGACAGGGGTGCAGTGGAAGGCGCAGGGGAGCTGGTATTTGTCTCTTCAAGGCAAGTCACCGCAGGGACGCCAAGGAGTGGCGCAGGGGCGTGACACACTTCATGGTCGGCGCTGGCGAAAGCGCAGGGAGCGCTCCGGTGTAAGGCGTCACCCGTAGGTGCGGGGGCAAGGGTCCGCTGGGGCGGTGAGGCAACAAAAGCTTTGCTTCGTGAACGATCTTCACTCCTAAGTGCTTATAACTCCTTCCTTAGCTTCTTTTAGTCTTCTTCTTCTGGACCAAGGAGTTAGTAGCATAAACCGACACAAATGCAATAAAACGACTAAAAAACTATCCTAAATGATAGTGATTTCATCACCTATCAAACTCCCCCATACTTAGAACTTTTACTCATCCCGAGTAAAACAAATGACCACAATTAGACTCAAAGACCACAGGAAGCATGGGCAAGCAGAAAAGACAATGAAACAATAGAAAAACCAAGAAAGAAAGAAATAAAAGAGAGGAAATGTGAGAAAAAGGAAGAAACTACCATCCTTATTGCTCCAAGAGTGGCCTACCCGAGCAAACTCCTTATGACACCCCTTCTTATGTCGCTAGACGCCGGAAAGGAAACCTACACTCGGTGTCGCTCATTTTGCCAAGGCGCCCTTTCGGGTTTTCACCTTGCCACTCTTCTTCTTTTGATGATCTCACTTACTCACATCCCTCAAGTCCAATTTTGCACCAACATAAGGTTGGTCGGACTACCTTCTTTTTGCCTAAACCGCCCTTTCGGGTTTTCGGTTTATCCAAGGACTTTCATGCCTTTTTTCATTTTCTTTTGCTTTTTCTCTTTTTTTTTTGTGAATTTCAAACTGAATTCAAGATGCAAAACAACTAAAAAAAAACTCAGATGAGCTGTACAATCAATGATATGTCCCTCCCTCATACTTGAAGTACACTTTGTCCTCAAAGTGGAAATAAGGCAGAGATAAATATGGGAGATAGGAAAAGAAATGTAACCCTCAGTGGGATGGTCCGGATGGACCACCAAGACCCACCTCCAGGTCGTAAGGGAAGTGGCGGAAGAAGTGCTCCTGCCGGCGGTAGAGCGTGTCGATGCGGCCCTCCTAAGCCTCCATCCTCTCTCTAAATGAAGTCTCATAGCTAGCTTGCCAAGCCAGCTGCTGAGTCTCCAACTGCTGCTGATGAGCCGCCTGCCAAGCATCCTGACGGCGGTCGAAGTGAGTGGTCATGGAGGAGGCGAAGCTGGACTTCCACGCCTGCTGCTGCTCAAGCATGCACCGCTGGTACTCGGTCTGCCATGCCTAGTGCTGTGTAGTCAAGGCTGCCATCTGAGCCTGCAGACTGTCCATGGCCTGACTGCCGTGTGCTGCAGCCGGCATCTCCTCATCAGTGGCGGGGCCCGGTTGGAGCCTGCTGCGTATCTCCCAACAATATCCTCCTGAGGCCGTCTCGGAGGAACAAGGTCAGCTGGTACGTACAAATCGGAGAGCTTGTCTCCCAATGGAAGTCGTCGGGGGAGGTATGTGATGTGACTCCCATCTGCTAAAGAGAGCCAAAAGCGGTTCTCCCCGTCTCTCCTGAGGAGCCTGCACCTCCTCAACATACCCTCCGTATAAAGTGGGGCCTCTAGTCCGTCCTCCAAGGCATCGAGATCCATCACCCGTGCAAATAACAAGGAGATGATCCCGCCTCCCACAATGTCTATGATGAGGATGCAGTGGTTGAGACGTAGACCTGAGGAGGATACATTGGAGACTGAGGATAGTATCCAGAGGAACTATCTAGAGTTTTATGCCGAGATGCATGCATCTAGGGTCGTTGAGTAGATCTTAGTGCTATCTTGGTGAGTATGTGCTTATGTGCTTACATGCTTTTATGTGTTTATTCGATGCTATCTATGATATGTTTTATGATCTTATTAGATCTTGATGTGTTATCGTGATGTTTGTTGTAGCTGGAGATGATTATTTCCTCCATGCTATTTCAGTATGACTTACGTTTATAGCTCGAGATGGTACTTTCCTCCATGCTATCTGAGTTGATTAGGATTCAGCTGGAGATGGTTCTTTCCTCCATGCTACTTTGATGGACATAGTTTTAGTGGAGATGTGATTCCTCCATGCGATGTATATACTTATGGTTTGGCTAGAGATGTATTTTCTCTATGCTTGTGTTATGTTTTGGCTAGAGATGTGCTTCCTCTGTGGCCTGTGTTGTGTTATGGCAAGAGATGAGATTCCTCTACGCCTTTGGGTAGCGTGATGGCCCTGTTTTCTGGAGTTGATGATTCCTCCATGTTGATGTTTATGGTTATACATCTGTTATAGGTTATGACCTTCTGAGCGGAGATGTGATACCTTCGATAGAGAGAGTGAGTTATACCTTGGCTTGTGGGTCCGAGAGGCTTTGGGATCTTGCAAGTTTCGAGAAAAAACTTGTGCTTAGGGGGGTGAGACGTAAGAGCCTAGTTGCCGAGTGATGAGAGAGGGAGCAGAGGGGCCAGGTTTATGCCTGAGCCGCCCCTGCATGAACCACGGGGCGCCCTTGCACATAGCCTGGTCCGCCCCTACGACTCACAGGGTCCGCCCTCGCGGCTCTGTGTGTTGCATCCGCGTTCTTTGACCTCTTTAACTCGTGTTTTACCCTTTTCACCTATATATATATCTTCTTCCCTTACCTCTGATGAGGGTTTCCATTCTCAGATGTCCCTCTCTCCTTACGCACACTTTCTTCTCTTCTCCTCTCTTGGATCACCTTGGTTGATCTTGGTTTGAGTTTTTGTAAGAGATCTTGCCTAGTTTGGCTTGACTTTGATGTTGTTGACGATGATGTGCCTTATGGAGCCAGCTTGAGGGTGTTGTTGGTGCTGTGTTGATCTCCTAGAGAGCTGGTTGGTAAGCTTTTATGGCTTCTCCACATCCTTTCTTATTTTCTTCATCTTTTCTCTCTTTCCTTAGCTTAGTTTCGCTTTCCTTAGGAGTGGATCATGTTCAACCATGATTTGGCTTATGTTGATGTATATATATGTATGTCACACATGTATGTTGATGTTGGAGTGAAGAAGAGTAGAGAATCGAAGGTAGAAGTGAAGAAGGAGCTGAAGTGGTGCCCTCTGCACACCATCCTCCCCTGCGCCACCTTATAGCCGCCCCTGCGCCGGCTAGTTCACCGCCTTTGCGCCACCTCCTAGCCGCCCCTGCGGCCACCTGCGCCAGCTTGGTGTTTCACTTGGTTCTGCAGGTGTGTGTTGCTTAGGATCATGCTGGATGTGTGAGGTTGAGTTTTGAGTGCTTAGGATAATGCTGGATTTGTGAGGTTGAGTTTTGATGTTGATTATGATCGGTTTATACCTTGTATGGCTTTTGAGGTTCTTTAGGTTGTGAGTGAGGTTGAGGTTGATCCTTTGGATACCTTTGGGTCTAGGTGTGACCCTTATGTGGTTAGGAGTCTGATACATCTCCTTATGGGTTTTGAGAAAAACGTCAAAAAACAGATTTGGAAAAAAAAAAAATTTTTGACCTCGACCGATGTGATTCTGACCAAACGAGGTACTTCACCTCTGTTGAGTTAGAACATCTCGACCGAGGTGGGTTAACTGAAAGAAATTTTTCGAAACAATTTTGTGCTTCTTATATGGATATGACCTCAGTGAAGATTTTGTCAGCTGACTGGTTTTGAAATCTTTATATGTTCGAAACTTTTATGATATGTTTAAGTTGCTAAATGCTTTGTTTGAAATTTGTGGCATGTTTAATACTTTGTTTTCATCCAAATTATGTTGAATTTGAAGGTTGACACCACATTATTAGTTCTCTCACTTTCTTCCTGGGAAGACCAAGGCAATTCATTCTCTTCTCTCTTCTTCTTCTTGATCATGCTTAGCCCCTCACATACATATTTGCCTCCCTTTACCTATCCGGGAATTTGGAAGCAAGCAAAAGTGAAAAGCAAGTGAAAGAAAAAGTTGAGATGTGGCTGAAAGTTAGAAAGAAACATATAGGTTTGGGGAAGTCAATCATGATAATGAGTAACTCGGCACCATTCACATAGCCGGGTGTTTGTGTCTTGCCAAAGTCGGATTGAGCGATATTCCTAAGTGGTCATGGTATGTGCATCAAGGGTTTGAGGCATCTCGAGAAATTGATGATTGCTGATTTTCTAGGCTTCGGTTATTGTGTACATCTGTCCATGCATCCCAAAAAGTAAAGTTAAAAGTAAAAATAAGCAAAGCTTATTGGTGGAAGATGTGAAATTCAAAGGAAGCGAAGAAAAGATCCTTTTTCCCGGATTCTAGAACCACATTACCTATATACATCCCACCCTCACACGTTTCTTGACCTTTCATTTGGAATGACCTTGAGACCTCGAGCTTGTTGATTGACTTAGTGTTTTAAACTGGATTATACATGATTAATTTCGATGATTATGATTTATTATGCATTCTATGATTTTATGCAAAGATGAACAACTTTCTTATATTTATAAGATGTTTTGATCATATTTTGATTTTATATTCCATGAAGCATTCTCTTATAGTGATCTATGATTGTGGCAAACTCTAACACTTAACTCTCAGTTTCGGATCAGATAAGTCACCTCGGTCAGAAGAATTCCACCCCGGCCGAGATGTTCATCGACTGAGCGAGATGTTCTAGGGTTAAGGTTAAAGACTTGAACTTTCAGGGTCCTACTGTGATTAAGATTATTCTATCATTGTTTTTCCCACAACCTTCAGCCAATCACCCTAGAATCACACAAAAAAATTAGCCACTCATCATCATGAAAGCAATAATCAAATATAAGAGAGGAAAGAGAATAATTGACCAAGAAAACCTTAAGAGAAAGGCTTCAATAACTGAATCAATTATCAAACAACAAGCATTCCTTGGATCAAAATCAAATAAGACAATCAACAAAGAAGGGAATCTAAGAGAGTCTTACAAACCCCTTCACAAAAGCTATAAAAGCTACCAACTTTCTTCCTTCAACCTTCAAAATGGTTCTTCAAATCTCCCAACTATAGTGGGGTAAACGGTTGCTCTAAGCGTCTTCCGGGTGATAGCAGATCTTCGCGTGGTAAGCGGGATCTTTGCGTGGTAAGCGGGATACAAATTTGTGGAAAATCCAACCCTTTTTATAGGAAAATTACTCTCCAAAGATAAGATATCTTAGAAAGATCTTTTCCCATAAAAATAGGTAAAATATATGGGCTAAATTATCTTCTTCCTTCCACGAATCCATCCCAAAAATATAAGATCCTCTTTCCAAAAATAAAAGATCTCAGCCAAAAATAAAATATCCTTGCCGCGTCCAAGGTGTTCGCCTCGGTCGAGTCAGCTCCTCTGGATCACCTCGGTCGAGATGGTACTGTAGCTGACAGAGGTGAATCACAACTGAATGTGAAATCTCTCAAATCTGGTCCAAAGTGAATCTCTAATCCAATTCCATGATTCCTGGATTCTTCCTTAAGCTCCTGAATGTAGCTCCAATCACTCCTTAGCTCCTTTTGCTCGATTTTGATGTAAAACGTGTCATTTTACCTATGATTACAACGAAACTTGGTGTAGACCTCGATTCCCGCAAAGGTAGATGAAACGACAATATAATCACATAATATACATTCAAACATGCAGATTATTGAAGATAAAACGTCTAAACAGGCCCCAAAATATAGACAATAATTCATGCTATCAAAATACCCCATACTTAGCCCTTGCTTGTCCCCAAGCAAGTTCCAAATCTTAGATACAAGATAGAATGAATTATAGGTCATAAAGATCAAAGAAAAAGTCTTTCAAAACATTTTAATGGTATGCCACAATCATAAATCACTCTAAGAGAATGCTTCATGGAATATAAAATCACAATATGATCAAAACATCTTATAAATATAAGAAAGTTGTTCATCTTTGCATAAAATCATAGAATGCATAATTAATCATAATCATCGAAATTAATCATGTATAATCCAGTTTAAACCACTAAGTCAATCAACAAGCTCGAGGTCTCAAGGTCTTTCCAAATGAAAGGTCAAGAAACGTGTGAGGGTGGGATGTATATAGGGAATGTGGTGCTAGAATTCGGGAAAAAGGATCTTTTCTTTGCTTGCTTTGAATTTCACATCTTCCACCAATAAGCTTTGCTTATTTTTACTTTTTACTTTACTTTTTGGGATGCATGGATAGAGGTGCACAATAACCGAAGCCTAGGAAATCAGCAATCATCAATTTCTCGAGATGCCTCAAACCCTTGATGCACATAATATGACCTGTTAGGAATATCGCTCAATCCGACTTTGGCAAGACACAAACACCCGGCGATGTGAATGGTGCCAAGTTAATCATCATCATGATTGACTTCCCCAAACCTATATGTTTCTTTCTAACTTTCAGCCACATCTCAACTTTTTCTTTCACTTGCTTTTCACTTTTGCTTGCTTCCAAATTCCCGGATAGGTAAAGGGAGGCAAATATGTATATGAGGGGCTAATCATGATCAAGAAGAAGAAGAGAGAAGAGAATGAATTGCCTTGATCTTCCGAGGAAGAAAGTGAGAGAACTCATAATGTGGTGTCAACCTTCAAATTCAACATAATTTGGATAAAAACAAAGTATTAAACATGCCACAAATTTCAAACAAAGCATTTAGCAACTTAAACATATCATAAAACCTTTCAAACATATAAAGATTTCAAAACCAGTCAGCAGACAAAATCTATACTAAGGTCATATCCAGATAAGAAGCACAAAATTGTTTCGAAAAATTTCTTTCAGCTAACCCACCTCGGTCGAGATGTTCTAAGTCAACCGAGGTGAAGTACCTCCTTTGGTTAGAGTCACATCGGTCGAGGTCAAAATTTTTTATTTTTCCAAACTAGTTTCTGTGACGTTTTTCTCAATCAAATAACCTGTATGCATGCATGTAGTCTCAGATAAGCACATAAAGCAAAATAAAACATAAATATCCAATAGAGTCAAGTCATACATCCATAGTCAAATAATACATCAAATACCCCATACTTGGGACACATTGTCCCAATGGGTCAAAATAAGTCTAGAGAAATAAAGTACTCACCGGACATAGCTGAGCTGCATAATAAAGAAAGAAAGAAAATCCTGCAAGCTCTCAATAATCACGATCCGGTGGTGGTGGTGGTGGTGGCACATACGGGTGCTGAGATGGGTCAAAAGGGTAGCCCATGACAAGCTGAAACTGAGTCTCAACCATCACGTGCTGGTAGTGTAGTCTCTCTTGCATCTCTCTGATCTCTAGGGACATGGCAGTGTAGGAATCTATCATCTGATCCATTAGATCATCGATCCGACGGTGAGCAACTGGATCCCTCTGCCTGCATACCCTACGCCTAGCAGGACGTGCTGGTGCTGCAGCCGGCTCCTCCTCAGTCTCATCATCATCTAGATCGATGACCGGCGCACTAGTCCTAGTTGTATCCATGCCCGTATCCATAGGAACGCCACCATCCTCATCAACATCATCATCATCATCCTCTGCCTCATCCTCCTCAGCTGGCCCCTGAGCTGCTGCAGCTGCCGCCTCTCTAGCATCCTCCATCAGTGGGATCCACGCAGTCTGCTAGTAATGTGGATCAAACACGGAGAACTGAGCTGGCCATATGATCCCCCGAGGCGCAGTCGGCTCCCATGGCATCGCAACATATGGCATAGTAAGTACTCGGGGAACCAGTATCCTCCGAGTAATCATCTCCTGAAGTCCGAGCGGCTTGGCAGCCGCCACCATGGTACAAGCACTGAGGTCCAAATCCATGTAACTGGCTATATGAGTCACTATACCTCCACAGCAGAAGTCGCCCTTCGCCTTCGCCTTGATCTTATGCAGATCCTCTGCCAACATCAATCCAAAATCTGGGACTCCTCTAGTCGCCATGCAATATAAACTCAAAAGCTCACCCTGCCTCATCTTCTGGGGCGTCTCAGTACACGCCAGAAGAGTCTCACTGAAGATCTTGTGAGCTAGTCCAAAAGCAAGATGGAATGTGATCCTCTCTCTAGAATCTCCAGGTCTCCATCTGTCGGCGTGCTCAACCACATGAGCAATCTGTCCCCAGAACTCTCGAGTTACATCTCAAGAAGGAAAATCAGCAACAGTAGGAATTGGGAAGCCAAAGATGTCCCGCTAGTGGTCTAAGGGAACTAGATAATTCCGGTTCATCAACCGGTACTTGATGGCGAGCTCAGTGGGCAGCTAAGTGACTGAGCTGACAAACTCCAAGGTCGGCTCTAAGTAGGCCGGAGCTCTAATCTCTGTGAATTGCTCCAGCCCCACAGCCGATATCATACGCCTCAAATCATCATCAACATGGAGGCAATCAAAAGCAGATATGTCCAGGAAGCGTGGTGCAACGACTGGACGGGCCGCTATGCGGTCATAATCGATCTAGTGTCGCTCGTGGATCACCGGTCTAGTACGGCGGGAGGAAGAAGAAGGAAAAGGAGAAGATTTGTCCCTCAGGACCAACTACCTTTCAGAACTCATCTCAGCAACCTGTCAGGTCACCTCGGTTGCTCTGAGAACTTTGTAGAACACCTCGGCCGAGGCGCAGGCCGACTAGACCGAGGCGAAAAACTACTCGATCGGTTCCCTCAAAAATCAAGTTCTTTTCCCCCAAAATCACTACCAAAGGTTCCTATGGGTACTTAATCCTTTTCTCAGCAAATGCAGGGGCAACCAAAGCCCAAATCGAAAGGAAATAGTGGAAAAGAGGAGGGTTAGGGTTTTTCGGATTGTACCCAGATTCGGTCGATTCGGCCGATTCGGCTCGTTTTTGCTGCAGATTTGCGCTTGCAATGCGATCCTCTTCCCTTTCCTCTCAGTTTAGAAGCAAGAATCGTCGAAAACGAGCGAAGAACGAAGGAGTAAGGTGAGAAGTGTGCCGCGGTCGAGAAGGGAGGTAGAGGAGGAGAGAGAAATTTCAGCCCCCCTTTATACCCTTTTTTGGAACTGCTGTCACCTCGGTCGAGATGGCCTCGACTGGACCGAGGTGGTACGGACCGAGGTGGATCTTCAAAAACCCTAGTCGCCTCGGTTGCTCAAGAATCATCTCGGTCGAGGTGTTGTGACAGCAATCAAGACGTGTCTCAGTCAAACTCCATCTTCTCAAATTCTCGAACTTCTATCCTTCCAGTTGTGCTCCTGGGTTGTATTCCTTCCTTAGATGTCACCTGTTGTATGTCTAGGACGCCAAAAACAAAACAAAGCAAAACAAAAGCAAACTATCTAAAGCTAGAATAGAAAAAGGGAAAAAGAAAAAAATACCTTGGGTTGCCTCCCAAGAAGCGCTTGATTTAAGGTTGCTAGCTGGACCGTACGGCGTCTCTCAAACAAGGTATAGCGGTGCAACCTCCTCAACAGGAACTTCCGGTTTGTATTTCTTAAGTCTATGACCGTTGACCTTGAAGCTTCCACTCGTTTCTCCCCAAATCTCAACTGCACCATAAGGGAAAACATGTTTCACAACATAAGTACCGGTCCGTCTAGATTTCAACTTACCTGGAAAGAGGCGGAGGCGGGAGTTGAAGAGTAGAATTAAGTCTCCTTCTTTGAGCTCCTTAGGAATGATGCGCTTGTCATGCCATTTCTTCGTCCTTTCTTTATAGACTTTGGCATTCTCATAAGCGTTCAAACGCAGCTCCTCCAGCTCATTGATATCCAATAGCCGCTTCTCGCCGGCTTCCTTGATGTCGAAGTTCAACCATTTTATCGCCCAATACGCCTTGTGTTCTAACTCAACGGGGAAATGACAAGACTTCCCATATACCAAATTATAAGGGGTGGTACCAATGGGAGTCTTGAATGCTGTCCTGTAAGCCCAAAGAGCATCGTCCAACTTCATGGACCAATCTTTCCTAGTCTTAGAGACGGTCTTTTCGAAGATTGCTTTAATTTCTCTATTCGAGATCTCGACATGTCCACTAGTTTCAGGGTGATAAGGGGTCGCTACCTTGTGGGTTACCCCATACTTCGATAGAAGTGCCTTAAACTTCCAGTGGATGAAATGCGTCCCTCCATCGCTGATGATGATGCGTGGAGTCCCAAAACGTGGAAAGATAGTCTTGTTAAAGAACTTCACAACCACCATGGCGTCATTAGTGGTGGAAGCAATGATTTCAACCCATCTAGAGACGTAGTCAACTGCTAGAAGAATGTAGAGGTTTCCTCTGGATGATGGGAAAGGTCCCATGAAATCTACTCCCCATACATCAAAGATCTCAACTTCTTGTATGTTATTGAGTGGCATCTCATTCCTCCTAGATAAGTTCCCTGTTCTTTGACATGCATCACAAGAGACAACAAACGTTTGCACATCCTTAAATAATGTGGGCCAAAAGAAACCGGAACGGAATACTTTAGCTCATGTCTTGTTGGCGCTAGCATGCCTTCCACAAGGAAGTGAGTGACAATGCCGTATGACGCTGTTAACTTCATCTTCCGGAATGCATCTTCGAAGCATCCCATCCGGCCCGCGCTTGAATAGCAACGGTTCATCCCAATAGTAATGGCATACGTCCTTGAAGAATTTCTTCCTTTGAGCGTACGTCAATCCGGGTGGTATTTCTTGGCAAACAAGATAATTAACAATATCAGCATACCAAGGTCGTGTATTATCAGAAATTTGGTGGAGAGAATGTTCCACCAACTGCGGATGAATGCTGATAGCATGAATTATAGTCTATATTTTGGGACTTGTTTAGACGTTTTATCTTTAATAATATGCATGTTTGTATGTATATTATGTGATTATATTGTCGTTTCATCTACCTTTGCGGGAATCGAGGTCTACACCTAGTTTTGTTGTAATCGTAGGTAAAATGGCACGTTTTGCATCAAAATGGAGCAAAAGAAGCTAAGGAGTCATTGGAGCTACATTCAGGAGCTTAAGGAATAATCCAAGAATCATGGAATTGGATTAAAGATTCACTTTGGACCAGATTTGAGAGATTTCACATTCAGTTGTGATTCACCTCGGTTGACTACAGAGTCACCTCGACCGAGGTGATCCAGAGAAGCCGACTCGACCGAGGCGAACACCTTGGACGCGGCAAGGATATTTTATTCTTGGCTGAGATCTTTTTATTTTGGAAGGAGGATCTTATCTTTTTGGGCTGGATTCTAGGAAGAAGATAATTTAGCCCATATATTTTACCTATTTTCATGGGAAGAGATCTTTCTAAGATATCTTATCTTTGGAGAGTAATTTTCCTATAAAAAGGGTTAGATTTTCCACAAATCCAACATCCGCTATCACCCGGAATACCGTTGAGGGCTGCTTATACACAGCTGAGGGCTGGAAGATTTGAAGAACCTTTTTGAAGGTTGAAGAAGGAAGTTTATAGTTTTGATAGCTTTTGTGAACGGTTTTGTAAGATTCTCTTAGATTCCCTTCATTGTTGTTTGTCTTGTTGGACTTTTAACCAAGGAATGCTTTTTGTTTGATAATTGATTCAGTTATTGAAGCCTTTCTCTTAAGGTTTTCTTGTTCAATTATTCTCTCTCTTCCTATATATTTGATTATTACTTTCATGATGATAAGTGGCTAATTTCTTTGTGTGATTCTAGGGTGATTGGCTGAAGGTTGTGGAAAAAAAAATGATAGAATAATCTTAATCACAGTAGGACGCTGAAAGCTCGAGTCTTTACCTTAACCCTAAGCATCTCGCTCACTCGATGAACATCTCGGCCGGGGTGGAAATTGGCTGACCGAGGTGACTTATCTGATCCGAAACTGAGAAGTTAAGTGTTAGAGTTTCCCAAATCCTATTCTTATTACACCTTTCCTAGTTCAATGCAAGTCTAGGATGAGACTTACCCAGTAATTCCGTTGTTTGTTTACCTAAGATCATAAGTGTAGGTAATAAAGGTTTATCCTTTATTGGGGTTTGAGTGTGTTTTCATTTCATCTTTGTGAGTTAGCCTGAGACTTACCCGGTAAAGGTTGATTCTATTCCCTTAGTTGGAGTGTTAGTTTGAGGTTATAGTTCTTTTCCTTAATTCCTTGAGATTTACCCGGTAATAGGAGTTACGGTTTGGGATTAGTGATTAGTGAGACTTACCCGGTGATCTATTCCACTTAAGTAACATCTTCCCTATGCAAAAATCTCAGCTTTGTCCGCTTATCTTTAGATCTTGAGTTGGAACCACAAATAGACGCTTTAATCCCTAGAATTGCATATTTCCTTAATTGACTTTTTATCATCCTTGATTGTTTTAATCGCTTTTGTGGTTAGTAATTACAAAGCTTACCTATTCCGACTTTGTTTCACTAAGTCCCTGTGATCGACCCCTGGAATTCCTTGCTTTTACTACGATTGACCCGTACACTGCGGGTTCGCATCCTTGTTTTAAGCTTACGTCTAGGGTTATAAATTTAAAGCTTGCACACACCGTTTGGAGCGAACAAGTTTTTGGCGCCGTTGCCTGGGACTTGGTCTAGACCGAGCCGGTTGCGGTACGCTTTCGGGGCACTTGCCCCCGTGTCTACTAACCCCTCTACTTGAGTGACTTTCGCAGGTTCTTTTTCTTAGGTTTATGCGAAGAACTCGCGCTGGGAAGGAAATCATTCCTTTCGATCCCGAACCAGAAAAGACATACAAACGACGCTTGAGAGAAGCAAAGATGGCCGACCAAGACAATCGCGATCTTGAGGCCGAATTAAAGGAGGCGTTAGAACAGCTACGCCTCAACAAGGAAGAACTGAGGCAGGAGAAAGAAGAAACTCGCACCAGGACTGAAGCGATCGAAGCAGATATGGCAGCCTTACGAGACCAGTATCTACTTTGACCAAGGCAAGGCCCTGTTCTAGATCCTCGACCGATGAAGGATCCAGTTCCAGACCCTCGACCGAGGCAGGTCCCAGCACCTGTTGCCCCGGCTGATGTACTTCCACCTCGGATGCTAGTCCGAGGCGCTCTTTTTGTAGGAATCCCGCAAACCCTAGGGCAAAGGATGGACCCCAATCAACAACTGAGGCGTCCTGGAGTTAACCTAGGAGATCCGGCGGACCATGACTACGAACTTCGACCGCAAGTTCTTTCCATGATTCGCCAATGCCAGTTTGGAGGGCTAGAGAAGGAATCTCCGCATCAACATCTGCAAAACTATGAGATCTTGTTGGAGACCTTGAGACCCTCAAGAATAGAAAACAACAACTACAATCTAAGACCTTTTTACTTTTCTTTAAAAGATAGAGCTCTTACTTGGTATCAATCTCTTTCTCCAGGAAAAATCAGTACTTGGGGGAGATGACTACGGAATTCTTGACTAAATTCTTTCCCCCCTCTAAGACCGCTGAAATGAGAGGGAAGATAATGCATTCATCATGAAGGACAAGGAAAGCTTGTCCAAGTCATGTGAGAGGTTTAAAGACATTCTTTTGGATTGCCCACATCATGGGATTCCAAAGATAGAGTTGTTGGAGATATACTTCAAGGGACTGGACGGAAGCACCCACTTCAACCTTCAAGTACTATCCGCCGGTACATTTATGGACATGGCGATTGACGAAGCTTGGGACTTTATAGAGAAGCAAGCTTTGCATATGGAGAAATATTCCCACCAAGGAGCTGAAGGTGGAGTTAAAAGAGTCAACTTTCAAGAGGATTCCTCAAATAATCAACTCATCTCGTGGAAGAATGACGTGAAACAATTGAAGGAACTCTTAGTTGCTCAAACTAAGAAGGAAGATCAAGGATCAAGGAACAACAATGGATACCGTAATAACAACAACAACAACGGTTCCCGGAACAACAACTACAATAACAATAAAGGATCCAATAGGAATAATTGGAGGGCAAACAACCAAAGTTGGGGTAACCCTTACTCTAATTCTAATACGAATGATTCCTCTAATCCTTTCCTCTCTTCCTCCTCTTCTCCTTCCACCCCATTAAAGAGCCAGGAGCAAGGATCAAGCTCATCCCAGTCGGACAAAACTGAAGTTTATGTCCCACCTTCTGAATATAAACCACCACTTCCATTCCCCTAGTCAAGGGCTAGAGCACATCTAGACAATCACTTTGGTAAGTTCCTTGACTTGATGAATAAATTACATATTAACATCCTTTTCCTTGATGTTATTCTAGGGATGCCCGCATATGGGAAGTTCTTAAAGGAGATTCTATCAAGGAAGAGGAAACTGGAAGATTTTGGTGAAGTAAGGATGACATCTAAATCCTCGGAGCTCATTTGAATCATGAAGAAGAAGATGCCGCCTAAGTTGAGAGATCCCGGCTCATTTTGCATTCCCATTCAAGTTGGAGATGTGACTTGTGAAGCATTGTGTGATCTAGGAGCCAGCGTGAGCATCAGCCCGATGAAGCTATGTGTGAAGATCGGACTTGGAAAGCCCAAGCCGGTGAAGATAAGGCTATACATGGCGGACCGCTCCATTACCCATCCTGTGAGCATTTTGGAAGATATTCCGGTTAAGTTATGTAACTTCTATTTACCTATAGACTTTGTTGTGCTTGATATTCCCGCAGATTATCCCGTACCTATCATTCTCGGGAGACCATTTCTAGCAACTTTGGGTTGCAATGTGGATTGTAAGAACGCCAAGTTGAAATTAAACATTGGCGGGGATCAAGTGGAGTTTTCATTTCTTGCTGCAATGAAAGGAGAGCCGCTGGAGGATGATATCTTCAACATCTACGATGAAGAAGAATCGAGAGTATTGGTGAGCTCTATCCTTATTAATGATCCTCTTGAAAGAGTTATTAGTATTAGCTTAATGGAGGAAGGTATAGATGCTTCTTGTGATGTAGATATACGGAGCTTAAATGCTCTGGAAGAAGATCCAGGAGCTAAAATTGAAAGACTAATCCAGGAGAAGAGAATCTTTAGTTTCGGTCCCAGTTATAGTACCTCGACCGAGGCTCTTTCTGGACCAAGCGAGGTGTTCTTATTTGAAAAACATCTCGGCCACCCACTCTAGACCTCGACCGAGGTTGAAAGCAAAATGATGTCAAATTAGACTTCTGAAAGTCCAGTTCTTCGATCTAAATCTAGTCCACTGGAAGGAGGAAGCAAGGATCCCCCTCAGAAAGCACCCCCAGTTGTGGAGCTTAAACCGCTTCCAAGTCACTTGAGGTATGTTTTTCTTGGACCGGATTCTACTTATCCCGTTATTATTAGTGCTTCCCTTTCCGAAACTAAATTATCTAAACTGATACATGTCTTGAGAAAACATAAAAGGCTTTGGGTTATACTATTGTTGATCTAATTGGCATTAAGCCTTCTTTCTGTATGCATAGAATACTAATGGAGGACGATCATAAGACTTCACGGGAACCTCAAAGACGGTTAAATCCGATCATGAAAGAGGTTGTGAAAAAGAAATTCTTAAGTTGTTGGATGCAGGTACCATACTTCCTATCTCGGATAGCAAGTGGGTGAGCCCAGTGCATGTAGTTCCGAAGAAAGGAGGGATGACCGTTGTGACGAATAAGAACAACGAGTTGATCCCAACTAGGACCGTTACGGGCTAGAGGGTGTGCATAGATTATAGGAAGCTGAACGTGGCCACTCGGAAGGACCATTTTCCACTTCCCTTCATCGATCAAATGCTCGAACGGTTAGCCCAGCATTCACATTTTTGCTATTTAGATGGTTATAGTGGCTTCTTTCAGATTTCTATCCATCTGCATGATCAAGAGAAGACCACCTTCACTTGTCCATGGGGGACATTCGCTTATAGGAGGATGCCATTTGGATTATGTAATGCACCCGCTACCTTCCAGGGATGCATGATGGCTATCTTTTCCGAGTACATAGAAGAGATCATGGAGGTATTTATGGATGACTTTTCTGTATATGGTTCCTCTTTTGATGATTTCCTATCTAACCTTTCTCTAGTTCTACAAAGATGTGAAGACACTAATCTCGTTTTGAATTAGGGGAAGTTTCATTTTATGGTTAATGAAGGCATTGTGCTAGGACACCTCGTTTCCAACCGAGGTATTGAGGTCGATCGAGCTAAGATCGAGACTATTGAGAAACTTCCTTCCCGTTGTTAAGTTAAGGGTGTGCGGAGTTTTCTCGGGCATGCAGGTTTCTATAGGACGTTCATGAAGGATTTCTCGAAGATTTCTAGACCACTAACTAAACTCTTAAATAAGGATGTTGTTTTCGAGTTTTCACTGGAATGTCTCGATGCATTTTTCAGGATAAAAGAAGCATTGATCTCCGCTCCCTATATCCAACCTCCGGAATGGACCTTGCCCTTTGAGATCATGTGTGATGCGAGTGATGTGGCGGTAGGAGCGGTGCTTGGACAAAAGAAGGATGACCGGACCAATGCCATTTACTATGCTAGCAAGACGCTAGATGAAGCCCAACTAAACTACGCCACAACCGAAAAAGAGCTTTTGGCGGTTGTATATGCTTTTGAGAAATTTCGCTCTTACTTAGTGGGAGCGAAAGTTATTGTTTACACTGACCATGCAACTTTTCGTTACTTACTTGCTAAGAAGGATGCTAAGCCGCGTCTTATTCAATGGATTCTCTTGCTTCAAGAGTTTGACCTAGAGATTTGCGATAAGAAGGGATCCGAAAATTCTGTTGCGGACGACCTCAGCCGGCTAACTCCCTCTTCACGCGAGACGGACGACCCACCCATAGACGATTCATTCCCTGATGAACACTTGCATTTGCTGGAACGTTAGATAGATTTCTTTATCTCACCCCATGATGAAGGCGAAGTATGGGGTGAGGACACCTTCCAACATGTTTAGGGATGTTGTACGGTCCAACTAGCGACCTTAAATCAAGCGCTTCTTGGGAGGCAACCCAAGGTATTGCTTTCTTTTTCCCTTTTTCTAGTCTAGCTTTAGATAGTTTGCTTTTGCTTTGCTTTGCTTTGTTTTTGGCGTCCTGGATAGAAACCAGGTACTTTCTAAGGAAGGATTACAACTCATGAGCAACATTGGAAGGACAGAAGTTTGAGAAATTGAGAAGACGGAGTTTGACTGAGACACATCTCGGTTGCTGTCACAGTACCTCGACCGAGATGATTCTTGTGCAACCGAGGCGACTAGGGATGACACAGATCCACATCGGTCCAAACACCTCAGTCCAATCGGGACCACTTCGACCGAGGTGATAGCAGAATCAGCGAGGGGTATAAATGGGGAACAATTTCTCTCTTTTTCCCTCCCATCTCTCTCTCAACCACGGCACTCAAATCACCTCGTTTCTCCATTCTTTGATCGTTTTCTACGATTCTTGCTCCGATCTCGCAAGGAAAGGCTAAAGGAACGGGTTGCAAGCGAGAAACTGCAACAAAAACGCCTCCACTTGACCGAATCTGGGGTAAAAAGTCAAAAACCCTAACTTCTCTTCTTATGAGGGATGGTTCCTCACCTTCTTCTTCTTCCCGACCTTCTATCCCGTTGATTCACAAGCGTCACTAGGCTGACTTTAACCGCATAGGCGTGCACCCTGTGATTGCGCCGCGTTTTCTTGATATCTCCGCTTTTGATTGCCTCCATGTGGCTGATGATCTTAGGAGAATGGTTTCTATGGTAGGGCTGGAGCAGTTCATGGAGATTAGAGCTCCAACCTACCTCGAGCCCACATTAGAGTTTGTGACTTTTGTTACTCACTTGCCTGAGGAGAGAGCCATCAAGTACCGGTTGCTGAACCGGAACTACATAGTTCCCATGGACTAGTGGAGAGACATTTTTGGCTTCCCGACCCCCACAGTTACCGACTTCCCTTCTCCAACCGTGGCTCGACAGTTTTGGGGACAGATTGCTCACGTTGTAGAGCATGCTGATAGGTGGAGACCTGGAGACTCCAGGGAGCGCATCATCTTCCACCTTGATTTCCGACTCGCCCACAGGATCTTCAGTGAGACCCTTCTGGCGCGTACTAAGATGCCCTAGAAGATTAGACAGGGGGAGCTTCTTAGTCTATTCTGTATGGTGAATAGGGGAGTGCCGGATTTTGGGGCGATGCTAGTTGAGAATCTGCACTGGATCAAGGCTAAGGGGAGGGGAGATATTTGTTGTGGCGGCCTGGTGACTCATATAGCGACGGTTATGGAGCTGGATCCGAGTGCTTGTACATTGGCGGCGGCTGCAAAGCCGTTAGGACTTCAGGAGAAGATCACGTGTAGGATTCTAGTTCCTCGTGGACTCACTACACCATATGTGGCGATACCTTGGGAGCAGACTACCCCTCAAGGTATCAGGTGGTCAGCCCAGTTCTCAGTCTACGATCCACAGTAGTGGTCTACCGCGTGAATACCTTACATTGAGGATGATAGAGAGGCGGCAACAGCTCAGGTGTAGGAGGAGGATGAGGATGATGATGGCGGTGCTGCCATGGAGACAGGGAAAGATACAGCCGGGCCCAGTGTGCCAATTGTCGACATAGACAACGAGGCTACAAAGGAGGAGGCAGCTGCAGCACCATCACGTCCTGCTAGGCGCAGAGTCCGTAGACAAAGGGATCCCGTAGCTCACCGACGGATTGACGAGCTGACAGACCAGATGATCGACTCTTACGCCGCCTTGTCCTTGGATATGTTGGAGATGAGGGAGAGCCAACACTACCAACGCCGGATGTCGGAGATACAATTCCAACATACTATGGGCTACCCTTTTGATCTATACTAGCATCCTTACGTCCCGTATCCACCACCACCACTAGCAGATTTGGATTAAAGCTTGCAGGGATTTCTTTTCTTCATGTATTATTCAGCTCAGCTTATGTCCGGTGAGTACTTTGTTTTCTAGATTTATTTTGACCCATTGGGACAATGTGTCCCAAGTATGGGATATGGATGTATCTTATTTGACATTTTGTGTATGCTTGTATGACTATGCCTTTCTATTTATGATTTTCTTATGCTCTATGTGTTTATCTGAGACTACATGCATGCATATAGGTTATTTGATTGAGAAAAACGTCAAAAAGTGGTTAAGAAAAAAAGTTTTATGACCTCGACCGGGATGACTCTTGCCAAACGAGGTCAAGTACCTCGGTTGACCTAGAACATCTCGACCAAGGCGGTTTAACTGAAACAATTTTCGAAACGATTTTTGTGCTTCTTATGTGGATATGACCTCAGTGATGATTTTGTTTGCAGATTGGTTTTGAAATCTTAATATGTTTGAAAGGTTTTATGATATGTTTAAGTTTCTAAATGCTTTGTTTGAAATTTGACATGTTTAATACTTTATTTTTATCCAAATTATGTTGAATTTAAAGGTTGACACCACATGATGAGTTCTATCACTTTCTTCCTGGGATGATTAAGGCAATTCACTCTCTTCTCTTCTTCTTCTTCTTCTTCTTGATCATGCTTAGCCCCTCATATATATATTTGCCTCCTATTACCTATCCGGAAATTTGGAAGCAAGCAAGTGAAAAGCAAGTGAAAGAAAAGTTGAGATGTTGGCTGGAATTTAGAAAGAAACAAATAGGTTTGGAAAAGTCAATCATGATGATAAGTAACTCGGCACCATTCACATAGCCGGGTGTTTGTGTCTTGCCAAAGTTGGATTGAGCGATATTCCTAACGGGTCATGGTATGTGCATCAAGGGTTTGAGGCATCTCGAGAAATTGATGATTGCTGATCTCCTAGGCTTCGGTTATTGTGCACCTCTGTCCATGCATCCCAAAAAGTAAAAAAAGTAAATAAGCAAAGCTTATTGGTGGAAGATGTTGAAGTTCAAAGCAAGTGAAGTCACGATCCTTTTCCCGGATTCTAGCACCACATCCCCTATATACATCCCACCCTCACACGTTTCTTGACCTTTTTTTGAAAATCCCTTGAGACCTCGAGCTTGTTGATTGACTTAGTGGTTTAAACTGAATTATACATGATTAATTTCGATAATTATGATTTATTATGTATTCTATGATTTTATGCAAAGATGAATAACTTTCTTTTATTTATAAAATGTTTTGATCATGTTTTGATTTTAAACATCATGAAACATTCTCTTAGAGTGATCTATGAGCGGAGCACACCACCATTAAAATGTTTTGAAATACATTTCATTTATCTTTATGACTTATAATCCATTCTATCTTGTACTTAAGATTTGGACTTGCTTGGGGACAAGCAAGGGACAATTATGGGGTAGTTTGATAGCATGTATTATAGTCCATATTTTGGGACTTGTATAGACATTTTATCTTCAATAATCTGCATGTTTGAATGTATATTATGTGATTATATTGTCGTTTCATCTACCTTTACGGGAATCGAGGTCTACACCAAGTTTCAATGTAATCGTAGGTAAAATGGCACATTTTGAATCGAACTGGAGCTAAGGAGCAAGGGAGTCATAGGAGCTACATTCAGGAGCTTAAAAGAGAACTCAGGGAGCAAGGAATTTACAAAGAAGATTTACTTTGGAACAGATTTGAGAGATTTCACCTTCAGCTGAGATTCACCTCGGTCAGGTACAGTGTCACCTTGACCGAGGTGATCTAGAGGAGCGCCCCGACCGAGGCGAATACCTTGACGCGGCGAGATATATTTTATTTGGCTGAGATCTTTTATTTTTGGAAGGAGAGATCTTATATTTTTTGGATGGATTTCTGGAAAGAAGATCATATATTTGGGAGATCTATTTTAGAGATAAGATATATTTTATTAGGATATTATCTTTTTAAGATATTCTTATCTTTGGAAGATAATTCTCCTATATAAAGGGTTGGATTTTCCACAAATTCAGCATCCGATATACAATCATCACATACTTGGAGATTGAAGAAGCTGCAGTTAGGAAGGATTTTTGGAAGTTTGAAGGAATATTGAACGAAGGAAGTTCATAGCTTGTGATAGCTTGTGAGGGGATTTGTGATCCAAGGAACGTTGATTTGTTTGATATTTGATTCAGTTATTGAAGCCTTATTATTAAGGTTTTTGTGTTCAAATATTCATTCTTTTCTCATATATTTGATTATTGCTTTCATGATGATGAGTGGCTAATTTCCTTGTGCGGTTCTAGGGTGATTGGCTGAAAGTTGTGGGAAAGACGATGATAGAATAATCTTAATCCTAGTAGGACCCTGAAAGCTTGAGTCTTTACCCTTAACCCTAGAACATCTCGCTCAGTTGATGAACATCTCGGCCGCGGTGGAACTTGACTGATCGAGGTGACCTTTTCTGATCCGTAACTGAGAGTTAAGTGTTAGACTTTGCCAAATGCTATTCTTATTACACCTTTCCTGGTTCAATGCAAGCCTAGGATGAGACTTACCCGGTGATTCCTTAGTTTGTTTACCCAAGATCATAAGTGTAGGTAATAAAGGTTTATCCTTTATTGGGGTTTGAGTGTGCCTTCATCCCATCTTTGTGAGTTAGCCTGAGACTTACCCGGTAAAGGTTGATTCTATTCCCTTAGTTGGTGTGTTGGTTTGAGATTATAATTCATTTCCTTAGTACCTTGAGACTTATGCGGTAATAGGAGCTTTTGGTTTGGGATTAGTGAGTAGTGAGACTTACCCGGTGATCTATTCCACTTTAGAAACACCTTCCCTTTGCAAAATCTCAACTTTGTCCGCTTTTCTTGAGATCTTGAGTTGGAACCACAACTAGATGCTTTAATCACTAGAATTTGCATATTTCCTTTAATTGACCTTATTATCATCTCTTTGATTGCTTTAATCGCTTTTGTGGTTATTAGTTACATTGACAACCTATACTTGCATTGTTTCACCTAAGTCCTTGAGATCGACACCTTGGAATTCTTGCTTTTACTATAATTGATCCGTACACTTCGGGTTCACATACTTGTTTTAAGCATACTTCTTGGGATATAAATTTAAAGCTTGCATACACCGTTTGGAGCGAAAACAGGGGCGGCTCAGGCCAGCGCTGGGGCGGCTGCAAGGTGGGGCAGGGGCGGCTGGACAACAGAGGATGCCTCTTCAGCCCTTTCTTCGCTTCTTCCTATGATTCTTTCACTCTTTCTTCACTCCAACATCAACATACAAACATAACACATATATATACATCAACACAAGCCGATCAAGGCTGGAACAAGATCCAAACCTAAGGAATCTAAGCTATGCTAAGGAAAGGAAGGAAAAGATGAAGAAAAGAAGAAAGAAAGGAATGAAGCCATGAAAGCTTACCGAGCTTAACATCCAGAATATCAAACACACATCACAACATCTCAAGCTTGCTCACACAAAGCTCAGCAACAACAACCATCAACAAGCCAAGAAAAGCTATCCAATATCTCTCACAAACTCAAACAAAACTCAAGAAAAGATAAAAAATGATCCAAGAAGAGAAGAGAGGAGAAGAAGAACGTAGGAGAGAGATGACGCTGTGGAGAGAGAGATAACCCTCATCAGAAGGAAGAAGAAGAAGCTTATAAAGGAGTAAAAAGGTAAAGCACGGGTCAAAGGGTCAAAGAAGACGGCTGCAGACACACCGAGCCGTAGGGGCGGACTCTATGAGCCGCGGGAGCGGACTCTGTGAGCCGCAGGTGCGGACTTTGTGAGACGCAAGGGCGGCTACTGGGTCACGCAGGGGCGGATCAGGCCTAATCTAGGTCCTCAACTCACACACTCAACTGCTCAGCAACTAGGCTCTTACAAGAGAGGGTGTGGGCTCCTTATGTGGTCATGCCTTGGCTTAGGAATCCGAGATAGATCTTGTGGAAGGGCGAGTACACTATTAGGAACCACTATTATTGGAAGAAGGGATTTGAGTATTCACATGATGAGGTTGAGGATTTTGTTGATAAGGATTATGAGGCTACTGAGGGTTATGTTATTGATGCTGATGATGAGGTTGTAGCAACTGATGCTACAGTTGAGATTGAGAGCGATGCATACGGTGTTTGGGATACTTTATCCATGGACATCGACGCACATGAGGCAAGTCCAAGTAGAGCTCCGGTAGATGATGATTAGGCGACTGAGGACGAGCATAGGACTGGAAGGACCGACGGGCTTCCAGGACGGCAAGGGATGTTGATGATACCACCACAACATTCGCTCTCCCATGCACCCCGGCACGGGAGCCGGCGTAGGGTTGACTATTCCGAGTTCTCCACACAACTAGAGGCATTGACGTCCAGCATCAATGGCTTGCGCACCGACTGTCAAGGCTTGCACACCGATTTTAATGTCTCCGCACTGAGTTTTATGAGTTCCGTGATGAGGTTCGGGCGCGCCATTCAGTATCAGATGGGCAATGTGAAAATCTATTCTTTTAGAATTTTGGGGCATTCTATGATCCGCAGGCTCCGAGATATCGCGACATCCTTCACCATCACCACCAGAGGAGTGATTGTTTTACTCGCCATTTAGCATTGTAAGAATTTTTCTCCTTCTTGTACTGGATTATTCACATTGAGGAAAATGTGAGTTTTAAGTATGGGGTGGGGGTAATTGAAATATTATTTCATATGTCACACGTTTCCTTTACTTGCATTGCGCTTTCAGTTTCGGTTTGTAATAACTCTTATCACACGTTTGATTATTTCATGGCATTTCATCCTTTTCAAAAATCCAAAAAAATTGAAAAATTTTAACAACATTTTTTGTGCTTCTAAAAACATATATGATCTCAATGATGATAATTGTGTATGTGAATTGGCAAAAAGATGACTTATTTGTTGAGGTCGAATTATGCCATTTGTGGACTTGAATACTTTATTTGAATTCGTGTATGATTTGTATGCTATTGATGTTTTGATGAGTTTGAGAAATAATGGTCGAAAACCGCTTAATAAGTACTTATATATCATATTGGAATGACTAAGGCGATTCGTTTTTCTTTTCTTTCTTCTTCTTATCCACGTTCAACACCTCATACATATAATTTGCCTTCCCTTTTACCTATTCGGGAATTAGGAAGCATGTTAGCGAAAAAAAAGCAATGTGAAATTGAAGTTAAAAAGAAAAGAGAAGTGTGCTAAGTGTAGAAAATAGGTTTGGGGACGTCAATCATGATGATAAGTAACTCGGCACCATTCACATATTCGGTGTGTTTGTGTCTTGCCAAAGTCGGATTGAGCGATATTTCTAAAGAGTCATGGTATGTGCATCATGGTTTGAGGCACCTCGAGAAATTGCAGTTAGCTGATCTCCAAGGCTTCGGTTATTGTCCACCTCTGTCCATGTTCTCAAGTGAAATTAAAAAAAAAGAAATATTATGAAGTAAAAGTGTGCTTATTTTCGGTGTCTATGAAGTTGTTAAAATTGTGGAGTTTATTCCTTTTTCCCGGATTTTGCACCACATATCCTATACATTCCCACCCTTAACACGTTTCTTTGACGTCTTACATTAGAAAGTCCTTAAGACCTTTATGCACATGTTTAAGGCTTATTGGTTTAGATTTTTTTTCTCTTGATTATTCCTACATCTTTACCATACATTTCATATAAGCTCTAGGATAAAGTGTTATTTGTCTTTCCATGCTATGATCCAATTGATACATACATTGTCTTCCTATGCCTTGAAACATCACTTTGAGGGTGATCCATACTTAGAAGCACACTCCAGAAAGAGTTTTTTTTGTTTTTAAGCATCATATAATCCATGACATCTTGTATGCTAGATTTGAACCTTGCTTGGGAAGGAGCAAGAGACAAGTATGAGGTATTTTGATAACGTGAATTATATGCTATCATAATCTTGCATATTGCGAGTATTTCACCTCAGGTTTTCATACATTTGATGGAATTCATGTGCCTTTAAATCTATATCCATATACATTTCAAGAATAGAGGTCTACACGAGTTCCTTATTGAATTGTAGGTAAAATGATGGAGTTTGGATGTGGAAATGGATCAATACTGGACGTAGCATCATGATGAAACAGGACATAGTCTAAAACATAGAAAATAATATGAAGAGAACTCATAAAGAAAGATATAAGATGGAGCTACAAGATAACTCGCTGTAGAAGAGAAAAATCGGTCTATCTTGTACAGGAAATCGGCCGATTTTTATAAAAGTCACCCGATTTCTATCTTAAATCACTCGATCTCAAGACGTCTTCAAAAGATAAGAATTGCAACCCTAGTTTAACTCTATAAATAAGGGACGTCTTGCAACATCTAACATCATCCAGAGTCATTGAAGAAACCCTAGGAAATAGCAAGGAAGGAGAAGGAGAAACACTTTCGAGATTCAAGATTCAAGATTGAAGAAATAGTGAACTTCTTTGAGTTTTTCTTAGTTTTTGATTCTTTTTTCTTTCGAAAAATTTTTTTTGAGTTGTCTATTGATTTTTAGTTAGTTTTTGAGATTGAAGAAACTTTGTTAAGGATTGTTTTCTTTTATTTCAAAATTCAACATTTTTTTGATTTTCTTGATTAAATTGCATTCTTGATTTTGATAATGTGTGTCGTTGGCTATAAACTTTGCAATTCTAGGGCGATTGGTTGAAGATTATGGTTAAGATGATGATATAATGAACGTCACATCTTGATTGGACCCTGAGAGTTGCGTTTTATCTTTGTAGAACCAAAAATTGCCCTATTCTTGGTAGAAAATCGGCTGATTTTCATTCATGAACAACCCGATTTTTTCCTTCTGTCGTACATTTGATGCTTTATCCTTAGACCAAATTTTTAGATTACTTAAACCCTAGACTTTTTCAACCTTTCTAACCTATTTCCATGCTTGTAAAGAGACTTACCCGGTGATTCCCTTTCTTCGTTGCCAACAATGATGAGTTCTAGGTAATAGAGCACTCAACACCCTCTATTAGGTTTGAGAGTGCCAATCCCTTGCATTTGTGAGTTAACCTGAGACTTACCCGGTGATGGTTAGTTCTTCCCTTAGGTTGAGTGGTTTCGTTTGACAACATTGTTCCTTTCCTTTGATCTCTAACCGATAAAGGATTCCACACCCTTTATTAGGAGCCTTTGTTTTGGGATAGTGGATAGTGAGACCTCCCCTGTGATATATCCAACCTTAGAAACACCTTTCCTTTGCAATCTCGGCTCTTTTCATAGATATTTAGAAGTTTTGAATCGAAAACTACAATTGAATATCTTGATCTCCAGAATTTGCTCTTTACCAATATTTACACAAAATCTTGTCCTTCTCTTCTTTTATTTGCAATTTTTTTAAGCTAGATTTCTTCATCGCTTGATTTCACCACGTCCATGTGATCGACCTTGAAATATTTGCTTATACTACGATTGATACGTACACTTTGGGTTCGCTATTGCTTTTATTCTCGGTTTAAATTTAAGACTTATTTATACACACACTTTTGAAGCGAACAAGCCATGGAGGCCACCAAAGTAAAATAAGGACCCCCACAAACAATAATATCTTCAACCGATCCACGGAGTCCAAAATCAAAATAAGTTGTTGACACTCCGCATGGTTCGGTAGACAAGTCGTCAAGCTAAAATACATCTTAGCAACACTCATACAAGAATGAAGAAAAAGAAGTTCACTCAGTGGGTCCCTCAACTGTGTAAGAAGGTGCACCAACACAAGCTCCTTAACAACTCTCTTCATGACTAGCTCTTTAACAAACCCATCGTCTTTACACACTAATCCACCCAATAACTTAACACCCGGAGCTAGTGATAGAATGAAATATGACGTAGTTTAGATGAGCATATAGGTAGTTTTTCCCTTTATTTTGAGTACATGTACATTTTTCATAGCATTTATTGAGCATATTCACCTATTATCTTAGAATCGAGATCTACACAAGCTTTGCTGTGATTGTAGGTGAATTAGCGCTGAATTGGAGTGGAAAAGGAGCATTTACAGAGTATTGATCGATGTGAGTTCATTAAGAAGCATTAGAGCATCATAGGAAGGAGTATGAAGTGAAGCAAGGGAGACAAGCATCGAAAAGGAGGAACCACGGCCCAAAAAGGAACTTCCACGGCCGGGGTTTTGGTAATTCTTGATTTTTACATATGGAAAGGAAGGTCGAGAGTCATCACGGGACAAACCATGGCCGTGTTTTTGATGAAGTCACCCGTGGTTTTCTTCGGAAAGACCGTTCCGTTATTTTCACGTCAACAACGAAAGAAGGAAGCCATTAGACCTATATTTATTCTATAAAAGAAGGTCGACGGCTGCATTTTGAAGGAGGATTATTCCACGTTCGAGATTCCATTGCTTCATCTTCGGAGGAGATTGAAGAGCTTTCTTGATCCCGACTTGGAGATTGGAGATTTTGTGAGATTTTTTCTTAGGATCTTGATTATTGTCTTTGTGAACACATATTCTGGGATTACTCGTTGTGTTGATTCGGTTATTAATATTTGAAGATTAAATTTTGAGATATCATCGTTCTTCTTTGTGTCTTTCTTGGTTGCATGTCATTGTTGAATTCTTCTCTTAATCTTGATTGTATATGATGATTGTTGGCTAAAACCCCCTTGCGTTTCTAGGCTGAAGGGTTGATAGTTGTGGCGTTGATGATGATAGATTGAGCCTTAACAGATCGGACCCTGAGAGTTGTGAGTCGAAACCCTCGAACGAAGTTTTCCACGGCATGTTCTTCAGGAACCACGCCCTTGGTTTCCCAAGATTCAACCATGGTTTCCTCTGTTTTGCACGTTTCACCTTTGCCTTTACCCAAAGTTAAAGATTTCCTTAATCTTGACCTTGTTAAGCCTTCCTAACCTAAAGCCATGCTTGGTTGTAAGCCTTTACGAGTTCTAGGTAACAGAGGATTCAAAACCCTCTATTAAGGTGGAGAGTGTCATAGCCTTTACCTTTGTCTTCCTTTAAACTTCCTTGGGTTTGGTTTGGCATGGAGACTATAATCCTATACTTAGAACATCTTCTTGACGAGACTCAACATCCGTTAAGTAGAAACCTTTTGGTGAGATAAAAGGGTGTTGGAACTTCACCGTACGATATCCTACCTTAGAATATATACCTTTGTTATCCAATTCTGTCCATTACACATCTTTAGACATATTGAATCGAATACCACAACCGGATACTTGGATCTTTAGAATCCACATTTCCAATTATTCTTATATCTTATTCATCACATTGATCATTTCTTTCCTTGCTAAACAAGCACCCATCAATACCCATCAACATATTATCAGCGCCGGTTTATGCGCCAACACCACCTCCACCTAGAGTGGAGCCAACTGATCCATTTGTGGGTGTTCCACAAACACTTGGGCAACGGATGCACCCAGTCCAGCAAGCCTGCCGTCCGGGTGTGCACTTGGGAGATCCAGCTGACCCCGAGTATGAGTTTAGACTTCAAGTGATTACTATGATTGAACATAATTGCTTTGGAGGAATGGAGAGAGAGTCACCACACCAACATCTTCAAAACAATGAGATCTTGATGGAAACTTTGAAACCTTCTAGATGTGAGAATAACAATTATAAACTACGTGTTTTCTTTTTCTCTTTCAAGGATAAAGCACTTGTGTGTTACCAATCACTTCCTACCGGAAGAGTGAACACATGGGTGGAGATGACCGCGGAATTTCTCACTAAATTCTTTTCGCCATTGAAGACGGCGGAATTTAAAGCAAAGATAAATGCATTTGTGATGAAGGATGGTGAAAGCCACTTCAAGTCATGGGAAAGGTTCAAGGACCTTTTGTTGGCTTGCCCACATCATGGGATTCCAAAGATTGATCTACTAAGGGTCTACTTCAAGGGTTTGGATGCGGAAACTTATTTCAAGCTTCAATCACTTTCAGTTGGAACGTTCGTGGACAAACCAGTCGATGAAGCATGGGATTTTGTTGAAAAACAAGTTCTCGCCATTGAGAAATACTCCCATCGGAGTGCTGAAACTGGAAGTCAAAATTTGAAAACTCCGGTCTTGAATCTTACCGCCTCTAACATCAATCAGCATAACGCCTTAAATAGCGAGATGAAGGCTTTGATAGATCTTTTGACAACACATATACAAAATCCCAAGGAGCAGGATATGGGCTATGTAGGAAGGGGAAATCATCAAGGAAATAGAAACAACAACAACTTCCACAACAACAACTACCAGAACTACAACAATTGGAGATCTAATCAAAACAATTCCGGTAATCCTTATTCTCATGCTGAAAATGCACTAACCCTCCTTCTTCTTCTTCTTCTTCTTCTTCTTCTTCTTCTTCTTCTTCTTCTTCTTCTTCTTCTTCATCTTCTGCTCCTTCTTCATCTTCTTCTTCTTCTTCTTCTTCTTCTTCTTCTTCTTCTTCTTCTTCTTCTTCTTCTTCTTCTTCTTCTTCTTCTATTCCTTTAAAAAGTCAGGAACAAGCTTCATCAAGTTCGAGCCAACCAGCAAGGGACAAGATTGAAGCTATGATGGAAGCTATGATGGGAAAGATGAATGGATTAGAGAGTTCCCTTACTTAGATTTCTAAGGCCCAAAAAGCCTTGGAAAATCAAGTATTTAGTAAAGCCGGAGAAGTTCCAAGAGATCAAGGGAAGTTTCCCAGAAGGACGGAAAATAATCCCAAAGGCCAAGTGATGGCAATAACCACAAGTAGTGGTGTGACGACTACCGATCCCGTTCCATGAACGGATGACAAGGGCAAGAAGCTCGTGGAGACCGAGGTTCCGGATGATAAGGGGAAGGAAAAGCCGTTGTTTACGTACCTCCTCAAGCCTACAAACCTCCGCTTCCGTTTCCATAATCTAGAGTGAGAGCGCATCTAGACAAACACTTTGGTATGTTTGTTGAACTCATGAGCAAACTGCATATCAACATACCATTTATTGATGCAATTTTAGGTATGCCGGCCTACGGAAAGTTCTTAAAGGAAATCCTCTCAAAGGAAGCTAGAAGATTTTTGGCGAGGTGAAGATGACTTCCGAGTCATCGAAGCTCATCAAAACCATGACGGAGAAGATGCCACCCAAGTTGAGGGATCTGGGTCCATTTTGCGTTCCCATAGGCGTCGGAGAGATCACATATCATGCTCTTTGTGATCTAGGAGCAAGTGTGAGCATTATACCACTTGTATTGTGTGAGAAGGTTGGTTAAGGGGAGCCTAAACCAGTGAATATGACATTATACATGGCGGATCAGTTTATCACTCGGTTCGTTGGCATTCTTGAGGATGTTCCCGTAAAGCTTTGTAAGTTTTACGTTCCAATTGATTTTGTAGTTTTGGACATTCCTACAGTTTATCCAATCCCAATCATACTTGGGAGGCCATTCGTAGCAACGTCCGGTTGTTTTATTGATTGCAAGAACGCCAAGCTGCAATTCAACATCGGAGAGGAGAAAGTTGAGTTCATATTGTCAGCTTCAATCAAAGAACCAACTCTAGGAGAAGAAGTTTTCAACATCTATGATAAAGAAGACTCAAGAGAAATGGTAAGTTCTATTTTTCTCAATGATCCCTTGCAGAAGGTCATTAGTATGAGCATAATGGAAGGAGGAGTCGAGGAAGGTTGCGACTCTGAAGTTAAGGCTTTGGAAGTGTTGGAAGAATAGCCAATCGAAGCCTTTAAAGAATTGCACATTGGCTCGGAAAATTGCCAAAACCACGACCAAAATCAAGATTTCACGGGGGTGGAAATAATTAATTTATTAATTCCCCCGTGGAACCACAAGTCGATTGTCACCACGGGAGAAACCACGGCCATGGAAGTGTCAGTGAGGCCGTGGATTCTGGAAATCCCGAGATTTCTTCCCGTCTTCTTGAAAACACTCTTGGAAATTCTTATACCTCTTCTACACCCTTGGGAACATCCAAGGACACTTCGGAAGACATCAACACACCAACAAAGGATCCGCCAACGTTGGAGTTGAAGCCTCTACCTACACATTTAAGGTACGCTTTCCTAGGACCAAACTCTACATATCCGGTCATATATAGTGCTACCTTAACTAATGATGAGCATGCTAGGCTTATGAATGTGCTGAAATTACATAAGAAAGCCATAGGATATACAACTGATGATCTAGTAGGTAACAAACCTTCATTGTGCATGCATAAAATAATGATGGAGGTTGACCACTGATGACATGATTTATGACACTAGTTTAGGCACTCTTTTAGATAGTTTTCCTTTCCATTTATGCATGTTTCCACATTAGTTCGTGACGTTTAATCTTAATTCTTCCATATTGTCGAAATAGACGTCTACACGAGCTTTTGTCGGTTTTGTAGGTATATTGGGGACCTTTTGGACTTAATCGATACATTTGGGTATCATTCCTTGTGGTGGTACACATTCGGACTCTTTAAAGAGCAAGCTAGGAGCAAAGAAGAACACAAAAGACCTTATTGGTGCATGCCTTGCACCAATTCATGACTTGGTGATCCAAGGAAGGCTTCTGGTGCGGAACCACAGTCCAAAGGCCAATTCCACGCCCGTGGTTTGGGTGTTTTGCATGTGGTTTCTATCTGGATAACTTTGACACTTGTCACACGATTTCTTAGCCCGACCTTTGCATTCTTTTGGTAGAGTACTTGAGCTGCTTTTGAAGGCTGACCTTGGGGACTGCTAGTGGACTATCTCTCCTCTTGTTGCTCTCTTCCAAGCCCCTTGTGGGTGTTCTTGGGAGATTAGATTAGAACATTATCAATCTTAAGATCTAGAGTGAGTTTGAGTGGTTTTAAGTGAGAATCTTGTGGAAGCTTGTAAGATCCGACTTGGAGCTGCCCTTGAAGCTTTGTAAGATTGTTGTAACCTTCTATTTCAACTTTGTTCATTCGCTTTCATTGTTCTTATCTTCATTTTCTTTCCATGGAATGCCTGCATGCTTGTATAATGATGTTTGATCTTGAAATGAATGTTATTGGCTAAGTAGTTGTGATTCTAGGGTAAAGGAATGATGTTTATGTTTTGGACTACGATTGTATGGACTTGCATGTTATCTTAGGATGGATTTTGTTCGAAACCCTAACTCAGACCCAAACCACGGCCTGTTCTTCATGCTTCAACGGCCGTGGTTTCCATGATCCACCTGTGATTTTGTTTTGTTGTACTTATATTGATTAATCTGAATGTTAGGATGTAGATGTATTGAAATACTAGTGTTTGTTGAGCCTAATCTAGCTTAGGGTGACCTAATGTTAGCAACCTTTTTGAGGAATGAGACTTACCCGGTAATTTCTTCTCTTAGATACATAAGATGATGAACTCTAGGTAGTAGTGAGCCAAAAAGTCGCTATTCAATTGAGTGTGCTAGGATCGTTGCTTAAGACTTACCTTTTCTGAGACTTACCCGGTAAGGAGGGGTTTGACCCTTAGGTAGTGGCCGGGTTGTGTTGAATTCCCATCCTTAGGTTCCTTGAGTCTTACCCGACAATAAGACCTTAGGTTCGAGACTAGTGCAGCATGAGACTTACCCGGTAATTTCTCCCATTAGAGAAACACCCAACTCCGAACAACCGCAACTTTCCTTTGATCTTTAGAAGCATGAGTCCATTGTCATAATCGGAATTCCAAATCTCTAGAATCCGCTTTTCTTACCTCTTATCACCTATCTTGTGTTTGTTTGCTTGTTTGAGTTTCATATTTTGTGATCCTTGTTTGATCACCCAAAACAAACCAAAAATATTGTGTTTTGCATTTTTTATTCCTTTCTCATCTCTAAGTTTAAATTTGCATAAATAAAAGGTATTTTGATATGCAGTTTGCTCACCCAAAACCAGGATCACAAAATATGGAACTCAAACAAGCAAACAAACACAAGATAGGCGATAAGAGGTAAGAAAAGCATATTCTAGAGATTTGGAATTCCGATTATGACAATGGACTCATGCTTCTAAAGATCAAAGGAAAGCTGCGGTTGTTCGGAGTTGGATGTTTCTCTAATGGGAGCAATTTGCATCAATAAAAGGTGGTGAGGAGTACCCGGTATTTTTTGGTTGTTTGATCACCCAAAACCAACCAAAAATATTGTTGTTTGATCACCTTCATTGATATGAAATTTGACCTCTATTGACCCATCCGGAAATAGGAGCATGCTAGTGTGTTGAGTGTGTGAAAAGCAAGTTTAGGGTGGTGAAGTTTGTGTATGAATGTTGCAAATGAAGATGTTGAAAATGTGTTGTGAAAAGTGTAGAAAAATATAGGTTTGGGGACTTTCGTTTTGATGATGAGTAACTCGGCACCATTCACATAATCAGGTGTTTGTGTCATGCCAAAGTCGGATAAACCGAATGTCCTAACGAGGCTTGGTATGTGTGCCGGGTGTGAGGCACCTCGGAAAAATTCCGAGGTCCTCTAATCACCAAGGTTTCGGCTTTTGTACACCAATGTCAATGTCTCAAAAATAAGTGAAAGAAAATGAAAAAAAAAAGAAAAGAAAAGAAAGAAATGAAGGAGAAATATTAACACTTTGGTGGATGAAGTATAAATGTGAAGTTGTGGTTGTTTAGTTCATTTCCTGGATTTGCACCACATGACCTTATTATATTCCCACCTTATCATCACGTTTCTTAGTCTCTTCTTTCCTAAGTCCTTGTGACCTATGTGCATATGTGTATGACTTAGTGATCTAGATTGGATATTCTCATGATCATCTTGACTTCATCATTTTTACCTTTCATGTGTGTTGTCGAGTTAAGTATGATTGTCTTTCCGTGCCTTCATTCATTTAATATATGATTGCTTTCCCATTGCCATGAAACGTGACTATGAAGGTGATCCATGTTTAGTAGGACATTTCCAATAATATATTCTGTTTTTACGCATTCATAAATCATGCCATCTCGTAGCCTATAGTTGGACCTTTGACAAAGATATATTTTCTTATGTCGTTTATATCCTATCAGAATAAATCCCACCTTAACACTAGAACAAGTATAGCGGTAAAGTGAGGGTCAAACCCAAGAGAGTTTGTGATATTTTTATTAAAATCAATTATTGATTATAGAACAAAGTAACAAAGGGGGGGGGGGGTGGATGAATTGATGCACACAAAACTAAAAAGCAAGTAAATGAGATTGATATGATGATGATGAGTGAATCTACACTAGGTTGATTCTTAGCATGCTATTACTACTTTGGTGCGTTCCTTTTTACAAGTTTTAAAGTAATGTTCCCGTCTTGATCATATGTATGTGTTGAGCCAACCGGCATCAACACAACTTAACAAGTTAGTGTTCCGTAAACCTATAAGAACAACTCACAAGTTAGCTTTCAAACAAAGACTAAGGGATATAAAGAGAAGATTAAAACCGTTAAACTAATCTTTATATTTGAGTTTCTTTTGCTTCAAGGAATTACAACCCGTTATTACTTAAAGGTTACTACTAGACTAAAGACCCAAACCCGGAATCTATTAATCCGAGTTCTTTGAATGCACTTAGAAACTAAGGTGATCAATCTTAAGTGATAATAAAACATGCAATTTAGATAAATGAAGATCAAGAAACACAAAGCATTACTGAATTAAACTTATATTAGAAAGGTACTTACAACCAAAGTAATAATGCACCTTCAAACCAACCTAATGTAGCAAGGAAACTAGAAGCTCATTACAAAGGAAGCAAGAGGGAAAAGAGAGAATTACAATCGGGAAAGGATGGATGATCCTAGCAATCAGCCATGGGTCTATTTATACTACAAATGGCACTAAATTGGAGTAAATGGCCGGCCAAAACAGGCACCTTTAATGCCATAAATGTTGTGAAAACAACCAAAGTAAAGTCTCTGTCGCTGAACCGCAGGGGCGGCCTTCAGATCCGCATGGGCGGTTTAGGCGAAAACGTTTGATCTTCTTCGTGGCCGCAGGGCCGGCCTGGAAGTTCCGCACGGGCGGATCATTAATGATCTTCAAACCTCTGACTCTTCAACTTTATGTCGCTTCAGATGCTGAGTCGTACGGGCGGCCCGGTATCAACGCAGAGGTTGTGATACTAAGTCTTTAGCTCCACAGCTCCGTAGGGTGAGACGTAAGTAGAGACGCAGGTAGAGGCGCAAGGGCGCCGGTCTTTGCTTCTTTAGGATAAGTCACCGAAGGGGCGCCAAGGAGTGGCGCAGTGGCGGCGACAGTCTTCGTTCCTGGCGCTGGCGAAGGCGCAGGCTGCGCTCCGGAACGTGGTGTCACCCACAGGGGCGGTGACAGTGCTCCGCGGGGCGGTGAGGAAACAGAAGCTTTGCTTCGTGAATGGTCTTCAACTCCTAAGTCCTTATAACTCCTGTTTTATCTTCTTTTAGTCTTCTTCTTCTGGACCAAGGAGTTAGTAGCATAAACCGACATTTATGTGATAAAAAGACTCTAAAAACATCCATCACCTATCAAACTCCCCCATACTTAGACCTTTTACTCGTCCCGAGTAAAACACATGACAACAATTTTTAGACTCAAAGGCCTCAGGAAGCATGGATAAGAGGCATAGACAAGGAAAAGAAAAACAAAGAAAGAAAGAAGGAGAAAGAGAGAAAATGTGAGAAAAAGGTGAGAAAGCTACCATCCTTATTGCTCCAAGAGTGACCTACCCGGACAACCTCCTTATGACTCCCCTTCTTATGCCGCCAAACATCGGAAGGGAAACCTACACTCGGTGCCGCTCATTTTGCCAAGGTGCCCTTTCGGATTTTCACCTTGCCACTCTTCTTCTTTTCTTTGATAATCTCACTTGGAACTCACATCCATCAAGTCCAATTTTGCACCAACCTAAGGTTGGTCGGACTATCTTCTTTTTGCCTAAACCTCCCTTTCGGGTTTTCGGTTCATCCAAGGATTTTCATGCCTTTTTCCATTTTTATTGGCTTTTTCTTTTTCTTTTTTTTATATGACTTTCAAACTGAATTTTAAATCATACAAAACTTAATGAAAACATACTCAAAACAAACTATACATGCAAAGGTATTTCCTCCCCCATACTTGAAGAAACCTTTGCCCTCAAAGTGGAAAATGAAAGCAAAGATAAGTGTGGAGAAGGAATAAAGGATGATACCACTAGTAGGATGGTCCGGCTGGACCATCCGGACCCTCCTCCGGTGGGTACGGAAAGTGGCTGAAGAAGTGCTCCTGCCGGCAGTAGAGTGTGTTGATGCGGGCCTGTTGAGCATCCATCCTCTGCCCAAATGAGGTCTCAAAGCTGGCTTGCTAAGCCAACTGCTGAGCCTCTAGCTGCTGCTGCTGAGCCGCCTGCCACGTGTCCTGCCTCCGGTCAAAGTGGGAGGTCATGGAGGAGGCGAAGCTCGTCTGCCAGCTCTGCTGCTGCTCAAGTACGATGTGCTTGTACTCGGTCTGCCATGCCTGATGCTGGGTGGTCAAGGCCGCCATCTGAGCCTGAAGGCTCGCAAGTGCCGGATCCTCATCTGGTGCTGCGGTGGGCATCTCCTCCTCCTCCGGTACGGGCATGTGCTTCTCATAATGAGCCCAGCTGGAGCTCGCAGCGTGCCTCTCAACAATGGCCACTTGAGGCCACCTCAACACAAAAGGATCAGCCGGGATGAAAAGCTCGGAGAGGTCGTCTCCAAGTGGAAGTGGCCGGGGAAGGTATGTGATATGGCTCCTATCTGCAAATGAAAGCCAAAATAGGTTTTCCCCTTCCCTCTTGAGGAGCTTGCACCTCCTCAGCATCCTCTCCGTGTAGAGAGACGCCTCCAGCCCATCCTCTAGGCCGGAAAGATCCATAACTTGTGAGGCGATCAAGGAGATCACCCCACCGCCAATAGCGTCCCTTTGCCCGTTCTTCCTAATCCGCTTCAAAGCGGTAAGGAAGAGGTATGGCCAATCCATCACCTTCTTGCTCATCGGAAGGCAGGAATAGAGTAGTGGAAGACCCTTGAGAGCGACCTTGTTCTCATCCTTGTGTCCACAGAAGACACTCATAATGATCTTGGAGAGGAGCCTCAAGCAGGGGTGAGTGAGTTTGTTGTAATACTCACCCCAACATGAAACTCGGATCCGGTGGCGGCTTGCTAAAACTCGCATAGGTCCGGTGTCGGGACTATCTCCCACTAGTTCTCGGAGGAGTTGAGCGTCACCCCGAAGGCCCCCTGCAGCTGCAAGAAATCAAGCGTTTATTTCTTCTTGTTGAACTTGAAAGTGAGTCCAACACACACATGATCCTCCTTCTCCATGGTGAAGGTGGCTATGAACTGGCGGCTGAGCTCGGGATACGTTAGAACACTCTCTAGTAGAAAGTCTCCGAGCCCAGCATTGGTAAGAAAGGACTGCATGCTCTCCAACATGCCCAGCTTATCTAAGGTAGGGATGTGCAAAAACCGAGTTGCATACACAACTTGATCTTGCACAACCTATAACGGGTCGTCTCGGCCTCCGACATCTTGTTTTTCCTTTCTAATTCCATTCTTGCAAAGATTTCCAGCAAAGAATTAGAAAGTTCAAAAGTTTGAAGAAAGAGACGAACCCTCTGTTGCTATTTCCGCATGGCCGGCTGGAGGATACGCAAGGGAAGCAGCTTGCAGGCACAATGGTGGGAGAAGTGCAGAGGGCGATTTTTGACAGCGTCGAAGGTGGTGGAGGTGGGGAGTCTTGTGGTAGCTTCTTGCTGGTGGAGACGTTGCCGGAGGTGGTGAGGAGTAGTGTTTTGTGGTTGTTGGTGGTGAGGGGTGTAGTAGGTTTAGTTTTTTGAGAGTTTTAGGAAGGTGGTGATAGGGAGACATAGAGGGTGGTGCGGGGGCGTCGGGAGCTCAGTTGGTGATGTTGAAGGTGGTGGCCCAGGGGCGTCGGAGCAGTGGAGTTACGAGAGACTGATGAGGCGTAGGGGCGTGGGCTTGAGTGAGGTAAGGTTCGGGAGAGAGTTGTGGTTGGTGAGGAGAGAGGATGAGTTGGAGGGGTTGGTGTAGGGCATTTTGGTTTTTCTTACTTTTTTCTTTTCTGGGTAAAACCGCAAGGGCGAGGACTTGTCACCGCGGGGGCGGTGAAAAGGAAGAGGAAGGTGTAGGCTCAACGCCGGGGGCGGCGCTGAGGATGCGTGTCAAGGGTGGCCGCCGCAGGGGCGTAAGGGTGTCACCGCGGGGGTGGTAACTAGTTTGTTGCAAGCGCAGGCCCAGTGCCGGGGGCGGCGTTGGGAAGGGTTGTCACCGCAGGGGCGGGAACACTAAGCCGCAGGGGCAGTTTTCTTGACAAAGACTCCTCTTCTTATTCCTTTGGGTTGCCTCCCGAACAACACCTTTGTTTTATGTCGTTGGCTCGACATAAGGGTTCTACTTCTCTGATTGTGCCTCCTCTAGCACCATCTCATCAAATGGATCGTTCTTTACTCCTTCAAGGTAGGTTATTAGCCTTTGTCCGTTTACCTTGAACATCTTGTGCGTTTGGGGATCATAGAGATCCACAACGCCGTGAGGGTATACTTCGGCTATCACGAACGGCCTTGTCAGCCTTGAACGCAACTTACCTGCAAAAAGTTTCAAACGTGATTGAAAGAGAAGTACCATATTACCTACCATGAAATCTTTCCGGAGAATGTTTTGGTCATGCCATGCTTTGGTTTTTTCTTTGTATGCAGTGGCATGGTCATACGCATCTAATCTCAATTCCTCCAATTCTTGCAATTGGAGTTTCCGGAATTCTCCCACTTCCTCTATGTTCCTGTTGCACTTCTTTACCGCCCACCAAGATTTGTGCTCTAGCTCCACCGGAAGGTGGCAAGATTTCCCAAACACGAGCCTGAAGGGAGACATCCCTATAGGAGTCTTGTAGGCTGTCCGATATGCCCATAGAGCGTCGTTCTGCTTTGCACTCCAATCCTTCCTTCCGGTAGAGACCGTGTTTTCGAGGATTGTCTTAATTTCCCGGTTGGATACCTCAGCTAGGCCATTTGTTTGGGGATGATAAGTTGTTGACACTCGTTGGTGTACGCGGTACTTCTTAAGGAGGGCCGCGATCGTCTTGTTTCAGAAATGGGTACCCCTATCACTGCTTAAGGCTTTCAGAATTCCAAATCTTGCAAAAATATTTTCCTCAAGGAAAGCTGCAACCACTTTTGAATCATCAGTTTTGGTGTCCTTTGCTTCCACCCACTTGAAAACATAGTCCACCGCAAGTAAAATATATGTATGCCCAAATGAAGTAGGAAAAGGCCCCATGAAATCAATTCCCCAAACATCAAATATTTCGCAAAGTATAAGAGAGGATTGGTGCATTTCATGTCCCATTGAAATGTTTCCTACCCTTTGGCATCTATCACACACTTCGCAAAATGCAAAAGCGTCTCTAAAAATGTGTGGCCAAAAGAAACCGGAATCCAAAACTTTTCTTGCAGTTTTGTTTGCCCCAAAGTGCCCCCACATGCTTCAGAATGACAGAAGGTTAGGACAGATTGTACCTCATTATCCGGAATGCAACAGCGGATCACTTGGTCACTACAATGCTTCCAAAGGTAAGGGTTGTCCAAACGTAGTGTCGAGCTTCAACCTTTACCTTCTCTCGTTGTGCCTTGGTGAGTTCTGGAGGATACGCATTCCTGACAATGAAGTTCACAATGTCAGCAAACCAAGGCTTAAAAGACTTGAGCTTAAGACAAACCTCCATCGACAATTCTGCAGGGGCGCCTATCCTGAGCTCCAGGGGTGGGAAGTTTGAGGCGCGGGGGCGGTTACACAAGAAAGGGTTGTGTAGAATGTGTCGTCTGAAAAACTTCCAGCTATCTCCTTTCCTTTTTCTGGATCTTCTTCTCCCTTCACTAATTTGCTCAGATGATCGGCCACCAGGTTCTCAGCCCCCTTCTTGTCCCGTATCTCTAGGTTGAACTCACTTAGAAGGAGCACCCATCGGATCAATCGTGGCTTTGCCTCCTTCTTCGCCATGAGGTACCTAAGAGCTGCATGGTCAGTAAAAATAATCACCTTTACTCCAAGTAGCTACTATCTGAATTTCTCAAGGGCAAAAACCACCGCAAGCATCTCCTTCTCGGTGGTAGAGTAACTCCTTTGCGCTCCATTGAGTGTCATAGACGCATTATGGATCACGTATGAGGCTCGTCCAGCTTTCTGTCCTAAGACAACTCCTACAGCATAGTCGCTGGTGTCACACATGATTTCGAAAGGTTTATCCCAATGCAGAGAACTGATGATTGGTGCACTAGTAAGACACGCCTTCAAAGTATCGAAACCTGTTTTGCAACTCTCATCCACTATGAAGGTGACGTCTTTCTTGGGCAATTTACATAAGGGTGCCGAGATCTTCGAGAAGTCTTTGATGAACCGTCGGTAGAAACCTGCATGACCAAGAAAAGATCGGATTTTCCGAACGCTAGTAGGATAAGGTAAACTTTGAGTTACATCAACCTTTGCCTTATCTACCTCTATCCCTTTGGAGGATATTACATGTCCTAGCACGATTCCTTGTTCTACCATGAAATTGTATTTTTCCGAATTAAGAACTAGATTGGTTTCAACACATTTTTCAAGAACAAGTTTTAAATGTCCTAGACATGTATCAAAACTGTCTCCATTGACGGTAAAATCATCCATGAAGACTTCAATAAAGTTTTCTATGTACTCGGAAAAATACTTATCATGCACCGTTGGAAGGTGCCGGGTGCGTTGCAAAGTCCAAATGGCATTCTGCGGTACGTAAAAGTGCCAAACGGGCAAGTGAAGGTCGTCTTTTCTTGACCTTCCGATGCAACGGCTATTTGGAAGTAACACGAATATCCGTCAAGGAAGCAGTAGTACGGATGACCTACAAGACATTCCAACATTTGGTCAATAATAGGCAATGGGAAATGGTCTTTACGTGATACCTTGTTGAGTTTGCGGTAGTCAATGCAAACTCTCCATCCGGTTTGCGTTTTACTCGGGACCATTTCTCCATGTTGATTTTCCACCATTGTGATGCCTCCTTTCTTTGGAACCACTTGGGTTGGACTAACCCAAGTGCTATCCAAAATAGGGAAGATCATATCCGTTTGGAGGAGCTTCAACACCTCCTTCTTGACCACATCCATCATTGGTGGATTCAACCTTCGTTGAGGTTGCCGAGAGGGTTTGGCTTCATCCTCAAGTAAGATCCTATGCATGCAAGTTGATGGACTTATCCCTTTGATGTCCGCAATGGTCCATCCAAGGGTCGTCTTATGTTCTTTCAACACTTTCACCAACTTCTCTTCTTGACCGGTAGTCAACTTGTTGGAGATGATCACCGGCAAGGTATTGTTGTCTCCAAGGAAAACGTAATTGAGGTGGGATGGAAGGTCCTTCAATTCTATTTCCGGTGCCTGCACTATAGATGGAACAAGCTTCTCGCTTGGGTTTAGTAAAGTGGGCCCAATGGCAAAATTGGAGATAGGTAACTTCTTATGCCCATCTAATTGGGTTAGGACCTCTTTCATGTTGGATGTTAATATATATTCTGATTTGAAATCATCATTGTCATTCTCATTTGTATTTTTCAACTCATCAATATCAGAATTATCAAACACATCTTGCACAAAAGGTTCAACAATGTCAATAGCACATAAAGAATGATCATCACAAGGAAATTTCATTGCATCATAGATGTCAAATTCCACTACTTGACCATCAAACTCCATGGTTAGTTTGCCACTAACATAATCAATTTTAGTCCTGGCAGTTTTCAAAAATGGTCTACCTAACAATAAGGGTGCAGCATGTGAATCATTTTCCTTGTCCATTACGAAGAAATCAACAGGAAAAATTAGGTTGTTTACCATTACTAATACATCTTCAATTATCCCTTTCGGGTACAGATTAGATCTATCAGCAAGTTGTACTATGTTCGCTCCAAATGGTGTGTGCAAGCTTTAAATTTATAACCCAAGATGTATGCTTAAAACAAGGATGTGAACCCGCAGTGTATGGGTCAATCGTAGTAAAAGCAAGAATTCCGGGGTGTCGATCTCAAGGACTTAGGTGAAACAAAACCAATATAGGTAGTCAATATTACAACTAACCACAAAAGAAATTAAAACAATCAAAGATGATAATATAGTCAATTAATGGAAATATGCAAATTCTAGGGATTAAAGCATCCAGTTGTGGTTCCAACTCAAGATCTCAAGATAAGCGGACAAAGCTGATATTTTGCAAAGGGAAGGTGTTTCTAAAATGGAATAGATCACCGGGTAAGTCTCACTACTCACTAACTCCAAACCAAAGAACTTATTACCGGGTAAGTCTCAAGGTACTAAGGAAAGGAATCATAATCTCAAACCAACACTCCAACTAAGGGAATAGAATCAACCTTTACCGGGTAAGTCTTAGGCTAACTCACAAAGATGGAATGAAGGCACACTCAAACTCCAATAAAGGATAAACCTTTATTACCTACACTTATGATCTTGGGTAAACAAACAAAGGAATTACCGGGTAAGTCTCATCATAGGCTTGCACTGAACCAGGAAAGGTGTAATGAGAATAGGATTTGGCTAACTCTAACACTTAACTCTCGGTTTCGGATCAGAAAGGTCACCTCGGTCAGACGAATTCCACCCCGGCCGAGATGTTCATCGACTGAATGAGATGTTCTAATGTTAAGGATAAAGACTCGAGCTTTCAGGGTCCTAGTAGGATTAAGATTATTCTATCATCGTCTTTCCTCCAACCTTCAGCCAATCACCCTAGAATCAAACAAAGAAATTAGCCACTCATCATCATGCAAGCAATAATCAAATATATGGGAAGAAAGTGAATATTTGAACACAAAAACATTAAGAACAAGGGTTCAATAAGTGAATCAAATATCACAAATATAAGCGTTCCTTGGATCACAAATCTAACAAGACAAATCAACAAGAAGGGAATCTAAGAAAGTCTTACAAAACCCTTCACAAAAGCTATAATAAGCTATCAATCCTTCCTAGATTGATCTTCAATCTTCCTTCCTTCAAGACCCTGGAGAAAATCCCTTAATTGTTGGATGCTATCAGCCCTCTAAGCATGTATAAGTATGGTTGAACTTGTGGAAAATCCAACCCTTTATATAGATCTCTCCTTTTAAAAAGATAATATCCTATAAAATATATCTTATCTCCTAAAATAAATCCTCTAAAATATATGATCTTCCTTCCAGAAATCCAGCCCAAAAATATAAGATCTCTCCTTCCAAAAATAAAAGATCTCAGCCAAATAAAATATATCTCGCCGCGTCAGGAATTTGCCTCGGTCGAGATGCTCCTCTAGATCACCTCGGTCGAGGTGACACTGTAGCTGACCGAGGTGACTCTAAACTGAATGTAAAATCTCTCAAATCTGGTCCAAGGTAAATCTTTAATCCATTTCCATGCTTCCTGTAATCTTCCATAAGCTCCTGAATGTATCTCCAATGACTCCTTAGTTCTTTTAGCTCCATTTTGATGCAAAACGTGCCATTTTCCCTTGAAGTATATCTCCAACAACTCTATCTTTGGAATCCCATGATGTGGGCAATCCAAAAGGATGTCTTTAAATCTCTCCCATGACTTGGACAAACTCTCCTTGTCCTTAATGATGAATGGATTGATTTTCCCTCTCATTCCAGCGGTCTTAGAGGGGGGAAAGAATTTAGTCAAGAACTCCGTCGTCATCTCCTCTTAAGTGTTGATTTTTTCGGGAGGAAGAGATTGATACCAAGTAAGCGCCCTATCTTTCAAGGAGAAGTAGAAAGGCCTTAGCTTGTAATTGTTGTTTTCCAGCATTGAAGGTCTCAAGGTCTCCATCAAGATCTCATAGTTTTGCATATGTTGATGCGGAGATTCCCTCTCTAGCCCTCCAAACAGGCATTGGCGAATCATGGAAAGAACTTGAGGTCGAAGTTCATAATCATGCTCCGCTGGATCACCTAGGTTGACTCCTGGACGCCTCAGTTGCTGGTTAGGGTCCATCCTCTGCCTTAGGGTCTGTGGAATACCTGCAAAAAGAACATCTCGGATTGGCATCCGAGGTGGAAGTATCTCGGCCGGGGCAGCTGGAGCTGGGTCCTGCCTCGGTCGAGGAGCTGGATTAGGTCGAGGTAGATATTGGTCCCGTAAAGTCGTCATATCTGCTTCGATCGCTTCCGTCCTTGAGTTTCTTCCTTTTCGAGTCACAGTTCTTCTTTACTGAGGCGTAGTGGTTCCAATGCCTCCTTCAATTCGGCCTCAAGATTGCGATTCTCTTGATTGGCCATCTTAGCTTCTTTCAAGCGTCTTTTGTATGTCTTTTCTGGTTCGGGGTCGTATGGTACAATTTCCTTCCCACCGCGGGTTCTTCGCATAAACCTACAAGAAAGAATCTGCGAAAGTCACTCAAGTAGAATGGTTAGTAGCAACAGGGTCATGTGCCCCGAAATACTACCGCAACCCGCTCGGTCTAGACCAAGTCCCCGGCAACGGCGCCAAAAACTTGTTCACTCAAAATGGTGTGTGCAAGCTTTAAATTTATAAGCCAAGATGTATGCTTAAAACAAGGATGCGAACCCACAGTGTACGGGTCAATCGTAGTAAAAGCAAGAATTCCGGGGTGTCGATATCAGGGACTTAGGTGAAACAAAACCAATATAGGTAGTCAATGTTACAACTAACCACAAAAGTAATCAAAGCAATCAAAGATGATAATATAGTCAATTAATGGAAATATGCAAATTCTAGGGATTAAAGCATCCAGTTGTGGTTCCAACTCAAGATCTCAAGATAAGCGGACAAAGCTGATATTTTGGAAAGGGAAGGTATTTCTAAAATGGAATAGATCACCGGGTAAGTCTCACTACTCACTAACTCCAAACCAAAGAACCTATTACCGGGTAAGTCTCAAGGTACTAAGAAAGGAATCATAATCTCAAACCAACACTCCAACTGAGGGAATAGAATCAACCTTTACCGGGTAAGTCTTAGGCTAACTCACAAAGATGGAATGAAGGCACACTCAAACTCCAATAAAGGATAAACCTTTATTACCTACACTTATGATCTTGGGTAAACAAACAAAGGAATTACCGGGTAAGTCTCATCATAGGCTTGCACTGAACCAGGAAAGGTGTAATGAGAATAGGATTTGGCTAACTCTAACACTTAACTCTCGGTTTCGGATCAGAAAGGTCACCTCGGTCAGACGAATTCCACCCCGGCCGAGATGTTCATCGACTGAATGAGATGTTCTAATGTTAAGGATAAAGACTCGAGCTTTCAGGGTCCTAGTAGGATTAAGATTATTCTATCATCGTCTTTCCTCCAACCTTCAGCCAATCACCCTAGAATCGCACAAAGAAATTAGCCACTCATCATCATGCAAGCAATAATCACAAATATAAGCGTTCCTTGGATCACAAATCCAACAAGAGAAATCAACAAGAAGGGAATCTAAGAAAGTCTTATAAAACCCTTCAAAAAAGCTATAATAACCTATCAATCCTTCCTAGATTGATCTTCAATCTTCCTTCCTTCAAAACCCTAGAGAAAATCCCTTAATTGTTGGATGCTATCAGTCCTCTAAGCATGTATAAGCATGGTGGAACTTGTGGAAAATCCAACCCGTTATATAGGAGAATTATCTTCCAAAGATAAAATATCTTAAAAAGATAATTTCCTATAAAATATATCTTATCTCCTAAAAGAAATCCTCTAAAATATATGATCTTCCTTCTAGAAATGCAGCCCAAAAATATAAGATCTCTCCTTCCAAAAATAAAATATCTCAGCCAAATAAAATATATCTCGCCGCGTCAGGATATTCGCCTCGGTCGAGACGCTCCTCTAGATCACCTCGGTCGAGGTGACACTGTAGCTGACCGAGGTGACTCTAAACTGAATGTGAAATCTCTCAAATCTGGTCCAAGGTAAATCTTTAATCCATTTCCATGCTTCCTGTATTCTTCCTTAAGCTCCTGAATGTAGCTCCAATGACTCCTTAGCTCCTTTAGCTCCATTTTGATGCAAAACGTGCCATTTTACCTACGATTACAACGAAACTTGGTGTAGACCTCGATTTCCGCAAAGGTAGATGAAACGACGATATAATCACATAATATACATTCAAACATGCAGATTATTGAAGATAAAACGTCTAAACAAGTCCCAAAATATAGACTATAATTCATGCTATCATACTACAATCCTAATTTCCGTTAATGGTCCAAGGCCAAGTGAGCTGTAAATAGAATATGGCAAAACATTTATTGAAGCACCAAGGTCAAACATGGCTTTTTCAAAACGGGTTTCCCCTATGACACAAGGCATACTTATCATGCCCGGATTGCTGTATTTCTTGGGCATCCTTCGTTGGAAAACGGCGGAGACATGTTCACTTACTTGTACTTTTTGTTTCCCCTTCAGGTTTTGATTCCTCTTGATAGTGCAAAGTTCCTTCAAGAAACGAGCATATTTAGGAATACTCTTCACTAACTTAAGGAGTAGGATGTTTACCTCGCATTTGGAGAAGTTCTCAAAGAGATTCTTGTCCTCAATGATTCTTCTCTCCTTTAGTGCCTCAGGAAAAGGACCTGGTGTTTTCTCAGAGTACAGTGGTGCAAACTCAGGTCGGATGTAAGAATCCTTCTCAGCAGAACTCTCTGTCGAGTTTTCCGCAGGGGCGCCAGAGTGCAGGCGCAAGGGCGGCTCAAGGGCTGTCACTGCAGGGGTGGGGACCTCCCGCCGCGGGGGCGGTGTCTGCTCAGAGCTGGGCACAGTTGTAGCCGCAGGGGCGGCTGTGGGTGCGGCAAACTCGTCAAAGGATCTAGCTCGATCCTCCGGAGGATCGAAGGGGGAAGGCAATCCTCCGGAGGATCTAGCTCCTTAATGTTAGGGCACTAACATTCTCCTTGGGGTTTATAACCGTTTGGGAAAGCAATCCTCCGGAGGATCTAGCTTCGATCCTTGTTATGGCTTCCGCCATTTGCCCAACCTGTTTTTCAAGGTTTCTGATGCTGGATTCTATTGTTTTGACATGAGTACCAAAATTCGTAGTCAAAACCTGCAAAATATCCTCAATTGATTGATACTTACCTTATCGGGGCTGTTGTTGTTGGTTTTGTTCATCTCTCCAACGAAAGTTCTGTTGATCACGCCAGTTTGGAATGAAATTCTGCTCATAAAGATCGTTCCTAGGCCTTTGCTGCTGTGGTTGTCCATAACCTAGTACCTTCACCTCAGCATCGTCATCCTGGACTTGGGGACACATGTCCATTGGGTGATATGGGTCAACACAAACTCCACATGCCTTTAGCTGTTGTGGGGTTCCCATGTGTGTTAATCTCTTCACCATCTCCTTTATTTCAGCAAGCTCATTGGAGATCTCACTCTTCCCGGAATTCACAACATGAACACCTCTCTTGGAAACATTCCTTCCAAAGTTTCGGGTTCCTTCCACTAGTTCCTGTATCTTTTAAAAAGCAAGGTCAGGGGTAGAGTTAAGAATGTTACCTCCACAAGCCGCATCAACGATCCTCCTTTTGGTGTCAAGCAAGCCATTGTACAAGTACAAGACTAGATCTTGAGTTGAATATCCATGGAAAGGACAACTGGATCGAAGGCGTGCAAACCGTTCAAAGTACTCATAAAGAGTCTCGTCCGCCTCTTGCTCGATGTTGCTTATAGCTTTCTTCAAGCTATTGACCTTCTTGGGGGGGAAGTATTTTTCCAAAAACGCCTTGTGGAGATTCTCCCAAGTGTCGATGCTCCCGGATGAAAGGTGGTAATACCAATCATCCGATGCATCCTTGAGTGTGAAGCCGAATGCCCTTATCTTGATTTGTTCTTCGGTATTGTTGGCCGGCTTCATGCTCATACACACGGTATGGAACTTCCCAAGGTGCTTGATGGGGTCTTCATCACTTAACCCATGGAAAGAAGGGAGCAACTGAATGAGACCCGGCTTGAGCTCGAAGCTGATTCCTTCTCCTAATGCTGGTATAGTAACCACAAGAAGGTGCTGAGCCAAAGTTGGCTGAGTGAGTTGACGAAGAGTACGATCAGCCATTTCTTATAGGAGTAGTTGTTGTCTACGTCTCCGGATGTGTGTCCTCTCAATTTCTAGATCAAAGGGAACAAAGCCGGAGTTAGTAGCATGGTTTTGAACCATAATAATGGTCCAAACCAATAATCAATAATAAAAATGAAATAAATTTACTAAACTCCCCGGCAACGGCGCCAAATTTGACGAGGATATTTTCTTAGGTCGTTTATATCCTATCAAAGTAATTTCTGAACTCAATACTAAAGCAAGTATAGTGATTAAGTAAGGGTCGAACCCAAGAGAGATAGAGAGTAATTAAAGAATAAATGTGATTAAACTATCAACTATATGTAACCAAGGGGGGTTTGTGATTGTTAAAGTGACAAATAGCCAAAGCAAACAAGAAGTTGATTTCAATGATTTTAAGAATACGTTGGACTTGACAATTATCCGCTTCAACATAAGATATGGTTGATCATTGTTTTCAGGAAATTTATTCCAAAGTTTGTTCTCATCTTGATTGTATTTAAATACCGGTTCAACCAGCCCCGATATTACTTATTGTTAATCCTAACTCGTAAACTTACAAAATCAGATTTTAACAATAGCATTCAAATAAAGATAAAGAGACACATGAGATTTAGAAACAACCCATTACTAAATACATGTGGTTATGTTCCACTCACGAATTACACTTGCAACCCGCTTATGTAAACGTGTTTGCTACTAGAAAGATGACCGGAACCCGGAACCACATTTCCTAGCACATTGGATAAGACCCAACTACCTAGATGATCAAGCTAGATAGAGGGTGAGATACAATCAAGAAGTTAAGCACAAGAACATAACACAAATCATTATGGAATAACAACTTCAATTATAAAACTTACAACCAGATCTCTGTCGAGAGCTTCCAATGTCAAGCACAACTAAAGGAGTTTAGCCCTCCATAGAGAACGAAACAAAACAACGAAGGCAAAAGTGTTTTTGATGTGATGATTTGAAAAATGAGATATATTATAACACTAACCTAGCATCTCTGTTTAAACTAATTAGGACACTAAATTGCAGTAAATAGGCAGCCCAAACCGTCACTTTAAATGCCATAAAGTGAGAGTCTAAACAGCCAATCTTATTACGATTGTTGCATAACCGTGGGCGCGGATCTGAGAGCCGCGGGGGTGGTTTAGTGCAAAACGCTTCATCTTCATCTGAGCCGCGAGGGTGGCATGGCAGGGCCGCGGGTGCGGGTCATTAATGCTTTGGAACGGCCTACTGTTGATCTTCTTGACCTTTCTAGTGTCAAACCGCGGGGGCGGCTCACTGTGACCGCGGGGCGGCACAGTGTAGCCGCGGGGGCGGGACAGTGTCGCCGTGGGGGCGGTGACAGAGTTCCTCTGGAGTCAGTGTTGCCGCTGGGCGGGCCAATGTCGCCGCGAGTGCCGTGATAGGGTCCCTTTGGAATCAGTGTCGCCGCGGGGCGGGACAATGTCGCCGCGGGTGCCGTGACACGGTTCCTCTGGAATCAGTGTCTCCGTGGGGGCGGGATAGTGTCGCCGCAAGTGCCGTGACAGGGTTCCTCTGGAACCAGTGTCGCCGCGGGGGCGGGACAGTGTCGCCGCGGGTGCCGTGATAGGGTTCTTCCAACTGTTGCTAAATCTTTTGATTTCTTCATTGCTTAGTTCTTGAGATGGATTTACAAAGTTGGCAACAGAATACAATCATTTGACTCTAAAAACATACTTAAACTACCTTAATAATATAGTGATTCCATCACCTATCAAATTCCTCCATGCTTAGACTCTTACTCGTCCCGAGTAAACTAAAAATCTACCTAATGTGAGACAAAAAGGCTCAGGAAGCATGATGAATATAGAAAGGAAATGAAACAAAGCATCCAAAAGAGCAAAATTCAAAAATCTATCGAAGTGATGTGAAAAGAGAAAAACTACCATCCTTATTGCTCCAAGAGTGGCCTACCCGTTCCTCCTTATATCTCCTCTTCTTATGTCGCCAACGTCAAAAAAGGGAACCTATCACTCGGATTTCGTTCATTTTGCCAAGGAGTAGTATGAGAAGAAGAGCTCTTGCCACAAGTGGAGATCACGTGGTGCTGTGTTGGATAAGTGGATGTGAGTGTGGAGGATAGGTTTTGAGTGGAGAAGAATGGTGAATGTAAGTAGTGAGGGAAAGAGGGGATGGTGGTCAGAGATTTGAGTGGAGGTGAAGTTTTTCTTTCTTTCTTTCTTTTTTCTTTTTTTTTTCTTTTTTTTGTACGTGTCATCATGGCCACCGCGGTCGCGGCTCCTCTTTGCCGCGGTTGCAGCCATTGTTGGGTTAGCCGCGGTCCCGGACCTTCATAGCCACGGGGGCGGATAGACGATAGAAAGACTTTTAAATCTCCTTCCTCGGGTTGCCTCACGAGCAGCGCCTTTGTTTTACATCGTTGGTTCGTCATTAGTCCTTGATCATGCTTGTATGACTCCTCCGGGATCAATTTGTTGATGTTGAGTTCTTATCCCGTTGATGCCATCCACGATCCAACAACTTGTTTTCTCACTATCTTCTAGTGCAAAAGAGAGATTAGTAGCATGAGTTTAAACCATACAAATGGTTCAAACCAATAATTGATAATAAAAATAACAAAGTACTTAAAAACTCTAATCTCCCCGGCAACGGCGCCAAAATTTGACAAGGATATATTTTCTTATGTCGTTTATATCCTATCAAAATAAATCCCAACTTAACACTAGAACAAGTATAGCGGTCAAGTAAGGGTCGAACCCAAGAGAGTTTGTGATATTTTTATTAAATTCAATTATATATTATAGAACAAAGTAACAAAAGGGGGGCGTTTGGATGAATTTATGCACACAAAACTAAAAACCAAGTAAATGAGAATTTATATGATGATGATGAGTGAATCTACACTAGGTTGATTCTTAGCATGCTATTACTACTTTGGTGCGTTCCTTTTTACAAGTTTTAAAGTAATGTCCCCGTCTTGATCATATGTATGTGTTGAGCCATCCGGCATCAGCACAACTTAAGAAGTTAGTGTTCCGTAAAACTAAAAGAACAACTCACAAGTTAGCTTTCAAACAAAGACTAAGGGATATAAAGAGAAGATTAAAACCGTTAAACTAATCTTTATATTTGTGTTTCTTTTCCTTCAAGCAAATACACCCCGTTATTACTTAAAGGTTACTACTAGACTAAAGACCCGAACCCGGAATCTATTATTCCTAGTTCTTTGCATGCACTTAGAACCTATGGTGATCAATCTTAAGTGATAATAAAACATGCAATTTAGATAAATGAAGATCAAGAAACACAAATCATTACTGAATAAAACTTATATTAGAAAGGTACTTACAACCAAAGTAATAATGCACCTTCAAACCAACCCAATGTAGCAAGGAAACTAGAAGCTCATTACAAAGGAAGCAAGAGGGAAAAGAGAGAATTACAATCGGGAAATGATGGATGATTCTAGCAATCAGCCATGTGTCTATTTATACTACAAATTGCCCTAAATAGGAGTAAATGGCTGGCCAAAAGATCCACCTTTAATGCCATAAAGGTGGTGTAAATAGCCGGAGTAAAGTCTCTGTTGCTGAACCACAAGAGCGGCCTTCAGATCCACAGGGGCGGGTCAGGCGAAAACATTTGATCTTCTTTGTGGCCGCAGGGGCGGCCTGACAGTTCCGCACGGGCGGATCATTAATGATCTTCAAACGTTTGACTCTTCAACTTTCTGTCGCTTCAGATGCTGAGCCGCAGGGGCGGCCCAGTGTCAATGCAGGGGTGGTGATATTGCCTCTTTGGCTCCACAGCTCTGCAGGGTGAGACACATGTAGAGGCGCAGGGGCGCCGGTCTTCGCTTCTTCAGGATAAGTCACCGCAGGGGCGCCAAGGAGTGGCGCAGGGGCGGCGACAGTCTTCATTCCTGGCGCTGGTGAAGGCGCAAGCTGCGCTCTGTAACGTGATGTCACCCGCAGGGGCGGTGACACTACTCCGCGGGGGCGGTAAGGCAACAAAAGCTTTGCTTTGTGAATGGTCTTCAACTACTAAGTGCTTATAACTCCTCTTTTATCTTCTTTTAGTTTTCTTCTTCTGGACCAAGGAGTTAGGAGCATAAACCGACACTTATGTGATAAAAAGACTCTAAAAACTAACCTAAATGATAGTGATTCCATCGCCTATCAACCTTGCTCGGGGACGAGCAAGTGGCAAGTATGGGGTATTTTAATGACATGATTTATGACACTAGTTTAGGCACTCTTTTATATAGTTTTCCTTTCCATTCATGAATGTTTCCGCATTAGTTCATGATGTTTACGCTCAATTCATCCATATTGTCGAAATAGACGTCTACAGAGATTTTGTCGGTTTTGTAGGTATTTTTGGGAGCTTTTGGACTTAATCGATATATTCGAGGATCATTCATTGAGGTGGTACACATCCAGACTCTTTAAGGAGCAAGCTAGGAGCAAAGAAGAACACAAAAGACCTTATTGGTGCATGCCTTTCACCAACTCATGACTTGGTGATCCAAGGAGGGTTTCTGGTGCAAAACCACGGCCCAAAGGCCAATTCCACGCCCGTGGTTTGCTTGTTTTGCCCGTGGTTTCTGTCTGGACTGTTTTGACACTTGTCACACGATTCCTTTGCCCGACTTTTGCTTTCCTTTGCTGGAGTACTTGAGCAGCTTTTGCAGGCTGGCCTTGGGGACTGCTAGAGGACTCTCTCTCCTCTTGTTGCTCTCTTCCAAGCCCCTTGTGGGTGTTCTTGGGGCAGATTAGATTACAACATTATCAATCATAAGATCTAGAGTGAGTTTGAGTGGTTTTAAGTGAGATTCTTATAGAAGCTTGTAAGATCCGACTTATAGCTGCCCTTGAAGCTTTGTAAGATAATTGGAACCTTCTATTTCATCTTAGTTCATCTCTTTCATTGTTCTTATGTTCATTTTCTTGCCATGGAATGCATGCATGCTTGTATAATGATGTTTGATCTTGAAATGAATGTTATTGGCTAAGTAGTTGTGATTCTGGGGTGAAGGAATGATGATTATGCTTTGGACTATGATTGTATGGACTTGCATGTTAGCTTATGATGGATTTGTGTTCGAAACCCTAACTCAGTATAAAATCACGGCTTGTTCTTCATGCTTCCACGGCCGTGGTTTCCATGATCCACCCGTGGTTTTGTTCTGTTGTACTTATATTGATAAATCTGGATGTTAGGATGTAGATGTGTTGAAATCCTAGTGTTTGTTTAGCCTAATCTTTCTTAGGGTGACCTAATGTTAGCAACCTTTTTGAGGTATGAGACTTACCCGGTATTTTCCTCTCTTAGATACATAAGATGATGAACTCTAGGTAGTAGTGAGCCAAAAAAGCCACTAATGGATTGAGTGTGCTAGGATCGTTGCCTAAGACTTACCTTTTCCGAGACTTACCCGGTAAGGAGGGGTTTGACGCTTAGGTAGTGGCCGGTTTGTGTAGAATTCCCGTCCTTAGGTTCCTTGAGACTTACCCGGTAATAGGACCTTAGGTGCGAGACTAGTGGAGCATGAGACTTACCCGGTAATTGCTCCCATTAGAGAAACACCCAACTCCGAACAACCGCAACTTTCCTTTGATGTTTAGATGCATGAGTCCATTGTCATAATCAGAATTCCAAATCTCTAGAATCTGTATTTTTTACCTCTTATCACCAATCCTTGTGTTTGTGTGTTTGTTTGCTTGTTTGTGTAGATATATTTGTGATACTTGATGATCACCCAAAACCAACCAAAAATATTGTGTTTTGCTTATTCTTTATTTCTCATCTCATCTTAGTTTGGATTTTCACTATACATGATCATTGAATAATTTGATTTCACCTCAGTCCTTGTGTTCGACCTCGAAATACTTTCCTTCCTACATAATGATCCGTACACTACGGATTTCGCTAGGTAGCTTAGGATTTTATATCGAGTTATAAATTCAAGACTGTGTGTGTACGTTTTGGGCGAACGAGTTCTTGGCACTCTTGCCTCGGATTTGTTTCGTACATTTCTAGCGTAACAACCACAAGCCTTCACGTGAACCTCAACGACTATTAAATCTGATCATGAAAGAGGTTTTGAAGAAGGAAGTCCTCAAACTTCTTGATGTAGGTATAATCTTTCCTATATCCGATAACAAGTGGGTAAGTCCCATCCACGTTGTTCCAAAGAAAGGGGAATGATTGTTGTGACTAACAAGAACGACGATTTAATCTCCATTAGAACACGTACGGGATAGCGTGTGTGCATTGACTACAGGAAGCTGAATGTTTCTACTTGGAAGGACCACTTCCCTCTACCCTTCATTGACCAAATGGTTGAAAGGTTAGCGCAACATTTTCAATTCTATTTTAGTGGTTTCTTTCAGATTCCCATCCACCTAGACGGCCAGGAGAAGACCACGTTACGTGCCCATGGTGTACGTTTGCTTACAAGAGAATGCCGTTCGGGTTGTGCAACACTCTAGCCACCTTCCAAAGGTGTATGATGGCGATATTTTTTGAGTATATCGAAAACCTCATGGCGGTTTTCATGGACGACTTCTCCATTTAGGGTTCTTCTTTTGACAATTTTCATGCTAACCTTTCCTTTGTCCCGCAGTTTTGTGAAGACACTAACCTTGTTCTATGCTGGAAAAGTGTCATTTTATGGTGACAGAAGGAATTGTTTTAGGTCACTTGGTCTCGAATCGTGGCATCGAGGTTGATAGAGCCAAGATCGAGACGATTGAGAAGCTACCTCCACCATCGTCGGTAAAAGGGGTAAGGAGTTTCCTTGGACATGATGGATTTTATAGAAGGTTCATTAAAGCCTTTTCTAAGATTTCTAAGCCATTGATTAACCTACTAAGGAAGGATGTAGTCTTTGAACTTTCGAAGGAATGTCTAGATGCCTTTTACAAGATCAAAGCACCATTAATCTCAGCACCCATTATTCAAACCTCGAATTAGAACCTTCCATTTGAGGTGTTGTGGGATGCAAGTGATGTGGTCGTAGGAGCGGTGCTAGGAAAAAAGAAAGATGGACACACTCATGCTATACATTATGCTAACAAGAGGCTAGATGAAGCTCAACAGAACTACGCCACTATAGAAAAGGAATTACTTGCAGTTGTATATGCTTTTGAGAAATTTTGTTCTTATCTTGTAGGAGCGAAAGTGATTGTCTACACCGATCACGCAACCATACGGTATTTGCTCGCCAAGAAGGATGCAAAATCACGGCTGATTAGGTGGATTTTCTCCTCCAAGAGTTCGATCTGGAGATCCGGGACATGAAGCGATCGGAGAACTCCGTGGCAGACCACCAAAGTCGCCTTCCCCACATCATAAAGACCGACTTGCCCATTGATGACTCGTTCCTTGACGAGTAGCTACACATGATGGAAGAATGTCTCAATCACATTCCTAGAGGTAACAAACCATGGTTTGCTGATCTTGTAAATTATTTGGTTTGTTAGGAAACACCTTTCGGACTATCCTACGCTCAAAGGAAGAAGTTCTTCAAGGATGTCTAACAATACTTTTGGAATGAGCCTCTACTCTTCAAAAGAGGCCCTGATGGCATCATTAGGAGGTGTATACCGGAAGACGAAGTTGAAAGCGTCATCCGACATTGTCATTCTCTACCTTGTGGAGGACATGCTAGTTCTCACAAGACTTGTGCCAAGGTATTGCAGTCTGGTTTTTCTTGGCCTACTTTATTTAAGGACGTGCAACATTTTGTTTCTTGTTGCGATGCTTGTCAAAGAACATGAAACATTTCTAGGAGGAATGAGATGCCTCTTAACAACATTCAAGAAGTGGAGATCTTCGACGTATGGCGTATGGACTTTATGGGTCCATTCCCATCTTCTTGCGGTAACCAATATATACTTCTGGTTGTAGACTACGTTTCAAGATGGGTTGAAGTGGTTGCTTCTCCCACTAATGATGCTATGGTGGTAGTGAAGTTCTTCAATAGAACGATCTTCCCAAGGTTTAGGATGTCCCGAACCATCATTAGTGATAGAGGAACGCACTTTACAACCCATAAATTTGAAGCTCTACTAGCCAAGTATGGGATGACTCATAAGATCTTTACCCCTATCATCCTCAAACCAGCGGGCAAATTGAGATGTCCAGTAGAGAGATCAAGGCCATTCTAGAGAAAACTGTCTCTAAAACAAGGAAAGATTGGTCACAAAAGCTCGACGATGCACTTTAGGCATACCGGATAATTTTCAAGACTCCCAGTGACTGAACTTTGACATCAAGGAGGCTTGAGAGAAATGCCTTTTTGACATTAATGAGTTGGAAGATATCTGTTCACCCGAAAACGTGCGTGCAAATAAGCTTTAAATTTATAAAACTAGAATCAAAGCAAGCGAACCCGCAGTGTACGGATCGGCGTAGTAAAGCAAGAATTCAAGAGTATCGAACTTAGGGATTTGGGGGGAACAAATTCAGTTCGCAAATCGTCAAGCAAGTAAATATAATAAGCTTTGCAAATATTGGAGAAACAGCAACCCTAAAGATCCAAGTGTCAAATTGTGGCAATCGATTCAAGATATACTAAAGAACTAAGGACAAAGTTAAGAGTTGCAAAGGTATGCCAAAGTAAAGCAATGTACGGTAAAGTTCCAAAACTTTATATGACTTATCTAAAGACACTCAATATAAGGGTTTTTGAGGCTTCAGTATAGAAAGGATCTAAGTGTTCACTTCTAGGAATAGATGTGCAAAGTCGTACAATTTATAAACTCGTTATATTAATCCTAACTCCTAGCGAACCCGCAGTGTACGGGACGTTTGTAGTAGGGATAGTATTCCGAGGTTGAACACAAAGACTAAGGTGAGATTGATTCGATTAGTGATTAAGTTTAGTGAAGATCTAGGTGAAGAAAAGGAAAGGAAATAAAGAAATGAAAATCTAAATGTTTTTGGTGGTTTTAGGTGATCGATCAAAGATCACAAATCATGCAAAATGAACAATTAACTATGCTAACAAATCAACACAAACAAACAAGCTAAACACGAGATATAGATCAAAGATGAGAAAGCGGATTCTAGGGGTTGGAAATTCCGGTTATGGCATAAGACTCAAGCTATCTAATCATTCCTTGGATTAACTATGATATGTTGGGAGTGAGTGTTTCTAGATTGGGATCAATTACCGGGTAGGTCTCATGGTCCACTAATCCGTCCCTAAGGTCTCATTACCGGGTAAGTCTCTAAGAACCTAAGGGATGAAATTCTACACAAACCGGATTTGTCACCTAGGGATCTAACCTATCCTCACCGGGTAAGTCTCGAAAGGGTTAGTCATAAACAACTATCCTAGCACACTTAGTCCAATGGTGGCTTATGAAGCTCACCACTACCTAGGGCTTGTCATCTTTGGAATCTAAGAGCAAGAATCACCGGGTAGGTCTCTTCTAACACTTAGTTGCTAACACTAGGTCACCCAAGGGTAGATTTAACTCAACAAACACTAGGGTTTCAACATTCTAACAAACTAAAGCTAGATCCATCGAACCAGAGAGAATCACGGTTTGTTCTATCAAGTCCACGGCCGTGGTTTGGCATGAACAAACCGTGGACTTCAACAGAGGCTACGTCCAAGTAAGTGACTCATCCAAGAGCAAATCTAAGTCCATCCTATCATAGTCCTAGCCATAACCATCCTTTCCTTACCCTAGAATCACATCTATTTAGCCTACAACATTCATCATAGCAATCGAAATCATCAAACATAAAATCATAGCTTCCATTTGCAAGATAATGAAGAGTAAGAGATGAACAAATGAAACAAACAAAACCAAGCTGAAAATGAGATTAGAATGACTCACAACCCTTCTAAAAGAAGGTTTAAATGGTTCATACAACTCTAGAAATCAATTCCGAAATTCTTCACTACAAAAGCTATCAAAGTCTATCAATGGTGTGTTCTTCTTCTTCTCCAATGAAGCTCTTCTCCAATGGTAGCTTCCTTCCACCTTCTTCCATGAATCTTCTTGTTGAGAGTATTGTTGTGTATGTAGAGTGATGGGAGAATCCCCAATTGAAAGATTAGATGCCCTCTCTCAGCCAATGCAGGACCACTTTTATACTACAACTTTGCAAGAGCTGGCCAAGAGATCGTGGCACAGCTGTCAAAACCGCTTGACAAGAACCACGGGTGGTTCCACGGCCGTGGACCTTCAGTGAACCGTGGTTTGGTGCTTCAGCGTTTCTTTGGTTCATTAAGCTATGATTTGGTGCATGGGTTGTGTTGGCAAGGTTCCATGAGTCCTCCTTAGCCTCTAGCTTGCATCCTAATGAGTCCGAGGGTGTGTCATCTTGATGAACGATCCTCAAACGTATCAATTTAGCTCCTAAATCTCCCAAAATACCTACAAAACAATGCACAAGTCCATGTAGACGTCTATCTCGACAAAATACGTGAATTGGGTCCAAACGTTGTGAAGTAGTGCTAAACCATGCATGAATGAGTGAGAAATCTATCTAAATGATTACCTAAACCTAAGTCATAAATCGTGTTATCAAAAATACCCCATACTTAAGGTTTGCTCGTCCCCGAGCAAATTCTCAACTATAGACTACAAGATAACATGATTTATATATGCAGAAAAATGGCAAAATCTTTTTAGGTTTGTGCTTCTACTATTGGATCACCTTTATAGTCATGTTTCATGGCAATGGGTAAGCAATCATGCATCAAACAAGTGAAGGCATGGAAATACAATTATACTTAACTCGAAAGCATGCATGAAATGTAAAAATGAAGAAGTCAAGATGATCAAGAGCATATCCAATCTAAATTACTAAGTCTTACAAACATGCAAATAGGTCATAAGGTCTTATGAAATAAAAGGCCAAGAAACGTTGTGATTAGGTGGGGATTTTTCTAGGCTATGTGATGCTAATCCGGGAATGGAACTAACTCCACAATTTTGTCCTCTATCAACTTCCCTCAAGTGTATATTTTCTCTATCTTTTCTTTCTTTTCTTTTTCCTTCACTTATTTTTGAGACAATGGAATTGGTGTACAAAAGCCGAAACCTTGGTGATTAGCCATCCTCGGGCTTTTTCTATTTTTCGAGGTCCATCCACACCGGGCACACATACCGAAGCTCGTTAGGACTATTGGTTTATTTGACTTTGGCAAGGCACCAACACCCGATTATGTGAAGTGTACCGAGTTACTTGTCATTTAAACCAACGTTCCCAAACCTATTTTTTTGTCTACACTTTCACAACAAATTCAGCATTTTATTCATGACATTCTTTCATCAACATCTTCACCCCACACTTGCTTTTCACACACATGAACATACTAACATGCTCCTATTCCCGGATGGGTCAAAAGAGGTCAATTTATATCAATTGAAGTGCTCAAACATCATGATCAAGATGAGAAGTAGAGAAAGATGAATTGCCTCATTCATTCCTAGATGGTGTGCAAGAACTAGCATGTAATTTCGACCTTCAATACTCAAAACATTCTAGGAAAACATCATGATCACAAATCATTCATGGAATTCAAGAGAAGTACTTCAAGTCCACATATGCCATTCATAAATTTAACACGTAAGGCCATCCATAGCCAATCCACAAGACAAGATTCATCATTCGGGTCATATCCAAGCCTAGAAAGCACAAAAAAAATTTTTATTTTCTGATTTTTATGGGATTTTCGAAATGTATATATACAATGCAGGACATGTGAAGATTTTAAACTATCCTAGATGCTCATTATGCAAAGGATCATGCAAACCCCACCCCATACTTAGAAACACATTGTCCCCAATGTGTAAATGAAGTAAAGAAGAGTGAAAGAAGGTTCTCACAATGTAAAAATGGTTTGTTATGGTATTTGGGATTCTCAAGTGGAATTGATGTTGGATGATCTTATCAACCATGGTAGAGAGCTCTAAGTATTCATCAAGGCGTCGGGACCCGCGCTAGGCACCGCTAGCCGTCCAAGTTCCGCGTCCGCTCCACCCATAATTGATGAGGGGTTCATCATCATCATTCACTTGCCAAGCAAGGCTTCCAATGCTACTAAGGCTCTAGCACACACACAAAGCACACAAAACACACACAAAAACAGAAAAATCTAAAACAAAAACAAAACGAGAAAGGGAAAACGTTACCAATGGGTTGCCTCCCACCAAGCGCTTCTTTAAGGTCATTAGCTTGACCAAACTCGGGGGCGTCTACTCAAGGTGAAGTGGGGCAATCATATCCACCGGAGCTCCCGGGATATACCTCTTCAAACGGTGCCCATTCACCTTAAAGTTTCCACAATGCTCCCCTCCTATCTCAATAGCTCCATGGGGAAAGATCTTCTTCACCATATATGGCCCGGTCCATCTTGATTTTAGCTTTCCGGGGAAGAGCGGCAGCCTTGAGTTGAAGAGAAGGACAAGGTCGCCTTCACTCAACTCCTTCGGGATGAGGCGCTTGTCATGCCACCGTTTGGTTCTCTAATTGTAGATCCGGGCATTCTCATAGGCATCCAACCGGATCACCTCAAGAGCGTTCATATCAAGCAACCTCTTCTCTCCCGCCTCCTTGAGGTCAAAATTTAGCCACTTAATGGCCCAATAAGCTCTATGCCCCATCTCTACCGGAAGGTGGCAAGACTTGCCATAGACTAACTTGTAGGGAGTGGTGCCAATGGGTGTTTTGAAGGCGGTTCTATATGCCCACAAGGCATCATCGAGGTTCATGGCCCAATCCTTTCTTGTCCTAGAGACTGTCTTCTCAAGAATTTCCTTTATCTCCCGGTTGGAGATCTCCACTTGGCCACTAGTTTGGGGGTGGTAAGGTGTTGCCACCTTATGAGTCACCCCATACTTAGCCAAAAGTGCCCCAAAGCTCCTATTGGTGAAGTGCTTCCCTCCATCACTTATGATCACCCTTGGTGTTCCAAACCTAGGAAAGATCACTCGGTTGAAGAACCGCACCACAACCTTGGCATCATTTGTAGGAGAGGCGATTGCCTCCATCCATCTCGAAACATAGTCTACCGCCAATAGGATGTAGAGGTTGCCACATGAAGAAGGGAATGGTCCCATAAAGTCCACACCCCACACATCAAATATTTCCACTTCTTGTTTGTTGTTCAAGGGCATCTCATTCCTCCTTCAGATGTTGCCCGTCCTTTGACAAGTATCACAAGCTACCACAAAGCTTTGCTCATCCTTGAACAAACTTGGCCAAAAGAAACCCAATTGCAATACTTTAGCACATGTCTTGTGTGAGCTAGCATGCCCTCCACATGGAAAGGAGTGACAATGGCGGATCACACTCTCCACCTCATCCTCCGGTATGCATCTTCTAAACATTCCATCCGGCCCTCTTTTGAACAAAAGTGGCTCACTCCAATAGTAGTGCCTCACATCATTGAAGAACTTCTTTCTTTGGGCATATGTCAATCCGGGAGGCACTTCCTCACACACTAAGTAGTTCACAATGTCGGCAAACCATGGCTCACTTCCTCTAGATACTTGGAACAAGCATTCTTCCACCATTTGCAATTGCTCATCCCGGAATGAATCATCAATCGGGATGTCATCTCTTTCAAGCTCCAATGGTGGGAGTCTACTAAGGTGATCCGCCACGGAGTTCTCGGATCCCTTCTTGTCCCGGATTTCCAAATCAAACTCTTGAAGAAGAAGGATCCACCGAATCAACCTAGGCTTTGCATCCTTCTTGGTAAGGAGATAACGGATTGCAGCATGATCCGTATACACTATGACCTTCGCTCCAACAAGATATGAGCGGAATTTCTCAAAAGCATACACCACCGCTAGCAACTCCTTCTCGGTGGTAGCATAGTTGAGTTGGGCATCATCTAGCGTCTTGCTAGCATAATAAATGGCATGAGTGCGCCCATCTTTCCTTTGCCCCAAAACAGCTCCAACGGCTACATCGCTCGCATCACACATGATTTCAAAACGTAGGCTCCAATCCGGAGGTTGCATGATAGGTGCGGAGATCAAAGCGTTCTTCAACCTACAAAAAGCCTCAAGGCAATCCTTGGAGAAAACAAACTCAACATCCTTCATTAGTAGGTTAGTAAGAGGCTTAGAAATTTTAGAGAAGTCTTGAATAAACCTCCGGTAAAAACCGGCATGCCCTAAGAAACTCCTTACCCCTTTCACCGAGGTAGGTGGTGGCAACTTCTCTATCGTTTCAATCTTGACCCTATCAACCTCAATGCCACGGTTGGACACCAAGTGTCCCAACACAATACCTTCACTTACCATGAAGTGGCATTTTTCCCAATTCAAGACAAGATTTGTCTCCTCACATCTTTGCAATACTAATGACAAGTTAGCCAAGCAATTATCAAAGGAAGAACCATAAACAGAGAAATCATCCATGAACACTTCCTTGATATTTTCAATGTATTCCGAAAAGATAGCCATCATACACCTTTGGAAGGTGGCGGGTGCATTACACAACCCAAATGGCATTCTCCTATATGCAAAAGTACCCCATGGACATGTAAATGTAGTTTTCTCTTGGTCATCGGGGTGGATAGGGATTTGGAAGAATCCACTATAGCCATCTAAGTAGCAAAAGTGAGAATGTTGAGCTAACCTCTCTAGCATTTGGTCAATGAAAGGAAGAGGGAAGTGATCTTTCCTAGAGGCCATGTTCAATTTCCTATAGTCAATACACATCCTCCATCCCGTAACCGTCCTAGTTGGGATTAGTTCATTGTTCTCATTGGTCACTACGGTCATCCCACCCTTCTTAGGAACTACATGAACGGGACTAACCCACTTACTATCCGAAATAGGGTAGATTATTCCCGCATCTAGCAACTTAATGATCTCCTTTTTGACTACCTCTTTCATTATAGGGTTTAGTCTTCTTTGATGTTCAATAGAGGGTTTATGGTTATCTTCCATCAATATCTTATGCATGCACAAAGAAGGTTTTATGCCAACAAGGTCATCAATGGTATAGCCAATGGCTTTCCTATGCAATCTTAGCTCATGCAACAACTTAGTAAGTTCATCATCACTAAAGCATGCATTAACAATCACCGGATATGTTGAATTATCACCAAGAAAAGCATACTTCAAATGAGAGGGGAGGAGTTTAAGTTCAAGTTTAGGAGGACCTTTGTCGAGTGGAGACGATCCAAATAACGTTGGATGAGATGAATCCAAAGCAAATGAAGACCCTCCAAGGCTCCTTGAAGCTTGATCATCATCAAGAGCTGCTGCTGGGGAAAGCACGGCCAACTCCACGGTTGGATCCACTTCCACGGCCGTGGACCTTGCCAGGCTTGTTCTTTTGAGCTTTCTAGAGAGTTCTACGGCCGTGGAACTCATTCCACGCCCGTGGAACTTACAGCTGTTCAGCATGTCTTCGTGAACCTCAAATCCAACTCTTGTCTCCTTTTCTAGTGCTTCCAAGGCCTTGATTTCTTCATTGCAAGCGTCCTCAACACCTTCCTCCATCATACTTAAGGTAAGAACCTTCTCCAAGGGGTCCTTGATCAAGATCGAGCTCACAACTTTTGTGGATTCCTCTTGCTCGACTATGTTGAAGACATCCTCATCAAGGGTTGGCCCTTTCATCATTGTGGACAACTTGAACTTGATGTTCTCTTCTCCAATTTTGAAGGAGAGAGTCCCATTCTTGCAATCCACTAGGCAACCGGAGGTGGCTAGGAAGGGTCTTCCTAAGATGATGGGAACCAGATAGTCCGCCGGAATATCCAGGACAACAAAATCAATTGGCACATAGAATCCTCCTAGTTGCACCGGAATGTCTTCTAATATCCCAACCGGGTGAGTGATAGAACGGTCCGCCATATAGAGGGTCATATTGACCGGTTTTGGCTCTCCTAGCCCAACCTTGTTGCAAAGTGCAAGGGGTATGATGCTTACACTTGCTCCAAGATCACAAAGGGCCTCATACTTCACATCTCCCACTCCAATTGGGACACAAAAGGAACCCGGATCTCTTAGCTTGGGAGGTATTTCCTCCTTCATTGTTTAGATCAATTCCGAGGACCTCTTTGTCATTCTTATTTCCCCATACTCCTCCAACTTCCTTTTGTTGGAGAGTATCTCCTTCAAGAACTTGCCATATGCCGGCATTCCTAAAATAGCATCCATGAACGGAATATTAATATGCAATTTAGACATTAGTTCAAGGAATTTACCAAAGTGATTGTCCAAGCGAGCTCTTGCTCGTGATTGTGGGAACGGTAGTGGTGGTTTGTATGGAGACGGTGCCACATAAGTCGGCTCAACATCCTTGCTCTTGCCTCCATCTTCTTGCAATTTTTCCTCTTCTACCACTACTTGCTTTCCCTTAACATTGTCCTTGGGCAAAGGTTCTTTCAAACTTAACCTGCTTCTTGTAGTAATGGCCAACACTTGGCCTCTTGGGTTGTCTTCGGTCCTTCCGGGAAGCTTTCCCGGATCTCTATGGGCTTCACCCGCCTTTTGGAACACTTGTGCTTCCAACACCTTTTGAGCCTTAGAAATGGAAGTCACGGTGCTCTCAAGACCACTCAACCTTCCAAGCAATTGTGTTAGCATGAAATATTGTGATATTTTAGGCATGTTTTCAAAGTGTATTTGATTCATATTGATAGTCTTTGATTGAGCATTGTTGCATTTGTGAGCTAGTTTGCCTACATTGTCGATATAGATGTCTACACAAGCTTTATGTTGATTATAGGTGATTGAGAGCCATTTCCGAACGGATTTGAGCAAGGATGAGTTGATTGAGTATGTCCATGGATTGAGGGCATTCTTAGGAACAAAAAGGAGTTCAACTTGGAGAATGCACGAGGCTAGGGAAGAATCACGTTCTTGCCCTAAACCACGCTCTAAAATACGGCCGTACTACATTCCACGTTCAGTTCCACGGCCGTGGAACCATGGTCAGAAAACGTAGTTCATTCTAGAAGCTTTTACTGTCGTGGAATCTTGTGTTCAAACCGTGTTGATTTCCACGCTCTAAATTACGGTCGTGGAACCTTCCACGACCGTGATCTTGGCGATCCTTTTCGCCACATTTTAAGCCACGATCTTTTAGAAGATTAGGCCGGGCCGATATTTTATGTTGCCCTATAAAAAGACGGACGAAGAGAGATTCCGTCACCTTGGCTTAGACGCACTTTGCGACCTCGCTTAGAGACTTTCGCCTACGCCGCGACTTGGAGATTTTTGCGATTCTTGCAAAAGACGTATTTTGCGCTCATCCTTGGAGTTTCCCTAATCTCGCACTTTTGGTGGAGATTGCTGTTGAGATTTCCGGATTGACGGAAGATTAAAGATTCGGAAGATTGTTCGCAAGAAGATTCCTCTTCTTGTTTAGGTTTGATTTAGAAGACGGATTGACATCCCGTTTTTCCTTCTTATCTACGATTGTGTTTGTTTGTTCTATTCCGAATCTTGTGACGATATTTGTTGTTGATTGTGACTTTGAGATTGGTTTGAAGTTTATTGAAAGTTTTCGGAAGTTTTCATCTTTCAATCTTTTAATCATTGAATTTAATATCAATATGACTGTTATTGGCTAAAAACCCTTAACAATTCTAAGGTGAAGGGTTGATAGTTGTGGCTTAGATGATGATAGATCGATCGTAAATAGATTAGATCCTGAGAGTTCGAGAGAATCGTCGACGAACCCTAATTCACGGTTTGTTCTTGAGTTCCACGACCGTGGAATCTCAAGATCCACCCGTAATTTCCCTTAAGTTTACGAACTTGCTTTTACTTTAATCCAAAGTTAAAGATTTGCTTTAACTTAGTTTAGGCTTGCCTTTTCTAGGTGGTAGTGAAGCCTCAACAACTTCTACCTCGATTGTGAGTGTCACAACCTTAATCGGTTTAGTTAGTCTTGATCCTTGGATTATAAGTTTGGGTATTTGACATTAATTCTTATCTTTAGAACCTTTCTATACTGAAGCCTCAACAACCTTTATAGAGAGTGTCTTGTAGGTGAGTTATATAAGGTTTTTGGAACTTCATCGTACGATTACCTTACATTAGCATACCTTTGCATATCCCAACTCTGTATTTATATCATTAAGTATATCTTGAATCGATTGCCACAACTAGATACTTGGATCTTTAGGATTGTTGTTTTCCCAATATTTGCAAAGCATCTCATATTTACTCGATTGATAATCTGCAATTGAATTTGTTCCTACCCAAATCCCTGTGTTCGATACTCTGGAATTCTTGCTTAACTATATCGATCCGTACACTGCGGGTTCGCTTGCTTGATTCTAGTTTTAAAATTAAAGCTTATTTGCACGCATGTTTAGGGGCGAACAAGTTTTTGGCGCCGTTGCCGGGGATTTGGTTTCGGCCGAATTCGTTTCCGGTTGTCAAGCTTGGGAGCTTGCTCTCGTTATTTGATATTTCTTTGAGTGCATGCGCAGATCTAGGAACACCGAGGATCTCTTACCTCTTGATCAAGAGCTTGAGAAGACTCTAAGGCAAAAGCGCAAAGAAAAGAAGATGGCTGAAGAACAAGAACGTGATCTTCAAGCGGAGTTGGCGGAGAAAGAAGCTCAACTTCAATGGAATGAGAATATTCGTCGGGATGAAATGGATCGTCATCAATCTCAAGTTAACGATCTAAAGGATATGATGTTCCAGATGAGGATAGAACTAAGCAACCTTAAGAATAAGAGGAGCCAGAAATCCTCAAGAAGGGCATCAAGATCAAGGAGAAGAAGTCATTCATCCGCTGATGATAGTGATTCTTCCATGCCACCGCTAGAGGAAATTGATCCTACGATCAATGTAAATCCTTTCCATCCACGGGGAGCTGCTCATCGCCGCATTCCACCTAGGAATGCAAGGATCGAACGTGTGGATGATGAGCCAAGAACTCTTGGCCAAAGAATGGATCCAACATAACAACCACGCCGTTTGGGTGTGAATTTTGATGCTGAAGATGTACAAGGGTTTAGCTTCAACCCTCAAGTTATTACTCTTGTTCGCCAAAACCAATTTGGCGGGACAAGCGGTGAATCTCCACACCAACACTTGCAAAACTTTGAGTGTATGATGGAGACAATGAGGCCGAAGAATGCTACTACCAAGAACTATAAGCTCAAGCCTTTCTTCTTCTCCTTGAAGGGGAAAGCGTTGTCTTGGTATCAAGCTCTTCCTAGTGGGAAACTAGACACGTGGGAAGACCTTTCCGCGGAGTTCCTCACCAAATTCTTTCCGCCATCCAAAACGGCGGAACTTAGAGGTAAGATAAATGCATTTTCCATGAGATCTAACGAAAGTTTGTTTCAATCATGGGAAAGATTTCAGGACTTGTTATTGGATTGCCCTCATCATGGCATATCCAAGCTTGCATTGCTGGAGATTTACTATAAGGGGCTGGATATGAAGACACAATTCAAGCTCCAATCCCTCTCATGTGGAACATTCATGGACATGAGGGAAGATGACGCTTGGGACTTCATTGAGAAGCAAGCAAGAGTCATAGAGAAGTATTCCCACCGGAAAGTGGAGGGAAATCGTGTGGAGCAAGGAGCAAAGCTCACACATGAAGCTCAAACTCAAATCTTTTCTCTCAACAATGAGATTAAAGAGTTGAAAGAAGCTATCAAGACCAACTTTCTAAAACAACAAGGAAAGGACGTTGGCTACTTGAATAACAACAACAATGGCGGTGATAACACAAACCGCAACAACAACAACAATAACCGGAACAATAATTGGAACAACAATAGGGGTTCTAACAACAACAATTGGCGCTCCAATCAACAAAATTCCGGTAACTCTTATCCTTCCAATTCTAATTCACTAACTCCACCCTCCTCTTCCTCTACTCCTTTGAAAAGCCAGGGGCAATCATCTAATGGAGGAAACACTTCGGGGAAGGAGAAGCCCGATCCCATGTTGGAAACGATCTTGGGAAAGCTACAAGGGTTGGAGAACCGCATCATTAAGGTTGATGATCAAATTTCTAAGGTTGATAAAGCTCAAAAGGTTTTAGAAAACCAAATGTTCAACCATGCGGAGGAAGTTCCTAGGAATCAAGGGAAGCTTCCAGGAAAGACGGAGGACAACCCTAAGGGAAGGGTTATGGCAATCACAACTAGGAGCGGAGTGACTACCACCGATCCGCAGCCTAAGTTTGTTGAAGTCTCCGTAGAAAAGGACAAGGACAAAGAGAAAGGGAAAGAGAAGGAAGATGTCTACGTTCCTCCTCCGGCTTACAAGCCTCCCCTACCATTCCCTCAATCTAGAGCGAGAGCGCGCCTAGATAAACAATTTGGTATGTTCATAGAACTCATGAGTAAGCTGCATATTAATATACCCTTTATTGATGCTATTGTAGGTATGCTGGCTTATGGCAAGTTCTTGAAGGAGCTCCTCTCTAACAAGAGGAAGCTAGAAGATTTCGGTGAGGTTAAGATGAGTTCGGATTCTTCGGATCTCATCAAGACCATGAAGGAGAAAATGCCCCCAAAGCTGATAGATCCGGGGTCATTTTGCATTCCCAAAGGAGTGGGAGATGTCACATATGACGCTTTATGTGACTTAGGAGCAAGTGTGAGCATCATACCACTTGCATTGTGCAGGAAGATCGGTTTAGGTGACCCTAAACCGGTGAAGATGACATTGTACATGGCGGATCGATCCATCACTCGCCCCGTCGGTATTGTAGAAGACGTCCCGGTCAAGCTAGGAAAATTCTTTGTTCCCATTGATTTTGTCGTGCTTGACATTCCTGCAGATAGTCCGGTCCCGATCATACTTGGAAGACCGTTTCTTGCAACTTCCGGCTGCATAGTCGATTGCAAGAATGGTAGACTCGCTTTTGATATAGGAGAAGAGAAGGTAGAGTTCGTTCTTTCCACTCTAGTGAAGGAACCAATCTTTGATGAGGATATATTCAATATCCAAGATGAAGAAGGGTTGTCTAGGGAGGAGGTAAGTGCGATTCTCTTTAACGATCCTTTACAAAAAGTTATTACTATGAGTCTAACAAATATAGGGGAAGAAGAGGAGTGCAATGAGGCAATTGAAGCCTTAGAAGCACAAGAAGAGATGCATGAAGTGGAGTTTGAAAAACTCCACGATGAGGCAGAAAACGTGAGAATCCACGGCCACACACTATATTCCACGGCCGTGGATTCCACAAACAAAACCGTGTCCCACTCCAGAGAGTTATACGGTCGTGGAGAAGACATGACAACCGTATTTCCTTTCCACGCCCTAAACCACGGCCGTGGAGAGCATGGGGAAACCGTAATTTTGGCCGTGGAAAGGGATGATCGAGACACTTCTTCAACTTCTTCTAATTCTTGTCCCACACCTTCAACACCCTTAGAAACTTCTAAGGAGACATCGGATGCTCCTCAAGGATCATTGGAAGCTCCGAAAGCGATGGAACTAAAACCACTTCCTACTCATCTAAGGTACGCTTTTCTAGGACCTAATTCTACCTTTCCGATTATTGTTAGTTCCGATCTAAGCATAGATGAACATAATCAGTTCATGATTCTCCTTAGGAAACATAGGAAAGCTTTAGGCTATACTATTGAGGACTTAGTAGGAATAAAACCCTCCCTATGCATGCATAAGATACTAATGGAGGAAGATTTTAGAACTTCAAGACAACCTCAAAGGCGGTTGAATCCGACCATGAAGGAGGTTGTCAAGAAGGAAATTCTTAAACTTCTTGATGCAGGTATCATCTACCCTATCTCCGATAGTAAGTGGGTGAGTCCGGTTAAAGTAGTTCCGAAGAAGGGAGGAATGACGGTCATCACCAACAAGAACAACAAACTCATTCCTACCCGAACCGTAACAGGATGGCGGATGTGCATCGACTACCGCAAGCTCAACAATGCAACGAGGAAGGATCACTTCCCGTTGCCATTCATCGATCAAATGCTTGAAAGGTTAGCACAACATTCACATTTTTGCTATCTTGACGGTTATAGTGGTTTCTTTCATATCCCGATATACCCGGACGATCAGGAGAAGACCACATTCACGTGCCCATGGGGTACGTTTGCCTATAGGAGAATGCCGTTCGGGCTTTGCAACGCCCCAACCACCTTTCAACGGTGCATGATGGCCATCTTCTCCGAATACATAGAGGAAATCATGGAAGTCTTCATGGATGACTTCTCCGTATACGGTTCCTCTTTTAACGATTGCCTTTCTAACCTTTCTCTTGTTTTACAAAGGTGTGAAGACACTAACCTAGTTCTAAATTGGGAGAAGTGTCAATTTATGGTTAAGGAAGGAATTGTATTAGGTCACTTAGTCTCTAATAGAGGGATAGAAGTAGATAAAGCTAAGATAGAGACCATAGAGAAGCTTCCTCCCCCAACTTTGGTGAAAGGGATAAGAAGTTTCCTAGGACATGCTGGATTTTATAGACATTTCATTAAAGACTTCTCTAAAATATCAAAACCGCTCACTAATCTATTGATGAAGGATGCAGTTGTTGAGTTTTCACAGGAATGTTTGGATGCGTTTAACACAATTCGTCAAGCTCTAATTTCAGCACCTATTATCCAACCTCCGGATTGGACTCTTCCCTTTGAGGTTATGTGCGATGCTAGTGACGTAGCAATAGGAGCTGTTCTTGGACAACGAAAGGAAGGGCGAACCCATGCCATATACTATGCTAGCAAGACGCTAGATGAAGCGCAACTCAATTAAGCCACTACCGAAAAAGAGTTTTTAGCCATTGTTTATGCTATTGACAAGTTTCGCTCTTATTTGTAGGTGCAAAGGTGATTGTCTACACGGATCATGCTGCGATCCGGTATCTCCTTGCGAAGAAAGATACGAAGCCAAGGCTAATTAGATGGATTCTTCTCCTACAAGAATCCGATCTTGAGATCCGCAACAAGAAAGGTTCAGAAAATTCTGTTGCGGATCATTTGAGTCGCCTAACACATCTAGAGGACGACCATTTACCCATCGACGACTCCTTTCCGGACGAACACCTACACATTATTGAGGAGTGCATCGATGTGATCTCCAAAGGTAACGAACTATGGTTTGCTGATTTTGTTAACTATTTGGTTTGTCATGAGATACCACCCGGACTATCCTACGCACAAAGAAAGAAGTTCTTCAAGGATGTCCGGGAATACTTTTGGAATGAACCTCTCCTTTTTAAGAGAGGTCCGGATGGCATTATTCGGCAATGTGTGCCGGAAGATGAGATGCAAAGTGTCATCCGCCATTGTCATTCACTACCTTGTGGAGGACACGCTAGTTCGAGCAAGACTAGCGCAAAGGTATTGCAATCTGTATTCTTTTGGCCTACTTTGTTAAGAGATGTGCAATCCTTTGTTTCTTGCTGCGATGCTTGTCAAAGAACAGGTAATATCTCTAGGAGGAACGAGATGCCCCTCAACAACATCCAAGAGGTGGAGATTTTCGATATTTGGGGAGTTGACTTCATGGGACCATTCCCATCCTCTTGTGGAAACCAATACATATTATTGGCGGTAGATTACGTTTCTAGATGGGTGGAAGCAATTGTCTCTCCCACCAATGATGCCACTGTGGTGGTCAAGTTCTTTAACAAGACCATATTCCCACGATTTGGGACGCCAATGACTATCATTAGTGATGGAGGTTCTCACTTCATTGCCCGGCGCTTTGAAGCTCTTCTAGCTAAGTATGGGGTTACTCACAAGATCGTTACCCCTTATCATCCACAAACAAGTGGACAAGTTGAGATCTCAAATAGGGAGATCAAAGGAATCTTAGAGAAGACGGTTTCAAGGACTAGGAAGGATTGGTCTTTGAAGCTTGATGACGCATTGTGGGCGTATCGGACTGCGTACAAGACACCCATAGGAACCACACCATACAACCTTGTGTATGGGAAGTCTTGTCACTTGCCGGTAGAGTTGGAGCACAAGGCGTTTTGGGCTATCAAGTGGTTGAATTTCAGCAATAAGGAAGCGGGAGAGAAGCGTCTCCTAGACCTTAATGAGCTGGACGAACTCCTCTTGAACGCTTATGAAAACGCTAAGATCTATAAGGAGAGAGTAAAGCGTTGGCATGATAAGCATATCATTCCAAAGGACTTCAAAGAAGGAGATCAAGTTCTCCTCTTCAATTCAAGGCTTCGTCTCTTTCCAGGTAAGCTTAAATCTCGTTGGACCGGACCTTTTCTAATTAAGTGTATTTTCCCCCATGGTGCAGTTGACGTATGGGGTGAAGCGGGCGGAAGCTTTAAGGTGAACGGCCAACGACTCAAGAAGTATACGCCGGAACTCCAAACTGAAGAGTTCGCGCCTACCGCACTCGAATAAGTGCGAGATTGGTCTAGCTACGGACCTTAAACAAAGCACTTCTTGGGAGGCAACCCAAGGTATTGCATTTTTGTTTTTGTTTTCGATTCATAGTTTAGCTTAGTTTAGACGTTTTTGCTTTGTTTTGCCTTCGATTTCTTCCGGTATGTTCGTGTTTTTGGATGTAGGAACGATGAAAAAGGAAAATGGAAGGACAAGGTTGAAGAAAAGTGACGAAATTTGGACTTTGGAGCTTTACAGAGAGTTCCACAGCCTAAACCACGGTCGTGACAGCTACAGTGACCGTAATTTCCAAAAGCCTTTGAAAAATCACCAAAACCACGGTTCCGTACAATTCCACGGCCGTGGAACACCACAACAGACCGTGATTTTCAAAATTTTGCCTGTGACTATATAAACCACGTCCTTCACAAAAACACTTCACAAAACCCCTTCCACGACCCAAAAACGCCGAATCATGACCCGCCTCCCAATTCTTCATTCCTTAATCGTTTTCAACGATTCTTCTTCCCAAATTGAAGCAAATTCAACCACCAACAAGATCCAAGTGACGAATCGAGCGGCAAGTCACCAAGGAATGCGCAATTCGGATTTTAAAATCCGAAACTTAGGTTTTTCCACTCTTCTTGATCTTTGTCGATTTGGTTCGTTTTTGTTAGAAATTTTAGGAAGAATTGATTGAAATACGAAGGAATTAGACTAGAGCTGCCTGATTGTTGAGTTTGAGAGTTGTTTGTTGAGATTTGCGAAAGAAACAGACAAACCACGGTTCCTGGAAGAACCATGGCCGTGGAAAGGCTAGAACAGACCGTGATTCTTGACAGTGATGGATTTCGTAAGGAGAGTTTCAGGGAGGATTAAGGAGAAGAAGAATGACCAAAACAAGAAGAGGAAGGGTAATCCCTCTTCCTCCTCATCCTCTAGAGCACCACCACCCTCTTCCCCTTCACCTCCATCATCACCTTCATCACCCTCACCTCCTAGCCCTAGAGTACCGACCATTCATGAGGATCACCTCTATGCATTCGAGAGGATCCAAGAGAGGGTTGTTATTGGACCTAGGTACTTATTGTTAGAGGATCTAGCTCCTCTTAACATCATAGAGGACCTTACTTGGCTCTTGGATAGAGCCGGACTACTTGTCTTCTCGGCTATCCGAGAAGACGCCTATGAGGAGATTACGAGGGAGGTTGTGACATCTTTTCAGCACAGCCATGTGGATAGGACTGTTTCTTTCCGTCTTATGGAAAGAAACTATGATTTTTCCATTTGTGAGTTCGGGACCTTCTTTGTGTTCCATGAGACCTTTAACGTTCGTTTTCCTAGTGGCGTTTACGCCAAGGACTTTTGGGAGGAGGTTGCTATGGTTTATGCCAGCGAGGACCGCTGGCAACCTGTTGACACCAAGGCTAAGTTGATGTACCACTTAGCCTTGAAGATTGCTCACCGTGTTCTTTCGGAGTGTCTCTTTCCTCGGACGGAGATGCCCCAAAAGATCAAGACGGATGAGCTATTTCTGCTGTATTCTATGCTGTATGGGCACCGAGCTGACTGTGTCACCCTCTTAGCTGCTACTATGAGCAAGCTTAAGAACAAGAGGAAGGGCAACATTGGATATGGTGGGATAGTTACCCACCTTGCTAGGAATTTAGGAGTGGATTTTTCTGCATGTACCCGGATACCAGCCATACCTTTAGGACTTCATGCTTTCATGACTAGAGGTCTCATTTTCCCCACACATAGAGGTCCGCCTTATGCGGGCATGCCTTGGGAGAGCAGGACAGGTAGGGGGATTGAGTGGCTACAAGAGTACTCCATTATGGCTGGACGCCATAATTGGAAGGAGATGTTCGCTGCTATGCATGCGAACAGGATTGCAGCTCCTCCGTATGTTCCACCACCGCCCGTTGTTGAGGAGGAGATGAGGGATCTGTTTGAGGGTGGAGGAGGAGCCGAGCAGGAGTTTGGCACGTTTCCGGATCAGCCGGATGCGGCCCCTGATGTGCCTAGACGTTCTCCACGTCCAGCTAGAGCTTCAGGCTCGTCTTCTCGCCGCGCCAGCGTGAGTGAGAGACGTACGTGGATGACTACGCCTCCTGCATGGTATGGAGCTCCACCTCCTTGGTCCACAGAGCAGCCATCAGCGCCAGCACCAGCACCAGCAGACGCTCCAGCATGGTACAGTCATGCTCCGGGATGGTATGAGCAGATGCCGGATTGGGCTACTGGCCTTTCGGAGAGAGTGGGAGCATTGAAGATTCGAGCTGATGCTAGAGACGGACGCATGGATGATCTCGATCACATGATGAGGGACGTCTACCGCCAGCAGTTTGGGCGGCACTACGACCCCAGCTTCTCTCCATTCCCGCCTCCACCACCACCGTAGTGATGATGCATGACCGATTTTTTTAGCCGCTCCACCGCCATTTTGTGAGTTTCTTTTTCTTTTCTTCTTTTCTTTCTTTTATTTGAACATTAGGGACAATGTTTGTTCCAAGTATGGGGTGGGGTGTGACTAAAAGTTTGTAATAACTCTTACTCACTATGTTTGCTTCTATTCGAGACTATCATTGCATATTCATTATATTGTTGCACGTTTCATTATTGCATTGCATGAAAAAGAACTTGAAAAACCCATAAAAATTAAAAATTTTAAAAATTTTGTGCTTCTAAGGAATTGAGATGATTTCTATGATAATCGCTACTTGTGAATTGAGTTTGATGACAATTGCATGCTTAAACAATTAGTGAATCGAAAAGGAATTGAATGTGTTGATTTTACCTTCTTTTTGCAAGTTTCATAATGTGATAAATGTTACCTAAATCATGTTGAGAAATTGAAGTTGAAATCACATTATAAGTTCCTATGCTTCTTGTTGAGATGATTAAGGCAATTCGATTTTTCTTTCTTCTTTCTTTGATCATTTAGCTCCTCATTGAAATATTGACCTCCTTTACCTATCCGGGAATTTGGAGAAGTGAATGAAAAAAAAAGGCATGTTTGATGTGGGAGGGCCATGAGAGCAATTATTTGCAATCAAAAGAATAGAAAGAAATTGTAGGTTTGGGGAAGTCAATCATGACGATGAGTAACTCGGCACCATTCAGATAGCCGGGTGTTTGTGGCTTGCCAAAGTCGGATTGAGCGATATTCCTAGCGGATTATGGTATGTGCGCTAAGGGTTTGAGGCATCTCATAAAAATTGAGAAACGTCAATCTCCTAGGCTTCGGTTTTTGTGCACCTCTATCCATAACTCCAAAAGTAAAGTCGAAAAATGATAGGAAGAGAGCAAATCTCTAAGTTGAAGGTGTGCGGAAACCGCAAGAGGAAAAGAAAAGAGTAGTTGTCCATTTTCCCGGATTCATGCACCACACTCCCTAAAAGTTTCCTTCCCTTTCCACATTCTAGACCTTTTTCTTTGAAAGTCCTTAAGATCAAAAGAACGTTATATGGCTTGGTGATCTAAATTGAAGTTTCTTATGACTGATTTTGATAATGTTTGAAGGTTATGAAGTTTGTATGGAAGTTTGATTGATTGATGATTTTTCTTTACCCTTTACTCTTTGATTAAGTGTATGAAAGTCTTATAAACGATTGAAGCAAGATTTGAGAATGATCTATTGTTTAGAAGGCACATTCAACCAAAAGAAGTATTGCTTTGAGAAGGTACACATATTTCATCCTAACTCTTGTTTTAAAGCTTTTGAAAGACCTTGCTTAGGGACAAGCAAGTTGCAAGTATGGGGTTATTTGTTAGCATGAAATATTGTGATATTTTAGGCACGTTTTCTAAGTGTATTTGATTCATATTGATAGTATTTGATTGAGCATTGTTGCATTTGTGAGCTAGTTTGCCTACATTGTCGATATAGATGTCTACACAAGCTTTATGTTGATTATAGGTGATTAAGAGCCATTTCCGAACGGATTTGAGCAAGGATGAGTTGATTGAGTATGTCCATGGATTGAGGGCATTCTTAGGAGCAAAAAGGAGTTCAACTTGGAGAATGCACGAGGCTAGCGAAGAATCACGTTCTTGCCCTAAACCACGCTCTAAAATACGGCCGTACTACATTCCACGTTCAGTTCCACGGCCGTGGAACCATGGTCAGAAAACGTAGTTCATTCCAGAAGCTTTTACGGTCGTGGAATCTTGTGTTCAAACCGTGTTGATTTCCACGCTCTAAATTACGGTCGTGGAACCTTCCACGACCATGATCTTGGCAATCCTTTTCGCCACATTTTAAGCCACGATCTTTTAGAAGATTGGGCCGGGCCGATATTTTATGTTGCCCTATAAAAAGACGGACGAAGAGAGATTCCGTCACCTTGGCTTAGACGCACTTTGCGACCTCGCTTAGAGACTTTCGCCTACGCCGCGACTTGGAGATTTTTGCGATTCTTGCAAAAGACGTATTTTGCACTCATCCTTGGAGTTGCCCTAATCTCGCACTTTTGGTGGAGATTGCTGTTGAGATTTCCGGATTGACGGAAGATCAAAGATTCGGAAGATTGTTCGCAAGAAGATTCCTCTTCTTGTTTAGGTTTGATTTAGAAGACGGATTGACATCCCGTTCTTCCTTCTTATCTACGATTGTGTTTGTTTGTTCTATTCCGAATCTTGTGACGATATTTGTTCTTGATTGTGACTTTGAGATTGGTTTGAAGTTTATTGAAAGTTTTCGGAAGTTTTCATCTTTCAATCTTTTAATCATTGAATTTAATATCAATATGACTGTTATTGGCTAAAAACCGTTAACAATTCTAAGGTGAAGGGTTGATAGTTGTGGCTTAGATGATGATAGATCGATCGTAAATAGATTAGACCCTGAGAGTTAGAGAGAATCGTCGACGAACCCTAAATCACGGTTTGTTCTTGAGGTCCACGACCGTGGAATCTCAAGATCCACCCGTAATTTCCCTTAAGTTTACGAACTTGCTTTTACTTTAATCCAAAGTTAAAGATTTGCTTTAACTTAGTTTAGGCTTGCCTTTTCTAGGTGGTAGTGAAGCCTCAACAACCTCTACCTCGATTGTGAGTGTCACAACCTTAATCGGTTTAGTTAGTCTTGATCCTTGGATTATAAGTTTGGGTATTTGACATTAATTCTTATCTTTAGAACCTTTCCATATTGAAGCCTCAACAACCTTTATAGAGAGTGTCTTGTAGATGAGTTATATAAGGTTTTTGGAACTTCATCGTATGATTACATTACATTAGCATACCTTTGCATATCCCAACTCTGTCTTTATATCATTAAGTATATCTTGAATCGATTGCCACAGCTGGATACTTGGATCTTTAGGATTGTTGTTTTCCCAATATTTGCAAAGCATCTCATATTTACTCGCTTGATAATCTGCAATTGAATTTGTTCCTACCCAAATCCCTGTGTTCGATACTCTGGAATTCTTGCTTAACTATATCGATCCGTACACTGCGGGTTCGCTTGCTTGATTCTAGTTTTATAATTAAAGCTTATTTGCACGCACGTTTAGGGGCGAACAAATTGCTCAAACATCATTTCGGTTCTATCCTTTGGGGGTTGAGTAAATCCGGGTGGAGGTTCTTGTGAAGCTTTTGGTGGTGGAGTTGTGCTTGTGGAAGTGGGAGGGTTCAAGGCTCCATCCGGGTTAGAGTAGGAAAACCCGGGATGGTTGTGGTTAGGCCGGTAATTGTTGAATTGCCGGTTGTTGTTGAAGTTCCTTGGGCCTTGATAATTGTTGTTGTGGTTGCCCCTTCCCATGTAATTGACATCTTCCTCCTTGGAAGACAAATTAGCTTGCACTTGCACTTGAGGAGTTGCTTGGTTCTTCAAAGTTGTAGCACACAACTCTCTCAAAGATTTCAATTCATTGTTGATGGCGTCAAGCTTGAAATTGCTCATGGTGACTTCACTCACCTCATATGCCCCCGCATTTCTCCCTTCACTCTTCTTACGGGAGTATTTCTCAATCACTAGAGCTTGTTTCTCTACAAACTCCCAAGCATCATCTACGTTTTTCTCCATGAAAGTCCCACCGGAAAGAGATTGAAGCTTGAATTGGCTATCTTCATCAAGTCCTTTGAAGTAGATCTCCAATAGCTCAATTTTCGGTATGCCATGGTGTGGACAATCTAGGAGAAGATCTTTGAACCTCTCCCAAGACTTGAATAAACTCTCTCTATCCTTCATCACGAAGGCATTGATCTTCCCTCTTAACTCGGTAGTCTTGGAAGGTGGGAAGAACTTAGTCAAAAACTCGGTTGTCATTTCCTCCCAAGTACTAACTCGCCCTTGTGGAATAGATTGATACCAAGCCAAGGCTTTATCCTTAAGAGAGAAGGAAAAACCCTAAGCTTATGGTTGTTGCTCTCTAATCTTGGCGGTCTAAGAGTCTCCATCAAAATCTCATAGTTCATCAAGTGTTGATGAGGAGACTCTCCTTCCATCCCTCCAAATTTATTATGCCGGATCATTTGTAGAACTTGAGGGCAGAGCTCGTAGTTGTGGGTTGTGGGATCTCCTAAGTTCACACCCGGACGGTGTGCTCTTTGTGCCAGATCCATACGTCTCCCTAACGTTTGTGGCTCTTCAATAGCAATGGGGACAACCCTAACATTCGCCGCCGGCTGCGGTTGTGGTGGTGGAGGAGGTGGAGGTTGTTGACGATTAAGCTTTCCTTGTACAAGGGCTTGCCTAATCTCATCAATCTCCCTCCTAGTTGCTTCTTGCCTCTCATTGGCAAGTCTCCTCTCTTCCTCCAAGAGCTCATCTCTTAGCCTAATTTGCTCTAAAGCTTCATCCAATTCAGCTTGGAGATCTCTTCCGGCCATCTATTTTCCCTTTTTAATGCTCTTGGATCTAGATCTAAGGGTTTTCTCCGGTTCGGGATGGAATGGAGCTAAATCCTTGCCACGAGATCTTCGAATACACCTAAAGAGTAAGAGATGTCCTAAAAAGCAAAGACACAAACCAAAGAGAGATCAAAAGCAACTAGAAAGATCTACACTATAAACAATCACAAAATAGATTCAATCTAGACCTAGTCCCCGGCAATGGCGCCAAAAATTTGTTCACTTCTAGGAATAGATGTGCAAAGTCTTACAATTTATAAACTCGTTATATTTATCCTAACTCCTAGCGAACCCGCAGTGTACGGGACGTTTGTAGTAGGGATAGTATTCCGAGGTCGAACACAAAGACTAAGGTGAGATTGATTCGATTAGTGATTAAGTTTAGTGAAGATCTAGGTGAAGAAAAGGAAAGGAAATAAAGAAATGAAAATCTAAATGTTTTTGGTGGTTTTAGGTGATCGATCAAAGATCCCAAATCATGCAAAATGAACAATTAACTATGCTAACAAATCAACACAAACAAACAAGCTAAACACGAGATATAGATCAAAGATGAGAAAGCGGATTCTAGGGGTTGGAAATTCCGGTTATGGCATAAGACTCAAGCTATCTAATCATTCCTTGGATTAACTATGATATGTTGGGAGTGAGTGTTTCTAGATAGGGATCAATTACCGGATAGGTCTCATGGTCCACTAATCCGTCCCTAAGGTCTCATTACCGGGTAAGTCTCTAAGAACCTAAGGGATGAAATTCTACACAAACCGGATTTGTCACCTAGGGATTTAACCTATCCTTACCGGGTAAGTCTCGAAAGGGTTAGTCCTAAACAACTATCCTAGCACACTTAGTCCAATGGCGGCTTATGAAGCTCACCACTACCTAGGGTTTGTCATCTTTGGAATCTAAGAGCAAGAATCACCGGGTAGGTCTCTTCTAACACTTAGTTGCTAACACTAGGTCACCCTAGGGTAGATTTAACTCAACAAACACTAGGGTTTCAACATTCTAACAAACTAAAGCTAGATCCATCGAACTAGAGAGAATCACGGTTTGTTCTATCAAGTCCACGGCCGTGGTTTGGCATGAACAAACCGTGGACTTCAACAGAGGCTACGTCCAAGTAAGTGACTCATCTAAGAGCAAATCTAAGTCCATCCTATCATAGTCCTAGACATAACCATCCTTTCCTTACCCTAGAATCACATCTATTTAGCCTACAACATTCATCATAGCAATCGAAATCATCAAAAATAAAATCATAGCTTCCATTTGCAAGATAATGAAGAGTAAGAGATGAACAAATGAAACAAACAAAACCAAGCTGAAAATGAGATTAGAATGACTCACAACCCTTCTAAAAGAAGGTTTAAATGGTTCATACAACTCTAGAAATCAATTCCGAAATTCTTCACTACAAAAGCTTTAAAAGTCTATCAATGGTGTGTTCTTCTTCTTCTCCAATGAAGCTCTTCTCCAATGGTAGCTTCCTTCCACCTTCTCCTTCTAAGAATCTTCTTGTTGAGAGTATTATTGTGTATGTAGAGTGATGGGAGAATCTCCAATTGAAAGACTAGATGCCCTCTCTCAGCCAATGCAGGACCACTTTAATACTACAACTTTGCAAGAGCTGGCCAAGAGATCGTGGCACAGCTGTCACAACCGCTTGGAAAGAACCACGGGTGGTTCCACGGCCGTGGACCTTCAGTGAACCGTGGTTTGGTGCTTCAGCGTTGCTTTGGTTCATTAAGCTATGATTTGGTGCATGGCTTGTGTTGGCAAGGTTCCATGAGTCCTCCTTAGCCTCTAGCTTGCATCCTAATGAGTCCGAGGGTGTGTCATCTTGATGAACGATCCTCAAACGTATCGATTTAGCTCCTAAATCTTCCAAAATACCTACAAAGCAATGCACAAGTCCGTGTAGACGTCTATCTCGACAAAATACGTGAATTGGGTCCAAACGTTGTGAACTAGTGGTAAACCATGCATGAATGAGTGAGAAATCTATCTAAATGATTACCTAAACCTAAGTCATAAATCGTGTTATCACTAAGGACAATAATTAATTTCAAATACCCATACTTGTAACTCAAGGATCAAAACTAACTAAAACAATTAAGGTTCTGACACTCATCTCGAAATAGAGGGTGATGAGTCTCACTACTACCTACAAAAGGGCAAGCCAAGACTAGATTAAAGTTAATCTTTAACCTTGGATCAATGTAAAAGCAAGGTTCGTAAACTAGGGTAAATCACGGTCAGATCTTGAGAACCATGGCCGTGGAACTTCAAGAACATGCCGTGATTTGGGTTCGTCAACGAGATATCTCTACCTCTCACGATCCAATCAATTTACGATCGATCTATCATCATCTAAGCCACAACTATTAACCCTTCACCTTATAATTGCTAAAGGGTTTTAGCCAATAACCATTATCTTGATATCAAAAATCAATTTAAGAAAAATGACAGATGAGAACCCTCGAAAACTCAAATATAACTCAAAGTCAATCTCAAATCCAAACACTAAATGGAATACTCAATGGATTTAGAATATAACACAAAACCTCACAATGATCTTAGGCAAACACGAAGAACGGGATGTCAATCCGTCTTCAATATCAAAACCTAAGAAAAGGGCGCAACTTCCGCCACACACAATCTTCGGGAATCCAAACTGCCAGCGCTTCCGCAAAGTTCCTCGCGAAAATCCTAAGGCTAACTCTCCCAAAGCGAGGTTTTTGAAAACTCCCTCCTCCCGCCTTTTTATCCGTCGAGTAAGAGATGTCTTCCAGCCCAAATACGTAGATGATGTGGCAATAAACGATTCGTCAAAAGATTGCCTAAATCACGGTCTCCTGGTGTTCCATGACCGTGGTTTAGGGCGTGGAATTGGATTACGGTGTCTCTCATCTTCCACGACCATACTTTAGGCCGTGTAAATTACTGCAATGCTCCACGCTCATGATGCCAAGATCCACGGCCGTGGTTTAGAGCGTGGACTCTTCTACGGCCGTAATTTAGGGCGTGGAAGTGTAGATTGCTTGTGGTTTCCTTTGTGTCGTGACATTCTTCATCTTAGCTCCTTCTTTAGCTTCCTTGATGTGTTCCTAATCCTTGGATCTGATTGAATCCTCTCTTTTCTCTCTCGAATGGTACGGTTTCAGCTCTTATTCACCTATTATCACTCACAAACTAATGTAGACCTCCATATCGAAAATATAGGTGAACAAGCTAACAAATGCTACAATGCCTCATCCATGAATACAATAATGAATGAAAAACAACTAGAATAAGTGCCTAGAATATCGCAATATTTCATGCTAACAAGATCCTCTTAAATGAATATGAGAATGCGCGGATATACAAGTTAAGAACGAAGAAATGGCATGACAAGCACATCGTTCCGAAGGATTTGAAAGAAGGAGATCTTGTCCTTCTCTTCAATTCTCAACTTCGTCTGTTTCCCGGTAAGTGGAAGTCTCGTTGGACCGGACCTTATATAATTAAACATGTTTTTCCCCATGGTGCAATTGAAGTATGGGGTGAAAAATGCGGATCTTTCAAGGTCAACGGACAAAGACTCAAGAAGTATACACCGGATAGTCAGATTGAGGGGATTGCATCTATCCTCCTCACTTGACCAGCAAAAAGAATTGGTCTAGCTATGGACCTTAAACAAAGCACTTCTTGAGAGGCAACCCAAGGTATATTGCTTTCTTTCCCCTTCTCCACAAAATAGAGTAGTTAGTTTGTTTTGTCGTTTTCGTTAGTTCGTTCCCGGCTTTTCTTGTCTTTGGATGACAGGAACTAGGAAATCTCCAAAAAGATGCAAGAATGCAACAACAAAGTAGGAATTGTCAATTAAGGACGTAAAAGGAGACTCCACGGGCAAAAATAGGATTCCATGGCCGTGGTTTGCTATATTAACCCGTGGAAAATCATGTTGAGAGCAAAAATAAAAAGAACCACGGCTGGCCCAGAAACCACGGACAAAACCACGCCCGTGGTTTTTGAATTTCCTTTGGAGGTATATAAAGAACACTTCGTCTCCAAGCAGCAAAAATTCTTCCCCAAAATAACGCCATCCACCGTAAAATGGCGATTTCGCTTCCCTGGTTCCCAAGTTCTCGTTCATTGATCGTTTCAAGCGATTCTTTCACCGAAACGCAAGGAAATCCATCCCTCTTGAAGATCCGGTACTCAAACGACACGGAAATGTAGAGAATCGTCGGATATTTGGATTTCTTAATCCAAACCCTAGGTTTTCTCTTCTCCTTTGATCTTGGGTTGATTTCTTTAGTTTTGCTAAAGATTTTTCTAGAGAACTGTTGAATTGGAACTTAAAATTAGCCTAAGATTGCTGTGTGTGAAGGAATTTGTTGAATTTTATGATTTGAGGGAAATCGATAGTTTCCAAGGACTGATCTTGATTTCCACGGTCGTAGGTTTGTATTATCCACTAGTGGTTTTGCTAGTGATGGATGGTTTACATCGTAGTAGCCTTAATTTGTTTGGGGAAGGAAAAGGTTCTTCATCCCAACCTCCACAACCACCCACACACCCTTCTAGACTTCCCGCATTTTGGATGAGCATAAGGAAGCCTATAACCCCATTCAACCCCGCACCAATGTTGCACCTAGGTACCTAGGACTTGAAGAGCTAGAATGCATGGATGTCCTAGATGATTGGAATATGATGATTGATAGGGCTGGACTTGGGACTTTCATCACTAACATTAGAGAGCATGCTTTTGAGGAGTTGAGCATAGAGTTTCTTAGCTCCTTTGACCACAATGCGAGGGAGAGGACCGTGAAATTCCGAATGATGAACCTGAACTTTAACCTTTCTATTAGGAAGTTTGTTAGAATTTTTTGGTTTGAAGAGACGACTCATGGGAATTTTCCTACGAGTACGAGGCCTAGTGCCTTTTGGGAGAGTATAGCTATGGTTTTGTGTTCTGTTGACAAATGGCATCCGGCCGATTCGAAGGAAAGTTTGATCTACAATTTGTCCTTCAAGCTTGCCCACCGGATCATGTCCGAATGCTTATTTCCTAGGACCAAGACTCCCCAGGGGCTTAAGGCCAATGAGCTCTTTATTTTGTCCTGCATGGCCACCGACACCACTCCTGATTGTGCCACCTGATTAGCTGACAACTTGAGGAAGATTAAGAACAAAGCTAGGGGCGACATCTGTATAGGTGGGATAGTTACCCACATTGCTCGTCAGTTAGGGTAGATTATTATTCATGTGAGCTAGCCACTAAGGTTAGACCTCTTGGTCTCGTGAGATTAATTTCTAGGGGTACTCTGATCCCCCGTCATAGAGGTCCACCACATGCCGCTATGACCTAGGAGGGAAAAGGTGGGATAGGGATTCCATGGAGGTCGGACGTCTCCATTCGGAACAATCATAACTGGAAGTTTACCTTCAAGTCTATGCATGCTGAGATGGGAGGTCAAGAGGTTGAGGAGGACGACGCCGCAATTGAGGCGGTTGGAGGACAAGGTCTGGAGAATATGGACACTGGGACGGTTACCGGCCCTAGTGAGTTTAGAGATGAGGGATATTTCGGCAACTTTCTGGAGCCGCCACCAGAGTACCATGATCCTCCTAGGAGATCCGCCGCCCCCTGACCACGAGCCAACCCTTCCTAGTGTAAAAACCGAAATACATATAACTATATGAATATATACATCAAAAGGTTTACAACATCACAACCAAGTAGAAAAAAACAACAATAAAGATCCAAGTACAAAACATCCAATATCCCACGAACAACCTAGTGTATGGAAGCCCTCAGCCGATCACCCATCTATCTCACTCTGCAGTCCTCCTATCTTGCAGAACATCTACAACACGGTATACACCGTTATCTATCAAAAAATAAATAAGAATGAAGTAATAGCACAAACACATATCAACACATCACAATATGCAATGTCACACACACATCCGTTTATTATCTTTACTTAAGTTATTCCATTACTAATTCAACTTATTTTATGACACGAGGAGCCTAAAGAACTCCACCTCTTCCCCCTTTAACTCAGGTTTTGCGTGAGGAGCTACGTCATCCTTGAGCTACTGGCTTCCGAGTACCTCCTCCACTCTCAACGAGCTATGACAAGCAGTCACCGCCCGCTTATAAAACACTTGGGCCATATAAGGTAATGAAGTGGTCAATCCTAGTCCGGTTTAGGTTATAAATGCAACAATCATATGAGCACACACACAACCATCACAACCACTCAAATCCATAACTGCACGCTTAGTAAGTCCTATGGACTTACGTGAAATCTCGTAAACCTGTACCACGTCACAGTTTCCCCTCGAGGAAACTATCAACACCTACATAAGCAAGACACACACAATATCAAACGCCACAGAGGTTGGGAGACGTAACTCCTACACCTCAAAAGCACAACCATCCTATAACTCGGATCTAAACCTCAAGAGCATAAACATACATACAAGTCCCTAAGGCACAACCCAACATACTCATCAAGCTCATCCTCAACCATACTAGCCTAGCCATATCTAAAGCCAAGGCGAAAGAAAAGGAAGGAAGGAAACATACCAACTAGGTATGCCTTGGACACGCACCGGCACAAGCAAGAGACGCAAGGGCGCTGAACCAGTGAGGTGCAGGGGCAGACAAGTCTAGGAGCAGGGGCGGCTCAACCTAGGCGCAGGGGTGGTTCAACTCAGGCGCAGGGGGCAGCTGGTGTGCAGAAAATGAACCCCGACTTCACTTCGATCCTTCTCTCGATCTCTTCACTTCTTCATTACTCCAAAGGCAATCACATACACATATATATACATATGATCAACATAAAGGTCCATGAAGATCAACACAAGACTAATCCTTGTGGATTCCTAATATAAGAAGAAGAACAGAAGAAAGGAAGAAAGAAAATAAGAATGAAACTTACCAGAACAGCTAAGGAAAGGAAGGACGCCCTCACCAGCTACTAACCAAAGCACAACAACAACAACAACAACTTCCACATCCCAGCATCAACATCATCAAAGCTCACCAAGATCAAACACACTCAGTTCACACAAGATCCAAGAAGGTCCAAGAAGACGATCCAAAGGAAGAGAAAAAGAGAATAAACAATCGTGAGGAGCAGAAGAAGGCTGAAGAAGATGAAGGAAACCCTCATCAGGAAGCAAGGATTGACTTATAAAGGAAGCCAACCAAAAGCACGGGTCACGGTCAACAAAGACGGCTGAAACCGCAGGAAACCGTAGGGGTGGACCTGCAGAGCCACAGGGGCGGACCTGCAGAGCCGCAAGGGGGGACCACAAGACCGGCAGGGGCGGCCCAATAGACCCACAGAGGCGGCTAGGTCCTGTCTCAACCCACTCAGCACTGCTCAGCACCTCGGTCTCAACTGAGGCGGAGGTGCGGAATCCCAAAAATACTAAGGCTCTTACATCACACTCTCTTAAAAACAAGTTTCGTCCCAAAACATGCGTGATCCCAAATCTTCTCGGAGACATACGCCGAGGTATAACTCTCTGTCTCTTGGAGGCATTCTTTCTCCGCTCAAAAGATCACCACCTATAACGTTCTATAACCTCAAAGCACCACATGGAGGAATCATCACTCACCAACACCTTCACACAACTAAACAAGGCATAGAGGTAAAACATCTCTAACAAACTCATAACCACATCACAAGGCATGGAGGAAAGCCGTCTCCAGCCAATTGTACTCGTAACACAAGGGCGTGGAGGAAAACCGTCTCCACTCAAACTATGTTCATCAATACTAAAATGGAGGAAAGAACCATCTCCAACTATAACAAAACTTGCGCTAGCAAACAAGATAAAAAGATCGTATGCACACATCACATCTAGCACGAAAACACAACATATCATATAAACACATAACATAACACTCACCAAGATAGCACTAAGATCTACTCGTGGATCCTAGGTGCATCTATCTCGGCATAGAACTGCCGATAATTCCTTTGAATACTATCCTCCGTCTCCCATTTGGCCTCATCAGGTTCTTGTCTTGACCAATGTATCCTCAGCATAGGAATGTCCTTTGAACGCAGGCGTTTTACACCTCTTTCTAGGACTATGATCGGGTATTCACCAAAAGTTTGGTCCGGCTCAACCACTAAATTATTATAGTTGACGATGTGTCTCGGATCTGGTATGTACTCCCTCATCTAAGACACATGAAACATAGGGTGAACACCCTCTAACCTCGGTGAAAAAGCCAATCCGTATGCTGTTATTCCTACTTTGTCCAATATCTTGAAATGACCGACATATCGGGAACTCAGCTTTCCCTTTATTCCAAAACGTCCGACGCTTCGCGTCGGAGCTACTCTCAACTAGACATGAGCTCTACCCTAAACTCTAGAGGTCCACGCCTCGTGTCTGCATATGACTTCTGATGACTCTGTGCAGCCAACATCTTCTCTCTAATTAGCGCTACTCGAGCCATATCATCTTGAATCTGTTCTAGCGCTATACCACTGACACTGCTAGGCTCATCCCAACATAGCGGTGTACAACATCTATGCCCATATAATTCCTCTTATGGTGCCATACCAATTGATAACATGTATTATAGTCTACATTTTTGGATTGGTTTAGACGAATTATCTTCATAAATCTGCATGTATGGATGTATATTCTTCGATTATATTGTTGTTTTGTCTACCTTTGTAGGAATGGAGGTCTACACCTAGTTTCATTGTAATTGTAGGGAAAATGGCACGTTTCGGACCGAAATGGAGCTAAGGAAGCTAAGGAGTCATTTGAGCTACGTTTTGGAGCATTGAACATTTATAAGAAGATCTCAGGAGTCATGGAAATGATTAAAAAGATTGATTTTGGACCAGATTAGAGAGATTTACATTCAGCTGAAACTCACCTCGGTGAGCTACAGTACCACCTCGACTGAGGTGATCTTGAGGAGCACCTGGACTGAGGCAAACTGATGACGGGACAACGAGATCTTTTTTTTTGGCTGAGATCTTCTAAATTTGGAAAGTGAATATCACATATTTTTGGCTGGATTTCTTTAAGGAAGATAATATTATTGGCTGATATATTTTGGAAGATATGGATATATTTTCTTGGAAATTATCTTTTTAAGATATTTTATCTTTGGAAGATAATTCTCCTATATAAAGGGTTGAATTTTCTGCAATTTAACCATCTTCGGATCAAGGATTTTCTGGAGGATTTTCTGAAGAGTTTTGAAGGAAGTGGAAGGAAGTTTTGAAGATTGAAGTTCAAGAAAGGAAGGAATCAAGTTGAAGTTGGCTTTGAAGTAGTTTGTAAGATTTCCTTGTTGGTTTGGTTTTGTGTCTTTTCTTATTTGTGATTGAGGAACGTTTATTGTTGTTTGTTTGATTCATTCAGTTATTGAGACCTTTGCCTTAAGGTTTTCTTGTTTGAATATTGATTCCTTTCTTATATATTTAATTATTATTATTATCATGATGATTGTTGGCTAAGTTCTTTATGTGATTCTAGGGTGATTGGCTGAAAGTTGTGGGAAAGACGATGAAAGAATGAGCCTTTACCCTAGTGGACCCTGAAAGCGCGAGCCTTTACCTTAACCATAGAGCACCTCGGTCGGTCATTGAACTTCTCGGCCGGGATGGAATTTAACTGAATGAGGTGAACCTTTTCTGAACGTTATCTAAGTTAAGTGTATCCGTTTGGCAAATCATATCCTTGTTATACCTTTCCTTGTTCAGTGCAAGCCTAGGATGAGACTTACCTTGTGATTCCTTTGTTTGTTTCCCCAAGATCATGAGTGTAGGTAATAAAGGTTTATCCTTTATTGGGGTTTGAGTGTGCCTTCATCCCATTTTTGAGAGTTAGCCTGAGACTTACCCAGTAAAGGTTGATTGTATTCCCTTTGGTGGTGTGTTGGTTTGAGATTATAGTTCCTTTCCTTAGTACCTTTAGACTTACCCGGTAAAAGGAGGTTGGATTTGGGATAGTGAGTAGTGAGACTTACCCGGTGATCTATTCCCAACTTAGAAACACCTTTCCTTTGCAAACCTCAGCTTTGTCCACGTTATCTTTTGAGATCTTGAGTCGGAACCACAACTGGATGCTTTAATCTCTAGAATCCGCATTTTCGTTATCTGACTTTTATATCATCTTTGATTGCTTTAATTTGCCGCTAGTAGTTATTTGACAACATGAATTACCGTACTTTGTTTCACCATAGTCCTTGTGATCGACCCTTGGAATATTTTCTTTTACTACAATTTGTTTGTACACTGCGGGTTTGATATTGTTTAAGCATACTTCTTGGGTTATAAATATTATAGCTTGCACACACCTTTTGGAGCGAACAAGTTTTTGGGGCCGTTGCCGGGGACTTGATCTAGACCGAGTTCTGTTTCGGTTGTCATTCGGGGCTATTGCCCTTGTTGCTATTGACTACTTTACTTCAGTGTTTTCGCAGAATCTTTTCTCAGGTTTATGCGAAGAACTCGTGCTGGAAAGGAAATCGTTCCTTATGATCCCGAACCAGAAAAGACCTACAAGAGAAGATTGAAAGCAGCTAAGATGACCAATCAAGACAATCGCAATCTTGAAGCCGAATTGAAGGAGGCATTGAAACAACTACACCTCAGTAAGGAAGAACTGCAACGAGAGAAAGACGAGACTCGTGCAAGAACAGAGGGAATTGAAGCAGATATGGCCGCTCTAAGGGTCCAGTTTCTGCCTAGACCGATCCCAGTTCCTCGACCAAGGTAAGACCCAGTCCCAGTTGCCTCGGCAGAGATACACCCACCACCTCGGATGCCAGTCCGAGATGTCTTTTTTGCTGGAGTTCCACGAACCCTAGGACAGAGGATGGACCCCGATCAGCAAGTCAGGCGTCCAAGAGTCAACCTAGGTGATCCGGCTGAGAATGATTATGAACTTCGACCCCAAGTTCTAACCATGATTTGACAATGTCAATTTGGAGGTTTGAAGAGAGAGTCTCCGCATCATCACTTGCAAAATTATGAGATTGGATGAAGACTTTGAGACCTTCAACAGTGGAAAATAACAACTACAAGTTGAGGCCTTTCTATTTCTCTTTGAAAGACAAGGCGCTTGCTTGGTATCAAGCTCTTCCGGCGGAAAAAATCAACACTTGGGAAGAGATGACAACGGAGTTTCTTACTAAATTCTTTCCCCCTTCTAAGACCGTTGAATTGAGGGGCAAGATCAATGCTTTTATTATGAAGGACAAGGAAAGCTTGTCCAAGTCATGGGAGAGTTTTATGGATCTTTTATTGGATTGGCCACATCATGGGATTCCAAAGATCGAGTTGCTGGAAATATACTTCAAGGGTTTGGATGGAGATACTCAATTCAAGCTCCAATTACTTTCCGCCGGCACATTCATGGATATGCCAATAGATGAAGCTTGGGAAAGAGTTGAAGATGGAGCAAGGAGTGTTAGCTTCCAAGACACATCATCAAATGGAGCTCAATTCACCTCGCTTAGCAATGACGTGAAAACAATGAAGGAGCTTTTAGTAGCTCAAACGAAGAAGGAACAAGATGGTGGATACCAAGGAAGAAATAACTATCAAGGGCCGTAGAATAGCAATTACAACAACAACAATAACAAAAAACTCCAACAACAACAATTGGAGATCTAATTAACAAAATTCTGGTAACCCTTATTCTCATGCTGAAAATGCTCTTAATGCCCCCTCTTCTTCTTCTACTCCATTGAGAAGTCAGGTGCCTGCACCAAGTTCGTCCCAGCCACCAAAGAAAGATGTTGTGCTGGAGGCAATATTGATCAAGCTCAAAGCTATAGAGACATCAATGAATTCATTTTTGAAGGCACAAAAAGCCTTAGAACAACAATTCAGAAAGGCGAATGAAGCACCAAGAGATGTTGGGAAGCTTCCACCAAGGACAGAGAGCAACTGTAAAGGTCAGATCATGGGCAATTACAACATGCAGTGGATTAAAGACTACAGATCCAGTACGTCGATCGATGCCCGATCAGATGAGGAACACCTCAGACCAAGATCAGACGAGGAACACCTCAGTCGAGGTGCCAACTGAGATGGAGCCCTAGAAAGCGAAAGATAAATCTGAAGTTTATGTTCCACCTCCTTCTTATAAACCACAACTTCCATTCCCTCAGTCAAGGGCAAAGGCATATCTAGACAAGCAATTTTGTAAGTTTTTAGACCTTATGAATAAACCACATATTAACTTCCATTTCCTTCATGCCATTCTAGGGATGCACGCCTATGGGAAATTTCTGAAAGAGTTCTTATCAAGGAATAGGAAGCTGGAGGATTTTTGGGAAGTAAGGATGACATCTAGGTCTTCGAAGCTCATTCAAATCATGAGGGAGAAGACGCCACCTAAATTAAGGGATCCTGATTCATTTTGCATTCCCATTCAAGTTGGGGATGTAACTTATGATGGATTATGTGATCTAGGAGCCAGCGTGAGCATCATTCCGCTGGAGTTATGTGAGAAAGTCGGACTTGGAGAGCACAAGCCGGTGAAGATGACGCTATACATGGCAGATCGCTCCATTACCTGTCCCGTCGGTATTTTGGAGGACGTTCCCATCAAGTTAGGTAATTTCTAAATACCGATAGACTTTGTTGTGTTTGGCATTCCCGCAGAGTATCCCATTCCTATCATTCTCGGGAAACCATTTCTAGCAACTTCGGGTTGCAACGGGGATTGTAAGAACGCCAAGTTGAAATTCAACATTGGTGGCGATCATGTGGAGTTTGCATTGCATGCTGCAATGAAGGGAGAGCCGCTGGAAGATGACATCTTCAACATCTATGATGAAGAATAATCTAGAGAATTGGTGAGCTCTATCCTTATTATTGATCCTCTTGAAAAAGTTCTTAGTTTTAGTTTAATGGAGGAAGGTATAGATGTCTCTTGTGATGCAGATATACGGAGCTTAAAAGAATTGAAAGCATATCGAGGAGCAAGATTTAATAAACTAATACAGGAGAAGAAAGGCACGTTAGGTTTCGGTTCCAGTTCCAGTACCTCGACCAAGGCACTTCCTGGACCAAGCGAGGTGTTCTTATCCGAAGAACATTTCGGTCACCCACTTCGAACCTCGACCGAGGTAGCAAGCAGGATGATGTCAACTGAGACTTCTGAAGGTCCAATTCTTCAATCTAAGTCCACTACACTGGAAGGAGGAAGCACAAATCCACCTCAGAAAGCATCCCCAGTCCTGGAGATTAAACCACTCATGAGTCACTTGAGGTATGCTTTCCTTGGTCCGGATTCTACTTATCCCGTTATCGTTAGTGCTTCCCTTTCTGAAACTGAATTATCTAAACTGGTGCATATTCTGAGGAAACATCAAAAGGCTTTGGGTTATACTATTGATGATCTTGTTAGTATTAAGCCTTCTTTTTGCATGCATAAGATACTAATGGAAGACGATCATAAGACTTCACGGGAACCTCAAAGACGGTTAAATTTTATCATGAAAGAGGTTATGAAGAAAGAGATTTTTAAGTTGTTGGATGCAGGTATCATATTTCCCATATCGGATAGCAAGTGGGTGAGCCCGGTGCATGTTGTTCTGAAGAAAGGAGGGATGATTGTTGTGACGAATAAGAACAATGAGTTGATTCCATCTAGGACCGTTACGGGCTGGAGGATGTGAATTGATTATAGGAAGTTGAACGTGGGCACTCGGAAGAACCACTTCCCGCTTCCCTTCATCGACCAAATGCTCGAAGGGTTAGCACGACACTCCCATTTTTACTATATAGATGGTCATAGTGGCTTCTTTTAGATTCCTATCCATCCGGATGATCAAGAGAAGACCACTTTCACTTGTCCTTGGGTGACATTCGCTTATAGGAGGATGCCATTCGGATTGTGTAACGCACCTACTACCATTGATCATTGTATGATGGCTATCTTTTCCGAGTACATTGAGGAGATCATGGAGGTGTTCATGGATGATTTTTCGGTATATGGTTTCTCTTTTGATAACTATTTGGCTAACCTTTCTCTAGTGCTACACTTCTTGGCTCCCCACCATCAATGCAAAAGCTGTTGTGAAGACACTAATCTTGTTCTGAATTGGGAGAAGTGTCACTTTATGGTTAGCGAAGGAGTCGTTCTGGACACCTCGTTTCCAACCGAGGTATTGAGGTCGATCGAGCTAAGATCGAGACTATTGAGAAACTTTCTCCCCCTTGTCCTGTTAAGGTTGTGCGGAGTTTTCTCGGGCATGCAGGTTTCTACAATTCATCAAGGATTTCTCTAAAATCTCTAAACCGCTCACTAATCTTTTGAATAAGGATGGTGTTTTTGAGTTTTTGCAGGAATGCCTTGATGCTATTTACAAGATACAGGAAGCGCTGATTACCGCTCCCATCATTCAACCTCCCGATTGACCTTGCCCTTTAGGATCATGTGTGATGCAAGTGATGTGGCCGTAGGAGCGGTAATAGGACAAAAGAAGGATGGACGGACCAACGCCATTTACTATGCTAGCAAGATGCTAGATGAAGCTCAACTGAACTACGCCACCATCGAAAAGGAGCTTTAGGTAGTTGTATATGCTTTTGATAAATTTCGCTCTTACTTAGTGGGAGCGAAAGTTATTGTTTACACTGACCATGCAGCTATTCGTTACCTGCTTGCTAAGAAGGATGCAAAGCCACGCCTCATTCATTGGATTCTCTTGCTTCAAGAGTTTGACCTAGAGATTTGCGATTTGAAGGGATTTAAGAATTCTATTGCGGATCACCTCAGCCGGCTACCTTCCACCTCGCTCGAAAAGGTTGACCTACCCATTGACGATTCGTTTCCTGATAAGCAACTGCATTTTTTGGAATGTTGGATGGAATCCTTTGTTTCACCCCATGATGAAGATGAAATATGGGATAAGGACACCTTTCAGCACGTTTGAGGATGGCGTACAGTCCAACTAAGCGACCATAAACCAAGCGCTTTTTGGGAGGCAACCTAAGGTTTTGATTTCATTTCCCTTTTTCTAGCTTAGTTTTAGATAGTTTGCTTCACTTTGTTTTTGCGTCCTCTAGACGGGAACCAGGTACTTTCAAAGGAAGAATTGCAACTCAGGAGCTACACTGGAAGGACAGAAGTTCGAGAATTTGAGATGACGGAGCTTGACTGAGACACATCTCGGTTGCTGTCACAGCACCTCGATGAAGATGTTCTTCGTCAACCGAGGCGACTAGGCCTGACACCTCGGTTCGCTCGGGACCACCTCAAACGAGGTATAATCAAATTTAGCAAGGGGTATAAAAGGCGCGACGGTTTCTCACTCTTCACACTTTTCCCTCTCTACCCCGACCTCGACCGCGGCGGCCTCCAACTCCCCAGTTCTCGATTCTTACGTTTCTTGGCTCGATTTTACCGGAGGAAGCAAGAGATTCAGTTTCCAAGCATCAAACAGCAAGGAAAACGTATCAATCTACAGAATTTGGAGTATATCATTCCAAACCCTAACTCCTTCCTTCTTTTACCGATTTTGAGCAAATCTGGCTTTGGTTGCCACTGATTGTTGTTGAAAAAGATATAAGTACCCCTTAGGAAGAATTTGGTAGTGATTTGGGGGAAAATAACTTACAGATTCAGAGAGTGCGATTGAACAACAGTTAGCCTAAGTCCAGTCGATTGTGTCTCGACCGAGGTGTTCTTAGAGAAACCGAGGTGTTCTTCATCATAAAAAAAGAGCAACAGATCTAATCGTCAGTTGGCCTTGAGGGACATGTCTAGGAGTTTCCATTAGTCTTCCCCTTCCCCTGCTTCTCAGTTTTCCATTCTGGTGATCCACGAGCGACACCGGACGAATTATGATCGTATTTGCGGGCGTCCGATCGTTGCCCCGTGCTTCCTTCACGTTGATGCCTTCGAGTGCCTCCATGTGGTTGAGGACTTGATGAAGATGATCTCGATGGTTGGGCTGGAGGACTTCATGGATATTAGAGCGCCGGCCTTTTTGGAGCCGACGATGGAGTTTGTCAGCTCAATGACATACGTGCCGGAGCACAATGGAACTAAGTACCGGCTGTTGAAGAGGAACTATTCCTATGGGTTAGTTTAGGGAGTTTTTCGGCTTCCCTACACCTACAGTGACAAATTTTTCTTTCCCGAGCAGTTGCTCGGAGTTTCAAGGGCGAGATAGCCCATATGACTAACCATAGTGACAACTGGAGGCCTGGAGATTCCCGGGAGTGTATTATTTTTCATCTTGCTTTCCGCCTTGCTCACAGGATCTTCAGTGAGACACTTCTGGCGCGTACTGAGACGCTCCAAAAGATCCGTCTGGGGGAGCTGCTGAGTCTTTGTTGTATGGTGACTAGCGGAGTGTCGGACTTTGTTGCCATGCTGGTAGATGATTTACACAGGATCAAGGGCAAGTCAAAGGGCGATATCTGTTGTGGTGGGTTGGTGACCCACATCGCCACTTCTATGGGCTTGGATTTATCTAGTTGTACACTGGTGGCGGTTGCAAAGCCGCTGGGATTGCACGAGATAATCACGAGACATATTCTTGTTCCTCGTGGCCTTGGCACGCCTTACGTTGCTATGCCATGGGAGATGACTGCACCACAGGGGATTATGTAGTCATCCATGTTTTCTGTGTTTGACCGTCAGTTCTAGTCTCCTGCTTGGTTTCCTTACATGAAGGATGCTAGAGATGCAACCGACGATGATAATGATGATGAGGGGTATGATGGAGGAGCGGCCATGGAGACCGGTACTGATACCGGCGGCCCTAGTGCTCCCGTTGTCGACCTTGATGATGAGGCGATAGAGGAGGAGAGAGCAGCACCGCCTCCACCTTAGCGCAGATCCCGGCGCCGTAGAGATCCCGAGGCTCACAAACGGATTGATGATCTCACTAACTATATTATAGATGCATATGCAGCCCCGAAAATATACATTCATGAGCGCTTCGCTGAGGAGCGCAGACATATCGAGGGATGGACGCATCAGATGTTGGAGAGCCAACACTTCACTAGACGGATGATGGAGATCCAGCATTAGCAGGTTATGGGCTATCCTTTCGACCCGTTCCAGTATCTCAACATTCCACGTCCACCACCTCCATCTAACGAGGATTAGAGCTTAATGGATTTCTTTCTTTATTTATTATGTAGTTCAGCTATGTTCGGTGAGTTTTCTGATTCTTTAGACTTATATTTGACCCGTTGGGACAATGTGTCCCAAGTATGGGGTATTTGGATGTATTACTTGACTTATGTGTGTATGGTTTGTATGACTCCTGGAAATTATGATCTTATTCTGTTTTACTTGGCTCTATGTGTTTATGTGTCATTACATTCATACATACAGGTTTTTGTTTGAGAAAAACGTTGAAAACTGGTTTGAAAAAAAAATCTATTACCTCGACCGAGACATTCATGGCCGATCAAGGATGAACACCTCGGATGGCGCCAGAACACCTCGACTAAGATGAGTTTTTAACTAAAAGGTTTTTGAAACGTTTTGTGCTTCTTCTCTAGATATGACCTCAATGATGATTCTGTTTGCACGTTGATTTTGAAATCTTTATATGCTCGAAAGGTTTTATGATATGTTTAAGTTGCAAAATGCTTTGTTTGAAGTTTTAGCATGTTTAATACTTTGTTTTTATCAAAATTATGTTGGATTTGAAGGTTGATACGACATGATAAGCTCTATAACATTCTTCGTGGGATGATTAAGGCAATTCATTCTCTTCTCTTCTTCTTCTTGACCATGCTTTAGCCCGTCATATACATATTTGCCTCCCTTTACCTATCCGGGAATTTGGAAGCAAGTGAAGTGAATTTGAGATGTTGGATGAAAGTGTTAGAAAGAAACAATTAGGTTTGGGGAAGTCAATCATGATGATGAGTAATTCGGCACCATTCACATAGCCGGGTGTTTGTGTCTTGCCAAAGTCGGATTGAGCGATATTCCTAACGGGTCATGGTATGTGCATCAAGGGTTTGAGGCATCTCGAGAAATTGATGATTGTTGATCTCCTAGGCTTCGGTTAATGCGCACCCCTGTCCATATTGCCAAAAAAAAGTGAAAATAAGCAAAGCTTATTGGTGGAAGATGTTGTGATTCAAAGAAAGTGAAGAAAAGATCCTATTCCCGGATTCTAGCACCACATTACCCTATATGCATCCCACCCTGACACGTTTCTTGACCTCTTTTGGAAGCCCTTGAGACCTCTAGCTTGTTGATAGACTTGGTGGTTTAAGCTGGATTATACATGATTGATTTCGATAAATATGATTTATTATTGCATTCTATGATTTTATGCAAAGAAGAACAACTTTCTTATATTTATAAAATGTTTTGATCATGTTTTGATTTTATGTTCCATGAAGCATTCTCTTAGGGTGATCTATGAGTGGAGCACACCATCAAAAGGTTTTGAAATAATTTTACATTGATCTTTCTAACTTATAATCCATTCTATATTGTATCTAAGATTTGGAACATGCTTGGGGACAAGAAAGGGACAAATATGGGGTATTTTGATAGCATGTATTATAGTCTATATTTTGGGATTGGTTTAGACGTTTTATCTTTATATATCAGCATATATGGATGTATATTCTTCGATTATATTGTTGTTTTATCTACCTTTGCGGGAATCGAGGTCTACACCTAGTTTCGTTGTAATTGTAGGGAAAATGGAACGTTTTGGACAGAAATGGAACTAAGGAAGCTAGAGAGTCATTGGAACTACATTCTGCAGAAGTGAAGAGTTATAAGAAGATCTTAGGAGGCATGAAAACGATTTAGAAGATTAATTTTGGAACAGATTAGAGAGATTTACATTCAGTTGAGACTCACCTCTGTCAGCTACAGTACCACCTCGACCGAGGTGATCTTGAGGAGCGTCTAGACCGAGGCGAATTGATGACGGGACAACGAGATCTTTATTTTTGGCTGAGATCTTCTAATTTTGGAAAGTGAATATCACATATTTTTGGCTGGATTTCTGGAAGGAAGATAATATTATTGCCTGATATAATTTGGAAGATATGGATATATTTTCTAGGAAACTACCTTTTTAAAATATTTTATCGTTGGAAGATAATTCTCCTATATGAAGGGTTGGATTTTCTGCAATTCAACCATCTTCGGATCAACGATTTTTTGGAGGATTTACTGAAGAGTTTTGCAGGAAGTGGAAGGAAGTTTTAAATATTGAAGTTCAACGAAGGAAGGAATCAAGTTGAAGTCCGCTTTGAAGGTGTTTGTAAGATTTTCTTGTTGGTTTGGTTTTGTGTCTTTTTTGATTTGTGATTGAGGAACGATGTTTGTTCTTTGTTTGATTCATTCAGTTATTGAGACCTTTGCCTTAAGGTTTTCTTGTTTGAATATTGATTCCTTTATTATATTTTTGATTATTGTTTTCATGATAATTATTTGCTAAGTTCTTTATGCGATTCTAGGGTGATTGGCAGAAAGTTGTGGGAAAGACGATGAAAGAATGAGCCTTTACCCCAATGGACCCTGAAAACTCGAGCCTTTACCTTAACCGTAGAACACCTTGGTCAGTCATTGAGCATATTGTTCGGGATGGAATTTAACTGCACGAGGTGAACCTTTTCTGAACCTTATATGAGTTAAGAGTTTCAATTTGCCAAATCCTATCCTTGTTATACCTTTCCTAGTTCAACGCAAGCCTAGGATGAGACTTACCCGGTGATTCCTTTGTGTGTTTACCCAAGATCATGAGTGTAGGTAATAATGGTTTATCCTTTTTTGGGGTTTGAGTGTGCCTTCATCCCATCTTTGAGAGTTAGCCTGAGACTTACCCGGTAAAGGTCAATTCTATTCCCTTGGGTTGTGCGTTTATTTGAGATTTTATTTCATTTCCTAAGTACCGTGAGACTTACCCGGTAAAAGGAGCTTGAGTTTGGGATAGTGAGTAGTGAGACTTACCCGGTAAAAGCATCCAATTGTGGTTCTGACTCAAGATTTCTTGAGTCAGAACCACAATTGGATGTTTTAATCTCTAGAATCCGCATTTTCTTTATCTGAATTTTATATCATCTTTGATTTCTTTAATTTCCGCTAGTAGTTATTTGACAACCTGAATTACCGTACTTTGTTTCACCATAGGCCCTATGATCGACCCTTGGAATATTTTCTTTTAGAGAAAATTATCTAAACAGTACCCCATCTTTCGGCCTGACTAAACTTTAGTACCCCATCCTTTTAACTATCAGAACGGTATCCCATCTACTGACCCCGACCGAAGATTAGTGTATACAGCACTGTTCACACGTTAAATCTGAAGAACGGCGTTAATTATCAAGGGCAAAATTGTCCACTCCAAAATAAACCCTAATTTCTCTCTCCTTTCTCCTTTCTCCCCATTCTCTCTCAAATCTGTGTTCTTCCACCATGAAATTCACATCTAGAACATCATTTCTCCCCATTCTCTCTCAAATCTCTGAGCAGCAGCAGTGTGGTGCTATGAAATTCCATGAAATTCCATTCGGTCTTGATGGATAGCAAATCAATAATACTCAGTGATTTCCAAAAACAAAAAGAGAGAAAATAAACCTTGTCATGAGTATAGATTTGGAAATGAAGCTCCTGATCCTGCTGTTTCTCCCTACCATGGCGGCTACCAAGAGCAATTATACAAATTGCAGCAATAGCAAATGCAAAAGTGCAAAGAGCTCCAATTTCAGTCATTCCTTTCTTCCATATGTTTAATCCGCCCTCTTTCTCATCACCGTCATCCAATTTCTCATTACAACCATCAAATTCAACCTCTTTCTCCTGTATTTGAGGAACGCCCAATTCAACTTTCTGCGAGTCCAATTTCATGTCGGCATTGCCCCTAACTGGATAAGTTCATCCTATGTAACCTTGGTAACCCAAGGTTTTACAGTGATAAGGCACATTTGCAGCCTCCAGCATTTTGGCAAGCTCAAACTGAACCTGAATCTCCCTCACAACCTCAAAGACATTCCTAAAACCGCCACCAGCCGTTCCACCATTCAAAGCTCCCACATTTGCTCCTCCTCTGATCTCGGACCTTCTTCTGCAACAACCACCTCCATTTGAATGCTCTTGCCGCCTCCCAACGGCTTTTGCTGGTGCGAAATAGAAGAAGTCGGATTCTTCTTCATGAAATTCGTCTGCACATTACCAGTAGCGTCAACCTCCGTATCCGAATCCAACTCGAAATGGATATGAGAATCCAAACTCGAGTCCAGAAGGTGATGATTACGATGACCCGACCCCATTTCAAACGAAGAGCCCGGGGGTAGAGATGGTGCCCCGAATACTTATCGTCTTCGATTTTCCGGTCTTGAAGAAGATTTAGTACAGAAGATGGAGATCCGGCGACACTACCTCAACTATTTAAAAGATCAGGGGCAAAATCAAAATCTCAGGCCAAAAGATTTGATTTTGGGATCTTCTTGCCATGGAAATTAAAGGGTTTTATTATTTTAATTTTAGAAAATTGGGGGTTAGGGTTTGTGTGGAGTTAGACAATTTTGCCCCTGAGATTTTAAACGGATCTGTGAATTTAACGGATGAACAGTAACTTATGTATTAAACTTTGGTCGGGCTCAATAGTTGAGATACCGTTCTGATAGTTTAAACGACGGGGTACTAAAGTTTAGTCAGCCCAAAAGATGAGGTACTGTTTCGATAATTTTCTCTTTGCTTTTATTACAATTGATCCGTACACTCCGGGTTTGCATATTGTTAAAGCATACTTCTTGGGTTATAGATATTAAAGCTTGGACACACCTTTTTGAGCGAACAACAATCGATGCATGGTAGTTGTTGTTGTATGAGAACTCAACCAATGAGAGGTAATCTAACCATCCCTGTCCCCAATCCAACACACAAGCTCGCAGCATGTCCTCCAGTATCTGAATGGTCCTCTCTGACTGACCATCTGTCTAAGGATGGAACGCAATCATGAAATGCAAACTCGTCCCCAAAGTAGTCTGAATCTCAAGGTAAATTGTTCATCCCGATCTGCGACGATCGTCCTCGGTAGACCATGGAGTCTCACTATCAGCCTAGTGAACTCCTTAGCCAACCTGCTCACTTGCCACATCTCCCTAATAGGGATGAAACGTGCAATCTTCATCAGTTTGTCAACCACAACCTAGATAGCATCAAAGCTCATGTTGAACTTCAATCCTGTCACAAAATCCACGGAGATGTCCTCCCACTTCCATTGTGGTACTAGCAGTGGATGGATCTCTCCTCCCGGTCTGCAATGCTCTATCTTGACCTGGTGACAGGTCGCACAAGGAGCACAAATCTAACGACATTGGGCTTCAACCCTTCCCACCAGTATGAGCATCTCACATCATGATACATCTTACTCGCACCTAGGTGTACTGAGTAAGGTGTGGAGTGAGCCTCCTACAAAATCCTCTGTCTCATATCCACATATGTGGGTACACAAACGCGGTCGCAGCGGCTCATCACTCCATCTGCTCCTATGGAGTAATATGGTGCCTCACCACGAGGCATCCTATCTTGTATCCTCATCAATGTCGGATTGGTTCCCTTCTTCTATTAGATCTCACCCAACAGATTAGGTAAAATGTCTAAGGTACTCAACTGGGCATCCTCATCAGGAGACTAGATGTCAATCTCTAGCCAAGCTAGATCCCTTTGTAGGTGAGGCTATACTGCAATTTTGCACTCACCTTCTCTCGAGACGTCTTTTTATTTAGGGCATCGGCAATAACATTTGCCTTCCTTCGATGGTACAGAATCTCAATGTTAAAGTCCTTGATCAGCTCAAGCCATCTACGCTGGAGGTTAGTCAATTCTCGATCCGTGAAAATATACTTTAGACTCTTATGGTATGTGAAGATCTGACATGTAGCACCATACAACTAATGTCTCCAGATCTTCAATGCATGAACTACAACTGCCAACACCAGATCATGAGTCGGGTAGTTCTCCTCATATGTCTTTTGTTGTCTAGGCGCATTTGCAATCACTTTGCCACACTACAACAAAACACATCCCAAGCCTAGCTTAGATACATCATTGTAGACAACAAAATCCTATGTGCCCTCCGGCTGCGCTAAGATAGGAGCGGAAGTCAAACAACTCTTCAGCTCCTCAAAACTTTGAGTACACGACTCAAACTATACAAATTGGGTAGTCTTCCTCAACAGGCTGGTATGTGGACGGGCAATCATAGAGAATCCCTCAACAAGTTGTCGGTAATAGCTGGCTAGGCCAAGAAAGCTGCGTACTTTCTTGACGTTCGTCGGTGTCGTTCATGCTATAATTGACTCAATCTTCGCTGGATCAACCTTGATCCCTTCGGCGGAGTCAACATTACCTAGAAATGCTACCTCTGGCATCAAGAACTCACACTTAGAGAACTTGGCGTACAATTCTCTATCCCTCAGAACTCGCATCACTATTCTTAGATGTCCTGCATACTCCTCTCTGCTACGTGAGTACACCAGGATATCGTCTATGAAGACCACCACAAACTGATCGAGGAAGTCGATGAATATACCATTCATCAACTCCATAAAGATGGCGGACTCATTCGTGAGCTCGAATGGCATCACTACAAACTCATAGTGGCCATATTGAGTCCGAAATGCCGTCCTATACACATCCTCCTCTCTCACCCTCAACTGGTGATATCTTGAGCGCAAGTCAATCCTAGAGAATACAGTCGCTCCCTGAAGCTGATCTAGCAAGTCATCAATGCGAGGCAGTGGATACTTGTTCTTGATGGTCACCTTGTTTGCCTCTATGTAGTCGATGCACAATCTCAACGATCCGTCCTTCTTCCGCACGAACAGGATGGGTGCTCCCCATGGGGATACGCAAGGGCAGATCAAGACCTTCTCAACCAAGTCCTCGAGTTGCTTCTTCATCTCTAACAACTCGACAAGCGCCATACAGTATGGGGCCTTCGAGATCGTTCTCGTACCTGGCTCCAACTCGATACCAAAGTCTACGCTCCTCTAAGCCGGCAAACTGGATGGCTCAGCAAATACATCCAGAAAATTGCAGACCAGTGGGATGTCCTTTAATGCTGGACTCTCGCCCTCCTTAATGGCGTAACACCAAAAGGTATCACAACCCTATGTGATCAATCTCGCTGCTCGTACTGCACTAATAACAATACCAGTCTTCCTAAGGTCCCAACATCAAAAGACCTCTATGTGGCCCAACTCGGTAGAGACCGTCACAATCCTCCTCTTGACATCTAACACAACATGATGTTTATCCATCCAATCCATAACAAGAATGACTTCCTCATGCACCAATGGCATGACATAGAATTCCACAACCAAATCGAGGTTTCCTAAATGTATAGGACAACCGTGTACCTCTCGGGCACCTCTAACCTAACCCCCATCTGGTAACCCTATCAACAAAGTTATACCCTCTACTATATCTAGGGTCAGTCTATCTTCACATGCATCAGATATGAAAGAGTGTGTAGCACCCGTATCCAACCAAACTCTAACAGGTGAACCATGAATCAAAATGGTACTTGCAACTACTGGTGTTGGCGGCTCCTTAACACTCCTTGTTACGCTAGAAATGTTCCACGCAAAAGCCTTACAATTTATAACTCGATATATTCTCCTAGCTCCTAGCGAACCCACAGTGTATGGATCGTTTTGTAGAAAGGATAGTACTCCGATGTCGAACACGAAGACTAAGGAGAAATCAAATCATACAAGTGATCATGGATAGTGCAAATCTAGTCTAAGAAAAGAGAAAGGAATAAAGAAATGAAAATCATGATATTTTGGTTGGGTTTTTGTGGTGATCAATCAAGGATCACAATCATGCAATGGTTATAAATCAAACTAATAACAACACTAAACCACACAAACACAAGGTATGAGATCAAAGTGAGAAAAGCGGATTCTAGAGATCAAGATTTCCGGTTATGTCATTGGACTCAAGCTTCTAAAGATCTAAGGACAAGGCTCCGGTGTTGGGAAATGGTGTTTCTCTAATGGAAGCAATTACCGGGTAAGTCTAATGCTCCACTAATCCCGCACCAAACTCCTATTACCGGATAAGTCTCAAGGAGCTAAGGTTGGGAATCTTACACAAACCGGACACTACTTAAGGGGCAAACCTCTCCTTACCGGGTAGTTCTCAGAAAAGGCAAGTCTCAAGCAACAATCCTAGCACTCAGTCCAATAGCGGCTTGTGAGGCTCACTACTACCTAGAGTTTATCATCTTCGGTATCTAAGATCGGGAATCACCGGGTAAGTCTCTTCCCTCACTTAGTTTGCTAGCATTATGTCACCCTAAGCTATATTAGCTTAACAAACACTAGGGGGGTGTATTAAATCCAGACTTTTAAAGATTTGGACTGATTCTTAATAATCATAGGATTTGCAAATTATGTGGGATATTTTAATTCTATATAGAGTCAATACAGATTTTATGAAAATTTTATGTGTTGGGGGAAGATTTCTATGGAGTTTAGGTATGAATAAAAGTAATGAAGAATCCTACAAAATCAATGAAATAATAGATTCTTTTAAAATCCACAAACTTTTAAATACCATAGAAATTTTATGGAAAATTTTAAATCCTAATTGAATACCTAAAGATTTATATGGACTTTTAAAAATCTATATTCAATACCCATAGACTTTTAAACTCCAAAAAATTCCACTAAACTCTTAATTGAATACACCCCCCTAGAATTTCAACAACCTACAATCCTAACATGCAGATTCATCAATTAAAGAGCAACAAAGAGAAAAATCGGGTGGATCATCAGGTAAATCGGTCGATCTGGCTGAAGAATAGGTCGATTTTTCTGTCTGGGTTAGGTTTTGTGCATACAAATAATCCTAAACTACCATAAAAGTCCAATCTATCATCACCCAAGCCATAACCATCAATCCATCACCCAAGAATCACAATAACTTAGCCAATAACATGCATTTCAAGATCTAAAATTATCATACAACCATACATGGTTTTCATAGCTAGATGGTGAAAGAAAAGCAAGTAAAAGGAAGAAATCTTAGCTGAATATGAGTTTGAACAAGACTTACAACCCTTCAAAAGAAGATCCAAATCGTTCCTTACAACACTTGCAAAGGTTTGTCCAAAAAGTCTCTCAAAATCACTCAAATTCACTCCAACTTTCACTGTAGATCTAAGTTTAGATGATGTTCTTCTCCTCTCAAATGAGAGTTTTTTTCTTTCTTCTCCAAGTCTCCCAACAACAATGGAACCCCTTGCAAAAGTTCCAGGCTGCACATCCAAAGGCACACTCCAACAAGCAAAAGCAAAGGTCGGAAATAGATAAAATGAGGCAAGTGTCAAAAGCTTTCAGGTGCCAAAAAATCAACCCAACCTGAAGGAAATCGACCGATTTTCCTGAGTGTTAGGTCGATTTTCTTCAGCAGAAGTTTCTTATGATCATCTAGCCATGAGTTGCTCCAAGTCTTGCACCAATAAGGGTCCTTGTGTCCTTCTTTACTCCAATTATATTCCTTCAAAGACTTGGATATGTACAACCATGAGGCTTGACCTTCGAATGTATCAATTAATGTCCAAAATATCCCCGAAATACCTACAAAACCGGCAAAAGCTCGTGTAGACGTCTTTTCTAGCAATGTGACTCAATTAAGCAATAAACGTCACGAACTAACGTCAATCATGCATGGATGAAGGCAAAAACTACCTAAATGTATGCCTAAACTAACTTCATAAAACATGTCATCAAAATACCCCATACTTGCCACTTGCTTGTCCCCAAGCAAGGTTCAAACCTAAGCTACAAGATGGCATGAGCTATGAATGCGGAAAAACGAAAATCTTTTTGCAATTGTGCTTCTAGTCATAGATCACCTTCAAAGTGATGTTCATTGGCAAAGGATGAACAAATGTGTATCAAAAGAAAAAAAATGCACGGAAAGACAATCACACTTAACTCGAAATTACATATGCAAAGTAAATCGAGAATGTCTAGATGATCATGAAGATATCAAATCTAAATCACTTAAGTCAAAACACATGTGCCAAGAAACGTGTTGATAGTGGGCATTTTCAGGTCATGTGATGCTAATCCGGGAAAGGAAATAACCCCACAACTTCATTTTTGTTCAACTCCACCATAAGTGTATATTTTCTCCATCTTTTTCTTTTCTTTCTTTTCTTTTTTTTTCAATTATTTTTGAGACAATGGCATTGGTGAACAAAAGCCTAAACCTTGGTGATTAGCTGTCCTCGGGGTTTTTCCGAGGTTCCTCACACCGGGAACACATACCAAGGCTCGTTAGGACTATTGGTTAATCCGACTTTGGCAAGACACAAACACCCGATTATGTGAATGGTGCCGAGTTACTCGTCATCAAAACCAACGTCCCCAAACCTATATTTGTTTTTTCTACACTTTATCAACACATTCAGCACTTTATTCACAACATTCATGCACTTCCTTCAACACCCCACACTAGTTTTTCATACACAACACACTATCATGCTCCTATTCCCGGATGGGTAAAAAGAGGTCAAAATTTTAATCAAGTGAGGTGCTTCGAACGACATGATCAAGATGAGAAGAAGAGAGAAATGATTGCCTTAATCATTCCTAGATGATGTGTAAGAACTAGCTTGCGATTTCGATAATCAATTCTCAATCCAACCTAGACAACAATCTTCATCACAATTCATACATGGAACTCAAGAGAAGTATTCAAGTCCACATATGCATAAATTCATTCAACACACAAGGCCATCCGTAGCAAATTCACAAAACAAGATCATCATAAGGTTCATATCCATACTTAGAAGCACAAAATTTTTAAAAATTTTCAGATTTTTTTAGGAATTTTTGAGATAAATATGTACAATGCAAAACATAATGAAAGATGTGGCAATAATATGAAACTATCCTAGATGCAATCATGCAAATGATTATGAAAACCCCACCTCATACTTAAAACGACATTGTCCCAATGTGAGAGTTAAACAAAGAGTGAATGAAACTCTCACAATGTAAAAATGGTGATGCTTTAGTATTTCGGTTCTCATCGAATGATGATGGTGGATGATCAATCAAGGATTGTAGAGAGCATCTTGATATTCATTATGGTGTCGGAACCCGCGCTTGGCACCGCAAGCCGTCCAAAGTCCACGTCCGCTCCACCCATGCTTTCTTCCTTGTCCATGTGCTCGGATCTTGTACCTTCTTCTCAACAGTTTCATGAGGTTTTCACATGACCTCCAACATCTTATCACACATGACAACAACAAGATCTAGCACCCAAAAACACAAAAGAAAAAAAAAGCATACCAAGAACAAAATCAAACAAAAACAATAAAAATAAAAGGGAAAGATATGTACCCTTGGGTTGCCTCCCAAGAAGCACTCTTTTAAGGTCATTAGCTTGACCAATTTCAGGAGCGTTTCACTCGAGATGAAGTGGGGCAATCACTTCCACCGGAGCTTCCGGGATGTACTTCTTCAAACGGTGCCCATTCAACTTAAAGTTACCACAATGATCTCTTCCTATCTCCACCGCCCCATGAGGAAAGATCTTCCTCACTGCATAAGGACCCGTCCATCTTCACTTGAGCTTTCCGGGGAAGAGCCACAACCTTGAGTTGAAGAGAAGCAATAAGTCACCTTCGCTCAACTCCTTTGGGATGAGACGTTTGTCATGCCACCGCTTGGTCCTTTCTTTGTAAATCCGGGCATTTTCATAAGCATCTAACCGGATCTCTTCAAGTGCATTCATGTCAAGTAACATCTTCTCACCGGCTTCCTTGAGGTCGAAACTCAGCCACCGTATTGCCCAATATGCCCTATGCTCCATCTCCACCGGAAGGTGGCAAGACTTGCCATAAACTAGCTTGTGGGGAGTGGTGTCAATTGGTGTCTTGAAGGCGGTTCTATATGCCCACAAAGCATCATCAAGCTTCATAGCCCAATCTTTTCTCGTCCTAGAAACCGTTTTCTCAAGTATTCCTTTTATCTCCCGGTTGGAGATCTCAACTTGGCCACAAGTTTGGGGGTGGTAAGGTGTGTCCACCTTATGAGTCACCTCATACTTAGCCAAAAATGTCCCAAAGCTCCTATTGGTCAAATGCTTCCCTCCATCACTTATGATCACTCTTGGTGTTCCAAACCTAGGGAAGATGACTCGGTTGAAGAACAACACCACTACTTTGGCATCGTTTGTGGGAGAGGTGATTGCTTCCACCCACCTTGACACATAGTCCACCGCCAAGAGAATGTAGAGGATGCCACATGAAGAGGGGAATGGCCCCATGAAGTCCACACCCCAAACGTCAAAGACCTCAACCTCTTGGATATTATTCAAGGGCATCTCGTTCCTTCTTTAGACAAATTAGGCCAATAAAAACCGGATTGCAATACCTTTGCACACGTTTTGTTTGAGCTAGCGTGGCCTCCACATGGCAAGGAATGGCAATGGCGGATCACACTCTCCATCTCATCCTCCGGGATACACCTCCTAAAGACTCCATCCGGTCCTCTCTTGAACAAGAGAGGCACACTCCAATAATAATGCCTCACATCTTTGAAAAACCTTTTCCTTTGGGCATATGACAAACCCGAAGGCACCTCTTCACGCACAAGATAATTTACTTTATCCGCATACCATGGCTCACTCCCTATGGACACTTGAAGCAAGCACTCCTCCATCACTTGCAATTGCTCATCCTAGAATAAGTCATTAATTGGGATCTCATCTCTCTCAACTTCCAATGGTGGTAGCCTACTAAGGTGGTCCGCTACTGAATTTTCGGAACCATTCTTGTCCCGAATCTCCAAGTCGAATTTATGGAGGAGAAGGATCCACCGAATGAGCCTAGACATGGCATCTTTCTTTGTGAGGACATAACGGATCTCAGCATGATACGTGTACACAATAACCTTTGCTCCAACAAGATACGAGCGGAACTTCTCAAAGGCATAAACCACCACTAGCAACTCTTTCTCAGTTGTGGCATAGTTAAGTTGCGCATCATCTAGCATCTTGCTAGCGTAGTAGATGGCATGTGTAAGTCCATCATTGTTTTGTCCTAAAACAGGCCCAACATCCACATCACTCGCATCAGACATTACTTCAAATGGTAAGCTCCAATCCGGAGGTTGCATGATAGGGGCGGAGACCAAAGCATCTTCAACCTACAAAATGCTTCAAGACAATCTTTGGAGAAATCAAACTCAACATCTTTCATTAGTAGGTTAGTGTGAGGCTTAGAAATTTTAGAGAAATCTTATACAAACCTCCGGTAAAAACCGGCATGCCCTAAGAAACTCCTTACCCCTTTCACCGAGGTAGGTTGTGGCAACTTCTCTGTCAATACTATCTTTGCTCTATCAACCTCGATGCCTCGGTGGGAAACCAAGTGTCCCAACACTATCCTTTCACTAACCATGAAGTGACATTTCTCCCAATTTAACATAAGGTTAGTTTCCTCACATCTCTTCAACACCAAAGACAAGTTAGCCAAGGAATTATCAAATGAAGAGCCATACACCAAAAAATCATCCATAAACACCTCCATAATGTTCTCAATATATTCAGAATAGATAGCCATCATACACCTTTGAAACGTGGCGGGTACATTACACAACCCAAATGGCATCTTCCTATAAGCAAATGTTCCCCAAGGACAAGTAAATGTGGTTTTCTCTTGGTCATCCGGGTGAATCGGGATTTGAAAGAACCCGCTATATCCATCAAGGTAACAAAAATGTGAATGTTGAGCTAATCTTTCTAGCATTTGATCAATAAAGGGGAGAGGGAAGTGATCTTTCCTAGAGGCCACATTAAGTTTCCTATAGTCAATACACATTCTCCACCCCGTAACCATCCTAGTAGGGACGAGTTCATTGTTCTCATTAGTTACTACGGTCATACCATCATTCTTAGAAACCACATGTACGGGACTAAACCATTTAATATCCGAAATCGGGAAAATGATTCCCGCATCTAGAAACTTAAGGATCTCTTTCTTTACTACCTCTTTCATTATAGGATTCAATCTTCTTTGATGTTTAATAAAGGGTTTATGGTCATCTTCCATCAATATCTTATGCATGCAAAAAGAGGGCTTAATGCCAACAAGGTCATCAATGGTGTATCCTATTGCGTTTCTATGCAATTTAAATCCAGTCAACAATCTATCAAGCTCATCATCATTGAGAGATGCATTCACAATCACCGGATAAGTAGAATTTCATCCAAGGAAAGCATACTTTAAATGAGAAGGAAGAGGCTTTAGATCAAGTTTAGGAGGACCTTTATCGGTTGGAGATGATCCATACAATGTAGGTTGAGATGATTCCAAAGTCATGGAAGCCTCACCTAAGTCCGTTGATGATTGCTCACAAACACTTGGATGATGCTCAAAAGAATCAGGAAAATCGACCCCCTGTGAAGAAAATCGGTCGATCTGAGGGTCGATTTCAGCTACGGCATTTGCAAAATCGGATGAAAATTCAGAATTAATGCTGAAATCGGCCGATTTTTTGCCCTGTGGTCCGATTTTTCTACAAGAATTTTTCCCTTCTCCTAGTACTTCAAATGCAACATTTGGTAGCTCTTCCAATGCATCCAAAACCTTGATCACTTCATTTCTACTCTCCTCAACTCCTTCCTCCATCAAACTCAAGCTAAGAACCTTCTCAAGTGGATCCTTGATCAAGATCGAGCTCACAACTTCTCTAGACTCCTCTTCCTCAACAATGTTGAAGACATCTTCACCTAGGGCTGACCCCTTCACCATTATGGACAAATTAAACCTGATGTTCTCCTCTCCAATGTTGAATGAGAGGGTTTCATTTTTACAGTACACCAAGCATCTCGAGGTGGCTAAGAAAGGTCTTCCCAAAATGATTGTAACCGGGTAGTCCGTCGGTATGTCATAAACAACGTAATTGATTGGCACATAGAACTTCCAAAGCTGAACCGGTATGTCCTCTGGGATTCCCACGGGGTGAGTAATGGATCGGTCCGCCATGTAGAGGGTCATCTTGACCGGCTTTGGTTCTCCTAGCCTAACCTTTTTGCAAAGTGCGAGCGGGATTATGCTTACACTAGCACCAAGGTCACAAAGGGCTTTGTATTGTACTTCTCCCACTCCAATTAGCACACAAAAAGACCCCGGATCCCGCAGCTTAGAAGGCATCTCCTCCTTCCTGATTTGAATCAACTCGGAAGACCTCTTTGTCATTCTAACTTCTCCATACTCTTCCTACTTCCTCTTGTTGGAGAGTATCTCCTTCAAAAACTTTCCATAGGCCGGCATACCTAGATTGCATCCATGAACGGAATGTTAATATGTAATTTAGACATGAGTTCAAGGAATTACCGTAATGTTTATCCAAACGAGCTCTTGCTCGTGATTATGGGAATGGTAGTGGTGGCTTGTATGGAGTTGGTGCCACATATGTTGGCTCATCAACTTTTCTCTTGCCTCCTTTCTTGCAATGGTTCTTCTTCCACCATCACTTGTTTACCCTTTTCATTCTCCATGGGTAAGGGATCTTTCATGCTCAGCCCACTCCTTGTGGTAATGGCCAACACTTGGCTTCTTGGATTGTCCTCGGTCCTTCCGGGAAGCTTTCCCGGATCCCTTTGTGGCTCACCAGCCTTTTGGAACACTTGTGCTTCAAGCACCTTTTTAGCCTTGGAAATGGATGTCACCGTGCTCTCAAGCCCACTCAACCTCCCTAGTAATTGTTCAAACATCATTTCGGTCCTATCCTTTGTAGGTTAAACAAAACCGGGTGGAGGCTCTTGTGAAGCCTTAGGTGGTGGGGCTGCACTTGTGGAAGCGGGAGGGTTCAAGGCACCATCCAGGTTAGAATAGGAGAACCCGGGATGATTATGTAATATCCGGAATTTTTATTCCGTTTAATTTCGAATCAAATCGGACTTCGAGCCGTTGACGGTTTCCCATTCTATCTAGTATTTCTTTCTTCATAAATTTTATCATTTTATGTAGAATTTAATTCACATCAAATGATAGAATTATATCAAACCCTAATTCTTATAATCATTTATCATTTTATGTAGTATTTAATTCACATAAAATGATAGAATTATATCAAACCCTAATTCTTTTAATTAATTATAACGACGACTTTAGACGAGATCATGACAAGGCTGAGACGAGATCATGACAAGGCTGAGACGAGATCATGACAAAGTTGTGACGAGACCACGACAAAGCTGTGACAAGATCACGACAAATCTGTGACGAGATCACGACAAAGCTCAGACGAGGTCATGACGAAGCCCGACAACTTTCTGACAAGGCCATGCATGGGCTCGACAAAGTTGTGACACGTTTTGACATGGCTATGACAAAGCCTTGACAAACTTTCAGCCCACCTTTCCCCTTTTATTTCAGCCCATTTCTTTTGTTTTGCTTGCAAGGAAGCCTAGCCTAGGAGAAGCCCATGAAGCAACACAAAGTACAGCCGGCTCCTCACATTCCACGTCAGCCAACAACCACATTAAATCTCTCTCCTATCTTCTCGTTCTCCATCCAACGTAACAGCCGGATATGCAAATCTTTCCGTAGATCTCGACCCACTCCAGTCCACGCCTACTTCCATACATGTCCAAATTCACGTACAGAATAGCAATCCCTTCCCTCTCCTCGCTTCTGTCGAGCCAGCACACAGCAACAACAACGGGCCTTCAGCCTGTACGTGATCTGTGCACATCTCCCTTCAACACAGCAGCCTCACCTCTCTCACTCTTCTCGTCGATCTCCAGCCTTGTGGTGTAGCGGACTTCAAGAAGACAGATGCCCAGCCTCGCACCTTTGTCACTCCTCCCTCTAGTGTTCGCATGTACGCTGATCTACCTCTCTACCCAACCTACATCGACCTACTACCGTGTCTCATCCATCGCCTTCATCATATACAGCCAGGGGGAGACAATACCAACACTGCTGCATCGATAAGCAAAGGAGGGGCACACTCTATCGTCTCTGCAGTCACTCGACATGAAGGAGAGTGCTGAATATTCATCACACCAGCGGACAGATCCAAGAGCACATCCTATCTCCTTTCGAGTCTTGGAATCAATAAGGTAGATACCCTTGCTTCCTTGCACTTCTTTCCACACCTTTTGTGTCTAATGAATGCTCTTCATGTCTCCTAATCATGCTCAGACATCCATAGAAGAAATAGTGAAGATATAGGAGTTTTCTGAATTTTCGGAAGTGACGAGCAGTCAACTTCGAGTCCAATTTTGGGTAAGCTAGACTACTTCTTTGGGAAGAATCGGAGTTACATTTTGAGAGTTATGATGTTGCAACGTTGACTCCTCATGCAGTTTTTTTAAGTGTGTTTAATGTTGAGAAAAAACAACATGTGATGTAGTTTTGTGAGATAGTTTTGAATAGGCTTTTGATCTCTGTTGGACTTTAATTTTTGATATGATATAGTTGGAATATTGTAGTAGAACATATCAAAATTTGGAATAAATCTAGCGAGTGGTTTAGGAGGTAGGATTTTTCAAAGTTAAGACAGTGTGTTGTTTTGTCAAGTGTTTGCTGAATTTTCAGAAACGGTGTTGATCAGTCAAGTTGGAGCATACTTTTCGATGCCTTAAAGATAAGATCCACCATTCAGTATTTGGGATGTTGTTTAGTGCCATGCATAGGTTAATATGTGAAAAAGTTGGGATGAATCCAACGGTGGGACTTAGAGTTATAGAGGCTCAAAGTGGAATTGTTGTACAATTAGAAAATATACTCAGATTTTGGCTAAGTATAGAAAATTTCAAGTGTTGTAACCAACTTTGGAAATTTTTGTAAAAGTGATGGTTGAACAGTTTTAAGAAATTCTTGCTCCTAGGAGTAGATGAGATATCATAGATGATCTAGGGAATTATTTCGGAACTTTTATAAGATTATTCGAATTTTATATTTGAAGCCGAAGTTGGACCTTCACGACCTACACGAAAATAGGAAAATGGGTAAATTGCCAGTTTGTAACCAAACTCATCTGTAGGAGTTAGAATATGACTCTTTAGTCTCAAATAAAAGTTTAGGCATGAATTATGGAATTTTTGAAAGTTTCGGGATCAAGGGTAAAATGGTCATTTTACCATAAATTGGTACTGTATTAAATTCTGTTGTAATAGGATCTACTACCTTAGAAGTCTTAGACTTCTAATTACCTAGAAAGTGTGCTGACACACTTGCCTCCTTTGACAGGCAACCGAGTTATACAGTTATAGATAATTACGAGAGTCGAGATTTTATTCAGATAAGTCCAAGGACTAACTTAGCTGGCTTCTTATATGAGTGTAATGTGTATGAGTGGTGCTTGTTAGTTATGATAAACAACGAAACCGGATTAGGCCGACTTTATTATTTACGTAATTGACCCAAGTCTATGATAACGGGTCGTGACATCATCTGCCTAGCTCTTGCGAGAGTCTAGGAGGTTCCATGCGACCAGCCCAGTCAGGTAGACGGTCAGATGCATTAGTACCATTCCACGTTGGTAAACGGGGATAGGGGCGAGGTTTGGGAATCCCTCGTGTCACAAAATAAGTATCATTAGTAATAACCTATCACCTAATTAAAGAAAATAAAAGGATTGAGTGTTGCATATTGATTGTGTGTGTTGTGTGTTTGTGCTTCTACCTTTATACTTATGCATTGAGTGTTAGCTAACGGTTTTATACCGCTTGTAGATGTCTTGCAGGTTAAGATAGTGGTAGAGAGATCCGGAGGGAATGGTCAGCCGGGTCCACGTACTCATTTAGTTGGGGACGGGGATGTCTTTTGTTCTTCATATGTGTCGTTTTGGTACGTTTGCTATGTAAGGCTGATACATATTCTTCATGTATATATTGTTTAAAATTTTCAAATGTTTTAAATACTTTTGTGCCTTGTTGTAAGATCCTAGTGAAATTATTGTCAAATTAAGGTCGGGACCCATTGTGAGGTCCTAACCAATAGCTCTCCGAGTTCTCAGAATTTGGGGTGTTACAATATGGTATCAGAGCTCTAGGTTGGCAACAATGGCACTTGAAATCTTCTGAAAGACCGAATGTATAAAATAACTAGAACCCGAAAATTTTCAAAACGGATTTTTGTTTTTACACACACGCATAGTCGGGTTGTTGGGTTAGTAGTACGTCGGACCACCATCGCTCTCCGTGGAACTCTGGAACTTGGATCGATAGGAGTTAGTATATAGACTTTTTATGATGTCTCTTATTATATGTTATATACATGCCTATCCTTAGTTTGTTAGTATCCTAAAGGTTATTTTATATCCTTTACTCGTGATATCACGAAGCGATTATCGCCTCATGATAAATCAACTGCAGACTAGAAAAATCTCAAAATCGAGGCAAATGATGGAATCGGACCTTGAATTGAGTATTATACTCGGGTAGGCTACTTAGTGATCCTTACAAATCACCCAAAGAACAAGTGCATGGATGTAAAGTTGTGAAGATAATTTTTATCATAAGCACAATTAGATGATGAAGGAATTCCTGAGTCAGTTCCGTTAGAAGGTCGTACAAGGAAGTCAGGCATACGAGTCCGAGAGATGGAATTAGAAGAACCATCCAGGAGACGAGAAGATCTCCGAGTGGAGATAACAACATTAGAACAAGAACCAAGTACAACGGAGTACAACAAATATGGCGAGATAAAGGACGTTAAAATCGTGGCGAATGCCCCATAGACAATTATGGACATGAGACATCTGAAGAGATTGGGTGTCGAACCGGATATGAGGATCTGAGGTGCACAAAATGAAGACCTACAATTGAGTGTAAAAGAAAAAAGGTAGACCCCACAAGTGTGGAGAGGTTTCGACCTCCTCGAAGATATAAGAAGTTGAAAGAAATCGCGACGCCAATTTCCAAAAATGGAGGCTTGTAGCAGGGTCAACGGAGTTTCATGAAGGCGATATTACCACCAACACCGGTGAAGAAATCGGTACGGGAGAACGACCTTGCTAGACTCGAGAGTCCAGGGTAACCTGAATAATCACGGGACCTAAGCCATCAACACAGATGGTCCATGCAAAAGGAACTGCAAGTGGATGATCATTACGGCCATAAGAATTTCAAAGACGCTTGCAAGCTATCGTGGAAACTTGAAACGACTATTTATGCCAGATGAAGGACACAATCGGACTTGAGAAAGAGAGTTGTCCCAAAGGAAGCAGAAGAGTGAAAGATAAGACGAACTAAAGAAGGATAAAAGGATTAATCTAGTAGGTGATGTGCACAAAAGTTTAATACCAGTAGAGGTATAAAATTGAGATAAGTCAATTATAGACTGACCGATGTCAACCAAGGACGTGCAAGTATTGTTTGGTATTAAAGAAGGATAAAAGGATTAATTTAGCGGTTAAGAAATGTGGCTTCTGAATGCCCATTTTACGAGATAATTATGGATTAATTATCCCGATAATATTCCGAAATTTCTATTCCAATTTGGTAAGATTTGAAGACCGGAAATTATAACCGCGTTTTAATTAAATGTTTTGAATAAACTTTATTATATATATATATACATATACATACATATATATATATATATATATATATATATATATATATATATTAACTATGTAATGAAGAATGACAGGTGCCTTCTTCACTTATACATATGTATACAATACATTATAAATATATATTTATTATAAAAATAATAAAACTACACTTTACCTAGCCTAGATATATATTATATATATATATAGTGTAAAGAGGCGGCTGGCAACATTTATCTCCATCCTCCAATTTCACTTGTGTTTTACAGAGAGAGAGCCGAACAAACTGAGTAAACCTTCGACCCATACTCAACCTCCCACAAACATTCCATAGTTGATCCATTTTCAAATCCGCTTGCACCAACGAGTCCCTTATCTTGTCCTCTACATCGTGGTACAAATCTATTTTCCGTTTGTTTGCTTTTTGGTAAAGCTTCCGTTTACCGCTATCGGAACGCCGCCGGACCACCGCAAGGCATCAAATGTAAGGTTTCATACCGTGCTCTTACTCCCCGTATCGCCAGGAGACCGGACCTTCTTCCGGATCGTATATCGGGTTAGTAACGAATAAGTTATGAATTTATTCGTTTTCCGTATTGCGGGTTAGTATAAATTGATCTTAAGTTGGTTAAAATGGATAATTGGAAATTCCATTATGTTCGTTACATTATTCTGGTAATTATGGGATTTTTAGTTTGGTGATGATATCATGAGTTGGATATATGCCCTGATGTGGCTTTAAGGTTTAGCATATTATTCGAGGTTATAGGATGTATATGATCCCTATGGATCCCTTTGGGTCTAGGTGTGACCCTTTGCTTGATAAGAGATGTGACATCTCTATATGCCTTGTTTATAGGTTGTGTTGTTTCTCCAGTGTTGAGGTGATCGAGTTGTGGTTGAGCTTTATACGAGGTTGAGGTAAGTCCGTAGGACTTAATTAGCTACCATTCTTATATTGGGTGTTTGTATGAGTGGTGTGTGCCTTATATGTTTGCTATGATAGCATGTGATGTCGTATTTACCGACCTATGTTTTATTGATTGCCCCACTGCGTGGCTGTGATAACCTTTCCCTTTCATCCCGCCGTGGAGTCTGGGAGGTTCTCTGATGTCAGGCCAGACCGGTTTACAGGAAGGGCGCAATCCACTCCCATAGGGTACACAGATTGTGTGACCGATACTAGTACGGCTGGCTAGCAGGCTCAGAGGGGAGGATGTATCGGTCCTCGTGTCACCTAGTTTCATATATACTATATCTATACGATTTGAGTGAATGGCCATTATATTGAGATGAATAAATGGGTAAATGAGTGAAAGCATGCTGATATGTTTATCTTTCCCTATGTGTGATTGTGCTTATGCATTACCTCATATATGTATGGTTAGCTAACGGTTTCATACCGTGTTGTAGATGATTACAAGTTAGGCGCTACTAGGTGATCTGGCAGGGTGACAGGCCGAGGACTCTCGTACATTAGGTGGTTGGTTTGGGGTTGTTGTGTTTCCCCTCCTGCGTGAGGAGGATCTTTTGTACCTCCTGTGTGAGGATGTCGTTTTATATACTCGGCTATGTTGTTGTTTACTTTGGGTCGTACAATTTATAATGTTTTATGTATTTGTTTTATATCTGTCAGTGTCATGTTGTAAGGTCCAGTGAACTTGTTGTCAGGCTAGGGTCAGGATCCATTGTGAGATCCTAGCCCAATGTGACATCCCGAGTCCCGCGGATTCGGGGTGTTACACTACCTTCTTGAGTCGAAGATACATAAGAAAGAGATGCGACAAGAGCATACTTGCAACCTAGTAACCGTGCTTAAAGAAAGCATAATCTCGGAGTAGATTTTATGTGTAACATTATGTCGGAACAGAGCCTAGTTGCGTTTTGAGTTAGAGGGATATTACTAGTCCGATAAAAGTGGAGGATACAAGAGTTCAATGTTGACGGTGTGCTAGCATTTATCGAGTATTTATGATCAAATAACTAAAATATAAGATCACTTTGTGTCTAATACCGGTATTCCGGACATATTTTATGTCACTTAAGATCTTGGATAATGTGTGGGAAGCCTGGGTTAGAGCTAACAATATATTAGAGATCTATAAATAATATAACAATGCCAAGTGAACAAAGAGGATGACCACTAGATTTGATTTTAGTTGTCTTGAGTGTTAGACTTGAAAAGGGTAAAGGTGATGATTCCTTACATGAGGAATAAGATGACTGAGTAATATAAAAGACAAGACCAAGTGGGTCGTGATACGATGAGCATTGAGCACTTGGTAAGTGTTGGTGGATGTCCAAGACCTTGGAGCTGATTGTGTAGTCAGAACCTTTTCAGAAGACCGGAAACAAGTGGTCATAACGAAGGGAAGGAAGTTGAATAGATTATTTTCCGTAGGGTCATCAAAGGATCTAGAAGTGATTTGTGTAAGGAAAACCATTGGAAGTTTTAAAGCGGTTTAAAAGTGACTAATGGACTAGTTTTCCTCACCCTATTGGAGAGAGTAGCTTCGGTTTTCCACGGAGACTAAGTTTGGGAACTGAGTTTGAGAATTTCAGTTGGAGAGATACCTACCAGACACGAGTTAGGTCATCAAATTAGAGGGTCAAACAGTTGAGCCGGATAATACTAGTGAGATATCCGGTAACCACTCCAGAACGTGGTAGCAGGCGCTTGTGATCTAAGTACCTGAAAAGTTTTAAGATTTAGTGGTTTTATGAGAAGCCGATAAGGCTACCTAAGATATTAGGGATAGTAAGAGACGTAACATTTCAAAGACTTATGTAGAGATAGTTGTAACCTCGGGAGTAACGAGTTAGGGCTTGACCTTGTATGTGTGATATTGTTTGACTACTTGTTTATTTCATGATTGAGTGTTTAGTCAGTGATGTGTTCTTTTGCTAACCTTGATGTGCGGGATACTTAGATGTGGAAACGACAAGACTTTTGTGTAGTGACCAAACACACCCATTTGGTGCCTTAAAGGCCGATCAGGATTGTCTTACCCTATGTTTCGGATCGAAACTTATTTTGAGGGGGATCTGATGTAACGATCAGTTTTTTTTTTCGTTACGCTTTGATAGGGTTAGAGAAGTTTAGGAAACGAATAAAAATTTAGTGAGACTACAACATACCAGTTTATTTATGGAATTTGTTTAATTAAGTACCTTGTTCTAAGTTTCGGGACGAAACTTATTTTAAGGGGGTACTGATGTAATATCCGGAATTTTTATTCCGAATCAAATCGGACTTCGAGCCGTTGACGGTTTCCCGTTCTATCTAGTATTCCTTTCTTCACAAATTTTATCATTTTATGTAGAATTTAATTCACATAAAATGATAGAATTATATCAAACCCTAATTCTTATAATCATTTATCATTTTATGTAGAATTCAATTTACATAAAATGATAGAATTATATCAAACCCTAATTCTTTTAATTAATTCTTAACGACGACTTTAGACGAGATCATGACAAGGCTGAGACGAGATCATGACAAGGCTGAGACGAGACCACGACAAAGTTGTGACGAGATCACGACAAAGTGGTGACGAGATCACGACAAAGTGGTGACGAGATCACGACAAAGCTGAGACGAGGTTATGACGAAGCCCGAGAACTTTGTTTTACGACAAAGTGGTGACGTGATATATGATAATTTAAACATGGGAAATAAATAAATATATATATACTCGTCTAATTTAATTTACGACGTAAAAATACTCGTAAAAAATATTTAAGCTACAAAATATCGATAAATCCGGAAAAAAATAATTGTCTCAAACGCGCTACAAAATATCGCGTTTAGCAAGTTTCGTCCCGAAACTTGCTAAACGCGAAACTCTCAAACAACTGGTCTCGATAACTGCTCTGAACACTATAATGTGGCAAGTATGTCCTTCTAATCCAAAGTCTACTCACACAGACATACCAAGACTCGCAAGGTACACACACAAAGGAAAAGCACGTCACAACCCACATAAGCACTACCAATGAAAGATCTTGGGACTAATCCGACGGTCCTATAGATGTCACTAAACCTGCGTAAAACTCGACTAAAGATAATATCCTACGTCTTCCGGTTAGTCTTATCGGCTCCTTGCCTTGACTAGATCATCACAATGGCCTACATGTCTCGAGTCGTGTATGTACTCCCTCAACTGATGCACATGAACCCCGGGTGAGCACCCTCTACTCTCGGTGGTCACGCCAACCGGTAAATCACCTTCCCCACTCGCTAAGATTTAAAAAAAAAAAAGTCCGATATATTGGTATCTCAACTTCCTTCTCGAGTTTTTGTCAATACAGTATTTCCATTATGTTTCTCTTTTATTGTCTCTAACAAAGAAGATCGGATTTCCAATTTACACCGTTGGCTTTGGTTCTTGTCAAACCAAAGTTTGATGTTACGTTTTCTCATTTCTTGCCGCGAGTTCCAAGTAATGAAGGTAGTACTTTACTTCACACTGCTTCTACTCTCGAGACACGTTTACTATTACTTTTACATCGTTCCTCAATACTCTATTAAGACCTTATCCAGGAGAACCGCTTGTACTCTTCAAAACCCATCATACCTCGAGACAATTTCAAAACACTTGCACCAATGAATCTCTTCTTAACTCTCAACATCTCTATCGTCAATCTTCTTCTCGCTCAAACTCCCTCGTCATCCGTAGTAGGTTACCATAATTGACGTTATACAACTCCTCCCTTCACAGATCTGGTAAAGCTCGGCACATCTAAGAAAACTTGTAACTTCTATCACATCTTTCGGGGTTAACCATCATGTGACAAATTGTCAAACATCTTCTCTCTTTTTCAAGAGTAGACCCAAAATATCCCTTCCGGCATCAGTAAGCCCGTATGGATTAACTACAACTCGTAGTGACTCTGGTTGATCCGGAATGCTGTAATTGCGATATCCGGGTCGCGAATTCTTTAACGGTGACAATCAAATCTTAGCTTAATCTTAGAAGTGACTACGACCCTTGCAACTAACAGAGTAGATCTCCCATTCGTTGTAAGTGATATTGGTCATTCATTGTCATCTTTCTCAACTTATAGACATCAACGTATAAACGGAGATAATCGTGTCTCCTTCCGCACTGGTGTTCTTCATAACAACTTCAAATCAAGAGTTTAAGATATATTCGGTGTTCTCCATAGCATTTCACTAATTCTAGTGAACTCTTTTTCAATAAGTTCTTGCAATTGCTGCTTCACTTGCTTCCCCAACTCATGACTCTTCATAAGTGTCGTTCCACACGGCGCCATAGATATCGGAATTGAGTCAAGCTTGACCATAGTGGTAAAATTCATATTCTGCCGTATTGGAATCCGTGATATCTCGAATTTCATCTTTTCCTCTTCCGTCACATAACGTAAGATATCGATACAATTTTGTCTTAACATTGGTCAAGTTGTCCACCCCGATCTGTTGAGGTGACGTCCATCGAACACGTGGTTTAATACTTCTTTAATTGCAATGTTCACCGTCCTCTTTCAAAGGTCCTTCATCTCCAGAACTCGGGAGACTTGCTCTAATAATCTTTTCAAGGTTTCACACTTATGTGAAGTCATGAAGGTCCTAACTGCAGGACTTAATCACCCCTTATAATATATTAGTACTACCTTCTTCTTATTCTACCAAAGCTTGCATCATTCCTTCAAGTAAGTTTAGAACTTACTCTCTTTTCTTATGTATTGTCCAATAGACCGTAGAGGTTCTAACCTCAAGCTTTCATGTATTTCTTGTACCTCTCACATCGACTTCAAACTTTAAAACTTCAGTCTTCCCTTACTATTGTAATTGATCCACCGCGGATACTCCACACTCTTGTTCCCGATCCTATATGTTCCCATAGTCTTGTTTACTCTTCCTGTCTACACACACCAATAGACAACCCGCACTTGTGCGTTCTCAGTTGTCACCGATTAACTTGTATCTGACCTTCTCCGAAATTAACGACTTACCCTCCTACCATACTTCCATGCTACCATACTCCTGAAAGGATACACTCTCGGGGTACTTTGTCTTAACTTCACTAGCTCATTTTACTCTACTTCAACTCCGTTAATTCTGTCTACGCTCCTCTCTTCCTTCCGCTTCTGTAAGATAACCATACCTACCTTCTCTCTCGTCTCATATGTCCCACCTTTATAGGCTTAACTACTCTTCATAATATTGTGCAATTGCACTCCTCAAATATTCTGACATTAATAAGCCTCCCCTCGCATCCTTGGTTGATAACTTAAGTTCTTCGATCCAGCTCCTTGTTTCCTCTTTCATCTTCTGAAGATCATCATCCACACACACTTCCTCCTTCTTAGCATTGCTTAGTCGCATCATAGTGACGGAAAACAGTTGACTCCACAAGGTAATTCTATTATGCGAACTTTCACCATGTGATCCTCCTCGTAACTCTCATATGTCTAAATAAGTTGCCCGCTTAGGATCTCACAAAGATCGTCTCTTCACCCTCTGGTACCTCCGTAAGCTTAACTTACGGTTCTCATAAATCTTTCCCAAGGTCTTTTCATCTTGACTCTCATGCTTAGGTGTGTCTATGGAAAACTCGTCTTACTTAGAATGCCACCTTTATCCTCGAGCGGGAATGCAGTCCTCTCTACTTGATTCACACCTTCAGTTCATCGCACCGTACTTGGAAAAACTTTAAGTTCTTTGTCTCAAGTTGCCTCATTGATGCTCCTTCATTGTTTCCTTGGTACCACTCTCATGTCTTCATGTCGCTTTATTTGGTATAGTCTCCATCTTGGTTTCTCATAAGTTGACTCGAGGTTCTCTTCCACTTGTTTGTCCTTCGTTTCGCCATCTCTAATCTTCTTCGACGTCCTCTTAAAGGAGTCCGGGAAATCACCGGGGTGCTTGCGAAAACTTGATGCACAACTTCATAACTTGAGCATACTTAGCTTCATATGTAAACTATCTTAAGCCAAAAGGTGTTGTCTATGGGGCGATGATAGCTTTCTATCATCTTAGCTATAAGGTCCACTATCACTAATATGATATTAGTATATCATATGTTTATAGATATATATATATATATATATATATATATATATATATATATATAATGATATAAACGTCATGCTACTACTATAAACGTAATCAGTCCATAAACAATTTACAATTTAACATACAAGTATAGTCCAAAACATCCTAAGTCCACATATATACACACATATATATACATAATATAATAATCAATAACTACGTCGCCGAGATCCGCGGAAGAAGTGGTGGTTCCGTACATTCTACCCCAACTGACTCATGCACATGATTTGAAAATGAAATCCATTTCTTTAAAACGTAGAACCCTTGAGGGTTCTGTTTATTTTTATTGGGCCTTTAGAAGATTGCGAGCGCCATTGTTGTCAACCTAGGGCTCTGATACCACTCTTGTTACACCCCGAATCCGCGGGACTCGGGATGCTACGGGCGGAGACCTCACAACGGGTCCCGACCCTTGTCTGGCAACAATTTCACCGGATCATGCAACAAGACGCAAATAAAGGGCAAAACCGAAATACATTTTCATGCAATGTTATGAAACCCGAAAATAAAAGAAAGGAAAGACTTCAGCCGTCCTTACAACAACATCAATATAATATACAATAACAACAACACAAGGACTCCAAAACCCAAAACAACCTAAGATGTACGGAACCCCGGCTGCCCACTCCTCCGGATCACTCGGCCACATCCTAACCTGCACATCAACTACAACAATCGATATAAAACCATTAGCTCACATTCTAGGCATTATAAGAATAATATGGCACAAACAGACATAGGAACACAAACACACAACATGCTCATAAACATACACATCCGTTACTTATTATCTTTTTTAGGATATTCCATATCTACTCCATTCGGTCAATGTGTGACACGAGAGTCTTATAACTCTCGCCTTTGTCCCAGTGTAACCAACAAAGTGTGGCGCCGCCCAACCCGAATATCCTGAGGGAGTGACGAAGAAGCCCGTCCGTATACCGTGTATGGCCTGGTCCCAGAGATCCCCCCAGTCTCACTCGGGAAACTGAGCGGTGATGTCACCGCCCGATAATAATAATAGTAACGATGGGCCAATAAATAAGGTCAAGTAGATCCTAATCTATTTTCATGCTTAAAAACGATAAACACACACCACCATAATATATCCAAATAAGGCATAGAAGCGGCTAAGTAAGTCCGAGGACTTACCTCGTTTCAAAGCTAGCTAAAAACCGATCTCACTTCCCGCAAAAAAATAACCAAAGCGTGTTCAAGATAAGACACGATAATCAATAACTAACCGATAAGCTAGAAGCCTCGGGCTTCTAGTCTCCCAAAACCTATATGAGGTCACACCCTATCATGCTAGGTCCAACTCCTAATCTCGAAGATCGTCCTAAGATCGTAACAAACATAACTCGACAAAAACTCATAAACTATCCAACAACCATACACGGTTCAAGGCCACTACTTGACATTCGCCCTAAGTTATGCTAGATCCAACCTAGCATGATTCTACAACTAAACATAACTAGATCGAGGAAGAAGTACTTACACGAGGTCAAAGGCATAAAACAATCAACAGATGTTGAGTATGGATTCGTTGGGCCTTCTATGGGGGGCTCCCGAACCTAAAACAAAACTAATCAAATTTAGCTCATATGCTAAATTGGAACGGAACATATAACATGTATAAGACTAAGGAAAACTCGGTTTTCAAAGCCAATGTTAAAACTCGTTAAACACTTTTCCGGGAAATTATCCAATAAGAAAATTTGGTCAAAAGCCGCAATTAAATCTTTGGAGTCATAACCCGAGATTAAATCAACAAGGCATAATATGTAGTATACGTAAAGATTATAATATCCTATAATTAAATCCAAGGTTAAAACTACTAACTCATTTTCCGGGGCAAATATACAATTGCAGAAATATGGGTCTTTTCCGTAATTAATAGTATGGCCAAATCTGTAATATCATGGAAAGCATGGGGTCAAAATTTAGAAAGGGGTTTTAGGGTTCTTTTAACCCGGTCGAACAAATGCGGAAGAGGAGCAAACTGTGCAGGGCTCCGGCGGCTACAAGGCAGAGGACAAAGGAGGCTGCCGGCGTCGGTGCAGGCGGAGGGGGAAGTGGCGGCACCTGGGCGCTCCGCACAGGCTGCTTCCAGGCGGCAGGAGAGAGAGAGAGTAGAGAAGAGTAAGACGGGAGAAGCGGGGGTCGATCCGGTCTCCGGTGGCGACGAAGGTGGAGGCACGGCACTGCCGTTGGATCTGCAGCGAGGTGGGGCCTTCCGGTGGGTGACGGAGGTAGATAACAGAGAAGGAAGGGAACCGAGAGGTGGCAGGCTAGGGGTTTATATCTGTTCTGCTACAGGTGTGGCTATCGACAGAAGGGTTGCGGTTCTAGCCGATGAGCGACAGAGATGGAAATGGTCAGAAGAGTTGAGGGAGAGAAGGGGCTGCGAGTTGTGGTAGGGGAGAAGGTGAGAGGCTGGGGCTGAGGCTGGTACTACAGAACAAGACAGAGGGAGGTAGAGCGAGGTCCTTGTGTAGCAACTGTCCAGGAGCTGCAGAAGCGAGGGGTCGGTCTTTAGAGTTCAAAGCGTGAAGGCATGTAGTAGCCTCTCACCAACTAGAAGAGGGACAAGACAGAAGGAGACAAAAAAAAAAGGAAAAAGAAATTGAAGAAGTAAGAAAAAAATAAAAACAAAAGAAGCTAAACTCGATACCAAAACTCTCGGAACGGAATTTTCGAGTCGGAAAGATTTTCCGAACTTTCTTCGTAAAATCAAATACGGGAATTATATGCGGATCGAATATATATAAATAAACTCGCAAAATTATACTTTTGAAGTACAAAAAAAATCATTCTCGCAATTGATTCCGTGATATATGATAATTTAAACATGAAAAATAAATAAATATATATATACTCGTCTAATTTAAGTTACGACGTAAAAATACTCGTAAAAAATAATTAAGCTATAAAATATCGATAAATCCGGAAAAAAATAATTGTCTCAAACGCGCTAAAAATTTGGGGCGTTACAGAAAAGACTTTATGATGTGGCTTAAGGCCGCGATTGCTTGATCTAGATTGTAAGTCCACAAATAGTCTTATACAACAAATCTTGGATGGGAATCTCGGTCGAGATTCTAGTTTGACCGAGATTTATGTAACTTCGAACCAAATAACGTGAGTGTGATGGATTGATAATGGAAAGATAAGAAGACACCTTTTGGAATTAAACAAGTGTTGATATATAGGAAGATACGAACCAAGATATTCTCGCAAAGAACCTTGACCAAATATGTGTCAAAACCCCTTAATGAAGAGCTTATTTTAACCATCACGTCTTTAACCTTAAACAAGCCTTCTAAGTAAGACAAACTCAAGGAGGGACTACAATTGACCAGGAGTACCAACCTTTAGAAGATTAATACACACAAGCATAATCTAGAAAGGAATTAAAACGATTCAATCGAGGTTGTCTCTTTGATTGAATATAAATGAATAAAACACAAACTTCTTAAGCGAAGCTGCGAGTTCACGCAACATTGTGGAAACATTGATCAAACTCAGTCTACCTAATAATCTTCCCCTCTAATGCTATTTATATAGGGAGGATTATAAGAAAATATAAAATCTACAACTAAAAGTTAATCTTACAATATAGGATCAACAAATACCTTTAAGAATGTTTAAGAGCTTTAAAGGTATAAAAATAATAAAATATCTAGAACTAATAAGATCATGGTTGGATCTTATAACTCTCGACCAGAGCCAAATCTTAATCAATATTTCTAAAAATCTCGGGCGAGATTTTTTTCTTCACACCAAGGTTTCTTCTCGTGAGCTCTTTCTTTGTTCTAGCCACCTTTTCTATGCTTGTTGGATCTTTTTGGTCTTTGCTTGTTTCTTCCATGGTAGTCAACAATGTCACTAAGGTAGACCTAAGTGTGAGTAGGGTCTCTTTGAGTGTACATGTTACTAATAGGATAGCAACTTCCTCATGGATGCTTTGCTCTTGTTCTAATGATGACTGCTTCCATAGTGGGACTTGAAGATGGTGTGATTGTCTTGTCCTTCCATGCCATAGCCCTTGATATAGTAGTTGGTCCTTGAGGCGGTATTAGGAATGGTGTTTCATCATACTCCCCTGAAAAGGATTCGTCCTCGAATCACCAACATGTTCATCTATAAACTCAAAACGACTCAAGTCTCCTACATTGAAGGTCTTTCTTATTTCATACTCAATTCCTCTTCTCCAACATGTTCATCACCAACATGTTTCATCATACTCCCCTGAAAAAGATTCTCATCCACTTTACGCTTCACATGAAATGATTCATCTCCTCTTGGAGAAAACATATACTTCCTCTTCTCTGGAAATCGTTCTTTCCTTAGGTGCAACCAAACAAGATCTCTTTGTTTGAAGAACACTTCCTTGCGATTCTTGTTCTCTTTTGATACCACGGCTTTCCCTTTGTCATCCAGCTTTACGTGTGTCTTCCCATGTAATTCCTTAATGAACTTAACCAGGTTTCCGACAATAAAGTCTATTCGCTCCTCGATAGGCTACGGTATAAGATCAAAAGGAGTCAAATGATTCAATCCATAGACACATTCAAAATGCGTTAGATTAGCAGATCAATGTAAAGTACGATTATTAGAAAATTCTAAACGTGGCAAAACATCCTCCCAAGCATTCAAATTGTCCTTCACAACAGCTCTCAGAATAGTGGTTAAATTCCTATTAGTGACTTCCGATTGACCATCAGTTTGAGGATTAATAGAGGTTGAAAATAACAACCTTGTACCTAGTTTCCCCCAAAGAGTTTTCGAAAAGAAACTGAGGAATTTAACATCTCTATCACTCACAATAGTCCGTGGTACTCCATGTAACCTAAAAACTTTTCTAAAGAACAAGTTAGCCATATTATAAACATCATCGGTTTTATGGCAAGCAATAAAGTGCGCCATTTTAGAAAAAACAGTTAACAACCACAAAAATGGAAACTCTCCCCTTCTTAGTCTTTGGTAAACTTACAACAAAGTCCATACTGATATCAAGCCATGGTGAAGTAGGTATAGGTAAATGAGTATACAAACCATGTGGTTTTGGTGTAGACTTAGCCTTCAATCATACAATGCATCTCTTAAGCATATTTTCAACATCTTTAAGCAGACGAGGCCAATAGAAATGTGAATGCAACATATGATAAGTCGTATCCTCATGGAACATAAAGACTTTAAAAATATAGTAATTTTCTCGCAATAGTGGCAAATCTCAGTCAGACTCTCGGAATATGGCCGAGATTTACACTATGTGTAGATATCTCCAAAATCATCGTCATCTACATATAGATCCTTAATATAATGTGATAACTCCACCTTGATTATAAATTATTTGATATGACTGATGGAAGACTTAACATTTATATGCGGTTTTATAAACTAACAAATATCAATTGTATTTCTAGATTGCATGTTTTGGTTTGTGTTTCTTAAATGTTTTCAGGCTTTGGAAAGCATTTCAAACAAAGAACGCAGGCCTTGAAATGCATTTCAGAGGACAAACACGGAGTCCTTGGAAAGTATTTCAAAGGACAAACTCGGAAGCCTTGAAAAGCATTACAAAGGAGGATTCAGCTAAAGGCTTTCGACTCAACAATAAAAACGAAGATCTCTACCAAGGATAATAATAAGATTTGAGAAGATTCTCAAGGAGAAGATCTCAGCCAGCAAAGATGATCTTCAAACGGTTTAAAGAGAAGATCTTGGCACAACAAAAAGATCTCACAAAGATCTTAATCGAAGACGCAAGAGGGTAAGAGAAGATTTGCCAAACAGATTCTACGCAAGAAGATGTCGGATCTAAGGGAAATCTTCAACGGCATATCCAAGGGAGAAGATCTAGGATCTTCAACAAACCAATATCTTTAAACGGAATTTCCAAAGTAAGAGAAGATTACGAAGATGAAGATTCTCAATGTGCGTCAAAGAGAGGAAGTAGAAGAGAGAAGATAGAAGATCTTAAAACGGACACTTCACGTCAACGAAGCACTGTTTTCCATGGCGAAAGAATAATGTTACAACGGCTATCTTACAACGGGTAAGAACTACTCCATAGAAGACTATAAATGAAGATGGAGATTGAAGAGAACAACAACAAGCATACATGGAAATAATCTAAGTCTTCAAGCAATGAAAACATCTTCTATTGTTTCAAACGTTTTTCTTCCTCTTAGATTACAAAAGTTTACATCCTTAGAGTGAGAAAATCACTATATCTTCATTGACATACCTAGAGAGTTGTATACTCGAGTGTCGGTTACTCTGCGAAGTAACAAGACTATTATTGCTAGGTTAGAGTTGACTAGATTGCAGCATTGAGATTACAGTGAGAGAAGAACGGGATTTCTTCTAGGTTGTATCTAGGACTCTTTGAGAAGATAATAGATAGTTAGATCCTAGTGTATAGAAACCCTAGGACGGAGACGTAGGCTGCTTGAGCAGAACTTCGTAAACATATCACCGTGTCGATCTTTTAATTCTGCACTTTATCTCGCTTAAATTGTGACTAACGTTGTTTTGCAGGTTTCAAAGTCAAGGTATTGAAAATCATTTCAAAGCCTTGAAACCAAGTTTTTCACAAGGCGCACATATCGACTTTGAGGCCTTGAAATAACTTTCAAAGCCTTTTTATACGATGTTGCGAAAAGTTCCTATACTCTATTCAAACCCCCTTCTAGAGTATTTGTATCCTTATTATTCACCTATACGGTTCTTCAATTGGAATCAGAGCTAGACTTACGTATATTTATTTAGCAATCAGTGAGAGTAATCATGTACTTTGTAAGTGATGGAGGATCCGCTCAAGGAAGATCCACATCTCGACCACCACTCTTCTGTAGTAATAACTTTGCCCATTGGAGAGCACTAATGCAAATGTTTGTCATTGATCAGGACATGGAACTTTGGAGCATCATCCAAACTGGATCTAAAATCCCAACCACCACGGTGGAAGGAGTCCAAGTACAAAAGAAGGAAGCAAAATTTTATCAAACGAATTTGGATAGTGTATCAAAGAACTACACGGCCATGAACTCGCTTTATTATGGATTGAATGCAAACGAATTCAACCGTGTCGCATCATGCAAGAGTGAAAAGAAAATATGGAACAAGTTAATAGTTATGTACGAAGGAATAAGTCAAGTCAAGAAAACCAAGATAAGCATCTTCCACAGGTAATATGAGCTATTCAAGATGAATTCAAATGAGTTTGTCAAGGAGATGTTCACACGATTCACCGAGATTATGAACAATCTTTATTCACTTGGAAATGTCTTCACAAATGAAGAAAAAGTAAGGAAAGTACTAAGAAGCTTGCCTAAAGCTAAGTGGGGACCAAAAGTGACCGCGGTTGAAGAAGCTCAAAATCTCACTACATTACCCCTCGACGACCTTCTTGGGAAACTTATTACCATGAAATGGTTCTTGGTGAAGAAGACGGAGAGCTCCCATCAAACACAAAGAATCATGCCCTAAGATCCAAGAAGGATGACATGCCATCGAATGATGAAGAGAGTGATGATTATAAAGAAGATCCATTTCGCCTTGATTTCAAGAGGTCTTACAAGAATTCTTCAAATGAAGATGCAATTCGCAAACAACAAAGAATATCCACGATCATCAAGACCTCGAGGTAAGTCTTCTAACCCTAACAAGAAAACTAAAGTATTGACTTGTTTTGAATGTGGTGAAGTAGATCATCTCGTAAATTATTGTCCACAAAAGAAGATGAACAACTTTAGGATGAATGATCGAAAGAGGAAGACTATGATAGCATCGTGGAGTAACTTAAATTCAACAAATGAGTTAGAAGACGATAAAGAAAAAACAAACTTGTGCTTAATGGCCGATCATGAAGAGGATCCACACTTTTCTGTTAATGGTGTTGTAAGTAGTCGCAATCCAACCTAGAACTCACATAATTCCTTAAAGATATTGTATGTTATAAAGAACATAGGGTAAGGATAAGTGTCTTAAGAGAAAAGCTTCTCAAAGAAGAGAAATGAGTAAGTGAAATGTCTCTAGAAGTTGAAAATCTCAACACTGAAAAGTTGGACCATGATTACAATATCAAGGCCTTGGAATTGGAAAATGCAATTCTCAAGGGCAATCTCTCTTTTGTACATCAAGACTATATTGATCTGAGAAGGATAAGGTTGATCTAACTATGACGTGTAGAGACAAAAAGCTGCACTTATTCAATTCACTCGTTCGAAAGCCAATCTCGAAAGGATGATGGGTGAAGAACAATCCTCTCTTAACAAGAATGGTATAGGTTATCACGTGAGTTTTCCTAGAAAAACAACTACCACTTTTGTTAAAGCTAAAGGAAGTATACACATGCCCACATGTTTGTATTTTTGTAAAAAGGGCCACGTAAAATCAACGTGTCCTTATAGAAGAAATGATCCTTACATCATTAGAAACACTTATCCTCTATGTCTAAGGAAACAAGTTAAGCAAATATGGGTTCCTAAAAGCACTAGACCACCAAACATGATTGAACCTGAATATGGGCCAAAATATGTCATTTGGTCTACCTGGAAAGGTCGAAGTTTGCTGTTTTGCAAGATATCACCAAGGTTAAGGAGCATAAATAGATATTACAAAGTGGTTGCTAAAGACATATGAGTGGAAAAAGCTATTTGTTTTCAAATATAAAGAAGCAATCATTTGGAACCATTACGCTTTATGATAAGGGAAAGTGTAACATCATTGACATTGGTAAAATCGGTTATAACTCACCTAACTTTATTGATGATGTTTATCTTGTTGACGGTTTAAAGTATAACTTACTTAGTAGCTCTCAAATGTGTGATAAAGACAACAAAGTGATTTTTGATTCGGATAAATGTGAAGTTCAAGATAAATATATCGGGTGATGTTGTGCTTACAACTCCTAGATGTAACAATGTTTATTCCATGTGCACTAACCAAGTTTCAGGAACAAAGATAACGTGTCTCAAGGCCTTGACTTACGATCCAAGGATTTTGCATTGACGACTTGGTCACGTAAGCATGCATAGGATGAAGAAACTTCTTTCAAAGGATTTGGTACATGGTTTACCAAATCAAAACTTCAAGGTAGATGAACTATGTAAGGCAAGGTAAATAAACAAGAGGTTCATTCAAACCAAAGAAGGTTAGCCGAAACACTACGTTCAAGCACTTCAAGAACCTGAATGGATCGTCCATGCAAAATGAGCTGAGTGAATTCGACAGAAATAAAGTTTGGACTCCCATCTCTAGACCTAAGGAATAATTCGTCATAGGCACAAAATGGGTATTCCGAAACAAGTTTGATGAAAATGGTAAAGTCATTCGAAACGAAGAACGACTTGTAGCTCAAGCCTATAACCAAGAAGAAGGTATTGATTATAAAGAGACTTTTGCTCGGGTTGACAAGTTAGAAGCCATACGTATGCTACTTGCTTTTGCATCCTTCATGAACATAAAGCTTTTTATAATGGATGTTAAATGTGCTTTTATTAATGGTTTCTTTGAAGAAATAGTCGACGTTGCTCAACCTCCTGGTTTTGAAAATGATGAATTTCCGGATCATGTTTTTAAATTGGACAAAGCTCTGGTATGAAAGATTGTCCAAGAATCTCCATGAAAACGATTTCAAAAGAGGTTTGATTGACAAAACTTTGTTTGTCAAAACCGGAGGCAACGATCTTTTAGTAGTAAAAATCTATGTTGATGATATATTATTTGCTGCTATTAACGATTCTCTACGCAATGTATTTTCAGATACTATGTGTAGGGAATTCGACATGAACCTAATGGGAGAGTTGAATTTCTTTCTTTGTTTTCAAGTCACACAAGCAAAGATCGGTATTTTTCTTAATCAAAGCAAGTATATCAAGGGCTTGCTGAAGAAATATAAAATGGATCAATCCAAGGTTGCAAAAACACCTATGAGTTCCACATGTTCACTTGATCAAGACAAGAACGGTACAAGTGTTGTACAAAAGGAGTATCGAGGTATCGGTTCTTTGTTATATTTAACCGCTAGTCGACCTGACATTATGTTTAGTGTGTGCATGTGTGCAAGATTTCAAGCTGATCCCAAAGAGTCAAACCTGACAACTGTGAAAAGGATATTTCAGTATCTCAATGGCACTAAGGACTTAGGATTATGGTATCCACGTCAAAACATTTTTCACCTCGTTGGCTATTCAGATGTTGACTTTGTAGGCTATAAGGTCCATAGAAAGAGCAGTTCTTGATGTTGCCAATTCTTATGGTCATCCCTGATCAGTTTGCGCTCCAAGATGCAAAAATTTGTCTCCCTATCCACAACCGAAGCCGAATATAGAGCTGTTGGAACCTGTTGTGATCTTAGTTTTGATTTCAAAGGTATACCTAATAAATGTGATAATACTAGTGTTATTTCGGTTACTAAAAATCCTTTGCAATATTCAAGAACAAAGCATAAGGATGTGAGACATTACTTCATATGTGATCATGTTGAAAAAGGTGATGTTTCGATATCTTTTATCTCGACTTACTTCCAGCTTGCATATATTAACTAAGCATCTTCTTGAAGATCGATTCACTTTTATAAGATTGGAGCTTGGTATGTTGAACAAGGAAGCATTCATCTAGGGGGAGAAAGTTGTTTTGTTTCCTTTTTAAACTGCAGTCCAGTTTTCCATTTCAAGGCCTTGAAATGCAATCCAAGGTCTTGAAACGGATTTCAAGGACTATATTGATAAACACGGATGGATTAATAGTTATTATCTTTTTAGATAATTGATCATTAAATTATTTTAAAGAAGAATTTTTAAAATGATTTCAAAATATTTTCACCAAGATTTTGTTTTCAAAATAAAAATCATTTTGAAAGTTTGTTGTATGCAAATCATTTTCGGCTTTCATGACCTTGATTCTCTCAAGATCTTGATGAGCCATAAATTGATTTAAGATGTCTCCTTTAATTACAATCCTCCCTTCCACCTTTATATATTTCCGTCTTCAATACTCTTCCAATTTCAAAAATCTCTCTTGCTCTGACAAATGTATCCATGGCTCCTAAACTCCCATCCACCAATGCGGCTTCATCTCACGTTTCAAAGTGCTCCAGGCAATCAACCCATGGACCATCAAGGGATGAAGTAGTCCACATATCATCGGATTCGGGCACCCCTTCTCCCCCAGCGACCGTAGAAATTTGTGCTCAGACAGGTATGCCTACAAACTGGTTCAAAAATCACACAACCGTGGGAAGTTGGCTTGACAGGTTCAAAGGCCAACCTCTTTGCATGTGCGAATCAGTTGATTATAAATTTCTACTCTCCCTCATTCTACCATGCATCACATTACTCAAAGATTGCTCGATCTGAAAATTCTTAAATCCAAGAGAGATCGGCTTCCGAAGACTGACCCGACTATTCTATGTGAATCTCACCGAAAGGAGAGGAAGGGGGAAACTAAACCTAAAATCGGTTGTAAAAGGTTAATTTGTTACCCTTTCTTCTTTGGTTATTGCTCAAATTTTAGGGCTTCCCACCTCCACCTCATATGACCACCCTCCAACAGCCAAATCTGTCGAGTTGGCAAAGGAACAGTTTCTACTTCCCAACTCCTCAACTCTGCAACCGTCCCAAACATCACACACCTTAACAGAAAGAATTATTTTTACTGTGCTTGTGAGATGTGTTGTGCCTAGATTAAAATTTAGGTATGTGCTCACTGCTCACTCTTTTGAGTTGTTATATCAAGTAATAAATAGTTTAGATGTTGACCTCCCAAACCTCATCCTCAACCATATGCTACACACAATTGTAACACCCCAAATCTGAATGACTCGTGTCACTACTGGGCTAGGATCTCACAGTGGATCCTGATCCTAGTCTGACAACAAGTTCACTAGATCTTACAAAAAGGCACATATAGAATAAAACCAAATACATAAAACTGTACAATATATATACATAAAAAAGTTTACAACATCACAACCGAGTACAAAATGGCAAACCATAATATCCAAGTACAAAACATCCCATATCCCCCGAACAACCTATTGTACGGAAGCCCTCGGCGGATCACCCATCTAGCTCACTCTGTAGTCCTCCTATCCTGCTGATCAACTACAACACGGTATAAACCGTTAGCTAACAGAAATGAAGAAGAATGAAGTAATAGCACATACATACATTAACACATAACAATATGCAATGTCATACACACAACCGTTTATTATCTTTGATTACGTTATTTCATTACTAATTCAACATCTTTTGTGGGACGAGGAACCTAAACAACCCCGCCTCTTCCCCCTTTAACTCAGGTTTTGCGTGAGGAGTTACGTCCTCCCTGAGCTACTAGCTTCCGAGCACCTTCTCCACTCTCGACGAGCTTTGACAAGTGGTCACCACCCGGTTATAATACACTTGGGGCATATAAGGTAATGATGTAATAACTAGGATTACCGAATTCGAATTAATGTTGATTAATTTAATCATTGATAGTAGTTGACATATAACTCGCGAATATTGCGTAAGTGATGAGTATAAGTCACACCGTTATGTTCCTGACATAATTTTGGGCTTATAGGAAAATTTTCACTTTTCCCCCCGGGTAATTATTTTTACCCTCCTGTGTTATTTGGAGCATTTGGGAGCTCCCATTAATAAAAATGTAGTTGAGAGAAATGATCAAGACATCGGACATGTCCTAGATATGAAATAACAAGGAAAGGCAAAACGGACAAAAGAGTCATTATTTCGTTTCTTAACGGCTAAGAAATACGGCTTAGGAATACACGTTTTCCGAGGCAATTGTGGAATAATTATCCCTTCAATATTCAAGATCTATTATTCCAATTTCGAGAAGTTTGGAGAAGGGGGTGCAACCCGCCTTTGGATCGGTTAAAGGATAATTATCGACTTCGCTAAAGGATAACTATCGTCTTCACTATAAATAGCCGAAAATCGTTTATTAATTCATTTCCATTCACGTTTCCTCGTAAAAGCTCTGATTTCTCTCAAAATTTAAATTCAGATCTACTCTCCTTTTCTAATCCGATTTCAATTCCGTTTGAGTTTCGGGATTCCTCTCTTCATTCTCTTCATATCGGTACCGAGTTTCTGCATTTCCGAGAAGATGAAGACATGTTCGAGCATATGTGTCACCAGGACGGTTCCGTCGCTCAGATTCCGGTGAATTTGATGTTGTACATGCGTAGCCTGCGTCGTTGTGATTCCGAATCTTCTTTCAGATCGTCAACTGGGTTAGTAACGAATAAGTTATGAATTTATTCGTTTTCCGTACTGCGATTTGACCTAAATTGACCTTAAGCTTTTCAAAATGGATAATTAGAAATTCCATTATGATCATTGTATTATTCTAGTGTTATGGGTTGTTTGTTTGATGAAATCTGATGACAGGTGGGTTTAGAAATGACATGCGGACGAAATGTTATTCTAGCGAAATTTAATTAATTAATTAAAGGTTAGTTAATTAAATTAGGGTTAAATTTGAGATTGAGGAATACTGATTAGATGCATGCTAGGTGTCAAAACGAGTTGAGGATCATGATGATGTTATGGATATCGGTTATGGCTTTAAGGTTTAGTATGTGTCCGAGTATGATGAGATGTTTTGTTGAGGATATGCCTTAGGCATTTATGAATATGTTGAGGATCTGAGGTTTAAATTTGAGATATAGGTTGGTTGTGGTTAGTGAGACGAGTCTCCTAACCTTTGCAGTATGTGATTGTGTGTGCCTCGCTATTGCAGGCGTTGATTACTTCCCCAAGGGGAAGTTGTGACGTGGTACAAATTACGAGTATATCAGGTAAGTCCATAGGATTTACTTAGCGTACGGTTGTGGGTCGTATGATTGTGATGGTTTTGTGTGCTCAAATGATTGTGCATTTATAACCTTAAACCGGACTAGGATAACCATTTATTACAGTTAAATGGCCCAAGTGTATTATAACGGGCGGTAACCACCGGTCTCCGCCTACGGGTTAGGAGGAGGTGCCAAGAAGCCAGTAGCGCAGGGTGGGTCGAGTGATGATCAACCCCTTGCAAACCCTTGTGTTAATGGGGAAAGGGACGAGGTTCATTAGATTCCTCGTGTTACAAAAGTAGTTGAATTAGTAATGAAATAACGTAGTGAAAGATATTAAATGAATGTGTGTGGCATTGCATGTATGAGATGTTGATGTGTGGTTGTGCTTTTACCTTCATGGTTTTCATTGTTGTAGCTAACAGTTTCATACCGTGTTGTAGATGATCTGCTGGTTAGGAAGACTGCATGGTGAGACAGATGTTGTGGTCAGCCAAGGACTTATGTACATTAGGATGCGCGGGATATGAGATCTTTTGTGTCAAATTTTGTTTTGATGTTTTGTACTCGGCTCTGAGTTTGTAAACTCTTTTGATGTATCATATACAACTTTTATGTATTTGGTTTTAATCTACATGTGCCTTGTTGTAAGATCTAGTGAACTAGTCATCAGGCTAGGGTTAAGATCCAATGTGAGATCCTAGCCCAATGTGAAACTCCAAGTCCCGTGGACTTGGGGTGTCACAGAGTTTGTATCAGAGCCTTAGATTGACAACAATGGCTCTTGCTATCTGCAATTTAGGTAGAGTGGATAAATAAACAGAACCCAATCGGGGTCTGACTTTTCAAAGGTTTGGTTTTAAGCGGGTACAAATGTTTTGGGATAGTGTCTACAAAAGTCATCACCCATCTGAGGATCTCGACAGTATAGATATATATATATATATAGATATCTCTTATGTGTTGATGTGTATGCATGTAATCTTAAGTATTATATATATATATATCTATACATATGGCCTGTATAGAGTCTTATAAGTTAGGTGTGCATACCCCGCAGATGGCTCGGACTAGAGCTACTGTTGTAGCTAGAGGTAGAGGTAGACCGCCTCTTCTTCCAAGAGGGATGAGACAAGGACCAGCTCCCGCTGTAGATCCACCTGTGGTGGAGGAGGTTCATGAGGAGTTTGCTTGGAGTTTTGTTCCAGCAACGAGGAGCGATGAATCCAGGAGACAACAGTCACATAGAGCCCAGTCAGATGGCTCAAATCGTGTTTTTATGGGAGGACCTGAGTTTAGAGAGTATCTCAGGAAGTTTGATGAGGCCATTAGAGCAGTCCGACGAGCCCTAGATCTACCAAGGTAGGAGGGATTCTTTGAGGAATCCCATGGAGCTACTAAGGTGCCAGCTATGCCGGTACGTGTTGCTGAGGTTGATCGAGCTGCAGAGGAGATCCGAGAGCCTCGACTAGATACCTGTTTGAAGGCATTTCATCAACAGGGAGTTCCACACTTCTCAGGAGAGATTGGCTTAGAGAATTAGGTGTGGATTGGACATGTAGACTCAGCCTTAGAGTCTATTAGATGTCCCGAGGACAGACGGATAGAGATAGTACAGTCTCTATTCTGTGACATGGCACATCAGTGGTGGAGGACAGTTAGAGCTCGAGTTACCAGCTACGAGCAGATGAGGACTTTGCTAAAGGAGCAGTTCTACCCTGCCTCACTAAGGATGGAGAAGCTGCAGGATTTTGTGGAAGTAGGCTTTGAGGATGTACCCATTATAGATGCTATTCACCGCATCCGGACCGAGTTGGCTTTGTTGGGTCCAGCTGCACCTTCTAAGGACCAACATGTGTATCTGTTCTCCCGTCGTTTGAGGGAGAGTACACACTCATATATGGCGGGATTTCACTATGACTCATTGGCAGACTACCAGGATCTGGCCTTTGCCTATGAGAGAGAGAGAGAGCTAGTGAGAGGAGGACTTCTCAGACCGGACGGTCTGAGAAGAGACAACGTACAACACCGACTGGTGCAGGAGCATCTGGATACGGGCGAGGTCAAACTCAGGGCCGCTCGAGTGTTCCAGTGTCTGCACAAACAACTGATAAAGGCCGGCAGTGTTATAATTGCGGGGCATATGGGCATGTGAGGACCGATTGTCCGAGGGCGCCACTGACTTGCTTTTGATGCGGGAAGCCAGGACACAGAGCTACGTTTTGCTGTCATGGCAAGGCGCCATCACAGCAGGGTTCTTCCCCAACAGGTGTAGTGAGAGGTGGGTAGGGACCGCCTCAGCACTAGAGATAGGGACAACAGAGAGTCCCAAGCACACCTGCAACTCAAGGTTCAACTCTTGGATCTAGTAGAGGCAGAGGTAGAGATGTTGGCACTAGTGATGCTCGAGGAGTTCGAGGTCGTGCTTTTGAGCTGAGGAGTGTTAAGGAGCCGCCAGCACCAGCTGCTACAGGTACCATTATGTTACATGGTTTACCTGTTAGGGTTTTATTTGATACGGGTGCTACGCATTCATTTATTTTTGCTGATTGTGTTGAGCATTTGAGTTTGTCTACCATTGAGGGGATACCCTTTACTATAGGGTAATCTGATAGTAGTAGGATCAGAGGTACCTAGGAGATACGTAGTTGTCCCCTATGTTTACGGACTCGTGTGTTACTTGTTGACTTCTTAGGCATGCCCCTGATGCATGAAGAAGTCATATTAGGTATGGACTTGATGCGTAGACACCGTGCGGTGTTAGATGTGGGTAAGGGGACTATTACAGTCTCTACCGACGTAGGTCCGATAGAGGTCTTCCGGGGTTGGGACCTTGGGAAGACAGGATCTGTCATCAATGTAGTACGAGCAGCTAGACTGATAGCACAGGGATGCAATGCCTTCTAGTACTATGCCATGAAGGATGGAGAGAGTCCAGCTCTAGAGGACATACCAGTGGTCTGTGAGTTTACAGACGTGTTTGTAGAGCCGTCTAGTTTGCCACCTCAGAGGAGCGTAGATTTTGGTATCGAGTTGGAGCCTGGCACAAGACCGATCTCGAAGGCCCCGTACTGTATGACGCTTGTCGAGATGTTAGAGCTGAAGAAGCAACTCGAGGAGTTGGCTGAGAAGGGCTTCATACGCCCTAGCGTATCACCATGGGGTGCACCTGTCTTCTTTGTGCGGAAGAAGGACGGATCGTTGAGACTGTGTATAGATTACAAAGAGCTGAATAAGGTGACCATCAAGAACAGGTCCCCATTGCCTCGTATTGATGATCTACTTGATCAGCTACAGGGAGCGATAGTCTTCTGCCATATTGACTTGCGTTCAGGGTATCACCAGCAGAGGGTGAGAGAGCACGATATACATAGGACGGTATTTTGTATTCGGTATGGACACTACGAGTTTGTAGTAATGTCATTCGGGCTGACGAATTCCCCAACAGTCTTTATGGAGTTGATGAATAGTATCTTCATCGACTTCCTGGATCAGTTTGTGGTAGTCTTTATTGATGACATTATGGTGTACTCTCGTAGTAGAGAAGAGCATGCCGGTCATCTGAGGACGGTATTGCAGATTTTGAGGGATAGAGAGATGTATGCCAAGCTCTCTAAGTACGAGTTTTGGATGTCTGAGGATGCTTTTCTCGGACACATCGTCTCCGCCGACGGGATTATGGTATATCCGGCGAAGATCGAATCTGTTGTTGCGTGGATGACACCGACGAATGTCAAGAAAGTGCGTAGCTTTCTTGGCTTATCCGGTTATTACAGACGCTTTATGTACGGATTTTCTTTGATTGCCCGTCCACTGATGAGTCTTCTGAGGAAGACTACCAGATTCGTATGGACCGATCAGTGCACTCGGAGTTTTGAGGAGTTGAAGAGGCGTTTAACTTTTGCTCCTGTCCTAGCACAACCAGAGGGTTGTGATGACTTTGTGGTTTACAGTGATGCATCCAAGCTAGGCTTGAGATGTGTATTGATACAGAGAGGCAGGGTGATTGCATATGTGTCACGACAGCTGAAGACGTACGAGGAGAACTACCCGACTCATGATCTGGAGTTGGCAGCGGTAGTTCATACTTTGAAGATTTGGAGACATTACTTGTATGTTGCTACATGTCAGATCTTCACAAACCATAAGAGTTTGTAGTATATTTTCACGCAGCGGGAATTGAATAACCTCCTGCGTCGGTGGCTTGAGTTGATCAACGACTTAGACCTTGAGATCTTATACCTTCCTAGAAAGGCAAATGTTGTTTCTGACGCCTTGAGTAGGAAGACGCCTCGAGAGAAGGCGATTGCCAGACTTACTGTACAGCCTCAACTTCAGAGGGATCTAGATTGGCTAGAGATGGACATCTAGTTTCCTGATGAGGATGCCAAGTTGTTTGCCTTAGAGGTTTTACCTAGTCTATTGGATGAGATCAAACAGAAGCAGGGGACCTGCCCGACCTTGATGAGGATCAGAGATAGGATGTCTCGTGGAGAGGCACACCAGTTTATTATTCGGGCAGATGGAGTTATGAGGAGACATGATCGTGTTTGTGTCCCTACAGATACAGAGTTGAGACAGCGGATCTTGCAGGAGGCTCACTATACACCTTACACAATACACCCAGGTACGAGTAAGATGTATCATGATGTGAGACGCTCATATTGGTGGGGAGGTCTGAAACCCGACGTGGACAAATTTGTGGCCCAATGTGTGACCTATCAGCAGGTCAAGATAGAGCATTTCAGACCTGGAGGTGAGCTCCATCCACTGCTAAACCCGCAGTGGAAGTGGGAGGACGTCTCCATGGATTTTGTGACCGGGTTGAGGACCAGTAGGAGCTTTGAAGCTATTTGGGTCATTGTGGACAGACTGACGAAGAAGGCACATTTTATTCCTATCAGAGAGACGTGACTGGTGAGTAGATTAGCTGAGGAGTACACTAGACAGATAGTGAGACTCCACGGTGTTCCGAGAACGATCGTTTCTGATCGTGATGGACGATTCACATCGAGATTCTAGCAGCATATTCAGACTGCTTTGGGGACGAGTCTACACTTCACGACTGCGTTTCACCCCCAGACAGATGGTCAGTCAGAGAGGACCATCCAAACTTTAGAGGACATGCTGCGAGCCTGTGTGTTGGATTGGGGACAAGGATGGTCGGATTACCTCCCACTCGTTGAGTTCTCATACAACAACATCCGGCATGCATCTATAGGGATGACTCCCTATGAGGCACTGTAAGGACGTTGGTGCCGTACACCTTTATGTTGGGATGAGCCCAATAGTATCAGTGGGATAGCGCCAGAGCCGATTCAGGATGATATGGCTCGAGTAGCGTTGATTAGAGAGAGGATGCTGGCTGCGTAGAGTCGTCGGAAGTCATATGCAAATAGAAGGGGTCGACCTCTAGAGTTCAGGATTGGAGCTCATGTTTGGTTGAGGGTATCTCGGACACAAGGCGTCAGACGTTTTGGCATAAAGTGGAAGTTGAGTCCCCGATATGTCGGTCCTTTTGAGTTACTCGATAGAGTTGGGAGGGCAGCTTACAGATTAGCATTGCCTCCGAGGTTAGAGGGTGTTCACCCTATATTTCATGTGTCTCAGTTGAGGGAGTACATACCAGATCCGAGGCACATTGTGAGTTATGATGATCTGGTGGTTGAGCCGGACCACACCTTTGTAGAGCACCCTATTGCAGTCCTCGAGCGAGGTGTAAGACGCTTGCGTTCGAAGGACATTCCTATGATGAGGATACAGTGGTCAAGATGAGAACCGGATGAGGCTACCTGGGAGACAGAGGATAGTATCCAGAGGAACTATCGAGAGTTCTATGCGAAGTTAGAGGCACCCATAGGATCCACGAGTAGATCTTAGTTCCTTTTTGGTGAGTGCTTGTATGCAATGTGCTTATGTAATATGATGTGTTTTCGTGCTAACTTTGATATGTGCATCTGATATGTTAGATCTTGTTTGCTAGCACGATATAGGTATAGCTGGAGATGGTTTTTTCCTTCATGCTATTGTAATATGTTTAGGATTAGTTGGAGATTGTTTTTTCCTCCATGCTAGTATTGATGGACATAGTGTGAGTGGAGACGGTTTTCCTCCACATAGTTGTGTTACGAGTACGATTGGCTGGAGACGGCTTTCCTCCATGCCATGTGACGTGGTTAGTAGTTGGCAAGAGATGATTTTCCTCTGTGCCTTTGGATAGCGTTACGATCTTGTTGCTGGAGTTAGTGATTCCTCCATGCTGATGTTTTGAGGTTATAGAGTGTTATAGGTTGATACCTTTGAACGGAGATGTGATACCTCCGATAGATACAGTGTTTATACCTCGGCGTATGGGTCCGAGAGGATTTGAGAATTTTTCATGTTTCGGGACAAATCTTTTTTTAAGGGGTGTGTGATGTAATAACTAAGATTTCCGGATTCTAATTACTATTGATTAATTTAATCATTGAGAGTAGTTGACATATAACTCGCGAAGATTGCGTAAGTGATGAGTATAAGTCACACCGTTATGTTCCTGACGTAATTTTGGGCTTATGGGAAAATTTTCACTTTTTTCCCCGGATAATTATTTTTACCCTCCGGTGTTATTTGAAGCATTTGGGAGCTCCAATTAATAAAAATGTAGTTGAGAGAAATGATCAGGACATCGGACATGTCCTAGATATCAAATAACATGGAAAAACAAAATGGACAAAAGAGTCGCTATTTCGTTTCTTAACGGCTAAGAAAGACAGCTTAGAAATACATGTTTTCCGAGGCAATTGTGGAATAATTATCCCTACAATAATCAAGATCTATTATTCCAATTTCGAGAAGTTTGGAGAAGGGGTTTCAACCTACCTTTGGATCGGATGAAGGATAATTATCGATTTCGCTAAAGGATAATTATTGTCTTCACTATAAATAGTGGAAAATCGTTTATTAATTCATTCCCTTTCACATTTCCTTGTAAAAGCTCTGATTTCTCTCAAACTTCAAACTCTGATCATACTCTCCGTTTCTAATCCGATTTCAATTCCGTTTGAATTTTCGGATTCCTCTCTTCATTCTCTTCATATCGGTACCGAGTTTTTGCATTTCCGAGCAGATGAAGACCTGGTCGAGCATATGTGTCACCAGGACGGTTCCGTCACTCGGATTCCGGTGAATTTGATGTTTTACATGCGTAACCTACGTCGTTGTGATTCCGAATCTTCTTTCAGATCGTCAATCGGGTTAGTAACGAATAAGTTATGAATTTATTCGTTTTCCGTACTGCGATTTGGCCTAAATTGACCTTAGGCTTTTCAAAATGGCTAATTAGAAATTCCATTATGATCATTATATTATTCTGGTGTTATGGGTTGTTTGTTTGATGAAATTTGATGACAGGTGGGTTTAGAAATGGCCTACGGGAAAAATGTTATTGTGGCAAAATTTAATGAATTAATTAAAGGTTAATTAAGTAAATTACGGTTAAATTTGAGATTGAGGAATACTGATTAGATGCATGCTGGGTGTCAGAATGAGTTGGGGATCATGACGATGTTATGGATATCGGTTTTGGCTTTAAGGTTTAGTATGTGTGTGAGTATGATGAGATGTTATGTTGAGGATATGCGTTAGACTTTTATGAATGTGTTGAGGATCTGAGGTTTATATTTGAGATATAGGTTGGTTGTGGTTAGTGAGACGAGTCTTCTATTGCAGGCGTTGATTACTTCCCCAAGGCGAAGCTGTGATGTGGTACAAATTACGAGTATATCAGTTAAGTTCATAGGACTTACTTAGCGTACGGTTGTGGATTGTATGATTGTGACTGTTGTGTGTGCTCATATGATTGTGCATTTATAACCTTTAACCGGACTTGGATGACCATTTATTACATTTAAATCGCCCATGTGTATTATAACGGGCGGTAACCACCGGTCTCCGCTTGCGGGTTAGGAGGAGGTGCTTGGAAGCCAGTAGCACAGGGTGGGACGAGTGATGATCACCACCTTGCAAACCCCTGTGTTAACGGGGAAAGGGACGAGGTTCTTTAGGTTCCTCGTGTTACAAAAGAAGTTGAATTAGTAATGGAATAACGTAATGAAAGATAATAAATGAATGTGTGTGGCATTGCATGTATGAGATGTTGATGTGTGGTTGTGCTATTACCTTTGTGGTTTTCATTGCTGTAGCTAACGGTTTCATACCGTGTTGTAGATGATATGCAGGTTAGGAAGACTGCAGGGTGAGACAGATGTTGTGGCCAGCCGAGGACTTCTGTACATTAGGATGCGCCGGATATGAGATCTTTTGTGTCAGATGTTGTGGTTTGATATTTTGTACTCGGCTCTGAGTTTGTAAACTCTTTTGATGTATCATATACAACTTTTATGTATTTGGTTTTAATCTACCTGTGTCTTATTGTAAGATCCAGTGAACTTGTTGTCAGGCTAGGGTCAGGATCCATTGTGAGATCCTAGCCCAATGTGACACTCCAAGTCTCGTGGATTTGGGGTGTTACAAATGAAGTGGTCATCCTAGTCTAGTTTAGGTTATAAATGGAACAATAATATGAGCATACACACAACCATCACAAACACTCAAATCCACAACTACTCGCTAAGTAAGTCCTATGGACTTACCTGAAAACTCGTAAACCTGTACCACTTCACAGTTTGCCCTCGAGAAAACGATCAACGCCTACCTAAGCCAGACATACACAATATCAAATGCTGCAAAGGTTAGGAGACGCGTCTCCTACACCTTATAACCATAACCATCTATAACTCACATCTAACCCTCAGATCCTCAATATACATATAAGTGCCGAAGGCACAAACCTAACATAAATCTCATGAAGCTCATCATCAACCATACTAGCCTAGCCATATCTAATGACAAGGCCAAAGGAATGGAAAGAAGGAAACATACCAACTAGGTATGTCCTGGACACGCACCGGCAGAAGCAAGAGATGCAAGGGTGCTGCACCAGTGAGGCGCAGGGGCGGCTCACCCTAGGTGCAGGGGTGGCTCAGCTTAGGTCGCAGTGGCGGCTGGTGTGCAAGAAGTGAATCCTCGAATTCTCTTCGATCCTTGACTTGTTCTTCTCCACCACTTCATCAATCAGTATATGTATAGGAAGATCAACACAAGATCATGCTTGTGAGAATTTATTACCAAGGAAGAGGAAAGAAGGAAGAAAGAGAAAGAAAGAAAGAAGAAGAAGAAAAAGCTTACCACAACACTCAGGAAAGGAAGGACGTCCACACCACAACTAAAACACAACACAACACCAACTCTCTCAACATCAACAAGCACAGCCACAAGCATCAACCTCACTCAAGAACCAAACTAGCAAGATCTTCGAAAGAAAATTAAGAAGAAGATCAAAGTAGGAAGAGGAGAGAAGAAGAACGTGAGAAAGGGAATGAAGCTGGAGAAGATGAAACCCTCATCAGGAGGTAAGAGAATGAACTTATAGGAGAAAAAAGGGTAAAGCACGGGTCAAGAGTCAACAAAAACGGCTGCAGCCACATGAAACTGTAGGGGCGGAGCTATAGAGCCGCAGGGGCGGACCATTGGACCCATAGGGGCGGTTAGGTCTTGCTCAGCACCACTTAGCATCTAAAAACTAAGGCTCTTATATCACACTCCCCTAAAAACAAGTTTTCTCCCGAAACATGCATGTGTAAGAGCCTTAGTCTTCAGGTGCTGGGAGAGTGCTGAGTTTGGCCTGAACCGCCCCTACGGCTAGGTTAGGCGCCCCTACGCCATCCCAAATCCGCCCCTGCGGCCACCAAGATCCACCGCTGCGGTTTGTGGTGTGCTGCAGCCGGTTTCCTTGACCTTGACCTGTACTTTCGGATGGCTTCCTATATAAGCTTCTTCCTTGCTTAATGAGGAGGGTTTCATATCTTCCAACTCCATCTCCTCTCCCTTACACTCTTCTTCTCTTCCTTTGAATATTCTTCTTGTTTTGCCTTGATCTTGCAAGAGTTTTGATGAGAGTTTGATGTAACACCCCGAATCTGCGGGACTCGGAGTGCCACATTGGGCTAGGATCTCACAATAGATCTTGACCTTAGCCTGACAACAAGTTCACTGGACCTTACAACATGGCACTGACAGATATGAAAACAAATACATAAAACTATATAAAATTATATACAATACAAAAGGTAAGACATCATAGCCGAGTATGAAACATAACACCCTCACACAGGAGGGAAAGATAACAAACCCAAAAACCAACACAACCTATGTACGAGACGTCCTCGGCCTGCCACTCTGCTAGATTACCCAGCAGCATGCCTATCCTGTGGGGCATCTACAACATGGTAATAAACCATTAGTTATCCATACACATATATAGAGTAATGCATAAGCACAATCACACGTAAGGAAAGATAAACACATCAGCATGCTTCCACTCATTTACCAATTTATTCATCTCAATATAATGGTCATTCACTCCAAACCAATATATATAATATATATATGAAACTATGTGACACGAGGACTGATACATCCTCGCCTCTGAGCCTGCTAGCCAGTCGTACTAGTATCGGTCAAACAATCCGTGTACCCTGTGGGAGTGGATTGTGCCCTTCCTATTAACCGGTCTGGCCTGACTCATGAGAACCTCCTAGACTCAACGGTGGGATGAAAAGGAAAGGTTATCACAACCACGCATACGGGGCAATCAATAAAACATAGGTCGGTATATACGACATCACATGCTATCATAGCAAACATACAAAGCACACACCACTCATGCAAACACCAAATATAAGGATGGCAACTAAGTAAGTCCTATGAACTTACCTCAACCTCGATCACAACTCAACCAGGATCACCTCTACACTGAAGGGACAACACAACCTATAAACAAGGCATAAGGAGATATATAAGACTCTTAACAACATAAGGGTCACACCTAGACCGAAAGGGATCCGAAGGATCAACCTCAACCTCATTCATAACCTAACGAACCTCAAAAGTCATACAAGGCATAAACCGATCATAAACATTAGCAAAACTCAACCTCACACATCTAGCATGATCCTAAGCCCACATTCTAGGAAAGGAGGGAACAATGGCACCCTAAGGAAGGCCTAGAAGCAACACACACCTGTAGAACCAAAGGAAACACCAAGCTGGTGCAGGTAGGCGCAGGGGCGGCTCATTGGTGGCGCAGGGGCGGTGCACTGGCCGGCGTAGGGGCGGCTGTAAGGTGGCGCAAGGGCGTTTGTAAGGTGGCGCAGGGGCGTCTGTAAGGTGGCACAGGGGCGGCTGTAAGGTGGCGCAGGGGCGGCTGGTGTGAAAAAGACCCCACTTTAGCTCCTTCTTCACTTCTACCTTCGATTCTCTACTCTTCTTCACTCCAACAACAACAAACATGTATCACATACATATACATACATCAACACAAGCCAAACATGGCTGGAATAGGATCAAAACCTAAGGAAAGCCATGCTAGACTAAGGAGAAGAGGAAAGAGAGACAAGAAGATGAAAAGAAGAAGAAGAAGGGGATGGAAGACATGAAAGCTTACCCAATTGAAGATCCAGAAGCTCAAAAACTAACCAAAACGTCCTCAAGATGGCTCACAAGGCTCAACAACCATCATCAACATCAAAGCCAAGCAAAAGCTTTCCAAAAATCACACAAACTCAAGGAGATCAACCAAGGATCCAAGGGAGAAGAAGAGAAGAAAGAGTATGTAAGGAGAGAGAGGTCTGAGAATGAAAACCCTCATCAGAGAGAAGAAGAAGATATATATAAGGTGGTGAAAGAGTAACGCACAGGTCAAAGTAGTCAAAGAAGGCAGCTGCAGCACACAAAGCCGCAGGGGCGGGCTTTGTGAGCCGCAGGGCGGGCTTTGTGAGCCGCAAGGGCAGACCATGCTAGGCGTAGGGGCGCCCCTGGGTCACGCAGGGGCGGCTCAAGCATAAACCTGGCCCCTCTGCTCCCTCTCTCAGCTCTCAATAACTAGGCTCTTACATCTCACCCCCCTAATAACAAGATTCGTCCCGAAACTTGCAGGATCCGTAGTCCTCTCGGTCCCATAATCCGAGGCATAACTCATTCTCTCTATCGGAGGTATCACATCTCCGCTCAGAAGGTCAAAACCTATAACAGATCTATAACCATGAACATCAACATGGAGGAATCATCCACTCTAGAAATCAGGGCCATAACGCTACCCAAGCAAAGAGGAATCACATCTCTCGCTATATCACATCACAGGGCATAGAGGAAGTACATCTCTAGCCAAACATACACAGGCATAGAGGAAATACGTCTCTAGCCGATCCATAAGTATATACATCGTATGGATGAATCACATCTCCACTGAAACTATGTCCATCAAAGTAGCATGGAGGAAAGAACCATCTCCGGCTGAATCCTAATCCACTCAGATAGCATGGAGGAAAGAACCATCTCTAGCTATAAACATAAGTCATACTCAAATAGCATGGAGGGAATAATCATCTCCACCTATACATACATCATGCTAGTATAGCAAGATGTAATAACATCATAAGGCATAACAACACTAACATGGAATAAACACATCAAGGCATGAAAGCACATAAGCGCATAATCACATACTCACAAAGATAGCACTAAGATCTACTCATCGACCCTAGGTGCATCTATCTCGGCATAAAACTCTAAATAGTTCCTCTGGATACTATCCTCGGTCTCCCATGTAGCCTCCTCAGGTCAACGTCTTGACCACTGTATCCTCATCATAGGTATGTCCTTCAAACGCAAGCGTCTAACACCTCGTTCTAGGACTGCAATAGGATGCTTAGCAAAGGTGTGGTCCGGCTCTACCACCAAATCATCATAACTCACGATGTGCCTCGGACCTGGTATGTACTCTCTCAGCAGAGACACATGGAACAAAGGTTGAACACCCTCTAATCTCGGAGGCAAAGCTAATTTGTAGGCTGCCCTCCCAACTCTGTCCAGTATCTCAAAAGGACCGACATATCGGGGACTCAACTTCCCCTTTATGCCAAAACGTCTGACGCCACGAGTCGGGGACACTCTCAACCAGACATGAGCTTCTACACTGAACTCTAGAGACCGACGCCTCTTGTCTACATATGACTTCTGGCTACTCTGTGCAGCCAGCATCCTATCTCTAATCAACGCTACTCGAGTCATATCATCATGAATATGTTCTGGCGCTATCCCGCTGGTACTGCTAGGCTCATCCTAGCACAAAGGTGTACGGCACCTACGTCCATACAGTGCCTCATAGGGAGCCACCCCAATAGATGCATGCCAGCTGTTGTTGTATGAGAACTCAACAAGTGGGAGGTAATTAGACCATCCCTGTCCCCAATCCAACACACAAGCTCGCAGCATATCCTCCAAAGTCTGGATGGTCCTCTCTGATTGCCCGTCAGTCTGGGGGTGAAACGCAGTCTTGAAGTGTAGACTTGTCCCCAAAGCAGTATGAACCTGCTGCCAAAATCTCGAGGTGAATCGTCCATCTCGATCAGAGACGATCTTCCTCGGTACACCATGGAGTCTCACTATCTGTCTAGTGTACTCCTCAGCCAATCTACTCACTGGCCACGTCTCTCTGACAGGGATGAAACGTGTCGTCTTCGTCAATCTATCAACAATAACCCAAATGGCATGAAAACTCCTACTGGGTCTCAATCTAGTCACAAATCCATGGAGACGTCCTCCCACTTCCACTACGGCACTGGAAGTGGTTGGAGCTGACCTCTAGGTCTGCAATGCTCTATCTTGACTTACTGACAAGTCGCACACTGAGCCACAAATCTGGCTACATCGGGCTTCAACCCTCCCCACCAATATGAACGTCTCACATGATGGTACATCTTACTCGTACCTGGATGTACAGAGTAAGGTGTACAATGAGCCTCCTGTAAGATCCTCTGTCTCAAATCTACATCACCAAGAACACAAATGCGATCATGTTGCCTCATCACTCCATCAGCTCTAATGGAGAACTATGATGCCTTTCCATGAGACATCCTCTCTCTAATCCTCATCAAAGTCGGGCAGGTCCCCTGCTTCTGTTTGATCTCCTCCAACAGACTAGGTAAAACCTATAAAGCATACAATTGGGCATCATCATCAGGAAACTGGATGTCCATCTCTAGCCAAGCTAGGTCCCTTTGAGGTTCAGGCTATACAGTGAATCTCGCAATCGCCTTCTCTCGAGGCGTCTTCCTGCTGAAAGTGTCAGAAACTACGTTCGCCTTTCCACGATGATACAAAATCTCAAGGTCAAAGTCCTTGATCAACTCAAGCCATCGACGTTGGCGGTTGTTCAACTCCAGCTGTGTAAAAATATACTTCAGACTCTTATGGTCTGTGAAGATCTGACATGTAGCACCATACAGTTAATGTCTCCAGATCTTCAAAGCATGCACTACCGATGCCAACTCCAAATCATGAGTCAGGTAGTTCTCCTCATACGTCTTAAGCTGTCGAGACGCATATGCAATCACTCTACCTCTCTGCATCAACACACATCCCAAGGCCTAGCTTGGATGCATCACTGTAGACCACAAAATCATCAGATCTCTCTGGCTGTGCCAGGACAGGAGTAGAAGTCAAACGCCTCTTCAACTCCTCAAAGCTCTGAGCACACTGGTCGGTCTAGGCAAACCGGGTAGTCTTCCTCAGAAGACTCGTCAGTGGACGGGCAATCACAGAAAAACCCTCCACAAAACGTCTATAGTAACCAGCAAGGCCAAGAAAGCTACGTACTTCCTTGACGTTCGTCGGTGTCGTCCATACAGCAAGAGACACGATCTTTGTTGGGTCAACCTTAACCCCATCGGCGGAGACGATGTGTCCAAGGAAAGCAACCTCAGACATCTAGAACTCACACTTAGAGAGCTTAGCATACAACTCTGTATCCCTCAAAATCTGCAAAACCGTCCTCAGATGACCGGCATGCTCCTCTCTACTACGAGAGTACACCATAATATCATCGATGAAGACCACAACGAACTGATCAAGGAAGTCGATGAATATATTGTTCATCAACTCCATAAAGACTGCGGGGGAATTCGTCAGTCCGAATGGCATCACCACAAACTCGTAGTCTCCATAACGGGTACGAAATGCCGTCCTGTGTATGTCCTGCTCTCTCACCCTCAGCTAGTGATATCCTGAGCGCAAATCAATCCGGGAGAAAACTGTATCTCCTTGGAGCTGATCAAGTAGATCGTCAATACGAGGCAATGGATACCTGTTCTTGACGGTCAGCTTGTTCGACTCTTTGTAATCTATGCATAACCTCAAAGATCCGTCCTTCTTCCGCACGTAGAGGACAGGTGCACCCCACGGTGAAACACTAAGGCGTATGAAGCCCTTCTCATCCAACTCCTCGAGTTGCTTCTTCAGCTCCAACATCTCGACAGGTTCCATACGGTATGGGGCCTTAGAGATGGGTCGCGTGTCAGGCTCTAACTCTATGCTGAAGTCCACACTCCGCTGAGGCGGCAAACTCGACGGCTCAGCAAACACATCAGTAAACTCGTAGACTACTGGAATATCTTCCAAAGCTGGACTCTCTCCATCCTTCATGGTGTAGCACAAAAAAGGCATCACAACCTTGTGTGATCAATCTAGCTACTCGTACGACACTAATAGCCGAACCTGTCTTTCTACAGTCCCAACCCCGGAAGACCTCAATCTGACCAACCTCGGTTGAGATTGTAACAGTCCATCTACCAACATCCAAAATTTCATGGTGTCTACGCATCAGGTCCATAACTAATATGATTTCTTCATGCATCAATGGCATGACTAAGAAGTCAACAAGTAAAACACGAGTCCCTAAACGAAGGGGACAACTACGGATCTCACGGGTACCTCTAACCCGACTACCATCAGGTAACCCTATAGTAAAGGGTATCCCCTCTATGGTAGCTAAACTCAAACGCTCAACACAAGTATCAGAAATAAAGGAATGCGTAGCACCAGTATCAAACAAAACTCTAACAAGTAAACCATGAAGTAGAATGGTACCTTTAGCAGCCGGTGCAGGTGGGTCCTCGGCACTCCTCAACTCAAAAGCTCGCCCTCGGGCTCCTTTGGCATCACTTGTGCCAACAACTCTACCTCTACCTCTACTCGGTCCTGCAGCAGAACCTTGAGTAGATGGATGCTTTGGGACCCTTTGTTGTCTATGTGTCTGCTGCTGAGGTGTCCTTTGACTACCTCTTGCTACACTGGCAGGGGAATATCCCTGCTGAGATGCTACTCTTCCCTGCCTACAGAAGGCAACTCAATGTCCTTGTCGGCCACACGTAAAACAAGTCACAAATGGTCTGGGACAAGCTGGCCTCAGATAACCAGGGTCACCACAGATATAACACTGACGTCCCTTATATTCCGTCTGTGCAGATGAGGGGTAACTCTGACGCCTTTGATCTCGTCTAGATCCAGATGATCCTCCAACTCCACTAGTCTACCTAGTGCTCCGCCTCTTCTCAGACCGTCCAGTCTGAGAAGGTCTTCTCTGACTGGCTCGATCTCTCTCAAAAGCAAAAGCCCGGTCCTGGTATTCAGCTAGGGACTCACAATAGAATCCCGCCATGTATGAACGGGTGCTCTCTCTCAGATGACGAGAGAACAAATACACATGTTGGTCCTCAGATGGTGCAGCTGGACCCAACAACGCTAACTCGGTCTGGAAATGGCGGATGGCATCAGTAATAGGCACATCCTCAAACCTAGCCTCCACAAAATCTTGCAGCTCTCTCTCCTCAGTGAGGCATGGAAGAACTACTCTCTAATCATGCGCCTCATGTGGTCATAACTGGTAGCTCTAGTCCGAATAGTATTCCACCACTGGTGTGTAAGGTCACGGAATAGAGACTAAACTAGCTCTATCTGTCTATCCTCAGGACATCTGATAGACTCCAAGGTTCAGTCTACATGTCCAATCCATGCCTCAGTCTCTAACCCAATCTCTCTTGAGAAGTGTTGCACTCCCCGCTGGTGAAATGCCTTCAACCAGGCATCTAGTTGAGGCCCTCTGATCTCCACTGGGACTCGGGCTGGATCAACAACAGTGTTGGTTCAGCTGGCACCAGGGTCGCTCCCTAAGATCTCTTAGAAGATCCCTCAGGTACTGGTAAATCTGGTGCTCGCCTGCCAGTCCTAATATCCTCCTAAAAACATCGGAGGTACTCTCTGAACTCCGGTCCTCCCATGGAGACACGGTCAACGTCATCAAACTGAGCTCGATGTGAATGATGTCTCAAAGATCCACTCGTCTCTGGGACGACGCTCTCTGTAACCTCCTCATGTATCTCCTCCACCACTGGTGGATCAGCAGCGGAAACTAGTCCCTCACCTACCACACCCGGAGGACGGGGTGGTCTACCTCTACCTCTGCCCACAACAACAGTAGCTCTAGTCCGAGCTATCTGCGGGGTATGCACACCTAACTTATAAGGCTCTATATAGGCCATAAGTATGGATATATATCGATACTTAACACAAGCACATACATAAACCATCATACAAACATATCATATCTACACTACAGAGATCCATAGTAGGAGTTGCGACTTCCCGTACATCTAACCCAAAACCACATTTAAAACCAAAACCGTTAAAACGTCAGATCCCATGTGGATTCTGTTTATTTTACCTCTTAGACCTCATTTCAGGTAGCATGTGCCATTGTTGTCAACCTAGGCTCTGATACCAACTCTGTAACACCGCTAATCCGCGGGACTCGGAGTGCCACATTGGGCTAGGATCTCACAATGAATCCTGACCCTAGCTTGACAACAAGTTCATTGAACCTTAAAACATGGCAGTGACAGATATGAAAACAAATACATAAAATTGTATAAAAATTTAAACTCCAAAAGGTAAGACATCATAGCCGAGTAAGAAACATAACACCCTCACACAGGAGGTAACAAAAGAACATCCTCACATAGGAGGGAAAGATAACAAACACAAAAACCAACACAACCTATATACGAGACGTCCTCGGCCTACCACTCTGCTAGATCACCCAACAACATGCCTATCTTGTGGGGCATCTACAACATGGTTATAAACCATTAGTTATCCATACACATATATAGCGTATTGCGTAAGCACAATCACACGTATGTAAAGATAAACACATCAGCATGCTTCCACTCATTTACCAATTTATTCATCTCAATATAATGGTCATTCACTCCAAACGAATATATATAATATATATATGAAACTATGTGACACGAGGACCGATACATCCTCACCTATGAGCCTGCTAGCTAGTCGTACTAGTATTTGTCACACAATCCGTGTACCCTGTGGGAGTAGATTGTGCCCTTCCTGTAAATCGGTCTGGCCTAACTCATGAGAACCTCCCAACCTCCACGGCGGGATGAAACGGAAAGGTTATCACAACCATGCATACGGGGCAATCAATAAAACATAGGTCGGTATATACGACATCACATGCTATCATAGCAAACATACCAGTCAACCAGGATCACAACTCAAACAGTATCACCTCTACACTAGAGGGACAACACAGCCTATAAACAAGGCATAAGGAGATATATCAGACTCCTAACCACATAAGGGTCACACCTAGACCCAAAGGGATCCGATGGATCAACCTCAACCTCACTCATGACCTAACAAACCTCAAAAGCCATACAAGGCATAAACAGATCATAAACATCATCAAAACTCATCCTCAAACATCTAGCATGATCCTAAACCCTCATACTAGGAAAGGAGGGGACAAAGGCACCCTAAGGAAGGCCTAGAAGCAACACACACCTGCAGAACCAAAGGAAACACCAAGCTGGTGCAGGTGGGCGCAGGGGCGGCTCACTGGTGGCCTAGGGTCGGTGCACTAGCCGGCGTAGGGACGGCTGTAAGGTGGCATAGGGGCGGCTATAAGGTGGCGCAGGGGCGGCTGGTCTACAGAAGACCCCACTTCAGCTCCTTCTTCACTTCTACCTTTGATTCTCTACTCTTCTTCACTCCAACAGCAACAAACATGTATCACATACATATACATACATCAACACAAGCCAAACATGGCTGGAATAGGATCAAAACCTAAGGAAAGCCATGCTAAACCAAGGAGAAGAGGAAAGAGAGACAAGAAGATGAAAAGAAGAAGAAGAAGAAGGGGATGGAAGCCATGAAAGCTTACCCAGTTGAAGATCCAAAAGCTCTCAAACTAACCAAAATGTCCTCAAGCTGGCTGACAAGGCTCAGCAACCATCATCAACATCAAAGCCAAGCAAAAGCTTTCTAAAACTCATACAAACTCAAGGAGATCAACCAACGATCCAAGGGAGAAGAGGAGAAGAAAGAGTATGTAAGGAGATAGAGGTCTGAGAATGCAAACCCTCATCAGAGAGAAGAAGAAGATATATATAAGGTGGTGAAAGAGTAAAATACGTGTCAAAGCAATCAACGAAGGCGGCTGCATCACACAGAGCCGCAGGGACGGGCTCTGTGAGCCGCAGGGGCGGACCAGGCTAGGCACAGGGGCGCCCCCTGGGTCACGCAGGGGCGGCTCAGGCATAAACTTGGCCCCTCTGCTCCCTCTCTCAGCTCTCAGCAACTAGGCTCTTACATTTGATGCTTGGATGATTAGGATGATGGTGTATAATGTTGATTTGCCTTTAATAAGCCAACCTTGAGGTTATGGTGACGGTTCTCCCTCTATTAGGTTTCAGCTTGTAAGATCTTCCTCCTCCTCTCCTTTCTTTCTTCCTATCTTCTTTTCCTACTTCTTATCTTAGTATTCCACAAGTTGAGTCTTGTAATATGCTTCATAGGCTTATGTTGATGTATATATGTGTGTATATGTATGTTTGGGTTGCTGAAGGAGTGAAGAGGTTCGAGTGAAGAAGTGAAGAGGAGCTGAAAGTGTGCATTCTCGACAACAGCCGACCTTGCGCCACCTTAGGGCCACCCCACCGCCGGCCAAACGCCGCCCTTGCGCCACCCAGGGACGCCCCTGCGGATCCACGCTTTCCAACCTTGCTTTGCTCTTGCCCGGAAAGTGTGTCTTTCTTTTGGGCTTGCCTAAGGATTGCTTTGTCCCTTCCTTTCCTAGTGTGAGTATGTAGTATCATGCTAGGTATAGATGAGTGCGTGGTGATGATATTATGATCATGTTATGCCATGTACAGATTTGAGGTTTAGTAGGTTGTGAGGGTTAGGTTGATGATGATCCTATGGATCCCTTTGGTCTAGGTGTGATGTTCACGCTAGGATGTAGCACAAAAAGCTTTACATTTATAACTCGAACTAAATCCTAAACTACCTAGCGAACCCGCAGTGTACGGGACGTTTGTAGTAGGGATAGTATTCCGAGGTCGAACACAAAGACTAAGGTGAGATTGATTCAATTTATGATTAAGTCTAGTGAAGATCTAGGTTAAGAAAAAAGAGGAAGAAATAAAGAAATGAAAATCTCAATTTTTTTTTGTTGGTTTTTCGGTGATCAATCAAAGATCACAATTCATGCAAAGTAAACAATCAACTAATACTAACAATTCCACTCAAACAAACAAACTAAAACGAGATATAGATCGAAGATAAAAAAGCGGGTTCTAGGGGTTGGAAGTTCCGGTTATGGCATAAAACTCAAGCTATCTATTCTTTCCTTGGATCAACTAATGATATGTTGGGGTTAAGTGTTTCTAGATTGGGATCAATTACCGGGTAGGTCTCATGGTCCACTAGTCCATTCCTAAGGTCTCATTACCGGGTAAGTCTCTAAGAACCTAAGGATAGGAATCCTACACAAACCGGATTGTTATCTAGAGATCTAACCTATCCTTACCGGGTAAGTCTCGGAAGGGTTAGTTCTAAACAACCATCCTAGCACACTTAATCCAATGGCGGCTTATGAGGCTCACCACTACCTAGGGTTTGTTATCTTAAGATCTAAGAGCAAGGATTACCGGATAAGTCTCTCCTAACACTTAGTTGCTAACACTAGGTCACCCTAGGATAGATTTAACTCAACAAACACTTAGGATTTCAACATTCTAACAATCTAAGGCTAGATCCATCGAATCAGGTAAGATCAAGGTTTGTTCTACCTTTCCACGGCCGTGGTTTGGCAAGAACTACCCGTGATTCCTAACAGCAGCTATGTTCATGCACACAAGTCATCCAAAGGTAAATCTAAGTTCATCCTATCATAGCCCTAGCCATAACCATCCTTTCCTTACCCTAGAACCACATCTATTTAGCCTACAACGTTCATAATAGAAATCGAAACAAGCAAACATAAAATCATGACATCCATTTGCAAGATGATGAAGGAAAAGAGATGAACAAGTGAACTAAAACAAAACCAAGCTGAAAATAGAATTAGAGTAACTCACAATCCTTCTTAAAGAAAGTTCAAATGGTTCATACAACTCTAGAAATAGAATCCGGAATTCTTCACTACAAAAAAAAACTATCAAGGTGTGGTAATGGTGTGTGTTCTTCTTCTCCTCTTCAATGGAGCTCTTCTTCTTCCTTTTTGGCACTTTCCTTCCTAGAAAGACTTCTTGTTGAGAGAGTATTTTTGATTGGAATATTTGGATAATGGAGAGCTGCTCCAAGATGATTCTCTCAGCCAATGAAGGACCACTTTTATAACAAATTTTGCATGAGTTGGCCATGAGAGTTGTGGCACAGCTGTCACAAGAATCTGGCAAAATCCACGGGTAGAATCACGGTCGTGGTCCTGGTCTAGACCGTGGTTTGCTCCAGAAGCTTCTTCTAGGCTCGTTGAGCCATGGTTTGGTGCATGGCTTGTGTTGGCAAGGTTCCATGAGTCCTCCTTAGCCTTTAGCTTGTGTCCTAATGAGTCCGAGGGTGTGTCATCTAGATGAACGATCCTCAAACGTATCGTTTTAGCTCCTAAATCTCCCGAAATACCTACAAAACAACGCACAAGTCCGTGTAGACGTCTATCTCGATAAAGTACGTGAATTGAGTGCAAACGTCGTGAACTAGTGCTAAACCATGCATGAATGAGTGATAAAGTACGTGAATTGAATCCACTATAGCCATCTAGATAGCAAAAATGAGAGTGTTGAGCAAACCTTTCTAGCATTTGGTCAATGAAGGGGAGAGGGAAGTGATCTTTCCTAGAGGCCATGTTCAATTTCCTATAATCAATGCACATCCTCCACCCCGTAACCGTCCTAGTCGGGATTAGTTCATTGTTCTCATTAGTCACTACGGTCATCCCACCCTTCTTAGGAACTACATGAACGGGGCTAACCCACTTACTATCCGAGATAGGGTAGATAATTTCCGCATCTAGCAACTTAATGATTTCCTTTTTGACTACCTCTTTCATTATAGGATTCAATCTCCTTTGATGTTCAACAGAGGGTTTATGATTATCTTCCATCATTATCTTATGCATGCACAAAGAAGGTTTTATGCCAACCAAATCATCAATAGTATAGCCTATGGCTTTCCTATGCAATCTTAGTTCATGCAACAACTTAGCATGTTCATCATTACTCAAGCATGCATTCACAATTACCGGATATGTAGAATCAACACCAAGGAAAGCATACTTTGAATGAGAGGGGAGGGGTTTGAGTTCAAGTTTAGGAGGACCTTTATCGGTTGGAGAGGATCCAAATAAGGTTGGGTGAGATGAATCCAAAGCAAATGAAGACTCCCCATGGCTCCTAGAAGCTTGACCATCATCAAGGACTGGTCCAGGGAAAACTACGGCTGGAACCACGGTTTGCTCAACTTCCACGGCCGTGGTTCTTGCCAAGCCTGCTTCTTGGAGTTGTCCAGAGAGTTTGACGGCCGTGGAACATAAATCTCGACCGTGGAACTTGCAGCTGTTCAACACCTCTTCGTGGCCTTCAAATCCAACTCTTGGCTCCTCTTCTAATGCTTCCAAGGCCTTGACCTCTTCATTGCAATCCTTCTCAACACCTTCCTCCATCATACTTAAAGTAAGAACCTTCTCCAAGGGATCCTTGATCAAGATCGAGCTCACAACTTTTCTAGATTCCTCTTGCTCGACTATGTTGAAGACATCCTCATCAAGGGTCGGCCCTTTCATCATTGTGGACAACTTGAACTTGATGTTCTCCTCTCCAATGTTGAAGGAGAGAGTCCCATTCTTGCAATCCACTAGGCATCCGGAAGTGGCTAGGAAAGGCCTTCCCAAGATGATGGGAACCGGATAGTCCGCCGGAATGTCCAAGACTACAAAATCAATTGGCACATAGAATCCTCCTAGTTGCACCGGAATGTCCTCTAAGATCCAAACCGGATGAGTGATAGAACGGTCTGCCATATAGAGGGTCATCTTGACCGGTTTTGGCTCTCCTAGCCCAACCTTGTTGCAAAGTGCAAGCGGTATGATGCTTACACTTGCCCCAAGATCGCAAAGGGCTTCATACTTCACATCTCCTACTCCAATTGGGACACAAAAGGAACCCGGATCTCTTAGCTTGGGAGGCATCTCCTCCTTCATTGTTTGGATTAATTCCGAGGATCTATTGGTCATCCTTATCTCCCCATACTCCTCCAACTTCCTTTTGTTGGAGAGTATCTCCTTTAAGAACTTGCCATATGCCGGCATTCCTAAAATAGCATCCATGAACGGAATGTTAATATGAAATTTAGACATTAGTTCAAGGAACATACCAAAATGATTGTCCAAGCGAGCTCTCGCTCTTGATTGTGGAAACGGTAGTGGTGGCTTGTATGGAGGCGGTGCCACATATGTCGGCTCAACATCTTTGCTCTTGCCTCCATCTTCTTGCAAATTTCCTTCTTCTACCACTACTTGCTTTCCCTTAGCATTGTCCTTGGGCAAAGGATCTTTCATACTCAACCCATTCCTCGTTGTGATAGCCAACACTTGGCCTCTTGGGTTGTCTTCGGTTCTTCCGGGAAGCTTTCCCGGATCTCTATGGGCTTCACCCGCCTTTTGGAACACTTGTGCTTCCAAAACCTTTTGAGCTTTAGAAATTGAAGTCACCGTGCTCTCAAGACCACTCAACCTTCCAAGCAATTGCTCAAACAATATTTCGGTTCTATCCTTTGGATGTTGAGTAAATCCGTGTGGAGGTTCTTGTGAAGCTCTTGGTGGTGGAGTTGTGCTTGAGGAAGCGGGAGGGTTCAAGGCTCCATCCGGGTTAGAGTAAGAAATCCGGGATGGTTGTGGTTGGGCCGGTAATTGTTGAATTGCCAGTTGTTGTTGAAATTCCTTGGGCCTTGATAATTGTTGAAGTTGCCCCTTCCCATGTAATTCACATCCTCCTCCTTGGAAGACAAATTAGCTTGTGGAAGCACTTGAGGAGTTGCTTGGTTCTTCAAAGTTGTAGCACACAACTCCCTCAAGGACTTCAATTCATTGTTGATGGCGTCAAGCTTGAAATTGCTCATGGTGACTTCACTCACCTCATAAGCTCCCGCCTTTCTCCCTTCACTCTTCCTATGGGAGTATTTCTCAATCACTAGAGATTGCTTCTCCACAAACTCCCAAGCCTCATCTACATGGTTCTCCATAAAAGTTCTACCGGAAAGAGATTGGAGCTTGAATTGGCTATCTTCATCAAGTCCTTTGAAGTAGATCTCCAATAGCTCAATTTTCAGTATGCCATGGTGTGGACAATCAAGGAGAAGATCTTTGAACCTCTCCCAAGACTTGAATAAACTCTCTCTATCCTTCATCACGAAGGCATTGATCTTCCCTCTCAACTCGGTAGTCTTGGAAGGTGGGAAGAACTTAGTCAAAAACTCGGTTGTCATCTCCTCCCAAGTACCAACTCGCCCTTGTGGAATAGATTTATACCAAGCTAAGGTTTTATCCTTAAGAGAGAAGGAAAAGGCCCTAAGCTTATGGTTGTTGCTCTCCAATCTTGGCGGTCTAAGAGTCTCCATCAAGATCTCATAATTCATCAAGTGTTGATGAGGAGACTCTCCTTCCATCCCTCCAAATTGATTATGCCGGATCATTTGTAGAACTTGAGGGCGGAGCTCGTAATCATGGGCTGCGGGATCTCCCAAGTTCACACCCGGACGGTGTGCTCTTTGTGCAGGATCTATTCTTTGCCCCAACGTTTGTGGCTCTTCCATAGCAATGGGCACAACCCTAATGTTGACCGCCGGCTGCGGTTGTGGTGGAGGTGGAGGAGGTTGTTGACGGTTAAGCTCTCTTTGCACAAGAGCTTGCCTAATCTCCTCAATCTCCCTCCTAGTTGCCTCTTGCCTCTCATTAGCAAGTCTCCTCTCATTCTCCAAAGCTTCGTCCCTTATCCTAATTTGCTCTAAAGCCTCATCCAACTCAGCTTGGAGATCTCTTCCGGCCATCTTCTTTCCCTTTTTAATGCTCTTGGATCTAGATCTAAGGGTTTTCTCCGGTTCGGGATCGAATGGAGCTAAATCCTTGCCACGAGATCTTCGCATACACCTAAGAGTAAAAGATGTCCTCAAAAGCAAAGACACAAACCAAAAAGAGATCAAAGGCAACATGAAAGATCTAAACTAATAAACAATCACAAAATAGACTCAATCTAGACCTAGTCCCCGGAAACGGCGCCAAAAACTTGTTCACGCTAGGATGTAGCACAAAAATCTTTATATTTATAACTCGAACTAAATCCTAAACTACCTAGCAAACCCGCAGTGTACGGGACGTTTGTAGTAGGGATAGTATTCCGAGGTCGAACACAAAGACTAAGGTGAGATTGATTCAATTTATGATTAAGTCTAGTGAAGATCTAGGTTAAGAAAAAAGAGGAAGAAATAAAGAAATGAAAATCTCAATTGTTTTTGGTTGGTTTTTCGGTGATCAATCAAAGATCACAATTCATGCAAAGTAAACAATCAACTAATACTAACAATTCCACTCAAACAAACAAACTAAAACGAGATATAGATCGAAGATACAAAGCGGGTTCTAGGGGTTGGAAGTTCCGGTTATGGCATAAGACTCAAGCTATCTATTCTTTCCTTGGATCAACTAATGATATGTTGGGGTTAAGTGTTTCTAGATTGGGATCAATTACCGGGTAGGTCTCATGGTCCACTAGTCCATTCCTAAGGCCTCATTACCGGGTAAGTCTCTAAGAACCTAAGGATAGGAATCCTACACAAACCGGATTGTTATCTAGAGATCTAACCTATCCTTACCGGGTAAGTCTCGGAAGGGTTAGTTCTAAACAACCATCCTAGCACACTTAATCCAATGGCGGCTTATGAGGCTCACCACTACCTAGGGTTTGTTATCTTAAGATCTAAGAGCAAGGATTACCGGATAAGTCTCTCCTAACACTTAGTTGCTAACACTAGGTCACCCTAGGATATATTTAACTCAACAAACACTTAGGATTTCAACATTCTAACAATCTAAGGCTAGATCCATCGAATCAGGTAAGATCACGGTTTGTTCTACCTTTCCACGGCCGTGGTTTGGCAAGAACTACCCGTGATTCCTAACAGCAGCTATGTTCATGCACACAAGTCATCCAAAGGTAAATCTAAGTCCATCCTATCATAGCCCTAGCCATAACCATCCTTTCCTTACCCTAGAACCACGTCTATTTAGCCTACAACGTTCATAATAGAAATCGAAACAAGCAAACATAAAATCATGACATCCATTTGCAAGATGATGAAGGAAAAGAGATGAACAAGTGAACTAAAACAAAACCAAGCTGAAAATAGAATTAGAGTAACTCACAATCCTTCTTAAAGAAGGTTCAAATGGTTCAGACAACTCTAGAAATAGAATCCGGAATTCTTCACTACAAAAAAAAACTATCAAGGTGTGGTAATGGTGTGTGTTCTTCTTCTCCTCTTCAATGGAGCTCTTCTTCTTCCTTTTTGGCACTTTCCTTCCTAGAAAGACTTCTTGTTGAGAGAGTATTTTTGATTGGAAGATTTGGATAATGGAGAGCTGCTCCAAGATGATTCTCTCAGCCAATGAGGGACCACTTTTATAACAAATTTTGCATGAGCTGGCCATGAGAGTCGTGGCACAGCTGTCACAAGAATCTGGCAAAATCCACGGGTAGAATCACGGTCGTGGTCTTGGTCTAGACCGTGGTTTGCTCCAGAAGCTTCTTCTAGGCTCGTTGAGCCATGGTTTGGTGCATGGCTTGTGTTAGCAAGGTTCCATGAGTCCTCCTTAGCCTTTAGCTTGTGTCCTAATGAGTCCGAGGGTGTGTCATCTAGATGAACGATCCTCAAACGTATCGTTTTAGCTCCTAAATCTCCCGAAATACCTACAAAACAACGCACAAGTCCGTGTAGACGTCTATCTCGACAAAGTACGTGAATTGAGTGCAAACGTCGTGAACTAGTGCTAAACCATGCATGAATGAGTGAGAAATCTATCTAAATGATTACCTAAAACTAAGCAATAAGTCGTGTTATCATGTGACCCCTTTGATTGATAGGAGATTGATATATCTCTATGCCTTGTTATTAGGCAGTGTCCCTCTCAAGATTGGAGGTTGATCGTGGTTGAGATTGTACGAGGTTGAGGTAAGTCTCTAGGACTTACTTAGCTACCATTCTAATTATATTGGGTGTTCGCATGAGTGGTATGTTGTTATATGCTTGATATTATAGCATGCGATGTCGATTATTACCGATCTATGTTTTATTGATAGGCCCATTTCGTGGCAGTGATAACCTTTCCCTTTCATCCTGTAAGGAGTTGGGAGGTTCTCTGACGTCAGGCCACCTGGTATACAGGAAGGGCGCAATCCACTCCCAGAGGGTAAATGAGTTGTGTGACCGACACTACTTCCAGATGGATAGCAGGCCAAATGGCAAGGATGATACGGTCTTCTTGTCACATAGTTTCATATATCTATATATATACGATTGAGTGAATGACCATTATATAAAGATAATAAAATCGGTAAATGTGTGATAACATGATTATGCGATATTGTTCGCTCCAAAAGGTGTGTGCAAGATTTAAAATTTATAACCCAAGAAGTATGCTTGAACAATATGCGAACCCGCACTGTACGGATCAGTTGTAATAAAAGCAAGAATTCCAGGGGTCGGTCACACGGACTTAGGTGAAACAAAGACCGAAATCAGGTTGTCAAATATTGCAATTAACTAAAAGCAATTAAAGCAATCAAAGATGGTGTATAAGTGAAGTAAGGGGAAATGCGGATTCTAAGGATTAAAGCATCTAGTTGTGGTTCCGACTCAAGATCTCATAGGATAACACGGACAAAGTTGAGGTTTGCAAAGGGAAGGTGTTTCTAAGGTTGGAATAGATTACCGGGTAAGTCTCACTACTCACTATCCCAAACCAAAGCTCCTAGTAAGTCTCAAGGTACTAAGGAAAGAAACTATAATCTCAAACCAACACACCACCCAAGGGAATAGAATCAACCTTTATCGGGTAAGTCTCAGGCTAACTCATAAGGATGGGATGAAGGCACACTCAAACCCCAATAAAGGATAAACCTTCTATTACCTACACTCATGATCTTGGGTAAACAAACAAAGGAATCACCGGGTAAGTCTCATCCTAGGCTTGCATTGAACCAGGAAAAGTATAATAAGGATCGGATTTGGCAAACTTTAAATCTTAACTCGGATAAGGTTCAGGAAAGGTCACCTCGTTCAGTCTGATTCCACACCCGCCGAGATGTTCAATGACTGAGCGAGGTGTTTTAGGGTTAAGGTAAAGACTTGAGCTTTCAGGGTCCTGCTGGAATTAAGATCATTCAATCATCGTCTTTCCCACAACTTTCAGCCAATCACCCTAGAATCGCATAAGAAACTTAGCCAGCAATCATCATGATAACAATAATCAAATTAATGGAAAAGGAATCAATATTCGAACAAGAAAACCTTGAGAAAAAGGTCTCAATAACTGAATCAATCAATAAACAAACAAGCGTTCCTCAGTCAACAATCAAAAAAGACAATAACCAAAAGAAATCTAAGAAGATCTTACAAACTCCTTCAAAAGCCAACTCTAACTATGATTCCTTCCATCCTTGAACTTCAATCTATCAATACTTCCTTCAATACTGCCTTTAATTCTTCCTTCAAACCTCCAGAAAATCCCTCAATTGCTGGATGCTCCAAGCATGGTTCAACTTGTGGAAAATCCAACCTTTTATATAGGAGAATTATCTTCCAAAGATAATCATATCTTAAATAGATAATTTCCTATAAAATGTATCTCTAACTCTAAAATTAAATCAGCCTAAAATAATATCTTCCTTCCAAAAATCCAGCAAAACATATAAGATATCCTCCTTCCAAAAATAAAAGATCTCAGCCAAAAATAGAGATCTCGCCGGCGACAGGGTGTTCTCCTCGGTCGGGACGCTCCTCAAGATCACCTCGGTCGAGGTGGTACTGTAGCTTACCAAGGTGAATCTAAACTGAATGTGAAATCTCTCAAATCTGGTTAATTCCATGCTTCCTGAGTTCTTCTTTAAGCTCCAGAATGTAGCTCCAATGACTCCTTAGCTTCCTTAGCTCCATTTCGGTCCAAAACATGCCATTTTACCTACAATTGTAACGAAACTAGGTGTAGACCTCGATTCCCGCAAAGGTAGTCAACACAACAATATAATCAAAGAATATACATCCATACATGTAGATTTATGAAGATAAAACGTCTAAACTAGCCCCAAAATATAGACTATAATACATGCTATCAGATATCCTTCATGACTTGTGTTTTATGCATTACCTTATATATGTATGGATAGCTAAAGCTTTTATACCGTGTTGTACAACCTTTACAGAATAGGCGAGCTGCAGATAGATCCGGCAGGGTGACAGGCCAAAGACTCTCATACATTAGGTGGTTATGGTTTTGGGGATGTTTATGTACCTCCTGCGTGAGGGTGATGTTTTGTATAGCTCCTATGTGAGGATGATGTTTTATACTCGGCTATGATCTTGTATACCTTTTGATGTACAGTTTTATACAATTTTATGTATTTGTTTTATATCTGTCAGTGTCATATTGTAAGGTACAGTGAACTTGTGGGCATGCTAGGGTTAGGATCCATTGTGAGATCCTAGCCCAATGTGGCATTCCGAGTCCCGTAGATTTGGGGTGTTACCGTGTTGGTATCAAAGCCTTAGGTTGACAACAATGGCACTTGCTACCGGCAATGAGGTCAGATGGATAAAATAAACAAAACCCGAAAAGGGTTTGACGTTTTCAAATGACTTTGGTTATAAAAGTTGTTGTTTGGGATAGAATGTACGAGGAGTCGTCACCTCTGCCGTGGATCTCAGCAGTATAGATATCTATACATTTGTATTATGGAGTATATGTGGATATGCTATATATATGTGTACATACGGCATAAATATAGCCTTATAAGTTAGGTATGCATACCCTGCAACGACATCTATAGTAGGACGAGGTAGAGGTATACCCCGTCTTTCTCCAATAGTGATAGGTCATGGACTAGTTTCCGCTGTTGTTTTGCCTATAGTAGAGGGACGAACCTGAAGAGACTGATAACGTCTCAATGAGTGGGCCCTAGTTTCAAGAATTTATGCGCCAAGTACAATAGGTTGCAAGAGCAGTTAGACCTACAGCGGATTTACCAACATCTGTGGGACCAACTGAAGCTTCCAAATCAAAAAGAAACAATGAACCAAACTAGTGAGTGAGGTAGTAGACCTTTCAGGTGTTAGACAGAGTTTGGCACATGGACGTTCGAGTGATCCCTTGTCCGCACGGACTTCTAGTAGGATGAGATCTTGTTTCAACTGTGGAGAGTCTCGACACCTACGACCGGAATGTAAGAGATCTTTAGTAACGTGCTTTATTTGTGGTAAGATAGGACATCGAGCGAGTTTCTGCCGACAAAATAAGATGCCGCATTAGCAAGTTTCTTCCCATGCTAAGGTTACTAAGGCTGAACGAAGAAGATCGAGTTGCCCTACAGCCACACAGTTTGCGAAGACGGGGCGACCGTGTTTCAAATGTCGTGATCCAGGCCATTTACGCCTTGAGTGTCCATTGGCACCGATATCTTGCTTTACATGTGGCGAGCTAGGTCATTTGGCTCCGCTTTGTCAGCAATGTAGTGTTTCTTCTCAGCAAGATTCCCATCTTTCCGGCGCAGAAGAAGCAGAAGAAAAGACTATGGCGATGACCTCAGTGATACTTGAGGATCATAAGTTCGAGTCTCGAGTTATGATATACAGTGGAGCCGATGACATTAGTTGTTACACGTACCATCCTTGTTAATGGTTTACCTAGTGGAGTTTTGTTTGATGTGAGTGTTATGCACTTTTTGCCTTTCGATGCATGCGTTAATAAATTGACCTTAGATACAGTAGGGCGTAGATCTTCTATGGTAAGGTTATTTGATGGTAGTAGGGTGTAAGGTACCCGTGAGATATGTGTTTGTCCCATTCGTTTAGGGACTCGTGTGTTGCTTGTAGGCTTCTTTGTCATGCCATTGGTGCATGAGGAAGTCATTTTAGGTATGGATTGGATGCGTAGACACCGTGCGGAAATTGATATAGGTAGGAGGACTGTGATAGTCTCTATCGAGATAGGTCAGATAGTTCCGAGGTTGGGACCTTGGGAAGACGGCCTTTTTCATTAGTGCAGTACGAGCGGCGAGGCTTATAGCACACAAATGTGATGCCTTCTGGTGTTATGCCATGAAGGATGGAGAGAGTCTAGTATTGGACGATATTCTAGTGGTTTGTGAGTTTACAGACGTGTTTGTTGAGCCGTCTAACTTGTCGCCTCAGGGGAGTGTGGACTTCAGCATCGAGTTGGAACCTGGTATGAGACTGATCTCGAAGGACCCATATTGTATGGCGCCGGTCGAGATGTTGGAGCTGAAGAAGCAACTCGAGGAGTTGGCTGAGAAGGGCTTCATCTGCCCTAGCGTATCCCCGTGGGGAGCACCTGTCCTCCTCGTGCGAAAGAAGGACGGATCGTTGAGACTGTGCATTGACTATAGAGAGCAGAACAAGGTGACCATCAAGAACAAGTATCCATTGCCTCGTATTGATGATCTTCCTGGTGTTCTCCGGGATTGACTTACGTTCAGGATATCACTATGAAGAACCGGTAGGTGAAATAAACTAGTTAAACATACTCTAGAAGGGGGGTTGAATAGAGTATGGGAACTTTTCGCAAACCAAATATCAAGGCCTTGACACTCCTTTCAAGGACCTTGATATCGATCTGTGCTCTTTGTGAAACTTTGATTTCAAGGATCTTGAATTGGTGCTCATGCAAAACAAAGTTAGTCACAATAGCGAAATATAGTGCAGAATGTAAAATATTGATACGAGGATATGTTTACGAAGTTCGGCTCTAAATAGCCTACTCTCCATCCCAGGGTATAGCCTTAGGATCTAACTATCTAGTATCAGCTTCAAAGATTCCTAGATACAAACGAGAAGAAATCCCATTCTTCTCTCATTGTAGTTAATGCTACAATATAGCTCCAACTATCAACCTAGCTATAATAGCCTAGTTACTTCACAGAGTAACACACACTCTAGTATAACACTATTAAGATCTTCCAATGGAGCTCTTGTGTTTACGTAAATGAGAGAAAGAAAAACAACGAATCAAATGAAGATGTTTCGGTTGCTTGAATACGTAAAGATGTTTTCCGTATATGCTTGTGTGTCTTTTCTTCTTCGATTACCATCTTCATTTATACTCTTCTATGGAGAGGTCTTCTAGCCGTTGGAGAAATGACCGTTTGAAGATGAATCTTCTTCTCTATGAAGATCGCTTCTTGTTTCGAGATAAGGTAGACGTTGTAGATCTTCAAGTCCTGAGAACATGTCGAATCCTTAACTCCTTAATCTTCTCGTTTTTTGTTGAACCGAAAGAGAAGATATCTTGACGTTTTTCGGTTTTAGAAAATCTTCTAAAAATATTCTCTAATCTTTGGTTAAAATATTTGGTTGAAAAGATCTTTCCTGAAATCTTTCTGTTGAGCAAATCATTCTTGGAAAATCTTCTTTGCATTTGAATCCTTGTTTCGTGCAACTGTATAACTCCAAGGCCTTTGAGATCGTACCTTTATAGCACAATCTTCCTTGTGTCCTTGATTTATACTTCAAAGCCCTTGAATTCCATATCAAGACCCTTGACATTTGACCTGCACTGAATTCAAACCAACCAAGCATCTAGAGACTATAATCAATACATTGTTAGTATATCCAACTACTACATTTGTGTTAAATCTTCCATCTTCAACACCTGTAAAACATTATAAACAAGGTGGAGTTTTCAATCTCCCCCTTGATGGAAGACAACATAAATTGTTTATTGTACCTGCATTTGTTAGTTTAGCAATGCATATGAAAATCAAAACTAAAATGCAAAATGCAGTATATCGAATGTCGGATCGTTCATTTCTCCCCCTTTGTCTTTCATCAAGGGAGAAAAAGTAGTCAAAGCACGGGAGTTTTAAACACGATTACAGACCCAAAAGAGTATTTTCACAAACCACATAAAAAGATTTTCAAAAAACCAGTCAGATCAATTCTCCTCATAAAACTTCCTCTTTCCTTTGGATGAATATTTCTTATAGCACCAATCATCCATTTCAGCTGCCAATCGTCTTCTCTTTTTTTCAGCTGTTCTCTGCTTAACTACTTCATACTCAACTGTTGGCAAAAACATTGGCTCAACATTAGTTGGATACAGAATTGACTTATTCTGCAAACGCATTTTACAATTCATCAGCACATTCTCCACTTTCACTTGAGTATGTTGAGCTACATCTTCAGGCACGGGCAAAATGTTTCCCATTGTAGTCAGTGTAAGAGCATTCATCAAATACATTTCATTGACTTTACCATTTATGGTAGTTAGCTACTCGAAATTTGTATCCATTCTCCTCTTGGTGTCAAACTGAAAATCAGATAAATCACGATTGAGACAAACTATTTCTTTTTCACAACCTTCTAACCTGATTTTTGGAGTAGGAGAAGGTTTAGCTTCTTTAGTTGGATTTTGAGTAGTTCCTTTTTCCTTTAAAAGTCCATGTTCCTGCAAGAGTTTTCTCAATCCCCAAACGTTCTAAGCAGTTCTCATCAATTTTTCCAGAAATAGACTGTCTTTCCTCAGAGGATGTGTCAATTTTATAATAATCAAAGACCTTGGGCAACAAATTTTTGTAAGGCAGAGGAATAGGTCTCTTAGAATTGGCAAAGTGTATCATATGGTTGAGAATCAGATTAGGCACATCTATTTCCAAATCAGACATAAGCAAATGAATTAATTCTATAGATTGATCAGTCAACAGTTCTCTTGCGTTTGCACGAGGAACAACACATCGAACCAGTATAGTAAACACTATTTTAGCCTCTAATGTTAGAGATGTATGAGTAAGTTGACGTGAGGTTGAATTCGGAACTAGAAATTTCTCCTTAGCAATACTAACACTCTTTGATCTTGAAGGATGGTTGAATACAATATCTGTAGCAATTCCAAAAATCTCACTTAAAATAGAAGAAGTGATTGAAATCGGATTACCTTTAACTGAAAATTCAAGAGGGATACATCCTTTGTCCCTTTTTGTGGTGAGATTAACATAGAATAGTATCGTGAGTCATCGAAAAGCAAAATCTCCGGGGTTTAGAACCTTCCAGATAATTGAACTCTTTAGCTTGTCTATGCATGAAATCTTAAGAGTGTCGAGAAAATCAATTTCTACCAGATCACACATACAGAGTTGTCGATTGTGAAACCCATCAAGCCAAGATCCAGAAGCTTGAAAATTAATGAACCATGATGAGGGAAGAACAGTCGTCTGAGATGTATCCAAATCCTCAAAAGATTTTTCGTCTTTAGCAATTGAGGGACTCTGAACGACTTTCTTTTTTGGAGCTTGAGGAGCAGATTTCTTGCTTTTAGGTGCCATGAGGGACGTTTGAGAGAGAAAACAAGGGATTTTGAAATAGGGTATCTTGTGAAAGAATGATAAAGATGGAAAAAGTAGGTCCTTTTTAATAGGGAAATAACAAGATCTTTGAGAAAATCAAGCTTTTAAACGACCAATTTTAATACCAATAAAATAACACCAAATCCGTTTTCAAAATTTCAAACAAGACTTATAAAAAAATTTAAAGAATTAAAATATCTAAAAGATATTTATCCTTAAAAGATCCGTAAAATTAATATTCCCTTGAATTTCATGTCAAGGCCCTTGAATTTCATGTCAAGGCCCTTGAAATTTCATGTCAAGTCCCTTGAATTTCATGTCAAGGCCCTTGAAAACATCAATTGGGTTGCATGCGTAGGGACAATCAAACTTGTTTACTCCCTCTACGTTAATGCTACTTTGTTCAACATATCAAGCTCCAATCTAATAAAATTAAATTGTTCCTCAGGAAGAGGCTTGGTAAATGTATCTACAAGCTGCAAGTTAGTTGAGATAAAAGAGATCGAAACATCACCTTTCTCAACATGATCACGTATGAAGTGATGCCTCACATTAATATGCTTAGTCCTTGAATGATGCACATAATTTTTGGTTATTCAAATAGGACTAGTATTATCACATTTTCTAGGAATACCTTTTAAGTCAAAGCCAAGGTCACGAAGTTGTTGAGCAATCCAAAGAATTTGTGCACAACAGGCTCCTGCAGCTATATATTCAACTTCAGCTGTGGATAGGGCAAAAGAGTTTTGCTTCTTGGAGTACCAACTAATTAGGGATGACCCTAAGAATTGGCAACATCCAGAAGTACTTTTTCTATCGACCTTATAACCTGCAAAGTCTGCATCTGAATAACCAACAAGATATAAAAAAGAACTTTGACGTGGGTACCATAACCCTAGATCTTTAGTGCCATTTAGATACCGAAAGATTCTTTTCACGGCTATCAAGTGTGACTCTGTAGGATCAGCTTGAAATCTTGCACACATGCACACGCTAAACATAATGTGAGGACGAATAGTAGTTAAATACAACAATGAACCGATCATACCTCGATACTCCAATTGTACTACACTTTTTCCATTCTTATCATGATCTAGGAAAAGTGTTGAACTCATAGGAGTTTTTGCAAACTTAGATTGATCCATTCTGTACTTCTTAAGCAAGTCTTTAGTATACTTGCTTTGATTGAGAAAAATCCTTTTCTTTGCTTGTGTAACTTGAAGGCCAAGAAAGAAATTTAGGTCTCCCTGCACATAATATCTGAAAATTCCTTGCAAAGGGAATCATTAGTAGCACCAAATAATATATCTTCAACATAGATTTGTACTACTAGAATTTCGTTGCCTCTAGTTTTGATAAACAATGTTTTATCAATCAAACCTCTTTTGAATTTTTTTCAAGAAGATATTTAGATTTTTTTCATACCAAGCTCGAGGAGCTTGCTTAAGACCATAGAGGGCTTTGTCTAGTTTAAAAACATGATCTGGAAATTCATCATTTTCAAAACCGGGAGGTTGAGCAACGTAGACTTCTTCTTCTAAGAAGCCGTTTAGAAAAGCACATTTTACATCCATTTGAAAAAGTTTTATTCTCATAAAAGATGCAAATGCAAGTAGCATACGGCTTCAAACTTGACAACTGGAGAAAAAGTCTCCTCATAATCAATACCTTATTCTTGGTTATAGCCTTGTGCTACAAGTCGTGCTTTATTTCGTATGACTTTGCCACTTTCATCCATTTTGTTTCGAAAGAGCCATTTCGTGCCAATAACTGATTGATGTTTTCGTCTTGAAGTAAGAGTCCATACCTTGTTTCTCTCAAATTCATTCATTCATTTTGCATGGCAATGATCCAATCAGGTTCTTGAAAAGCTTGAACGTAGTTCTTTGGCTCGACAAGCGATACAAAAGCGGAGAAGGCATATAGATTGTTCACTTTAGATCTAGTTTGAACTCTAGCATTTGGATCTGAGATCACATTCTCTTGTGGATGATATGAGGAGTGTTGAACTTTTCTTCTTTTGATATAATGAGGAGATCCAGAAGGTTGAGCTTCATTTGTTTGACTAGATTCAGGTACCGTTGGTATATTACTTGTTGATCCAATCTCAAGGCCTTGAAGTTAGGTTTCAAGCCCTTGAAGCAGAGTTCTGTTATCACAGTTTTCTGTTTCAAGGTCTTGAAGGTGTGTTTCAAAGTCTTGAGGATTTTCTTTGCTATCTTAAATCTTTTCCTGCATATTCTTGTCACGATCATTAGGATCTTCCTCTTCATCCGAATTATGATCTTCTCTTTGATACAGATTTAGATCTGCAAAACTCTCACTCAAAGTACCATCATTGTTTTCATCAAAAATAATATGAATGCTTTCTTTAACAATTTTGGTACGTTTGTTATAGACGCGATAAACTTTGCTATTTGAAGCATATCCAATAAATATAAATTCATCACTACGTGCATCAAATTTCCCAAGATTATCTTAGCCGTTGTTATGAACAAAACAAGTACATCCAATGGGTTTGTAATACGAAATGTTTGGTTTCCTTCCTTTAAACAGTACATAAGGAGTCTTTTTCAAGGTAGGGCCAATTAAACATCTATTCAAAATATAATTTGCAGTGTTTACTACTTCAGCCCGAAAAGTTTTTGGCAAATTGTTTTCTAAAAGCATTGTCCTAGACGTATCCTCAAGAGTGCGGTTCTTACGTTCCACAACCCCGTTTTGTTGAGGAGTTCTAGGAGCTCAAAAATTAGGAAAATACCATATTTTGCACAAAACAAATCAAACTTTAGTGTATCAAATTCTCTACCATGATCACTTCTTATAGAAACAATTGGTAGGTTTTTCAATGTTTGTAACTCCTTACACAATTTTGAAAACTCAAATAAAGCTTCATATTTTTCTCGTAGAAAAGAAATCCATGTGAAATGAGAGAAATCATCCACTATAACAAGGAAGTATTGCTTGCCTCTGAGAGATTTGACACGCATAGGTCCACAAAGATCCATGTGTAAAAGTTCAATGGGTCGAGAAGAACTTACAGCTTTCTTAGGTTTGAATGAACCTCTTGTTTGTTTACCTTGTGTACACGCCTTACTTAGATCATTAACCTTGAAATTTAGGTTTGGCAAACCACGTACCAAATCTTTTCTAGGTAGCTTCTGCATGGTATGCATGCTTACGTGACCAAGTCTTCTATGCCAAAGCCTTGGATCATCAGTCAAGGCCTTTAGACATTTTAGCTTAGTTCATGAGACTTGGTTAGTATTCATTGAATAAACATTATTACATCTAGGAGTAGTAAGCAACACTTCACCCGTCTTTTTGTTTTGAACCTCACATTTATCTGAATCAAACATGACTTTATTGCCTTTATCACAAATTTGAGAAATACTTAGCAAATTATATTTTAAACCGTCAACCAGATAAACATCAACAATAAAGTTAGATAAACTATAGCAAATTTTACCAATGCCAATAATGTCACACTTTCCTTTATCACCGAGGGTAATGGTTCTAGATGATTGCTTCTATAAATCTGAGAATAAAGAGCTTTTTTCACTCATGTGTCTTGAGCAACCACTATCTAATATCCATTTGTGCTCCTTTACCTATGTGATATCCTGCAAAATAGCAAACATCAACTTTTCCGGGTCGACCAAATGACATATTTTGGTCCATATTCAGGTTCGATCATGTTTGGTGGTCTAGTACCTTTAGGGACCCATATTTGTTTGACATGTTTCCTTAAACATAAGGGATAGGTTTTTCTTATGATATAAGGATCATTTCTGCTGTAAGCACATGTAGATTTAACATGACGCTTTTTACAACAGTAGAAGCAAGTAGGCATATGAATATTTCCTTTGGCCTTGACAAAAGTGGTGGTAGGTTTTCTAGGAAAGCTTCTATGATAACCTATAGCATTTTTGTTAAGAGAGGATTGTTGTTCACCCATAATTCTCTCAAGATTATCTTTTGAACGAGTAAACTTAACAAGTGAAACCTTTTGGTCTTGACACGTCAAAGTTAGATAAACTTTCTCTTTCTCTAGATCGATATAGTTTCGATGAAGAGAGGAGAGGTTGTCCTTGAGAATCAGGTTCTCTGATTTCAAGGCCTTGATATTGTCATCAAGGTCTACCTTTTCTGTATTAACATTTGCAATCTCCAGAGACATTTCACTTAGTTGTTTTTCTTGTTCAAGTAGCTTTTCTTTTACAGAATTTTTCCTTATTCTATGTTCCTTATCACATATGCTAATATCTTTAAGGAATTGTTTTAGGTCAGATTCAAGTTGAGACATGATTGTACTTACCACATTGTCAACATACAAATTTGAGTCTTCTTCATGATCGGCCATGAGACACAAGTTTGCTTGTTCTTTTTTGTCTTCTGATTCATTTGTTGATTCTGAATCACTCCATGAAACAACCATAGCTTTCTTTTTTCGATCATTTTTCTTGAAGGTTTTCCTCTTCTTTTGTAGACAATCCTTCACAAGATGATCTGTTTCACCACATTCAAAACAAGTCCGTACTCTCGTTTTCTTATAAGAGTTAGAAAACTTACCTCGGGGTTTTGATGCTCGTGGATATTCTCTATTAGCAGATTTTTTCTTAATCTTGAGAATTCTTGCGAGACCCTTAAAGATCATGGCGATTGAATCTTCTTCTTCATCATCATCACTATCCTCTTCGTCAAATGGTAATTCATCTCTTCTTAATTTTAATGCCAAATTCTTGGAGTTCGATGGGAGCTCTCTATCTTCTTCACTAAGAACCATTTCATGTGTGATGAGTTTTCCAAGGAGGTCATCAAGAGGAAGAGTTGTGAGATTTTGAGCTTCTTCAATGGCAGTCATCTTTGGTCTCCACTTGGCTTTAGGTAGGCTCCTTAGAACCTTCCTTACTTTCTCTTCATTTGTGAAGATCTTTCCTAGTCAGTCCAGGTTGTTCACCATCTCAGCGAATCTGGTGAACATTTCATTGACTCTTTCATTTGGATTCATCTTGAATAGCTCGTATTGTGTGAGGAAGATGCTAATATTTGTTTCCCTTACTTGACTTGTTCCTTCATATGTGACCACAAGCTTGTCCCATATTTCTTTTGCACTCTTGCATGATGAGATGCGGTTGAATTCATTTGCATCTAATCCACATTATAGTAGGTTCATTGATTTGTCATTCTTTGACACATTGTCCAGGTCAGCCTGTGTGAAGTCATCTTCCTTCTTTGGGACTTGGACATCTTCAACCGTTGTCATTGGAAATTTAGGTCCATTTTGAATGATGCTACAAAGCTCCATGTCCTGGTCAATAATGAACATACGCATGAGTGCTCTCCAATGAGCAAACTTGTTGCCACAGAAGAGTAGTGGTCGAGATGAGGATCTTCCTTGAGCAAATCCACCATCACCTACAGGATTCATGATTAGTCTCACTGATGGTTAAATCAATAAACGGGAGTCTAGCTCTGATACCAATTGAAGAACCGGTAGGTGAAATAAACTAGTTAAAAGTTACTCTAGAAGGGGGTTGAATAGAGTTTCGGAACTTTTCGCAAACCAAATCATAAGGCCTTGAAACTCCTTTCAAGGGCCTTGATGTCGATATGTGCTTTTTGTGAAACTTTGATTTCAAGGGCTTTGAATCAACTTTAAAGAAACTTGACTTCGTGCTCCTACAAAACAAAGTTAGTCACAATAGCGAAATATAGTGCGGAATGTAAAAGATTGACACGAGGATATGTTTACGAAGTTCGGCTCTAAATAGTCTACTCTCTGTCCCAGGGTATAACATTAGGATCTAACTATCTATTATCAGCTTCAAAGAGTCCTAGATACAAACTAGAACAAATACCCTTCTTCTCTCACTGTAGCCAATGCTACGATCAAGCTCCAACTCTCAACCTAGCTATAATAGCCTAGTTACATCGTAGAGTAACACACACACTCTAGTATAACACTATTGAGATCTTCCAATTGAGATCTTGTGTTTTCTCTCTCTAAGGGGATAAAGCTTTTACGTAAATGAGAGAAAGAATAACAACGAATCAAATAAAGATGTTTCGGTTGCTTGAAGACGTAAAGATGTTTTCCGTATATGCTTGTGTGTCTTTTCTTCTTCGATTACCATCTTCATTTATACTCTTCTATGGAGAGGTCTTCTAGCCGTTGGAGAGATAATTGTTTGAAGATGACTCTTCTTCTCCATGAAGATTGTTTCTTGTTTCGAGATACGGTAGATGTTGTAGATCTTCAAGTCATGAGAACATGTCGAATCCTTAGTTCCTTAATCTTCTCGTTTTTTGTTGAACCGAAAGAGAAGATATATTGACGCTTTTTGGTTTTAGAAAATCTTCTAAAAAGATTGTCTAATCTTTGGTTGTAATCTTCTGTTGAAATCTTTGGTTGAAAAGATCTTCCCTGAAATCTTTCTATTGAGCAAATCATTCCTGGAAAATCTTCTTTGTATTTGAATCATTGTTTCGTGCAACTATATAACTCCAAGGCCTTTGAGATCGTTCCTTTATAGCACTATCTTCCTTGTGTCTTTGAGTTATACTTCAAGTCCCTTGAATTCCATATCAAGACCCTTGACATTCGACCTGCACTGAATTCAAACCAACCAAGCATCTAGAGAATATAATCAATACATTATTAGTATATCCAACTACTACATTTGTGTTAAATCTTCCATCATCAACACTTGTAAAACATTATAAACAAGGTTGAGTTTTCACAGCTGTTGAGGGTGAGGGATCACGATATGCAAAAGACTGCATTTCGGACCCGTTATGGACACTACGAGTTTGTAGTGATGCATGTTCGCTCAAAAGTGTGTGTCACTAGTTTTAAGATTTATAAAAACTGATATTAAGCAAAGCGAACCCGCAGTGTACGGATTGGCGTAGTAAAGCAAGAATTCCAGAGTATAGAACTCATGGATTTGGGGGGAACAAATTCAATTCACAAAATCTTCAGGCAAATAAAAAGCTTTTATAAAGATTAATTGAGAAAACAACGATTCTAAAGATTTAGGTATCCAATTGTGACAATTGATTCAAGATATTATAAGGGTATAAGGACAGAGTCGGGATTGCAAAGGTATATCTATGGTAGGGAATTGTACGGTGAAGTTCCAATCCCAAATGTCTCACCTAAAGGCTCTCTCTATAGAGATTGTTGAGGCTGCAATATAGAAAGGATTTAAGATTAAACTCTCAAAATACCGATGCCCGAACCCGCGGAAATCAAAGATAAGCCAAAACGGCTAAGGTTTTGACACTCGAAACCGAAGTAGAGAATGTTGAGTCTCACTACTACCTAGAAAAGGTAAGCCAACACCAGGTTAAAGTAGATTTTTAACTTTGGATCAAAGAAAAAGCAAATAACGTACGACTGAGGAAAACCACGATCGGATCTTGAAGAACCACGGTCGTGGAACTCAAGAATAGGCCGTGGAAAGCCTCGACGACGAGGTTTCTCGCAACTCTCAGGGTCCAACCTGTTTTGATTCAATCTATCATCATTTATGCCACAACTATCAACCCTTCACCTTAGAATCGCTTAAGGGTTTTAGCCAACAATCATCATAATCAAATCAATAATCAAATATGAAAAGGAGAAAAGGTAAAACCTTGAAATCTCAATAATAAACTCAAAACAAATGTCAATCAAATACAATAATCGCAACTTGCGTTCAGTGGATGTAGAAAAGAATAAGAATCTCTCACAAATCTCAAGGAACAAAGAAGAACGGGACATCAATCCGCCTTCAAGGTGAAACCCCAAGAATTTTTCCAAGTACGCAATCTTCAAGTGCGTAATTCTCCAAATCTTCCTTCTATGCAATAAAATCTTTCGAAATCTCTCTAAGCAATGACTCGAAGTGTCGCTGGATGCACGACCTCCATTTTCCTCCTTTCTTCAGCCTTCTTATAGGAGAAAAAAAGGGTTACAAAAGCCCGATAACCGCTGCTGACGTGGAAAATATGACACATGGCGACCGTTACAAGAACCACGGCCAAGAGCACTTTTCCACGTCCGTGGAACCACCGTGGAATGGCTTTCTTGCTCTCGACATGATTTTCCACGACCTCAATAAGTAAATTAAGGTCGTGGTTCCTTTATATTTGGCCGTGGAAACTTCAAAACCTTCATGAAACCTTTTGTTTCGTAAAGCATTCTAATCGTGCTCCTTTCTTAGCTTTTCCAATGCATCCTCTTGATGCCTAGCATGATCAAATACACCTAAAAACACAACAAAGCTTGTGTAGATCTCTATACCAACATAATAGGTGAATGTGCTCATAAATGCTTCAAACTCATACCCATATATGCAAAAGAAAGGGAAAAACAACCAAAACATGTGCTTAAAATATGGTCATATTTCATGCTATTAAAATACCCCATACTTGCCTCTTGCTTGTCTCCAAAAATCGTTTTCAAAAGCTAGAATACAAGGTGAATGAAATATGAATGCTAAACAAGGTAAAACAATCTTTTTGGTATTGTGCTTCTAATCAATAGATCACCCTCAAATCTTGCTTCATGTCTCCTTGAAAACTTCTGCGTACATAGATCAAATCATGTCAAGCAAGAGAAACCTCATATATTGCACAAGCTTCAAGAAAAACATCATAACCCATAGCAATGTCAAAATCAATCATGTGAAATTCCAATTTAGATCACCAAACCAAACAACATTCCAAAGATTTTAAGGACTTTCAAGTAAAGGTCAAGAAACGTGAAAAAGTGAGATACATATAAGGGAATGTGGTGCAAAAATCCGGGAAATAAGAACAACACAAACTCTATTCTTTTTGCAAACTTGAACCAACCACCATTGAGAGTTTTGCTCTCCCTTTTCAGCACAAAATTCTTTTCCGACTTTACTTTTTTGAAGTATGGACAGCGGTGCACAAAAACCGAAGCCTAGGAGATTGGCGTTTCTCAATTTCGAGATGCCTCAAACCCTTGATGCACATAACATAATTCGTTAGGAATACCGCTCAATCCGACTTTGGCAAGACACAAACACCTGGTTATGTTAATGATGCCGAGTTACTCATCATCATGATTGACTTCCCCAAACCTATTTTCTATACTTTAATTGCACAAATTTCTTTCATGGCCCTCCCACATGAAACATGCCAAATCACACTCTTCCTAATTTCCGGATAGGTAAAGGAGGCAACAATATCGTTGAGGGGCTAAATGAATAAAGAAGAAGCAAGAAAATCGAGGTGCCTTAATCATTTCATAAGGAAGTGCAAGAACTTATAATGTGATTTCAACCTTCATTCCTCAATATTATTTAAACAAAAACTTTCACATTATGAAACTTGCAAGAAGATCAAACAATACATTCTATTTCTTCACAATTCACAACTTAATTCAAGCACATAAACGTCATCAAAAATTAAATCCACAAGTAGATTCATCATAGAGGTCATTGCCAATCCTAGAAGCACAATGATTTTCAAAAAATTTCAAAATTTTATGGGTTTTTTTCAAAGCATAAAAATGCAATGCAATAGGCAAACGTGTGACAAAAGAAAAAAGATGCAAGTGTTCATGGATAAAGCGAAGTAAATGTATCGAGTTATTACATCAATGAATAGTCATACCCACCCCATACTTAGAAAACACATTGTCCTCAATGTAAAAAAAGAAAAAAAAAAGAACTAAGAAAACTCACGAAGGTGGTGGAGTAGCTCGAACCATGCAAATCATCTCATCACATAGGAGGCGGTGGTCGGTTGGGGAAGAAGTTGGGGTGGAATGGACGACCAAACTACTGCCGGTAGACATCACGGAGGATCCTCGCATTTTCCTTGCGCTCTTCTTCTTGATCGTCAAAGCGAGTCTCAAGAGCATTCATCTGTTGCGTAACTCCTGAAACCCACTCCGGGTACTGGTCCATCCATGTCGGTCGTTGCTGCATCCACTCCGGTGGCGCTCCCATCCAATCTGGGGGAGCACCCATCCAAGCCGGCTGTTGCTGCATCCACTCCGGTGGACCCTCCATCCACGTAGGACGCTCATTCACACTAGCACGTCAGGAAGAGGAAGGAGAGGAAGGGCGCTGGTGGTAAGTGGATCTCCTAGCAGGCTCCTGGAAATCCGCCGGGTGACCTAGAAAATCTCCAAAAGCTCCTTCAGTACCTCCCTAATCCAGGAACTCCTCACCTCTCATCTCCACATCATAGCACCATCATCATCATCATCATCATCATCATCATCATCATCATCATCATCATCATCTGCAGTGGGTACCTCATCGGGAATGTAGTGTGGATATCCTAACCGGTTTGTGATGACATGAATTATGGCCTATATTGAGGCATGTATTTATGTAGATTTTCCCTTTATTTTGCATGCATAGACATACATTCATGACATTTATGGTTATATTCACCTACTTTGCAAGAATAGAGGTCTACAAAGAGTTTTATTGCATTTGTAGGTAAATTGGCGAATTATGGAAAAGAAATGTCATATTTATGGATCAACCCTTGAAGAGAGACAAAAAGGAGCATAAAAGGAAGGTAGGATGCGCCAAAGTATCTTCTGATACCGTCTGACGCACCAAAGTATCTTTTGATACTGTCTGACGCCCCAAAGTATCTTCTGATACCAGCGGGCTCGACTTCTTTTCAACCCAAATATTTAGGGTTTTTACTTTAAACCCTAGATTTATCCCTACAAATATCCCATAGCCTTCAACATTGAAGAGCGGACTTGGACCCCCACCGACGAGGAGAACGGTTGTATACGCTACATTGATTATGAGGATTGCCTAGGAAGATTCCATTGCGTACAAGGAGGATCCCGAGAAGGATGCATTTCGAGATTGCGTACTTAGAGAAGATCTTAAGGCTTACATTTGAAGGCGGATTGACATCCCGTTCTTCATTGTTCCTATAGATCATTGTGAGGATTTCTGTTCCCTATTCTACATACATTGAACACATTTACTTTGGATTGGATTGAGATTGATTGTTTGGTTATTATTGAGTTCGAGATATTACTCTTTTTCTCGTTTAAACTTGATTATTGATTCAATGATAATTTATTGGCTAAAACCTTTAGCAATTCTAAGGTGAAAGGTAGATAGTTGTGGCTTAGAAAATGATAGATTGAACTTAAATAGATTGGACCCTGAGAGTTGCGAGATTCCTCGTCGACGAGGCTTTGCACGGCCTGTTCTTGAGTTCCACGGCCGTGGTTCTTCAAGATCCAACCGTGGTTTCGTCTGTCGTACGTCCTTTGCTGTTGCTTTGATCCAAAGTTAAAGGTTTGCTTTAACTTAGCCTTGGCTTACCTTTTCTAGGTAGTAGTGAGACTCAACATCCTCTACATAGGTTTCGAGTGTCACAACCTTAACCGTCCTTTGCTGTTGCTTTGATTCCCTTGGGTTTGGGCATGGGTATTTGAGAGTAATTCTTATCCTTTGATCCTTTCTATACTGCAGCCTCAACAACCTTTATAAAGAAAGCCTTTGGGTAAGATGTATAGGGTTTTGGAACTTCACCGTACATAACCTTACTTTAGTTATACCTTTGCAATCCCGACTCTGTCCTTACATCTTTAGAACATCTTGAATCGATTGTTACAATTGGAAACCTGGATCTGTAGACTTGCTGTTTTCCCAATATATTTGCAAAGCTTCTACATTTACTTGCTTGACAATTTAGAAACTGAATTTGTTCCCTCTAAATCCCTGAGTTCGATACTCTGGAATTCTTGCTTTACTACGCCGATCCATACATTGCGGATTCACTTTTGCTTAATTTCAGTTTTATAAATTTTTAGACTTTGTGATGCATACTTCTGAGGCGAACTATTTTCATGCATAGGAACAAACGTAGCCTTCCAGTTCTGCCGGCTAGTCCTAAGGGAATAATCAACACTCCATTGGGTACCTAAAACCTCCCTTGTCTTCCCATGATATGGAAGCAAAGGGTGGACCTCGATGGCGGGGAATCAAGAGCCCCCAAGTCATAAATCCTTGAAGCCCCAAAGGCCTTGCAACAACAACCATCACGTAAGCAGAATAATTAATCCCAAACTGTTTTGCAATGTATGTCACAATCCCTTCGTAGCCAATGTTTTCCGCTGATTTATTCTTAATCTTGCTAAGGGTGGAGGCAAGCATAGTGGCACTATCCGTAGAGTGACCGCGAATCATACAATAGAGAATGAAAAGCTCGTCAGCTTTGAGCTTTTGAGGAGTTTCGGTCCTTGGGAAAAGGCACTTAGATAGGATCCTATGGGTTATCTTGAGGGCAAGGTGGTACATAAGTTTGGCTTTCGAGTCGGCTGGTTGCCAACGGTCCTCATGGCCTACAATCATATCATTCTCTCCCCAAAACTCTTTAGCTCTAACACCTCTAGGCAATGTCCATTGAACGTATCAACAAACCTAAGCAATGCTCCAAACAGAGCAATAGACAAATGGTAAGTATGATTCATCAATCGGAAGGTACTGTTCGGTTAACGGTGCTATGCTCAAAGGAAGTGATGAAATCCCTCGTTATCTCCTCATATGTATCTTCCCTAATGCTTGCAAAGATAGTCAATCCAACCCTGTCTAACATCCATCTCAAATCCTCAACAACATGCAACTCCTCAAGTTCCTCACGTACAATGTACCTTGGAGCAATCACCTTGCGTTTGTGAATCTTCTCAAAAGCTCCTAAATAGTTTTCATGGATGGTAGGAACTCTAGGGGTAGGTGGGACAATGGAAGGGGGTTGGGAAGAGGACCCAACACCCTTCTGTTTCTTGTTCCGGTTCGAATTCCTTGTTCCAAACATTTTCAACCAAAACCATGGCGTGTTCTTCAATTTCCACCGCCGTAGAACTGTATGGCTACCCGTGGAATCTCTCAGTTTCACTCAAGAACTCAGCAAATCAACAACAAACACAACAACAACTGTCCTTAACTACTTCTAAGTTCAATTCCTGTTCGCTCCAAACGGTGTGTGCAAGCTTTAAATTTATAACCCTAGACTTAAGCTTAAAACAAGGATGCGAACCCGCAGTGTACGGGTCAATCGTAGTAAAAGCAAGGAATTCCAGGGGTCGATCACAGGGACTCGGTGAAACAAAGTCGATAACGGTAAGCTTCGTAAATACTAACCACAAGAGCAATTAACACAATCAAAGATGAACAAGAAGTCAATAAAGCAAACATGCAATTCTAGGGATTAAAGCGTCTAGTTGTGGTTCCAACTCATGATCTAAGGATAAGCGGACAAAGCTGAGGTTTTTGCATGGGGAAAGTGTTACTAAAGTGGAATAGATCACCGGGTAAGTCTCACTACTCACTAATCCTAAACCGTAACTCCTATTACCGGGTAAGTTTCAAGGAATTAAGATAAAGAACTATAACCTCAAACTAACACACCATCTAAGGGAATAGAATCAACCTTTACCTGGTAAGTCTCAGGCTAACTCACAAAGATGGGATGGAAGCACACTCAAACCCCAATAAAGGATAAACCTTTATTACCTACACTTATGATCGTTGGTACACAAACTAAGGAATTACCGGGTAAGTCTCATCCTAAGCTTGCATTGAACCAGGAAAGGTGTAATAAGAATAGGATTTGGCAAACTCTAACACTTAACTCTCAGTTTCGGATCAGATAAGTCACCTCGGTCAGCCAAATTCCACCCCGGCCGAGATGTTCATCGACTGAACGAGATGCTTAGGGTTAAGGTTAAAGACTCAAACTTTCAGGGTCCTACTGGAATCTAAGATTATTCTATCATTTTTTTTTCCCACAACCTTCAGCCAATCACCCTAGAATCACACAAGGAAATTAGCCACTCATCATCATTATGAAAGTATTAATCAAATATATGGGAAGAAGGTGAATATTTGAACAAGAAGAATTCAATGAAAAGACTTCAATAACTTAATCAAATATCACAACAAAAGCGTTCCTTGGATAGCAATCCAACAAGACAAGACAACAAGGAAGGGAATCAAAGACAATCTTACAAAACCCTCCAAAAAGCTATAAAAGCTAAGATCTTCAATCTTCCGTCAACCTTCAAATCCCCCAACTGGAGTATGGCTGCTGCGTATGTATGCTGGATCTTGCAGCCTTCAATGGTGTATAACGTGCTAAGCGGGATCCTTGATTTGTGGAAATCCAACCCTTTTTATAGGAAAATAACCCCTCCAAAGATAAACTATCTTAGAAAGATATCTTCCCATAAAAATAGGTAAAATATAAGATCTTCTTCCTTCCAAGAGCCAAGCCAAAAAATATGAGATCACTTTCCAAAGATAAAAGATCTCAGCCAAGAATAAAATATTCTCGCCGCGTCCTAGGTATTCGCCTCGGTCGAGTTGGCGTCTCTGGATCACCTCGGTCGAGATGAATCTCTGGTCAACCGAGGTGAGTCACAACTGAATGTGAAATCTCTCAAAACTGGTCAAAAGTGAATCTTTAATCCATGGTTATGCTTCCTAGATGGTTCCTTATGTTCCTCAATGTAGCTCCGATGACTCCATAGCTCCTTTTGCTCCTTTTAGATGCAAAACGTGCCATTTTACCTACAATTACAGCAAAACTAGGTGTAGACCTCGATTCTCGCAAAGGTAGATGAAATGGTAATATAATCACATAATATACATACAAACATGCATATTATGAAAGATAAAACGTCCAAACAAACCCCAAAATATAGACTATAATTCATGCTATCAAAATACCCCATACTTAGCCCTTGCTTGTCCCCAAGCAAGTTCCGCATATAGAAGACAAGATAGAATGGATTATAAGTCATGAAAATCAATGAAAAGTTTTTCAAAAACATTTTTATGGTGTGTTACAATCATAGATTACTCTAAGAGAATACTTCATGGAATTTAAAATCCAAACATGATCAAAACATTATATAAATTTAGAAAAGTTGTTCATCTATGCATAAAATCATAGTTAGCATAATAAGTCATAATTATCAAAATTAATCATGTATAATCCAGTTTAAACCACTAAGTCAATCAACAAGCTCAAGGTCTCAAGGGCTTCCCAAAAAGGTCAAGAAACGTGTAGGGTAGGGATGTATGTAAGGTAAGGTGGTGCTAGAATCCGGGAAAAGGATGAACTTCACTTTCACTTTGACTTGCAACATCTTCCACCAATAAGCTTTGCTTATTTCACACTTTTTCTTTTTACTTTACTTTTTGGAATGCATGGACAGAGGTGCACAATAACCGAAGCCTAGGAAATCCGCAATCATCAATTTCTTGAGATGCATCAAACCCTTGATGCACATACCATGACCCGTTGGGAATATCGCTCAATCCAACTTTGGCAAGACACAAACACCCGGCTATGTGAATGGTGCCGAGTTACTCATCTTCATGATTGACTTCCCCAAACCTAAAGTTACTTTCTAACACTTTCACTTCCAGCCAACTTTTCAACCTTAACTTCACTTGCTTTTACCACTTCGCTTGCTTCCAAATTCCCGGATAGGTAAAGGGAGGCAAAATGTATATGAGGGGCTAAGCATGAATAAGAAGAAGAAGAGAGAAGAATGAATTGCCTTGGTCTTTCCAGGAAGAAAGTGAGAGAACTCATAACGTGGTGTCAACCTTCAAATTCAACATAATTTAGATAAAAACAAAGTATTAAACATGCCAATAATTTCAAACAAAGCATTTAGCAACTTAAACATATTATAAAACCTTTCAAACACATAAAGAATTTAAAACCAGTCAGTAAACAAGATCTTCACTGAGATCATATCCAGATAAGTAACACAAAAATCGTTTTCGAAAACTCTCAGTTAACCCACCTCGGTCGAGGTGTTCTTGGGTCAACCGAGGTGAAACGCCTCGTTTGGCCAAGACTGACTCGGTCGAGGTCAAAAATTTTTTTTTAAAACCATTTTTTTTAGTTTTGACGTTTTTCTCAATCAAATAACCTGTAAATATGCATGCAATCTCAGATAAACATATAAATGCAGAAGTGAAGCATAAATATAAAATATCCGATCAAATAACCATCAAAGTCATCAAATAAATACATCAAATCGTCATCAAATAAGTACATCGAATACCCCATACTTGGGACACACTGTCCCAGTGGGTCAATATAAGTCTAAAAATAAGAGTACTCACCGGATAAATAGTTGAACTGCAGAAAAATATAATAAAGAAAGTCCTGCAGCTCATCAGTAGTCGCGATAAGGTGGTGGTGGTGGTGGCACGTATGGATACTGAGTCGGGTCGAATGGATGACCCATGATACGCTCGAACTGAAGCTGGGCCATGATGTGCTGATAATGTTGCCGCTCCTGCATCTCGCGGATATCCAACGACAAAGCAGCATACGAATCAATAACCTGATCCGTCAGGTCATCGATCCGTCTGTGAGCATTTGGATCCCTCACTCTGCGCCTCCTGCGTCTAGCAGGCCTAACCGGAGAAGTGGTAGGTGCATCAGCTGGTGCAGGCTTAGTCTCATCATCATCATCCAGATCTATGATCGGCGGTGTGCTCGTCCCTGCAGTATTTGTCCCTGTATCCATCGGGACTCCACCATCTCTCTCATCCAATGTATCCTCGTCGTCCTCCTCATCCTCAGCTGGGGAAGCTGCTGCCTCCCTATGATCCTCCATCAGTGGAGCCCAGGCGGTCTGCCAATAGTGCGGGTCATAAACGGTGAACTGGGCAGACCATCGGATCCCCTATGGCGCAGTCAGCTCCCACGGCATAGCCACATATGGAGTGGTCAGACCTCGGGGAACGAGAATCCGCCGAGTGATCATCTCCTGCAATCCAAGCGGCTTCGGAGCCGACACCATCGTGCATGCGCTGAGATCCATGTCATGATAAGCAGCTATGTGGGTGACAAGCCCCCCGCTGCAGATGTCTCCCTTCGCTTTGCCCTTGATCTTGTGCAGATCCTCTGCCAAGATCAAGCCAAAGTCTGGGAAACCCCTTGTAACCATACAGTACAAACTGAAGAGCTCGCCTTGTCGGATCTTTTGGGGCGTCTCAGTACGCGCCAGAAGTGTCTCGTTGAATATCCTATGGGCTACCCTAAAGGCTAGGTGGAAGATGACCTTCTCCCTGGAATTTCCAGGGCGCCATCTGTCTGCATGCTCAACAATATGGGCTATCTGCCCCCAGAACTCCCTAGCTACAGATCGGGAGGGGAAGTCAGTGGCGGTGGGCTCAGGAAAGCCGAAGATGTCTCTCCAAATCTCGAGCGGTACTAAGAAGTTCCGGTTCATCAACCGGTACTTCACAGACTGCTTTGTGGGAAGGTAGGTGAAGGAGCTAACGAACTCTAGGGTCGGCTCCAAGTAGGCTGGGGCTCGGATCTCAGTAAACTGATCCAGCCCAACTGTAGTAATCATCCTCCTAAGGTCTCCATCTACCCCTAGGCAATCAAAAGCGGACACGTCCAGGAAACGTGGTGCAATCACTGGATGTTCCGAAATACGCTCATAGTCCACCTGGTGTCTCTCATGGATCACCGGGCGGTAAGGTCGGGAAGAAGAGGAAGGAGGGGAAGGTGAGGATCTATCTCTGAGGGCAAGGCGACGTTCAGAACTCATTTTCACTTAGCTACTGTCAGATCACCTCGGTCACTGACAACTCTCAGGAATCACCTCGGCCGAGGCGCAGTTCGACTGGACCGAGGCGGAAACAGTTCGCGATTCAACTCTCAGAAATCCAGTTCTTTTCCCCCAAAAATCACTACAATTGCTTCCTATGGGGTACTTAAGCCTTTTCTCAGCAGATGCAAGGGCAACCAAAGCCCAAATCGAAGCAAATGAACGAGTTAGGGTTTCGACTATTTTTACCTCGTTTCGGCCGATTTCTTCGTAGATCTGTACTTGCAATGGGATCCTCTACCCTTCAACCATAGTTTGGAAGCGGAAATCTTCAAAAACGAGCAAGATTCGAGGATGCGAGGTGAGAAGGCGCCGCGGTCGAGTCGAAGTGGGTAAAAAAGTGAAAAAGAAATTTTTTCCCCTTTTATACTGTTCCTGGAACTGCTGTCACCTCGGTCGAGATGGTCTCGACTGGACCGAGGTGGTTCTGCAGAAACCCTAGTCGCCTCGGTTGCTCAAGAATCAACTCGGTCGAGGTGGCCTCGACTGGACCGAGGTGTCTCAGTCAAACTTCGTCTTCTCGAATTCTCGAACTTCTGTACTTCCACTTATGCTCCTTCCTTAGATGTCTCCTATTATCTGTCTAGGACGCCAAAAACAAAACAAAGCAAAGCAAAAGCAAAAACTATCTAATCTAGACTAGAAAACGGGAAAAGAAAGCAATACCTTGGGTTGCCTCCCAAGAAGCGCTTGATTTAAGGTCGCTAGCTGGACCATAATGCGTCTCAGATGAGGTATATTGGTGCAACCTCCTCAACCGGAGTTTCCGGTTGGTACTTCTTAAGTCTATGACCGTTGACCTTGAAGCTTCCGCTAGTTTTGCCCCATATCTCAACTGCACCATGAGGAAAAACATGTTTCACAACATAAGGTTCGGTCCATCTTGATTTTAACTTACCTGGAAAAAGGCGGAGGCAGGAGTTGAAGAGTAGAACTAAGTCTCCTTCGTTAAGCTCCTTTGGAATGATACGCTTGTCATGCCATCTCTTCGTCCTTTCCTTATAGATTTTGGCATTCTCATAGGCGTTCAAACGCAGCTCCTCCAGCTCGTTGATCTCCAAAAGTCGCTTCTCGCCGGCCTCCTTAATGTCGAAGTTCAACCATTTGATCGCCCAATACGCTTTGTGTTCCAATTCGACGGGCAAGTGGCAAGACTTCCCATATACCAAATTATAAGGGGTGGTACCTATGGGTGTCTTAAATGCGGTCCTGTACGCCCAAAGAGCATCGTCCAATTTCATGGACCAATCCTTCCTCGTTCTAGAGACGGTCTTCTCCAAAATTGCTTTGATTTCTCTATTCGAGATCTCGACCTGTCCACTAGTTTGAGGGTGATAAGCAGTTGATACCTTGTGGGTTACCCCATACTTCGATAGAAGTGCCTTGAACTTCCGGTTGATGAAATGCGTTCCTCCATCGCTGATGATGATGCGCGGAGTTCCAAACCGTGGAAAGATAGTTCTGTTCAAGAACTTCACAACCACCTTGGCGTCGTTAGTGGGAGAAGCAATGGCTTCAACCCATCTAGAGACGTAATCAACCGCAAGAAGGATATAGAGGTTTCCTCCAGAGGATGGGAAAGGTCCCATGAAGTCAAACCCCTCATACATCAAAGATTTCCACCTCTTGGATGTTATTAAGTGGCATTTCGTTCCTCCTTGATAAATTTCCTGTTCTTTGGCATGCATCACAAGAGACAACAAAAGCTTGTACATCCTTAAATAATGTAGGCCAAAAGAAACCGGAACGCAATACCTTAGCGCATGTTTTATCGGTGCTAGCATGTCCTCCACAAGGAAGTGAATGGCAATGCCTTATAACGCTATTAACTTCATCTTCCGGAATGCATCTTTGAAGCATCCCATCCGGTCCGCGCTTGAATAGCAGCGGCTCGTCCCAGTAATAATGTCGTACTTCCTTGAAGAATCTCTTCTTTTGAGAGTACGTCAATCCGGGCGGTGTTTCCTAGCAAACAAGATAATTCACAATATCAACATACCAAGGTCCGTTTTTATCAGAAAGTTGGTGGATGGAATGTTCCACCAACTGAGGATGAATGTCAGAGAAGTGAGTAAGACGTTTATTATTCTCAGTAGTCTCAGTTGACATCATCTCGCCATCGACCTCGGTCAAGGCGCAGAGGCGTTGACCGAGATGTTCTTCAGTCGCCTCGCTCAGTCCAGAAAGTGCCTCGGTCGAGGTACTGCAACTGGAACCGAAACTGGAGATCTTCGTCTCCTGAAGTAGTGTCTCAGTTTTAGCTCCTGGATCTTCTTCCAGGGCCTTCAAGCTCCGTATATCTGCATCACAAGAAGCATCTATACCTTCCTCTATTAAACTAAAACTTATAACTCTTTCGAGTGGATCGTTAATAAGGATAGAGCTCACCAATTTTCTTGATTCTTCTACATCGTAGATGTTGAAGATATCATCGGTTAGCTGCTCCCCTTTCATGGCTGCAAATAGTGCGAACTCCACCTAATCGCCACCAATGTTGAATTTCAACTTGGCGTTCTTGCAATCCACGTTGCAACCCGAAGTTGCTAGAAATGGCCTCCCGAGAATAATAGGAACAGGATAATCTGCGGGAATGTCAAGTACAACAAAATCTATAGGTAGATAGAAGTTACCTAACTTGACCGGAAAGTCCTCCAAGATGCCCACGGGATGGGTGATGGAGCGATCCGCCATATAAAGTCGAATCTTGACCGGCTTGGGCTCTCCAAGTCCGATCTTCGTACATAGCTCCAGCGGGATGATGCTCACGCTGGCTCCTAGATCACAAAGGGCTTCACAAGTGACATCCCCAACTTGAATGGGAATGCAAAATGAGCCGGGATCTCTTAATTTAGGTGGCATCTTCTCCTTCATGATCTTAATAAGCTCCGAGGATTTAGATGTCATCCTAACTTCACCAAAGTCTTCCAATTTCCTTTTCCTTGATAGGATCTCCATTAAGAACTTCCCATAGGCGGGCATTCCTAGAATAGCATCAAGGAAAGGAATGTTAATATGCAGCTTATTCATCAAGTCAAGGAACTTACCAAAGTGCTTGTCTAGATGTGCTCTGGCCCTTGACTGGGGGAATGGAAGTGGTGGTTTGTATGCAGGAGGTGGAATATAAGTTTCAGTTGTCCCTCCTGCTTTCTGTTGCTCCGCCTCGGGTGGTATCTCGGTCGAGGTGTTCTTCGACTGGATCTAGACCGAGGTGGTCTACGTCGAACGAGGTACTGGATCTGCAGTTTTGAGTCCACTCCTCGTCGTTATGGCCATGCACTGGCCCTTAGGGTTGCTTTCCGTCTTTGCTGGAAGCTTCCCTGGATCTCTTGGTGCTTCATTCGCCCTACTTGCAAGTTGTTGTTCGAAGGACTTTTGGGCCCTCGAAAATGAAGTCATAGAAGTCTCCATAGCACTAAGCTTGATCAAGATAGCCTCCAGAACTGCGTCTTTCTTTTCTGGCTGAGACGAACTTGATCCTTGCCCCTGGCTCTTTAATGGAGTAGAAGAAGAAGAAGGGGAAGAGAGGAAAGGGTTAGAGGAATCGTTAGAGTTGGAGTTTGAATGATTGTTACCATGATTTTGGTTGTTCGCCCTCCAGTTGTTGCTATTTGATCCTCTATTGTTGTTGTTGTAGTTGTTGTTTCGGGGACCGTTGTTGTTACGGTACCCGTTGTTGTTGTTGTTCCTTTGCCCCTGCTCTTCCTTCTTGGTTTGTGCAACCAAGAGTTCCTTCAATTGCTTCACGTCATTCTTCAAAGACGTGAGTTGATTGTTGTTGGATTGAGTCTCTTGAAAGTTAACTCTTTTAACTCCACCTTCAGCTCCTTGGTGGGTGTACTTCTCCATGTGCAAGGCTTGCTTCTCGATGAAGTCCCAAGCCTCGTCAATCGCCATGTCCATGAAGGTACCGGCGGAGAGTAGTTGGAGATTGAACTGGGTGCTTCCGTTTAGTCCCTTGAAGTAGATCTCCAACAACTCGATTTTTGGAATCCCATGATGTGGGCAATCCAAAAGGATATCCTTGAACCGCTCCCAAGATTTGGACAAGCTCTCCTTGTCCTTCATAATGAAAGCATTGATCTTCCCTCTCATTTCAGCTGTCTTTGAGGGGGGAAAGAATTTGGTCAAGAATTCTGTAGTCATCTCCTCCCATGTGCTAATTTTACCTGGAGGAAGAGATTGATACCAAGTAAGAGCTCTATCTTTTAAAGAAAAGTAAAAAGGTCTTAGCTTGTAATTATCATTTTCAATTCTGGAAGGTCGTAAGGTTTCCATCAAGATCTCGTAGTTTTGAAGATGTTGATGTGGTGATTCCTTCTCTAGCCCTCCGAACTGGCATTGGCGAATCATGGACAGAACTTGCGGTCGAAGTTCATAGTCATGGTCCGCTGGATCTCCTAGGTTCACTCCTGGACGCCTCAGTTGTTGATTAGGGTCCATCCTTTGACCTAGGGTTTGTGGAATTCCTGCAAGAAGAACATCTCGGACTAGCATCCTAGGTGGAAGTATCTCGGCCGGGGCGTCAGGTACTGGGATCTACCTCGGTCGAGGGTCAGCAACTGGTACCTGCCTCGGTCCAGCATCGGGAACTGGATCTTCCCTCGGTCGAAGTAGAATCTAGTCTCTTATGACGGCCATTTCTGCTTCGATTGCTTCAGTTTTGGTGCGAGTTTCTTCCTTCTCTCGCCTTAGTTCTTCCTTGCTGAGGGGTAGCAGCTCTAACGCCTCTTTCAATTCGGCCTCAAGATCGCAGTTGTCTTGTTGGGCCATCTTCGCTTCTCTTAAGCGTCGCTTGTATGTCTTTTCTGGTTCGGGATCGTAAGGAACGATTTCCTTTCCAGTGCGGGTTCTTCGCATATACCTAAGAAAGAACCTGCAAAAGTCACTCAAGTAGAGTGGTTAGAAGACACGGGGGCAAGTGCCCCAAGAGCAAACCGTACCGGCTCGGTCTAGACCAAGTCCCCGGCAACGGCGCCAAAAACTTGTTCGCTCCAAACGGTGTGCGCAAGCTTTAAATTTATAACCCTAGACTTAAGCTTAAAACAAGGATGCGAACCCGCAGTGTACGGGTCAATCATAGTAAAAGCAAGGAATTCCAGGGGTCGATCACAGGGACTCGGTGAAACAAAGTCGATAACGGTAAGCTTCGTAAATACTAACCACAAGAGCAATTAACACAATCAAAGATGAACAAGAAATCAATAAAGCAAACATGCAATTCTAGGGATTAAAGGGTCTAGTTGTGGTTCCAACTTAAGATCTAAGGATAAGCGGACAAAGCTGAGGTTTTTGCATGGGGAAGGTGTTACTAAAGTGGAATAGATCACCGGGTAAGTCTCACTACTCACTAATCCTAAACCGTAACTCCTATTACCGGGTAAGTCTCAAGGAATTAAGATAAAGAACTATAACCTCAAACTAACACACCATCTAAGGGAATAGAATCAACCTTTACCGGGTAAGTCTCAGGCTAACTCACAAAGATGGGATGGAAGCACACTCAAACCCCAATAAAGGATAAACCTTTATTACCTACACTTATGATCGTTGGTACACAAACTAAGGAATTACCGGGTAAGTCTCATCCTAAGCTTGCATTGAACCAGGAAAGGTGTAATAAGAATAGGATTTGGCAAACTCTAACACTTAACTCTCAGTTTCGGATCAGATAACCTGAAAGGGAAGATTCCAATCCGGAGGTTGAATTATTGTGTAATAGCATGAATTGTAGTCTTTCTTTTGTCCAAGCAAAGCTCCAACAACTACGTCACTTGCATCACACATGACCTGAAAGGGAAGATTCCAATCCGGAGGTTGAATTATTGGGTAATAGCATGAATTGTAGTCTATATTTTGGGACTTGTTTAGACGTTTTATCTTCAATAATCTACATGTTTGAGTGTATATTATGTGATTATATTGTCGTTTCATCTACGTTTGCGGGAATTGAGGTCTACACCAAGTTTCGTTGTAATCGTAGGTAAAATGGCACATTTTGGACAAAAATGAAGCTAAAGGAGCTAAGGAGTCATTGGAGCTACATTCAGGAGCTTAAAGAAGAGCTCAAGAAGCAAAGAATTAACAAAGAAGATTCACTTTGGACCAAATTTAAGAGATTTCACCTTCAGCTGAGATTCACCTCGGTTGACTACAAAGTCACCTCGACCGAGGTGATCTAGAGGAGCGTCTCGACCGAGGCGAATACCCCGACGCGGCGAGATATATTTTATTTGGCTGAGATCTTTTATTTTTGGAAGGAGAGATCTTATATTTTTGGGCTAGATTTCTGGAAGGAAGATAAGATATTCAGTTGATTTATTTGGATATATTTTATAGGAAATTATCTTTTAAGATACTTCCTATAAAATTATCTTAAGAAGATATTTATTTTAGGAGATATGGATATATTTTATAATAAAAGCTTATATCTGGAAGGAAGATATTTATTTTAGGAGATATGGATATATTTTATAGAAAATTATCTTTTTAAGATATTTTATCTTTGGAAGATAATTCTCCTATATAAAGGGTTGGATTTTGTACAATTCACCCATCTTCGGATCGGCGCATCACCAAAAAACCCACTACCATCACAGCATTGGCAGATTGAAGGAATATTGAAGGAAGGATTGATATCTTGTTATAGCTTTTGTGAAGGGTTTTGTAAGACTTTCTTAGATTCCCTTCTTGTTGATTTGTCTTGTTGGATTGTGATCCAAAGAACGCTTATTTGTGTGATATTTGATTCAGTTATTGAAGCCTTGTTCTTAAGGTTTTTGTGTTTAAATATTCATTCTCTTCCCATATATTTGATTATCGCTTTCATGATGATGAGTGGCTAATTTCTTTGTGCGATTTTAGGGTGATTGGCTGAAGGTTGTGGGAAAAACGATGATCCAATAATCTTAATCCTAGTAGGACCCTGAAAGCTCGAGTCTTTATCCTTAACCTTAGAACATCTCGTTCAGTCGATGAACATCTCGTCCGGGGTGGAACTTGGCTGACCGAGGTGACCCTTTCTGATCAGAAACTGAGAGTTATGTGTTAGAGTTTGCCAAATCCTATTCTTATTACACCTTTCCTGGTTCAATGCAAGCCTAGGATGAGACTTACCCGGTAATTCCTTTGTTTGTTTACCCAAGATCATAAGTGTAGGTAATAAAGGTTTATCCTTTATTGGGGTTTGAGTGTGCCTTCATTCCATCTATGTGAGTTAGCCTGAGACCTACCCGGTAAAGGTTGATTCTATTCCCTTAGTTGGAGTGTTGGTTTGAGATTATAGTTCCTTTCCTTAGTACATTGAGACTTGCCCGGTGATAGGTTCTTTGGCTTGGGATTGTGAGTAGTGAGACTTACCCGGTGATCTATTCCACTTTAGTAACACATTCGCTTTGCAAAACCTCATCTTTGTCCGCTTATCTTGAGATCTTGAGTTGGAACCACAACTGGATGCTTTAATCCCTCGAATTTGCATATTTCCTTTAATTGACTATATTAACATCTTTGATTGCTTTTGTGGTTAGTTGCAATATTGACAACTTATACTTGCTTTGTTTCACCTAAGTCCCTGAGATCGACACCCCGAAATTCTTGCTTTTACTACGATTGACCCGTACACTGCGGGTTCGCATCCTTGTTTTAAGCATAAATCTTGGGTTATAAATTTAAAGCTCGCACACACCATTTGGAGCTAACATTGGGGCTGAGATTAGAGCTTCCCGAATCCTATAAAAAGCATCCAAACATTCTTTCGAAAATTCAAAAACAACATCCTACATCAATAGATTAGTTAGCGGTTTAGAGATTTTCGAAAAGTCCTTAATGAATCTCCTATAGAATCCAGCATGTCCTAGAAAACTTCAAATCCCCTTCACCGAGGATGGAGGAGTAAGTTTCGATCTTAGCCTTATCAGCCTCAATCCCTTTATTAAAGATCAAATGCCCTAAAACAATGTCTTCCTTAACCATAAAGTGACACTTTGCCAGTTAAGGACTAGGTTCGTGTCTTCACACCTTTGTAAGACAAGAGATAGGTTAGTAAGACAATCATCAAATGTGGAACCATAAATAGAAAAATCATCCATAAAAACCTCCATGATCTCCTCAATGTACTCCGAGAAGATGTCCATCGTACATCTTTGAAAGGTTGTTGGAGCGTTGCCAAGTCCGAATGACATCCTACTATAAGCAAACGTACCCCATGGGCACGTGAATGTTGTCTTTTCTTGATCGTCCGGATGAATGGGGATCTGAAAGAAACCACTATAACCGTCAAGATAGCAAAAGTAAGAGTGTTGTGCTAACCTTTCAAGCATTTGATCAATGAAGAGAAGCGGGAAGTGATCCTTCCTCGTCGCGTTGTTCAGCTTGCGATAGTCAATGCACATCTTCCATCCTGTCACGGTTCTTGTTTGAATGAGTTCGTGTTCTTGTTGGCTACAACAGTCGTTCCTCCTTTCTTCAAGACAACTTGAACAGGGCTCACCCACTTGCTATCCGAAATAGGGAAAATGATACCTACATCAAGTAATTTAAGGATCTCCTTCTTTAAGACCTCTTTCATGATCGGATTTAACCGTCTTTGAGGTTGAGGTGAAGGCTTATAATCCTCTTCCATTAGAATCTTGTGCATACATAAAGATGGTTTAATTCCTACAAGATCCTCTATGGTGTAAGTTAAAGCTTTCCTATGTTTCCTCAAAACAATCATAAGCTTTTCTTGTTCATCTTCACTTAAATATGAACTAACAATAACCGGAAACGTAGAATTAGTTCCAAGAAATACATACCTAAGATGTGCGGGAAGTGGCTTCAATTCCAAAGTTGTTGATGTCTTTGGAGTGTCATGAGGGTTGTACGACGTCTCCTTGGAAGAAGAATCAAGAGTGTTTGTCGAAGGAACGGAATTTTTCTCAACATTTTCCAAAACCACGGTGCCACTGTTACTTCCACGGCCGTGGAAAAGGGTGTCAATTAAATCTTTTCTCTCGACATAGTATTCCACGGGTGGAATCGGCGAAGCCACACCCGTGGAAAAGCACGACTGGCCGTGGTTTCTGACGTTTTCCGAGCCATCGTACAATTTTTCGAATTCTTTAACTTGCACTTCTTTTATCTCTTCCAAAGCATCAATCTCAGCATTGCAATCCTCTTCATCTCCTCTTTGCATGATGCTCATAGTTATGACCTTTTGTAATGGATCTTTGAACAATATCGAACTTACTTCCCCTCTAGATACCTCTTCATCATAGATGTTGAACATATCCTCCCCCATTGTTGATTCTTTTGTCAAAGTTGAGAGGACAAATTCAACCTTCTCTTCTCCAATATCGAATGCAAATCTAGTGTTCTCACAATCAACCATACAACCGGAAGTTGCAAGAAAAGGTCTCCCGAGTATGATCCGTGTTAGCATGAAATATGACTATATTTTAGGCACTTGTTTTAGTTGATTTTCCCTCTTTCATAAGTACATAGATATGAGTTTAAAGCAATTGTGAGCTTATTCACCCACTTTGTTGATATAGAGATCTACACTAGCTTTGATTTGTTTATAGGTGAATAAAGGCTTGGATTGAAGCAAAATATGGAATGAAAGGAGTATTTGATCATGCTTGATGGCAAGGAGATGCTTTGGAGAGGCTAAGGAAGGAGCATGAGTGAAGAACATCATGAAATAAATGCTTTCACAAGAATTTTGAGAACCACGGCCGTGGAAATTTGTACATGACCGTGATTTCCATGATTTTGTGACGTGTCATATTTGCCACGTCAGCAACGTCAATGGCCTTTCTCGTAACCCTATTTCGCCCTATAAGAAGGCTGGAGAAGTGAGTTTCGAGGACCTTCGCTTAGAGCTTCGGAGATGGCTGCTTAGGATTCATTTTGACCTTGAGGATTGGAGATTTTCGGAAGATACGAGATTGCGAAAGACGTGATTTTGGAGTTTTTCTTGGGGTTTTCACTTTTGGAGACGGATTGACACTCGTTCTTCATTGTTCCCTAAGATCGCTGTGAGGATTCTTATTCCATTTTCTGAATTTATAAACGTACTACTTTTGTTATTCAGATTTGAGATTGACTTTGATTTCTTATTGAGTTTTCGAGGGTTTTCATCTTTCTTTCTTCTTAAATTGAATTTTGATATCATAATGATGGTTATTGGTTAAAACCCTTTAGCAATTCTAAGGTGAAGGGTTGATATTTGTGGCTTAGATAATGATAGATCGATCGTAACTTGATTGGACCCTGAGAGTGTGAGAAACATCGTCGACGCCCTAAATCACGGTCTGTTCTTGAGTTCCACGGCCGTGGAATCTCAAGATTTAGCCGTGATTTTCTCTGTATTACGACCTTTGCTTTTGGTTTAATCCAAAGTTAAAGATTTGCATTAACCTAGCCTGAGCATGCCTTTCCTAGGTAGTAGTGAGGCTCAACATCCTCTATTTCGGTTTCGAGTGTCACAACCTTAACCGTTTTAGCCTATCTTTGATTCCTTGGGTTTGGGCATGGGTATTTGAGATTAATTCTTACCTTTAGATCCTTTCTATACTGCAGTTTCAACAACCTTTATAGAGAGTGTCATTGGGTGAGACATATAAGGATTTGGAACTTCACTGTACATTACCTTACTTTAGTTATACCTTTGCAACCTCACCTCTGTCCTTATATCTATAGTATATCTTAAATCGATTGCCGCAATTGGATACCTGGATCTTTAGTATTGTTGTTTTCCCCAATATTTGCAAAGCTTTTACACTTTTACTTGCTCCATTACACCAAACTGAATTTGACTCACCAAATCCCTGAGTTCGATACTCTGGAATACTTGCTTAACTACGCCGATTCGTACACTGCGGGTTCGCTTGCTTTTGTTTCAGTTTTATAATTAAAACTTATTTGCACGCACGCTTTTGGGCGAACAAGTTTTTGGCGCCGTTACCGGGGATTTGGTCTAGACTAAATTTCGGTTCTCGGTTGTCGAGCTTGGGAGCTTCGCTCTTGTTATTTAATATCTCTCTTTGAGTGATTTTTACAGATTCTTTAGGTATATGCTAAAGACTAGATCTACCAAAGATCTAGTTCCTTTTGACCCAGAACTTGAGAAAACTTTGAGAATAAAGTTGAAAGAGAAAAAGATGGCTGAAAACAATGAGAGAAACATCCAAGCGGAGTTGGATGAAGTTCAACTTCAACTTAAGTTGAGTTAGAAGGCTCGTATGGAAGATTTGGAGCGTCATCAATTCAAAATGGATGAGCTCAAGGCTATCATGTTGGACCTGAAGTTGGAGATGAATGATGCTAAGAAAAAGAAGGTCAAGAAACCAACTAAGTCCATTAGAGTTGCTCATGAAGGGGATGAACCATCCCGTTCGTAACAACCCTAGACCACCGGTTGTTCCTCGCATTCCCGCTGGAGATGTGAGAGTTGCTCGTGAAGGGGATGAACCACGGACTCTTGGGCAGAGAATGGATCCAATTCAGCAACCACGCCATCTAGGTGTGAATTTCGGAGCTGAGGATATCCAGGAATTCAGTTTTAGCCCGCAGGTTATCACCATGGTTCACCAAAGTCAATTTGGTGGAACTAGTGTTGAATCTCCACACTAACATTTGCAGAATTTTGAGATTCTTATGGAGACATTGAAGCCGAAAAGGGCTACCAACAACAACTACAAGATCAAACCATTCTTCTTCTCTTTGAAGGACAAGGCTTTGGCTAGGTATCAAGCTCTTCCAGCTGGACCGCTTAACACATGGGAGGATCTATCTTCGGAGTTCCTTACCAAGTTCTTTCCGCCATCTAAAACGGCGAAGTTGAGAGGTAAGATTAATGCATTTTCTATGAAAGCTAACGAAAGTTTGTTTCAATCATGGGAAAGATTTCACGATCTCTTATTGGATTGCCCACACCATGGCATTTCAAAGCTGGAATGATTGGAGATCAACTACAAGAGGTTGGATGTGGAAACACAATTCAATCTCCAATCTCTCTCTGTGGTACATTCATGGACATGAGAGAGGATGACGCTTGGGACTTCATTGAGAAACAAGCCCAAGTGATTGAGAAGTATTCCCACCGGAAGGTGGATCCTAATAACCGAAATCAAGGGGTTCCGGGACCTAAGCTAACACAAGCTGCACAAACTCAAATATTCTCCCTCAACAATGAAATCAAGGAGTTGAAGGAAATCATTAGAGCTGGTCTTCAAAAGCCAAATGAGCAAGATGTTGGCTACTTAGGAAACAACAACAACAATCACCAAGGGAATAGGAACAATAACCGGAACAACAATTGGAACAAAAATTGGAATAACAACAACAACCGAAATTCCAACAACAATTGACGGTCCAAGCAACAACAAAATTCCGGTAATTCCTATCCAAATTCTAGAAATTCACTAACACCTCCATCTTCTTCTACTCCTTTGAAAAGCCAGGGGAAAACATCAAATGGATCAAACAAGACGGAGAAGGAGAAACCCGATCCTATGTTGGAGACGATCTTAGGAAAGCTCCAAGGATTGGAGAGCTACATAACTTCGGTTGATAAAGCTCATAAAGCTTTAGAATACCAAGTATTCAGCAAAGCCGGAGAAGTTCCTAGAGATCAAGGGAAGCTTCCCGGAAAGACGGAGGATAACCCAAAAGGAAGGATGATGGCTATCACAACTAGGAGCGGTGTGACAATTACCGACCCGCAGCATAAGTTTGTGGAAGTCCCAGCTGAGAAAGAAATGGGGAAGGAGAAGGAAGATGTCTATGTTCCCCCTCCAACTTATAAACTTCCTCAACCATTCCCGCAATCCAGAGAAAGAGCGTGTCTAGACAAACAATTTGGTAAGTTCATTGAACTAATGAGCAAACTGCACATTAATATACCTTTCATTTATGCTATTGTAGGTATGCCCGCTTACGGGAAGTTCTTGAAAGAGCTCCTCTCTTAAAAGAGGAAGCTAGAAGACTTTGGAGAAGTCAAGATCAGTTCAGAATCTTCGGAGCTCATCAAAACGATGACGGAGAAGATGCCCCATAGCTGAGAGATCCGGGGTCATTTTGCATTCCAATTGGAATAGGAGAAGTCACATATGACACCTTTTGTGACTTGGGAGCAAGCGTTAGCATCATCCCGCTTGCTTTGTGTAGGAAGGTCGGTTTAGGTGAACCTAAACCGGTGAAGATGACGTTGTACATGGCGGATCGATCCATAACTCGTCCCGTCGGTATCATTAAAGACATCCCAGTCAAGCTCGGTAAGTTTTACATTCCAATAAACTTTTTGTGCTTGACATTCTTGCAGATTGTCCGGTTCCGATCATACTCGGAAGACCGTTTCTTGCAACATCCGGTTGTATGGTGGATTGCAAGAATGCTAGACTAGCATTCGACATAGGAGAAGAGAAGGTTGAGTTTGTTCTCTCAACTTTGGTGAGAGAGCAAACTCTTGGAGAGGATATGTTCAATATCTATGACGAAGAAGCGTCTAGAGAGGAAGTGAGCTCGATTATATTCAAGGATCCATTGCAAATGGTCATAACCATGAGCATCATGGAAAAAGGAGAGGAAGAGGATGTTCCCTCCAAATGGTGTGTGCAAGCTTTAAATTTATAATCCAAGAAGTATGCTTAAAACAAGGATGCGAACCCGCAGTGTACGGATCAATTATAGTAAAAGCAAGAATTCCGGGGTGTCGATCTCAGGGACTTAGGTGAAACAAAACAAGTATAAGTTGTCAATATTGCAACTAACCACAATAGCAATCAAAGCAATCAAAGATGTTAATATAGTCGATTAAAGGAAATATGCAAACTCTTGGGATTAAAGCATCCAGTTGTGGTTCCAACTCAAGATCTCAAGATAAGCGGACAAAGCTGAGGTTTTGCAAAGGGAAGGTGTTACTAAAGTGGAATAGATCACCGGGTAAGTCTCACTACTCACAATCCCAAGCCAAAGAACCTATCACCGGGTAAGTCTCAAGGGACTAAGGAAAGGAATTATAATCTCAAACCAACACACCAACTAAAGGAATAGAATCAACCTTTACCGGGTAAGTCTCAGGCTAACTCACAAAGATGGGATGAAGGCACACTCAAACCCCAATAAAGGATAAACCTTTATTACCTACACTTATGATCTTGGGTAAACAAACAAAGAAATTACCGGGTAAGTCTCATCCTAGGCTTGCATTGAACCAAGAAAGGTGTAATAAGTATAGGATTTGGCAAACTCTAACACTTAACTCGCAATTACGGATCAGAAAGGTCACCTCGGTCAGTCAAATTCCACCCCGGCCGAGATGTTCATCGACTGAACGAGATGTTCTAAGGTTAAGGATAAAGACTCGAGCTTTCAAGGTCCTACTAGAATTTAAGATTATTCTATCATTGTTTTGTAACACCCCAAATTCAGAGAACTCGGGAAGCTACTAGTTAGGACCACACAATGGGTCCCGACCATAGTTTGACAACAATTTTACTTGGATCTTACAACAAGACACAAAAGTATTTAAAAAATTTGAAAAGTGTAAATAATATATACATGGAGAATATGTATCAGCCTTACAAGAAAAGTACTAAAACGACGCATATGAAGAACAGAAGACATCCCCGTCCCCAACTAAATGAGTACGTGGACCCGGCTGACCATTTCCTCCGGATCTCTCTACAATTGTCTTAACCTGCAAGGCATCTACAAGCGGAATAAAACCGCTAGCTAACATTCTATGCATAAGTATAAAGGTAAAAGCACAAACACACAACATACACAATCAACATGCAACATTCAATCCTTTTATTATCTTTAATTAGGTGATATGTCATTACTAATGATACTTATTTTGTGACACGAGGAATTCCCAAACCTCGCCCCTGTTCCTGTTTACCAACGCGGAATGGTACTAATGCATCTGACCGTATATTGGACTGGGTTGGTCGCAGGGAACCTCCTAGACTCTCGGAAGAGCTAGGCAGATGATGTCACGACCCGTTATCATACACTAGGGTCAATTACGTAAATAATAAAGTCGGCCTAATCCGGTTTCGTTATTTATTATAACTAACAAACACCACTCATAAACATTACACTCATACAAGAAGTCAGCTGTGTAAGTCCGTGGACTTACCTGAATCAGATCTCGATTCTCTTAATCACAACTCAATCTATAACTGTATAACTCGGTTGCCTGTCAAAGGAGGCAAGTGTGTCAGCACACTTTTTAGGTAATTAGAAGTCTAAGACTTCCAAGGTAGTAGATCCTATTAGAACAAAATTTAATACAGTACCAATTTATGGTAAAATGACTATTTTACCCTTGGTCCTGAAACTTCCAAAAATTCTATAATTCGTGCCTAAACTCTTATTTGAGACTAAGGAGTGATATTCTTACTCCTAAAGATGAGTTTGGTTACAAACTGGCAATTTACCCATTTTCTTATTGTCGAAAAGATCGTTAAGGTCCAACTTCGGTTTCAAATATGAAATTCGAATAATCTTATAAAAATTTCGAAATAATTCCCTAGATCATCTATGATATCTCATCTACTCCTAGCAGCAAGAACTTCTTAAAACTGTTCAACTATCACTTCTACAAAAATTTCCAAAGTTGGTTACAACACTTAAAATATTCCATACTTGGCCAAAATCTGAGTATGTTTTCTAACTGTACAACAAGTGCACTTTGAGCCTCTAAAATTCTAAATCCCACCGTTGGATTCATCCCAACTTTTGACCTATTAACCTATGCTTGACACTAAACAACATCTTAAGAACTGAACGGTGGATCTTATCTCTAAGGCATCAAAAAATATGCTCAAACTTGACTAATCAATAGAGTTTCTGGAATTTCAGCAACCACTTAAAAAAACAGCACATTGTCTTAACTTTGAAAAATCATAACTCCTAAACCTCTCGATTAAATCTTCTCAGATTTTGATATACTATACTATGTAATCCTAACTAAGACATATCCAAAATTCAAGTCCAATAGAGGTCAATAACCTATTCAATCCTGTATCACAAAACTGCATCACAAGCAGTTTTTCTCAACACTTAGAAATTTCAGCACAATAGAAAAACTGCTTACGACCCAATCTTTGAAAAATCGTAAATCCTAAACCACTCGCTGGAATCCTCCCAAATTATAATATGATCTACAACAATATGCCATATATATCATATCAAAAATTCAAGCCCAACCAAGATCAAAAACCTATTCAAAACTATCTCACAAAACAGCATCCCATGGTATTTTTCTCAACTTAGCACATTTATAAAAACTGTATGAGGAGTCAACTTTGAAACCCCATATCTCTCAAACCATAACATAGATTCCTCTGAAATTTTAGTATGATTTACTATGCAATACCATCTATAACATATCCGAAAACTAGCCAAAAAAGAAGAGCCTAGCTTACCTAAAATTGGACTCGAAGGTGACTGCTCATCTCTTCATAAAAACTCAGAAAACGTTTGCCTCCTTACTACTCATTTACGAATGATCTATGTAGGTTTAGAAGGCATGACAAGCACTCGTTAGGCATGGGATACGTGGACAGAAATGCAAGGGAGAGAGAGGTACAAGCCTTACTCGATTCCACGACTCGAGGGGATTAAGGAAGATGGCCCGAAGGCTACTGCTGATGTGCACGGTCCGAAGAGGATGGAAGGCCGCCTGCTGTCTTGGAACAAAGGGTTGAAGGAGACGGCTTAATTCGAGTATGCAGGAGGCGAGGAGAGGCGTTAGGTTAGCAGCGAGATGTTCGCTCCTAGTATGGAAATGAGGCGGCCATGCTTGTCGAAGGAGGAATGAGAGGAGAGCGTGAGGAAGAGCGTGAGGAGGAGCTGCGTCCGTCTGCTATAGATGCGTAATCCCAGCCATGAAGGAAATCGTCTCTGCATTTGCCTAGGGTTGTCGGACGTCTTCGTTTGCAAGAGCTGCTAGGGCTAGCGATCAAGGGAGTGGGCTGGCTAGGAGATGGGCTGAGTTGTTCTTGGGCTGGAGGCAAGGAAGGCTGTGGCTGGCATGTATTAATGGGCTGGGCTGCAATAAAACAAGAGAGAAAGATGGGCTGAAATAAGAGTCAAAATTATGTGGGCTGAGTTTGTCAAAACTTGTCAAAAACTCGTCATGGCTTTGTGAGGTCCATGCATGACTTCGTCACAGAGTTGTCGGGCTTTGTCATGATCTCGTCTCAGCTCTGTCATGGTCTCGTCACAGCTTTGTCACATTCTCGTCTCAGCCTTGTCATGATCTCGTCTAAAGTGGTCGTTAAGGATTAATTATAAGAATTAGGGTTTGATATAATTTTATCATTTTATGTGAATTAAATTATACATAAATTGATAAATAATTATAAGAATTAGGGTTTGATATAATTTATCATTTTATGTGAATTAAATTGTACATAAAATGATAAATAATTATAAGAATTAGGGTTTGATATAATTCTATCATTTTATGTGAATTAAATTCTACATAAAATGATGAAATTTGTGAAGAAAGAAATATTAGATAGAATGGGAACCGTCAACGGCTCGAAGTCCGAATTGATTTGGAATTAAACGGAATAAAAATTCCGGATATTACATCAGTACCCCCTTAAACTAAGTTTCGTCCCGAAACTTAGAACAAGGTACTTAATTAAATGACCTTCATAAATAAACTGGTATGTCCTAGTCTCACTAAATTTTTATTCGTTTCCTAAACTTCTCTAACACTATCAAAGCGTAACGAAAAAAACTGGTCGTTACATGTTTTTCCAACAACTTTCAGCCAATCACCCTAGAATCGCACAAGGAAATTAGCCACTCATCATCATGAAAGCAATAATCAAATACATGGGAAGAGAACGATTATTTGAACACAAAAACCTTAAGAACAAGGCTTCAATAACTGAATCAAATAAGCAAATCAGCCTTCCTTGGATCACAAATCCAACAAGACAATCAAACAAAGGGAATCTAAGAAAGTCTTACAAATCCTTTCACAAAAGCTATAATAAGCTATCAATCCTTCCTTGATTGATCTTCAATCTTCCTTCAAAGCTCCAGAAAATCCCTTAATTGTTGGATGCTCTCAGCCTCTAAGCATGTTTGAACTTGTGGAAAATCCAACCCTTTATATAAGATAATTATCTTTAAAAGATAAAATATCTTAAAAAGATAATTTCCTAATAAAATATATCCATATCTCATAAATAGATCCCTAAAATATATGATCTTCCTTCCAGAAATCCAGCCCAAAAATATAAGATCTCTCCTTCCAAAAATAAAAGATCTCAGCCAAATAAAATATATCTCGCCGCGTCAGGGTGTTCGCCTCGGTCGGGGCGCTCCTCAAAATCACCTCGGTCGAGGTGGTACTGTAGCTGACCGAGGTGACTCTCAGCTGAAGGTGAAATCTCTCAAATCTGGTCCAAAGTAAATCTTTTATCTATTTCCATGCTTCTTGGGTTCTTCCTTAAGCTCCTGAATGTTGCTCCAATGACTCCTTAGCTCCTTTAGCTCCATTTTGATGCAAAACGTGCCATTTTACCTACATTTACAACGAAACTTGGTGTAGACCACGATTCCCGCAAAGGTAGATGAAACGACAATATAATCACGTAATATACATTCAAACATGCAGATTATTGAAGATAAGACGTCTAAACAGGTCCCAAAATATAGACTATAATACATGCTATCAAAATACCCTATACTCGTCCGTTGCTTGTCCCCAAGCAAGTTCCAAATCTTAGGTACAAGATAGAATAGATTATAAGTCATAAAGATCAATGAAAAGTATTTCAAAACATTTTTAGTGTTGTGCTCCAATCATAGATCACTCTAAGAGAATACTTCATGATGTTCAAAATCAAAACATGCTCAAAACATTTTATAAATATAAGAAAGTTGTTCATCTTTGCATAAAATCATAGAATGCATAATAAATCATAATTATCGAAATTAATCATGTATAATCCAGTTTAAACTACCAAGTCAATCAACAAGCTCGAGGTCTCAAGGTCTTTTCAAAAGAAGGTCAAGAAACGTGTAAGGGTGAGATGTATATAGGGAATGTGGTGCTAGAATCCGGGAAAAGGGATCTTCACTTTACTTCCTTTTGAACTTCAACATCTTTCACCAATAAGCTTTGCTTATTTTTAATTTTTTACTTTTTGGGATGCATGGACAGAGGTGCACAATAACCGAAGCCTAGGAGATTAGCGATTCTCAATTTATCGAGATGCCTCAAACCCTTGATGCACATACCATGACCCGTTAGGAATATCGCTCAATCCGACTTTGGCAAGACACAAACACCCGGCTATGTGAATGGTGCCGAGTTACTCATCATCATGATTGACTTCCCCAAACCTATTTGTTTCTTTCTAACTTCGAACCAACATCTCAACTTTTCTTTCACTCGCTTTTCATTTGCTTGCTTCCAAATTCCCGGATAGGTAAAGGGAGGCAAATATGTATATGAAGGGATAAGCATGATCAAGAAGAAGAAGAGAAGAGAATGAATTGCCTTAATCATCCCAGGAAGAAAGTGATAGAACTCATCATGTGGTGTCAACCTTCAAATTCAACATAATTTTGATAAAAACAAAGTATTAAACATGCACAAATTTCAAACAAAGCATTTAACAACTTAAACATATCATCAAATCTTCCAAACACATAAAGATTTCAAAACCAGTCTACAAACAAAATCGTCACTGAGGTCATATCTAGATAAGAAGCACAAAAATCGTTTCGAAAACTGTCTCTATTAAACCACCTCGGTCGAGATGTATAAAGTTAACCGAGGTACTGCACCTCGATTGGTCAGAATCACATCGGTCGAGGTCATAAAAAAAATTTCTTAACCAGTTTTTGACATTTTTCTCAATCAAATAACCTGTATGCATGCATGTAGTGTCAGATAAACACATAGAGCAAGATAATAATATCCGGTAAAGTCATCCAAGCATACACATAAGTCATATAAATACATCCCAATACCCCATACTTGGGACATATTGTCCCAATGGGTCAAAATAAGTCTAAAAGAAGTGTACTCACCGGACATAAGTTGAGCTGTATAATAAATAAATAAAAGAAATCCCTGCAAGCTCTAGTCCTGATCTGCTGGTGGTGGTGGTGGATGTGGCATGTACGGGTGCTGGGAAGGATCAAAAGGATAGCCCATCATGTGCTGGAACTGGATCTCCATCATCCGGCGTTGATAGTGTTGGCTCTCCAGCATCTGGTGTGTCTGACTCTCCATCTCTCGGCGCTGGTCATCAAGGCGCTCACCGATTTCAACTGTAAGAGTGGCGTAGGAGTCGATCATCTGATCGGTGAGGTCATCGATCCTTTGATGTGCTGTCATATCTCTAAATCTGCAGACTTTGCGCCTGGTAGGACTTGGTGGTGGTGCAGCTGCCTCCTCCTCAGTCTCCTCGTTGTCCAGATCGATGACTGGCACACTAGGACCGGCTGTTTCCGTCCTTGTCTCCATGGTAGCACCGCCATTGTCCTCCTCATCCTCATCCTCCTGCACCGGAGCTGCTGCGTCTCTAGCGTCCTCAATGTATAGAGTCCATGCAGTGGACCAATACTAAGGATCATAGACAGAAAACTAGGACGACCACCTAATACCTTGAGGGGAAGTTTGCTCCCAAGGCATCGCCACATATGGCGTAGTAAGTCCACGAGGAACTAGAATCCTCCTGGTTATCATCTCCTGCAGTCCTAGCGGCTTGACAGCCGCCACTAGTGTACAAGCACTCATATTCAACCCCATTACTATAGTTATATGGGTCACAAAGCCGCCGCAACAAATGTCTCCTCTCCCCTTTGCCTTGATCCGGTGCAGATCCTCAGCTAGAAAGGCACCAAAATTAGGCACTCCCCTAGTCACCATGCAAAATAAACTCAAAAGCTCCTCCTGTCTAACCTTTTGGGGCGTCTCAGTACGCGCCAAAAGTGTCTCGCTGAATATCTTGTGGGCGAGTCTGAAAGCGAGGTGGAAGATGATGCGCTCCCTGGAGTCTCCAGGACTCCACCTATCAGCATGTTCAACTACATGAGCTATATGTCCCCAGAACCGTTGAGCTACAACTCGAGAAGGGAAATCAGTAACTGTCGGGGTCGGGAAGCCGAAGACCTCTCTCTACTGTTCCATCGGTACTAGATAGTTCCAGTTCAGCAACCGGTACTTGATGGCCTGCTCTGTGGGCAGGTGAGTCACATAGCTTACAAACTCTAGTGTAGGCTCGAGGTAGGCTGGAGCTCTGATCTCCATAAATTGCTTCAGCCCTACCATCGAGACCATCCGTCTCAAATCCTCCGCAACATATAAGCAATCAAAAGCGGAGATGTCCAAAAACCGCGGCGCAACCACAGGGCGCGTACAGATGTGGTCGTAGTCGGCTTGGTAACGCTCGTGTATCACCGGTACAGAAGGCCAAGAAGAAGAAGGAGAAGGGGAAGATACATCCGTCAGGACAAGCTGTCTATCAGATCTAGAACTCATTTTTTTTCTCTCTGTCAAATCACCTCGGTTGCCCTGACAATTCTCAAGAATTACCTCGGCCGAGGCGCAGGTCGACTGGACCGAGGTGCAAAGCTGTTCGATTTTAACTTTCAGGAATTCAGTTCTTTTCCTCCAATATCACTACCAATTGTTTCTATGGGGTACTTAAGCCTTTTTTAACAAGAATCAGTGGCAACCAGAGCCATTTTCTTCCAAAACGAGTAAAAGATGAGAAGTTAGGGTTTTCGATTTTGTTACCCCTGATTTGGTCAATTCAAGGCGTTTTTGTTGCAATTTCTTGCTTGCAATCCGTTCCTCTAGCCTTTCCTCTCAGAACCGAAGCAAAAATCGTCGAAAACGAGTAAGAATCGAAGAAGCGAGGTAAGATCAGCGCCGCGGTCGAGAGAGAGGTTGGGAGGGAAAGAGGGAAAAACTGTTCCCCTTTTATACCCCTCGCCGATTCTACTGTCACCTCGGTCGAGGTGGTCCCGACTGGACCGAGGTGTCTAGACCGAGGTGGATTGTTGTCATCCTTAGTCGCCTCGGTTGCTCAAGAATCATCTCGGTCGAGGTGCTGTGACAGCAACCGAGATGTGTCTCAGTCAAACTCCGTCTTCTCAATTTCTTGAACTTCTGTCCTTCCAGTGTTGCTCCTGGGTTGTATTCCTTCCTTAGAGATTACCTGTTTTCGGTCTAGGATGCCAAAAACAAAGCAAAAGCAAACTATCTAAAGCTAGATTAGAAAAGGGAAAAGAAAGCAATACCTTGGGTTGCCTCCCAAGAAGCGCTTGGTTTAAATCGCTAGCTGGACCGTACGACATCTCTAAACAAGTTATAGTGGTGCAATCTCCTCAACCGGGACCACCGGTTTGTATTTCTTAAGTCCATGACCATTGACCTTGAATCTTCCACTTGTTTCTCCCCAGATCTCGACTGCACCATAAGGGAAAACATGTTTCACAACATAAGGTCCTGTCCATCTAGATTTTAACTTACCTTAAAAGAGGCGAAGGTAGGAGTTGAAGAGTAGAACTAAATCTCCTTCTTTGAACTCCTTAGGGATGATACGCTTGTCATGCCATTTCTTTGTCCTTTCCTTGTAGATCTTGGCATTCTCATAAGCGTTCAAACGCAACTCCTCCAGCTCATTGATATCCAATAGCCGCTTCTCACCGGCTTCCTTGATGTCGAAGTTCAACCATTTGATCGCCCAATACGCTTTGTGTTCTAGCTCAACGGGCAAATGGCAAGACTTCCCATATACCAAATTATAAGGGGTGGTACCAATGGGAGTCTTGAATGCGGTCCTATAGGCCCAAAGAGCGTCGTCCAACTTCATGGACCAATCCTTCCTCGTCCTAGAGACGGTCTTCTCCAAGATTGCTTTGATTTCTCTACTCGAGATCTCGATCTGTCCACTAGTTTGAGGGTGATAAGGGGTTGCTACCTTGTGGGTTACTCCATACTTCGATAGAAGTGCCTTAAACTTCCGGTTGATGAAATGTGTCCCTCCATCACTGATGATGATGTGTGGAGTCCCAAAATGTGGGAAGATAGTCCTATTAAAGAGCTTCACAACCACCATAGCGTCATTAGTGGGAGAGGCAATGGCTTCAACCCATCTAGAGACGTAGTCGACAACTAGGAGAATGTAGAGGTTTCCTCCGGATGATGGGAAAGGTCCCATTAAATCAACTCCCCATACATCAAAGATCTCAACTTCCTGTATGTTATTGAGTGGCATCTCGTTCCTCCTAGATAAGTTCCTTGTTCTTTGGCATGCATCATAAGAAACAACAAACGTTTGCACATCCTTAAACAATGTAGGCCAAAAGAAACCGGAACATAATACCTTGGCGCATGTTTTGTGAGCGCTAGCATGCCCTCCACAAGGAAGCGAGTGGCAATGCCGTATAACACTTGTAACTTCATCTTCTGGAATGCATCGTCGAAGCATCCCATCCGGACCTCTCATAAATAGTAGAGCTTCATCCCTGTAGTAGTGGCGTACATCTTTAAAGAATTTCTTCCTTTGAGCGTACGTCAGTCCGGGTGGTATTTCCTGGCAAACAAGATAATTAACAATGTCAGCATACCAAGGCCCTTTATTATCAGAAGTTTGGTGGAAAAAGTGTTCCGCCAACTGTGGATGAATTTCAGAAAAGGGAGTAAGAAGTTTGTTATTCTCAGTTGACTTCGTCTCGCTTTCGACCTCGGTCGAGATCCAGAGTGGGTGACCGAGATGTTCTTCAGTCAAGAACACCTCGCTCGGTCCAGAAAGTGCCTCGGTCGAGGTACTGCAACTGGGACCGAAACTGGAGATCTTCTTCTCCTAGATTAGTCTCTCAATCTTAGCTCCAGGATCTTCTTCCAGTGCCTTCAAGCTCCGTTTATCTGCATCACAAGAGGCATCTATACCTTTCTCCATTAAGCTAAAACTAATAACTCTCTCAAGTGGATCATTAATTAGGATAGAGCTCACCAATTCTCCTGATTCTTCTTCATCATAGATGTTGAAGATATCATCTCTCAGCGGCTCTCCTTTCATTGCCGCAAGCAATGCAAACTCAACTTGATCACCGCCAATGTTGAATTGCAACTTGGCGTTCTTACAATCCACATTGCAACCCGAAGTTGCTAGAAATGGTCTCCCGAGAATGATAGGAACGGGATAATCTGCGGGAATATCAAACACAACAAAGTCTATAGGTAAATAGAAGTTACCTAACTTAACCGGGACGTCTTCCAAAATGCCCACGGGATGGGTAATGGAGCGGTCCGCCATGTACAACCGTATCTTCACCGGCTTGGGCTCTCCAAGTCCGATCTTCACACATAGCTCCAGCGGAATAATGCTCACGTTGGCTCCTATATCACACAACGCTTCACAAGTGACATCCCCAACTTGAATGGGAATGCAAAATGAGCCGGGATCCCTTAACTTGGGTGGCATCTTTTCCTTCATGATTTGAATGAGTTCCGAGGATTTAGATGTCATCCTTACTTCACCAAAGTCTTCCAACTTCCTCTTCCTTGATAGAATTTATTTCAAGAACTTCCCATAGGCGGGCATCCCTAGAATAGCATCAAGGAAAGGGATATTAATATGTAGTTTATTCATCAAGTCAAGGAACTTACCAAAGTGCTTGTCCAGATGTGCTCTGGCCCTTGACTGGGGGAATGGTAGTGGTGGTTTATAAGCAGGAGGTGGAACATAAACTTCAGATTTCTTCTCCGCTTTAGAGGCTCCACCTCGGATGGTACCTCGGCCGAAGTGTTCTTCGTCTGTACCTGGACCGAGGTGTTCTTCACTGGCATCGACCGAGGCACTGGATCTGTAGTTTTCAGTCCACTTCTCCTCGTTATTTCCATGATCTGTCCCTTGGGGTTGCTCTTTGTCCTTGTTGGGAGCTTCCCTGGTTCTCTTGGCGCTTCATTCGCCTTATTAAAGAATTGTTGTTCTAAGGCTTTTTGTGCCTTCGAAAATGAAGTCATGGACGTCTCCATAGCATTGAGCTTGATCAAGATAGCCTCCAGCACTGCATCTTTCTTTTCTGGTTGGGATGAACTTGATCCAGGCTCCTAGCTCTTCAATGGTGTACAAGAAGAAGAAGAAGAGAGGAAAGGATTAGAAGAGTTGTTTGAATTGGAGTTAGAGTAAGAGTTACCCGAATTTTGATTGTTTGGCCTCCAATTATTGTTGTTGGATCCTCTATTGTTGTTGTAGTTGTTGTTGTTCCGGTAACCATTGTTGTTCCTTGAGCCTTGATATCCTTCCTCTTCTTTCTTGGTGTGTGCAACCAAAAGTTCCTTCAATTGTTTCACATCATTCTTGAGGGAGGTGAGTTAATTATCATTTGATGGAGCTTCTTGGAAGTTAACTCTCTTAACTCCATTTTCAGCTCCTTGGTGTGAGTACTTCTCCATGTGCAAAGCTTGTTTTTCAATGAATTCCCAAGCTTCATCAATCGGCATGTCCATGAATGTGCCGGCGGATAGTAGTTGAAGGCTGAATTGGGTAGGTCAATCCAATCCCTTGAAGTAATTCTCCAACAACTCTATCTTTGGAATCCCATGATGTGGGCAATCCAAAAGAAAATCTTTAAATCTCTCCCATGACTTGGACAAACTCTCCTTGTCCTTCATGATGAATACATTGAGCTTCCCTCTCATTTCAGCGGTCTTGGAGGGGGGAAAGAATTTTGTTAAGAACTCCGTCGTCATCTCCTCCCAAGTGTTGATCTTTCCGGGAGGAAGAGACTGGTACCAAGTAAGCGCCCTGTCCTTCAAAGAAAAGTAAAAAGGCCTTAACTTGTAATTATTATTTTCCACTCTTGAAGGTTTCAAAGTCTCCATCAAGATATCATAGTTTTGTAGATGTTGATGTGGAGACTCCCTTTCTAGACCTCCGAACTGGCATTGGCGGATCATGGAAAGAACTTGCGGTCGAAGTTCATAATCATGCTCCGCTGGATCTCCTAGGTTGACTCCTGGACGCCTCACTTGCTGGTTTGGGTTCATCCTCTGCCCTAGGGTCTGTGGAATACCTGCAAAAAGAACATATTGGGCTGGCATCCGAGGTGGAAGTATCTCGGCCGCAGCCACTGGAGCGGGATCCTGCCTCGGTCGAGGGTCTGGTCGATGCAGCATCTGAGCTCGCAACTCAGCCATATCTGCTTCAATCTCTGCAGCTCGGGTGCGATTTTCCTCCCTTTCGTGCTGTAGTTCTTCCTTATTGAGGCGCAACTGTTCCATCGCCTCCTTCAATTCGGCCTCAAGATCGCGATCGTCTCGATTGGCCATTTTCGCTTCTTTCAAGCGTCTCTTATATGTCTTTTCTGGTTCGGGATTGTAAGGAACAATTTCCTTTCCAGCACGGGTTCTTCGCATAAATCTAAGTAAAAGAACCTGCGAAAGTCACTCAAGTAGAGTGGTTAGTAGTAACAGGGGCAAGGGCCCTGAAAGACAACCGCAACCGGCTCGGTCTAGACCAAGTCCCTGGCAACGGCGCCAAAAAATTGTTCGCTCCAAATGGTGTGTGCAAGCTTTAAATTTATAACCCAAGAAGTATGCTTAAAACAAGGATGCGAACCCGCAATGTACGGATCAATTATAGTAAAAGCAAGAATTCCGGGGTGTCGATCTCAAGGACTTAGGTGAAACAAAGCAAGTATAAGTTGTCAATATTGCAACTAACCACAAAAGCAATCAAAGATGTTAATATAGTCAATTAAAGGAAATATGCAAATTCTAGATCACCGGGTAAGTCTCACTACTCAAAATCCCAAGCCAAAGAACCTATCACCGGGCAAATCTCAAGGTACTAAGGAAAGGAATTATAATCTCAAACCAACACACCAACTAAGGGAATAGAATCAACCTTTACCGGGTAAGTCTCAGGCTAACTCACAAAGATGGGATGAAGGCACACTCAAACCCCAATAAAGGATAAACCTTTATTACCTACACTTATGATCTTGGGTAAACAAACAAAGGAATTACCGGGTAAGTCTCATCCTAGGCTTGCATTGAACCAGGAAAGGTGTAATAAGAATAGGATTTGGCAAACTCTAACACTTAACTCTCAGTTACGGATCAAAAAGGTCACCTCGGTCAGTCAAATTCCACACCGGCCGAGATGTTCATCGACTGAACGAGATGTTCTAAGGTTAAGGATAAAGACTCGAGCTTTCAGGGTCCTACTGGAATTTAAGATTATTCTATCATTGTTTTTCCCACAACTTTCAGCCAATCACCCTAGAATCGCACAAGGAAATTAGCCACTCATCATCATGAAAGCAATAATCAAATACATGGGAAGAGAACGATTATTTGAACACAAAAACCTTAAGAACAAGGCTTCAATAACTGAATCAAATAAGCAAATTAGCATTCCTTGGATCACAAATCCAACAAGACAATCAAACAAAGGGAATCTAAAAAAGTCCTACAAATCCCTTCACAAAAGCTATAATAAGCTATCAATCCTTCCTTGATTGATCTTCGATCTTCCTTCATAGCTCCAGAAAATCCCTTAATTGATGGATGCTCTCAGCCTCTAAGCATGGTTGAACTTGTGGAAAATCCAACCCTTTATATAGGAGAATTATCTTCCAAAGATAAAATATCTTAAAAAGATAATTTCCTAATAAAATATATCCATATCTCAAAAATAGATCCCTAAAATATATGATCTTCCTTCCAGATTTCCAGCCCAAAAATATAAGATCTCTCCTTCCAAAAATAAAAGATCTCAGCCAAATAAAATATATCTCGCCGGGTTAGGGTGTTCGCCTCGGTCGGGGCGCTCCTCAAAATTACCTCGTTCGAGGTGGTACTGTAGCTGACCGAGGTGACTATCAGCTGAAGGTGAAATCTCTCAAATCTGGTCCAAAGTAAATCTTTAAACCATTTCCATGCTTCCTGGGTTCTTCTTTAAGCTCCTGAATGTACCTCCAATGACTCCTTAGCTCCTTTAGCTCTATTTTGATGCAAAACGTGCCATTTTACCTACATTTACAACGAAACTTGGTGTAGACCTCGATTCCCGTAAAGGTAGATGAAACGACAATATAATCACATAATATACATTCAAACATGTAGATTATTGAAGATAAGACGTCTAAACAGGTCCCAAAATATAGACTATAATACATGCTATCAGAGGATTGCAATGATAAGATTGAAGCCTTGGAAGAGCTAAAGGAAGTACAAGAGGAAGAGTTTGAAAAAATTTACGATGGCTCAGAAAACGTGAGAAACCACGGTCATTTGTGCTATTCCACGATCGTGGTTTCACCCAAACTGCCCGTAAACTTCTATCTTGATTGCAACAGTAAGTTACACGGCCTAAATCACGACCGTGGAAGTACCAGTGGTGCCGTAATTGAGTGCCACGCCCAAAACCAAGGCCGTGGAAGTAACAGTGGTGCCGTAATCTTGGGAATTTCTGAGAACAATTTCGTTCTTTCCACAAATGCTCTTGAGTCTTCTTCAATCACTCCTACACCCTTAGAAACTTCTAAGGAAGCGTCGGACACACCTCAAGACTCATCAAAGGCATCAACGACTATGGAATTGAAGCCACTTCCCACACATCTTCGGTATGCATTTCTTGGAACTAATTCTACTTTTCCCGTATTTGTTAGTTCCGATTTAAGTGAAGATGAACATGAGAAAGTAATGGCTATTTTTTAGAAAACATAAAAAGGCCTTAGGTTATACAATATATGATTTTGTAGGAATTAAACCATGATTATGCATGCACAAGATTCTAATGGAGGAAGATTTTAAGCCTTCAAGACAACCTCAAAGACGGTTAAATTCGATCATGAAGGAGGTTGTCAAGAAGGAAATTCTTAAGTTACTTGACGCAGGTATCATCTATCCTATCTCCGATAGTAAGTGGGTGAGCCCCGTTCAAGTAGTCCCGAAGAAAGGAGGAATGACGGTCATCACCAACCAGAACAATGAGCTCATTCCTACAAGAACTGTGACGGGATGGAGGATGTGCATTGACTACCGCAAGCTGAACAATGTAACTAGGAAGGATCACTTCCCGATACCATTCATAGATCAAATGCTTGAGAGGTTAGTACAACACTCCTATTTTTGTTATCTTGACGGTTATAGTGGTTTCTTCCAGATTCCGATCCATCCGGGTGATCAAGAGAACACCACATTCACGTGCCCGTGGGGTACGTTTGCATATAGAAGGATGCCATTTGGGCTTTGCAATGCCCCAACCACCTTTCAAAGCTGCATGATGGCCATCTTCTCGGAGTATGTTGAGGAAATCATGGAGGTTTTTACGGACGATTTTTCTGTTTATGGTTCCTCATTCGATAATTGTCTTTCTAACCTTTATCTTGTGTTGCAAAGGTGTGAAGACACTAACCTAGTTCTTAATTGGAAGAAGTGTCAATTCATGGTTAGGGAAGGCATTGTATTAGGACACTTGATCTCTAGTAGAGGGATCGAAGTTGATAAGGCAAAGATAGAGACTATAGAGAAACTTCCTCCTCCATCTTCGGTGAAGGGGATAAGAAGTTTTCTAGGACATGCTGGTTTTTATTGGAGATTCACCAAAGACTTTTCTAAGATTTCAAAACCGCTAACTAATCTATTGATGAAGGATGCAGTTTTTTATTTTTCACAGGATTATTTAGATGCTTTCTATAAGATCCGGGAAGCTCTCATCTCAGCCCCGATTATCCAACCTCCGGACTGGAAATTCCCGTTCAAGGTTATGTGTGACGCGAGTGACGTAGTTGTTGGAGCGGTGCTGGGGCAAAGGAAGGAAGGATGAACCCATGCTATCTATTATGCTAGCAAGACGCTAGATGAAGCACAGCTCAACTACGCCACAACTGAGAAAGAATTTTTAGCCACTGTATATGCATTTTGAAAAGTTTCGTTCTTATCTTGTAGGAGCGAAGGTTATTGTATACACAGACCATTCATCGATCCGGTATTTACTCGCCAAGAAGGATGCAAAATCGAGGCTGATTAGATGGATTCTTCTCCTACAAGAATTCAATCTAGAGATCCGCGACAAGAAAGGCTCGGAAAATTCTGTTGCGGATCATTTGAGTCGTCTACCACACATTTAAAACGATGATCTACCCATTGATGACTCCTTCCCGGATGAGCACTTACACATCATAGAGGAGTGCATCGACAAGATATCTAGAGGTAATGAACCTTGGGTTGCTGATTTTGTAAATTACTTGGTTTGTTAGGAAATACCTCCCAGATTATCCTATGCACAAAAGAAGAAGTTCTTTAGGGATGTCCGGCAATACCATTGGAATGAACCTCTACTCTTCAAGAGAGGTCCAGACGGCATCATTAGGAGATGTGGCCGGAAGACGAAATGCAAAGCGTCATTCATCATAGTCATTCACTACCTTGTGGAGGACACACTAGTTCCAATAAAACTAGCGCTAAGGTATTGCTATCCGGTTTCTTTTGGCCTACTTTATTTAAGGATGTGCAAACCTTTGTTTCTTGTTACGATCCTTGTCAAAGAACAGGAAATATCTCTAGGAGAAACGAGATGCCTCTCAATAACATTCATGAGGTAGAAATCTTCGATGTTTGGGGAGTAGACTTCGTGGGACCTTTCCCATCATCTTGTGGAAACCAATACATACTTCTAGTTGTAGATTATGTTTCAAGAAGGGTTGAAGCTATTGCCTCTCCAACTAATGATGTCGTGGTTGTTGTCAAGTTCTTTAATATAACTATTTTCCCAAGGTTTGAGACACCACGGACCATCATTAGTGACGGAGGTTCACACTTCATTGCCCAACGATTCGAAGCTCTACTAGCTAAGTATGGGGTGACCCATAAGATCGCCACACCCTACCACCCACAAAAAAGTGGGCAAGTGGAAATTTCGAATAGAGAGATGAAGGGTATCCTTGAGAAGACGGTGTCAAAGACAAGGAAGGATTGGTCTTTGAAACTAGATGATGCATTATGGCCGTATAGGACTGCATACAAGACTCCCATAGGTACAACACCATACAACCTTGTGTATGGGAAGTCTTGTCATCTCCCGGTTGAGCTAGAACACAAAGTGTACTGGGCTGTGAAGTGGTTGAACTTCGGCATAAAGGAAGCGGACGAGAAGCGTCTCTTGGACCTTAATGAGCTTGAAGAACTCTGCTTGAATGCCTATGAGAACGCAAAGATTTACTAGGAAAGGACGAAGCGTTGGCATGATAAGCATATCATTCCAAAGGACCGCAAAGAAGGAGATCAAGTCTCCTCTTCAATTCGAGACTTCGGCTCTTTCCAAGTAAGCTTAAATCTCGTTGGACTGGACCTTATCTAATTAAACGTGTTTTTCGCCATGGTGCAGTTGAAGTATGGGGTGAAATGAGCGGAAGTTTCAAGGTGAATGGCCAACGTCTTAAGAAGTATTCACCGGAGCTCCCGTTTGAGCTATGGACCCTCAACAAGCGCTTCTTGGGAGGCAACCCAAGGTATTGCAATTGCGTTTTTGTTTTTCTTTCTTAGATTAGCTTAGTTTAGTTGTTTTTGTTTTGTTTTCCACTCGATACCTCCCGGTATGTTATGTTTTTGGATGAAATAATAAAGAATGGGCAAGGGAAGGAAGCAAAAGTTGGAAGGAATTGACGAAACTTGGATTTTGGCACACAACAGAGAGTTTCACGCCCTAAACCACGGTCGTGGAAGTAACAAATGGCCGTAATTTTCCAAATATCTTACACAAATCAGCAAAACCACGGGTTCCGTACATTTCCACGGCCGTGGAATGCCTCGAGTGACCGTGGTTTTCAAAAATTTTACGGCCACTATATAAACCACCTTCCTTCACAAATACACAACCAAATACCTATATCACGCCCAAAACCACGCCCAGAAATTGAGTGAACAATCCAAGCAAACAATTGAGTGAACAATCCACATTGGAAAAGGAATTTGGATTTGAAAAATCCAAACCTAGGTTTTTACTCCCTTTTCTCTTCTTTGTCAATTTAGTTCAATTTCTTTGCAAGATTTTAGGAGAACTGAACGAAATTGGAATTGGAATTAGTCTAGGACAGTGATTGTTAATTTTGGTGCGGATTAGCTAAGATTTGAGAGAGACAGACCAATTCCACGGCCGTGGAAAACCAAGAACAGACCGTGGTTTTCTGTGTTGTCGAGAGAAAATGTTTAGAAGGAAATCCAGTAGGAACAAAAAGCAAAAAGGTGATAGTTCCTCCTCTTCGCAACCCCCTCTTAGTGAACCACCATCACCACCACCTCCTAGAATCCCGACAATCCATGAGGATTACCTAGGAGCCTTAGAAAGGATAGAGAAAAGGCCAATCAACGGACCTAGATACCTAGTCCTAGAGGAGCATGAGGAGCTCAATGTTGTGAATGACCTGACTTGGCTCTTAGATAGAGCCGGATTGATCATTTTCTCCGCTATTAGAGAAGATGCATATGAGGAGATAACAAGGGAGTTTGTGACTTCCTTTGAGCATATCCATGTAAACTGAACGGTCTCTTTTAGGCTAATGGAGCAAAACTATGAGTTCTCCATCATTCAGTTTGAGACCTTCTTTGGGTTCCATGAGAGCTTTAATGGTAGATTTCCCGGGGGAGTGTATGCTAAGGATTTTTGGGAGGATATAGTCATGATATATGCTAGTGAGGATCGTTGGCAACCGGCCGACACCAAGGCTAAGCTCATCTACCACTTAGGCTTGAAGATAGCTCATAGAGTCCTTTCGGAGTGCCTTTTCCCTAGGACCGAGACCCCTCAAAAGATCTAGACCGATGAGCTATTCCTCCTCTATTGTATGCTTACCGGTAGATCCGCCGATTGTGCCACCCTCCTTGCCTCCACCATTAGCAGGTTGAAGAACAAAAAGGCCGGGAACATAGGTTATGGGGGTATGGTGACTCACATCGCCAACCAATCGGGGATTGACTACTCCGCTTGTATTAGGATAGCGGCCAGACCTTTGGGTCTCAATGGGCTTATGACTAGAGGTATTATCTTTCCCCGACACCGAGCTTCACTTACCGCAGCCATGCCTTGGGAGGATAGAGGTGGTGGAGGTATCCCATGGCTTCCCGAGTACTCCATCATGTAAGGCCGCCAAAATTGGAAGGAAACATTTGCGTCCATGCATGCGAATAGACTTGTAGCCCCTCCATATGTGCCGGATGAGGTTCCAGCTGGGGACGATGATGAGGAGATGGGAGGAGGAGATGACCATGATGTAGGAGGTGTTGAGCATGATTTTGGTACATTTCCGGACCAGCCGGCCGACTTCCCGGAGCAACCTAGGCGATCTCCCCAACCCTCTAGGTCTTCCGGTTCCTCTTCTTCACGCAGGGCTAGCGTGAGTGAGAGGCCAACGTGGATGCAGACTTCACCCGCTTGGTATGGAGAGCAGCCATCATGGATGGGAGTTCCTCCTCCATGGTATGATCATCCACCGGTGGCACCGACTCCTCCTCAGGACACACCTTCATGGTATAGCCAGCCGTCAGCTTGGTATTCACAGCTTCCAAATTGGGCGGATGATCTTTCGAGGAGAGTAGGAGACTTAGAGGTCCGACAGGAGTCCCATGACATAGAGCGCCAGGAGAATGCCCGTATCTTGAGGGATGTCTACCGCCAGCAGTTTGGGCGGAACTTCAGCTCGGATTTCTATCCATTCCCGCCGCCGCCTTCCCAGTGATGATGATGATGATGATGATCCGCCGGTTAGAGCCGCTCCACCGCCATTAGTGAGTTCCCTTTTGCTTTTCTTTTCTTTTCTTTATTTCTTTTGAACATTGAGGAGAATGTGTATTTCAAGTATGGGGTGGGGTGTGACTATCGTTTGTAATAACTCTACTCACTTGTTTGCTTATTTCTATGAACACTTGCATGTTTCCTCTCATTATCACACGTTTCATTATTGCATTGCATGAAAAAGGCTTTGAAAAACCATAAAAATTTGAAAATTTTGAAAAGATTTTGTGCTTCTAAGATTAGAGATGATTTCTATGATGAAACCTACTTGTGGAATGATTTTTTTTATGGCATTTGTATGCTTGAATTGAATCATGAATTGTGAAGAGATTGAGTATGTTGTTTATCCTTTCTTGCAAGTTTCATAATGTGAAGGTTTTTATCTTAATCATATTGAGAAACGAAGGTTGAAATCACAATATGAGTTCTTATACTTCTTTATGAGATGATTAAGGCACCTCGATTTTCTTACTTCTTTCTTTGATCATTTAGCCCCTCAATGAAAATATTTGCCTCCTTTACCTATCCGGGATTTAGGAAGAGTTTATTTTGGCATGTTTGATGTGGGAGGGCCATGAAACCAATTGTTTGAATTCAAAGTGTAGGAAAATATAGGTTTGGGGAAGTCAGTCATGAGGATGAGTAACTCGGCACCATTCACATAGCCGGGTGTTTGTGTCTTGCCAAAGTCGGATTGAGCGATATTCCTAACAGATTATGGTATGTGTATCAAGGGTTTGAGGCATCTCGAAATTAAGAAACGCTAATCTCCTAGGCTTCGGTTTTTGTGCACCTCTGTCCTTAACTCTAAAAGTAAAGTCGAAAAATTATGTGCAAAAAGTCTAGGGCAAAGCGCTAAGTGGGTGGTTATTTCAAATGGTGAAAAGAAAAGAGTTTGTGTTGTTCCTTCTTCCCGGATTCGTACACCACATTCCTTTATAAGTTTCCAACCTTTTTCGTATTCTTGACCCTACTTGAAAGTCCTTGAGATTATAAGAGTGTTATTTGACTTGGTGATCTAAATTGAAGTTTCACTTGCTTGATTTTGACAATGCTTGAAGGTTATGATGTTTGTTTTAAAGTTTAGGCAATTTATGAAGTTCCTTTGCTTTGCATATTTTGGTTTATGTGTATGAACGTTTTCAAGGATGAATGAAGCAAGGTTTGAGGATGATCTATTGATTAGAAGCACATTACCAAAAATATTGTTTTGTTTTGTTTTGCATTCATATTTCATTCTACCTTATGTTCTAAGATTTTGAAAACCTTCCTTGGGGACAAGCAAGTGACAAGTATGGGGTATTTTGTTAGCATAAAATATGACTATATTTTAGGCACTTGTTTTAGTTGTTTTTCCCTCTTTTATGTGTACATAGATATGAGTTTGAAGCAATTGTGAGCTCATTCACCCACTTTGTCGATATAATGATCTTACACTAGCTTTGTTTTGTTTATAGGTGAATAAAGGCTTGGATTGGAGCAAAATGTGGAACGAAAGGAGTATTTGATCATGCTTGATGGCAAAGAGATGCTTTGGAGATGCTAAGGAAGGAGCATGAGTGAAGAACATCACGAAATAAAGGCTTTCACAAGAATTTGGAGAACCACGCCCTAAATCACGGTCGTGGATTTGGCAATTGGATCGTGGAAGTGAGTTTGAAGCACAACAGAAAGTTACACGGTCTAAACCACGGAGGTGGAAATTTGTACATGACCGTGATTTCCATGATTTTGTGACGTGTCATATTTGCCACGTCAGCAACGTCATTGGGCTTTCTCGTAACCCTATTTCGCCCTATAAGAAGGTTGGAGAAGGGAGTTTCGAGGACCTTCGCTTAGAGCTTCGGAGACGGCTGCTTAGGATTGATTTTGACCTTGAGGATTGGAGATTTTCGGAAAATTGGAGATTATGAAAGACGTGATTTTGGAGTTTTTCTTAGGGTTTTCACTTTTGAAGACGGATTGACACTCCTTTCTTCATTGTTCCCTAAGATCACTGTGAGGATTCTTATTCCATTTTCTGAATTCAAAAACATACTTCTTTTGTTTTTCGGATTCGAGATTGGCTTTGATTTGTTATTGAGTTTTCGAGGGTTTTCATCTTTCTTTCTTCTTAAATTGATTTTTAATATCATAATGATGGTTATTGGCTAAAACCCTTTAGGAATTCTAAGGTGAAGGGTTAATATTTGTGGCTTAGATAATGATAGATCGATCGTAACTAGATTGGACCCTGAGAGTGTGAGAAACATCGTCGACGCCCTAAATCACGGTCTGTTCTTGAGTTCCACGGCCTTGGAATCTCAAGATTCAGCCGTGATTTTCTCTGTTTTACGACCTTTGCTTTTGCTTTAATCCAAAGTTAAAGATTTGCTTTAACCTAGCCTTGGCTTGTCTTTCCTAGGTAGTAGTGAGACTCAACATCCTCTAATTCGGTTTCGAGTGTCACAACCTTAACTGTTTTAGCCTATCTTTGGTTCCTTGGGTTTGGGCATGGGTATTTGAGATTAATTCTTACCTTTAGATCCTTTCTATACTGCAGCCTCAACAACCTTTATAGAGAGTGTCCTTGGGTGAGACATATAAGGTTTTGGAACTTCACCGTACATTACCTTTCTTTAGTTATACCTTTGCAACCTCAACTCTGTCCTTATGCCTATAGTATATCTTTAATCGATTCCCGCAATTGGATACCAGGATCTTTAGGTTTGTTGTTTTCCCCAATATTTGCAAAACTTTTACACTTTTACTTGCTCGATTACACCAAACTGTATTTGACTCACCGAATCCCTGAGTTCGATACTTTGGAATACTTGCTTAACTACGCCGATCCGTACATTGCGGGTTCGATTGCTTTTGTTTCAGTTTTATAATTAAAACTTATTTGCACGCACGATTTTGGGCGAACAATCGTGACCGGACAATCTGCAGGAATGTCAAGCAGAACAAAGTCTATAGGATTATAGAATTTAACGAGCTTAACCGGGACCGGACAATCTGTGGGTTGAGTAATGGATCGATCCGCCATATATAATGTAACAACCCGAATCCGCGGGGACTCGGAGTGCCACATTGGGCTAGGATCTCACAATGGATCCTGACTCTAGCCTGACAACAAGTTCATTGGACCTTACAACATGGCACTGACAGATATAAAAACAAATACATAAAACTGTATAAAACTGTACAACCCAAAAGGTAAGACAACATAGCCGAGTATGAAACATAACACCCTCACACAGAAGGTAACAAAAGACCATCCTCACGCAGGAAGGAAAGATAACAAACCCAATAGCCCACACATCTATGTACGAGACGTCCTCGGCCTACCACTCTGCTAGATCACCCAGCAGCATGCCTATCCTGTGGGGCATCTACAACATGGTAATAAACCATTAGCTATCCATGCACATATATAGAGTAATGCATAAGCACAATCACAAGTAAGGGAAGATAAACACATCAGCATGCTTCCATTCATTTACCCATTTAAACATCTAAATATAATGGTCATTCACTCCAAACGTATGTATATAATATATATGAAACTATGTGACACTAGGACCGAATATAAGGATGGCAACTAAGTAAGTCCTACGGACTTACCTCAAACTCTATCACAACTCAACCACGATCACCTCTACACCGGAGGGATAACACAACCTATAAACAAGGTATAAGGAGATATATCAAACTCCTAGCGACATAAGGGTCACACCTAGACCCAAAGGGATCAAAAGGATCAACCTCAACCTCACTCACAACCTAAAGAACCTCAAAATCCATACAAGGCATGAACCGATCATAACCTCAACCAAACTTAACCTCACACATCTAGCATGATCCTAAGCACTCACACTAGGAAAGGAGGGAACAAAGACACCCTAAGGAAGGCCTAAAAGCAACACACACCTGCAGAACAAAGGAAAACACCAAGCTGATCCAGGTGGGCGCAGGGGCGGCACACTAGTGGCGCAGGAGCGGTGCACTGGCCGGCGCAGGGGCGGCTGTAAGGTGGCGCAGGGGCCGCTGGTGTGCAGAAGACACCACCTTAGCTCTTTCTTCACTTCTTCCTTCGATTCTCTACCCTTCTTCACTCCGACAACAACATATATGCAGAACATACACATATATACATCAACATAAGCCAAACTTGGCTAAAACAAGATCCAATCCTAAGGAGACTATGCTAGACTAAGGAAAGGAAGGAAAAAGAGACAAAAAGATGCAAAGAAGAAGAGGAAGGAGATGGAAGCCATAAAAGCTTACCAAGCTGAAGATCTAGAAGGTCACAACCTCACCAAACATCTTCAAGCTGGCTCACAAGGGTCAGCAACCATAAACATCATCAAAGCCAAGCAAAAACTCACTATCTCACACACAAATTCAAAAAAATCAAGCAAAGTGATCCAAGGAGAAGATGTGCGTAAGGAGAGAGAGAGAAGTCTTAGAATGGTAACCCTCATCAAAGAGGAGAAGAAGAAGTATAAATAGGAGGTAAAAGGGTAATTCACGGGTCAAAGGGTCAAAGAAGACGGCTGCATCACACAAAGCCGCAGGGGCGGACCTTGTGACCCGCAGGGGCGGTCCAAGCTAGGTGCAGGGGCACCCTCTAGGTCACGCAGGGGCGGCTCAGACATAATCCTGGCCCTCTGCACACTCTCTCAGCAACTCAGCAACTAGGCTCTTACATCTCACCCCCCTAAAAACAAGTTTCGTCCCAAAACTTGCAAGATCCCAAAGCCTCTTAGACCCACAAGCCGAGGTATAACTCACTCTTTCTATCGGAGGTATCACATCTCCGCTCAGAAGGTCATAACCTATAACAGATCTATAACCATAAACATCAACATGGAGGAATCATCAACTCCAGAAAACAGGGCCATAACGCTACCCGAAGGCGTAGATGAATCACATCTCTCGCCATAGCACAACACAAGGCATAGAGGAAGCACATCTCTAGCCGAAACATAACACAGGCATAGAGGAAATACGTCTCTAGCCAATCCATAAGTATATACATCGTATGGAGGAATCACATCTCCACTGAAACTATGTATATCAAAGTAGCATGGAGGAAAGAAACATCTCCACGTGAATCCTAATTAACTCCAATAGCATGGAGGAAAGAACCATCTCCAGCTATAAACATAAGTCATACTCAAATAGTATGGAGGGAATAATAATCTCCAGCTATAACATACGTCATGCTAGTATAACAAGATCATAAGGCATAACATCACTAGCATGGAATAAACACATCAATACATGGAAGCACATAAGCACATAATCACATACTCACCAAGTTAGCACTAAGATCTACTCATCGACCCTAGATGCATCCATCTCGGCATAAAACTCTGGATAGTTCATCTGGATACTATCCTTAGTCTCCCATGTAGCCTCCTCAGGTCCACGTCTCAACCACTGTATCCTCATCATGGGGATGTCCTTCGAATGCAGGTGTCTCACACCTTGCTCTAGGACTGCAATAGGATGCTCAACAAAGGTGTGGTCCGGCTCTACCAACAAAGGTGTGCCTCGTATTTGGTATATACTCTCTCAGCTGAGACATGTGGAACACAGGGTGAACACCCTCTAATATCTTAGGCAAAGCTAATCTGCAGGCTGCCCTCCCAACTCCATCCAGTATCTTTAAAGGACCGACAAATCGGGTACTCAACTTCCCCTTTATGCCGAAACGTCTTACACCACGCGTCGGGGATACTCTCAACTAGACATGAGCTCCTACACTGAATTCTAGAGGCCGACACCTCTTGTCTGCATATGACTTTTTGCGACTCTGTGCAGCCAACATCCTCTCTCTAATCAACGCTACTCGTATCATATCATCCTGAATCTGCTTTGGCGCTATCCCACTAATACTGCTAGGCTCATCCCAGCAATAAGGTGTACGACACCTACGTCCATACAATGCCTCATAAGAACCCATCCCAATAGATGCATGCCAGCTGTTGTTGTGTGAGAACTCAACAAGTGGGAGGTAATCAGACTATCCCTGCCCTCAATCATACACACAAGCTCGCAGCATATCCTCCAAAGTGTGGATGGTCCTCTCTGACTGTCCGTATGTCTAGGGGTGAAACGCAGTCGTGAAGTGTAGACTCGTCACCAAAGCAGTCTGAATCTGTTGCTAAAACCTCGAGGTGAATCGTCCATCTCGATCAGAGACGATCGTCCTCGTTACACCATGGAGCCTCACTATCTGTCTAGTGTACTCCTCATCCAACCTACTCACTAGCCATGTCTCTTTGATAGGGATGAAACGTGTCGTCTTCGTCAATCTATCAACAACAACCCAGGTGGCATCAAAACTCCTACTAGGTCTCAAACCAGTCATAAAATCCATGGAGACGTCCTCCCACTTCTACTCAGCACTGGCAGTGGATGGAGCTCACCTCCAGGTCTTCAATGCTCTATCTTGACTTGCTCACAGGTAGCACATCGGACATCAGTCCTCCCCACCAATGTATGAACTTCTCACATCATAGTACATCTTACTCGTACCTGGATGTACAGAGTAAGGTGTACAGTGAGCCTCCTGTAAGATCCTCCGTCTCAACTCTGCATCAGTAGGAACACAATGCGATCATGTCGTCTCATCACTCCATCAGCTTCAATGGAAAACTATGGTACCTCTCCATGAGACATCCTCTCTCTCTGATCCTCATCAAGGTCGGGCAGGTCCCTTGCTTTTGTTGGATCTCGTCCAAAGACCAGGTAAAACCTCTAAAACATACAACTGGGCATCCTCATTAGGAAATTGAATGTCCATCTCTAGCCAAGCCAGATCCCTCTGAAGTTGAGGTTGTACAGTCAATCTCGCAATTGCCTTCTCTCGAGGCGTCTTCCTGCTCAAGGAGTCAACAACTACGTTTGCCTTTCCAGGATGATACAAAATCTCAAGGTCAAAGTCCTTGATCAACTCAAGCCATCGACGCTGGCAGTTGTTCAACTCCCGCAGCGAAAAAATATACTTCAGACTCTTAAGGTCTGTGAAGATCTGACATGTAGCACCATACAAGTAATGTCTCCAGATCTTCAAAGCATGAACTACCGCTGCCAACTCCAAATCATGAGTCGGGTAGTTCTCCTCATACTTCTTCAGCTGTCGAGACACATATGCATTCACTCTACCTCTCTGCATCAATACACATCCCAAGCCTAGCTTGGATGCATCATTGTAGACCACAAAGTCATTAGAACCCTCTAGCTGTGCCACGACAGGACCAGAAGTCAACCGCCTCTACAACTCCTCAAAGCTCTGAGCACACTGGTCAGTCCATGCAAACCGGGTAGTCTTCCTTAGAAGACTCGTCAGTGGATGGGCAATCACAGAAAATCCCTCCACAAAGCGTCTGTAGTAACCGGCTAGGCCTAAAAAGTTACGCACTTCCTTGACGTTTGTCGGTGTCGTCCATGCAGCAACAGACTCGATCTTCGCTGGGTCAACCATAACCCCATCGGCGGAGACGATGTGTCCAAGGAAAGCAACCTCAGACATCCAGAACTCGCACTTAGAGAGCTTAGCATACAACTCTCTATCCCTCAAAATCTGCAAAACCGTGCTCACATGACAGGCATGCTCCTCTGTACTGCGAAAGTATACCAAAATATCATCAATAAAGACCACCAAAAACTGATCAAGGAAGTCGATGAATATACTATTCATCAAATCCATAAAGACTGTTGGGGCATTCGGCAACCCAAATGACATCACTACAAACTCGTAGTGTCCATAACGGGTACGAAATGTTGTCCTTTGTACGTCCTGCTCTCTCACTCTCAGCTGATGGTATCCTGAGCGTAAATCAATCCGGGAGAAAACTGTAGCTCCCTGAAGCTAATCAAGTAGATCATCAATACGAGGCAATGGATACATGTTCTTGATGGTCACCTTGTTCAACTCTCCATAATCTATGCATAACCTCAAAGATCCGTCCTTCTTCCGCACGAAGAGGACAGGTGAATCCCATGGTGAAACGCTAGGGCGTATGAAGCCCTTCTTAGCCAACTCCTCGAGTTGCTTCTTCAGCTCCAACATCTCGACAGGTGCCATATGGTATGGGGCCTTCGAGATGGGTCGCTTGCCAGGCTCTAACTCTATGCTGAAGTCCACACTCTGCTGAGGCGGAAAACTCGACGGCTCAACAAACACATCTATAAACTCGCAGACCACTGGAATATCCTCTAGAGCTGGACTTTGTCCATCCTTCATGGCGTAGCACTAGAAGGAATCACAACCCTGTGCAATCAATCTAGCTGCTCGTACGACACTGATAACCGAACCTGTCTTCCTAAGGTACCAACCCCGGAAGAACTCAATCTGACCAACCTCGGCAGAGACTGTAACAGTCCATCTACGAACATCCAACACTGCATTGTGTCTACGCATTCAGTCCATACCTAATATGACTTCTGCATGCATCAATGGCATGACTAAGAAGTCAACGAGTAAAACACGAGTCCCTAAACGAAGGGGACAACTACGTATCTCACGGGTACCTCTGACCCGACTAACATCATGTAACCCTATAGTAAAGGGTATCCCTTCTATGGTAGCTAAACTCAGACACTCAACACGAGTCCCTAAATGAATGTGTATCACCAGTATCAAACAAAACTCTACCAGGTAAATCATGAAGCAGAATGGTACCTGTAGCAACCGGTGCTGGTGGATCCTTTGCACTCCTCAACTCAACAGCTCACCCTTGGGCTCCTTTGGCATCACTGGTGCCAACATCTCTACCTCTACCTCTACTCGGTCATAGAGCAGAACCCTGAGTAGATGGACGCTTTGGGACCCTCTGTTGTCCCTGTGTCTGCTACTAAGGTGTCCCCTGACCACCTCCTGCTACAGTGGCAGGGGAACAACCTTGTTAAGATGCTACTCCACCCTGCCTACAGAGGGGTAACTCTGACGCATCTGGTCTTGTCTAGACCCAGATGCTCCTCCAACTCCACTGGTCTGCCCAGTGCGCTGCCTCTTTGATAGGTGATGGAATCACTATCATTTAGGATAGTTTTTAGAGTCCTTTTATTGCATTTGTGTCGGTTTATGCTACTAACTCCTTGGTCCAGAAGAAGAAGACCAGAAGAAGCTAAGGACGGAGTTATAAGCACTTAGGAGTAAAGATCGTTCACAAAGCAAAGCTTATGTTGCCCCACCGCCTCTGCGGAGCCTTGTCACCGCCCCTGCGGCTGACACTTTACTCCGGAGCGCTCCCTGTGTCTTCACCAGCGCCAACCATGAAGCCTGTTACCGCCCTTGCGCCACTCCTTAGCGCCCTACGGTGATTTGCCCTGAAGAAACGAAGACCAGCTCCCCTGCGCCTTCCACTGTGCCTCTGCATGCGCCTCAACCAGGAGATGGAAGACGAAGAGGCTATGTCACCGCCCGTGCGTTGACATAGGGACGCCCCGGCGGCTTGGCATCAGAAACGGCAGGAAGTTGAAGGGTCAGACATTTGAAGAGCATTAAAGATCCGCCCCTGCGGTTTTGCCTAGCCGCCCCTGCGGCCATGAAGAAGACCAAGCGTTTTTGCCTTCACCGGCCCTGCGCAGCTGAAGGCCGCCCCTGCAGTTTAACGATAGAAGCTTTACTCCGGCTGTTTACACCACCTTTATGGCATTAAAGGTGGCTGTTTTGGGCCGGCCATTTACTCCTATTTAGTGTCTTTTGTAGTATAAATAGTCCTTGGTTGGTTGTTAGAATCATCCATCTTGTTAGCCAATAAATTGTCCACTTTCGCATTGAGATTATCTTGCTACCTTTGTAATGAGTTGCTAACTCCCTTGCTACATTGGGTTGGTTTGATGTTGCATTGTTACTTTGATTGTAAGTTTTCTTTAATATAAGTTTTATTTAGTAATGCTTTGTGTTTCCTTGATCTCCATTGTCTAATTGCATGTTTTACTATTACTTGAGATTGATCACCTTAGGTTCTAAAGTGCATGCAAACAACTAGGATAAATAGGTTCCGGGTTCGGGTCTTTAATCTTGTAGTAAACTTTAAGTAATAACGGGTTGTAATTACTTAAAGAAAAAGAACACAAATATAAAGCTAAGCTTAACGGTTTTAATCTTTCCTTTATATCCCTTAGTCTTTGTTTGAAAGCTAACTTGTTATTTGTTCTTGTAGGTTTACGGAACACTAACCTGTTAAGTTGTGTTGATACCGGTTGGCTCAACACATATATATGATCGAGACGGGAGATTTCTTGAAAACTTGTAAAAGGAACTCGCCAAAGTAGCAATTGCATGCTTAGAATCAACCTAGTGTAGATTCACCCATCATTGTCTTACTTATCGCATTAATCGTTTTCATAAGTTTTTGTGTGCATCAATTCAACCAACCCCCCCCCCCCTTTTGTTACTTGTTACTATAATCGATGATTGCATCTAATAAGACACCTTAACTCTCTTGGGTTCAACCCTTACTTAACCACTATACTTGTTTTAGTGCTAAGTCGGGATTTACTTTTGATTGGGTATAGACGACCATAGAAATACCTCTGATCAAATTTTGGTGCCGTTGCCAGGGAGTTTAGGGTTTTATTGTTATTATTGATTATTGGTTTGAACCATTTTTATGGTTCAAACCCGTGCTACTAACTCCGGATTTGCTTCTTTTGATCCAAAAATTGAGAGGACGCACATCCGGCAACGAAGACAAGAACAACTTCAACAAGAGATGGCTGACCGTACACTTCGTCAACTCACGCAGCCCACCTTGGCTCAAAACCCCCTTGCGGTCACTATATCGGCATTAGGGGAAGGACTCAATTTTGAGCTCAAGCCGGGTCTCATTCACTTGCTTCCGTCATTCCATGGGCTAAGTGGTGAAGACCCCATCAAACATCTTGGGAAGTTCCATACCGTGTGTATGAGCATGAAGCCGGCCAATATTACCGAAGAACAAATCAAGATGAGGGCATTCGGCTTCACACTCAAAGATTCCGCGGATGATTGGTATTACCACCTTCCATCCGGGAGCATCGACAATTGGGAGAACCTTCACAAGGCGTTTTTGGAGAAATACTTCCCAGTCAAGAAGGCCAATAGCTTGAAGAAAGCTATAAGCAACATCGAACAAGAGGCGAACGAAACTCTCTACGAGTACTTCGAAACGTTTGCACGCCTCCGATCCAGCTGTCCTTTGAACGGATATTCAACTCAAGATCTAGTCTTGGACTTGTACAATGGCTTGCTAGACAATGAAAGGAGGATCGTCGATGCGGCTTGCGGAGGTAATATTCTTAACTCTACTCCTAACCTTGCTTTGGAAAAGATACAGGAACTAAACTCAGAACTTTGGAAGAACCCCGCCCAAGAAAGGAGTTCATGCTGTGAATACCGGGAAGAGTGAGATCTCCACTGAGCTCGCAAAGCTGAAGGAAATGGTGAAGAGGCTAACACTTATGGGAACCCCACAGCAGCTCAAAGCTTGTGGAGTATGTCCTGACCCATATCATCCAATGGACATGTGTCCCCAAGTCCAGGATGACGATGCTGAGGTGAACGTAATGGGTTATGGACAACCACAGCAGCAAAGGCCTAGGAACAATCCCTATGCACAAAACTTCATGCCAAACTGGCGTGACCAACAGAACTTTCGTTGGAGGGATCAACAAAACCAACAATAGCAGCCCCGTCTAGGTAAGTATCAAAAAACTGAAGATATGTTGCAGGTTTTGACTAAACACTTTGCTACTCATGTCCAAACAACAGAATCCAGCATCAAGAACCTTGAAAAATAGGTTGGGCAAATGGCGGAAGCCATTTCAAGGACCGAGTCTAGACTTTCCGGAGGATTGCCTTCCCAGACATTTATAAGCCCTAAGGAGAATGTTAGTGCCCTAACATTAAGGAGTGGGAAGCAAATCCAACAAAAATTAGCAAAAGAATCACAAAGCAAACCCTCTGTCGAGTTTACCGCACCCACAGCCGCCCCCGCGGCTGTAACTGCGCCTAGTACCGAGCCAACGCCGCCCCTGCGGCTGGATGTCACCGCCCCTGCGGTAACAACCCCTGAGCCGCCCCTGGGCATACAAGCTGACGCCCCTGCGGAAAATACAACAGAAGGTTCTGCTGAGAAGGATTCTTACATCCGGCCTAACTTTCCGCCACTGTACTCTGAGAAACCACCATATCCTTTTCCTGAAGCTCTGAAAGGAGAGAAGAATCATTGAGGACAAAGACCTATTTGAGACTTTCTCAACATGCGAGGCAAACATCCCCCTCCTTAATTTGGTGAAAAGTATTCCTAAGTATGCTCGTTTCTTGAAGGAACTTTGCACTATCAAGAGGAATCAGAAGCTGAAGGGGAAACAAAAAGTCAAAGTAAGTGAGCATGTGTCGGCTGTTTTCCAACGGAGAATTCCCAAGAAGTACAACGATCCGGGCATGGTAAGCATTCCTTGTGTTATAGGAGAAACCCGCTTTGACAAAGCAATTCTTGATCTTGGTGCTTCTATCAATGTTTTACCATATTCAATTTACAAATCACTTGGCCTTGGGCCATTAATGGAAACTAGGATTGTAGTACAACTTGCTGATAGATCTAATGTTTACCCGAAAGGGATAATTGAAGATGTATTAGTAATGGTAGACAACCTAATATTTCCTGCTCATTTCTTTGTAATGGATATGGAAAATGATTCACATGTTGCGCCCATTCTGTTAGGTAGGCCATTTCTGAAAACTGCTAGGACTAAAATTGATTATGTTAGTGGCAAATTGACCATGTAGTTTGATGGAGAAGTAGTGGAATTTGACATCTATGATGCAATGAGATTTCCTAGTGATGATCATTCTTTATGTGCTATTGACATTGTTGAACCTTTTGTGCAAGATGTTTTTGATAACTCTGATGTTGATGAATTGAAAAATGTGATTGAGCATGACATTGATGGTTTCAAATCAGATTATGTATTAACATCCAGCATGAAAGATGTCCTAGCCTAATTAGATGGGCATAAAAGGCTACCTATCTCCAATTTGGCCATTGGGCCCACTTTACTATCCCCAAGCGAGAAGCTTGTTCCGTCTATAGTGCAGGCACCTGAAATAGAATTAAAGGACCTTTCATCACACCTCAAGTACGTTTTCCTTGGAGAACACAACACCTTGCCGGTGATCATCTCCAACAAGTTGACTACCGGTCAATAAGAAAAGTTGGTGAAGGTACTAAAAGAGCACAAGACGGCCCTTGAATGGACCATTGCGGACATTAAAAGGATAATCCCTTCCACTTACATGCATAGGATCTTACTTGAGGATGAAGCCAAACCCTCTAGGCAACCTCAACGGAGGTTGAATCCGCCGATGATGGATGTGGTCAAAAAGGAAGTGTTGAAGCTCCTCCAAGCGGATATGATCTTCACTATCTCGGATAGTACTTGGGTTAGTCCTACCCAAGTGGTTCCAAAGAAAGGAGGTATCACCATGGTGGAAAATAAACATGGAGAGATGGTCCCGAGCAAAACACAAACCGGATGGAGAGTTTGCATTGACTACCGCAAGCTTAACAAGGTAACGCGAAAAGACCATTTCCCATTACCTTTTATTGATCAAATGTTGGAACGTCTTGTAGGTCATTATTACTACTATATCCTTGATGGATATTCGGGCTATTTCCAAATAGCCATCGCACCAGAAGATCAAGAAAAGACGATGTTCACTTGCCCATTTAGCACTTTTGGGTACCACAGAATGCCATTTGGACTTTGCAACGCACCGACACCTTCCAACGGTGCATGATAAGTATTTTTTCCGAATACATAGAAAGTTTCGTTGAAGTCTTCATGGAGGATTTTACCGTCCATGGAGACAATTTTGACGCATGTTTGGGGCATTTGAAACTTTTTATTGAAAAATGTGTTGAAACCAATTTGGTTCTTAATTCGGAAAAATGTCATTTCATGGTCAAACAAGGAATTGTGCTAGGACATGTAATATCCTCAAAAGGGATAGAGGTAGATAGGGCAAAGGTTGATGTAATTCAAAATTTACTTATCCTACTAATGTTCGGGAAATCCGATCTTTTCTTGGTCATGCAGGTTTCTACCGACGTTTCATCAAAGATTTTTCAAAGAACTCGGCACCCCTATGTGAATTGCTCAAGAAAGACGTCACCTTCATAGTGGATCAGAATTGCAAGAAAGCTTTCGACACTTTGAAGGCATGTCTTACCACCGCACCAATCATTCGTTCTCCGGATTGGGAGAAACCTTTTGAAATCATGTGTGACGCTAGTAATTACGCCGTTGGAGCCGTCTTAGGACAGAAAGACGGACGGTCTTCCCATGTGATCCATTATGTGTCTATGACGCTCAATGGAGCGCAAAGGAATTACTCTACCACCGAGAAGGAAATGTTGGCAGTGGTTTTTGCCCTTGAGAAATTCAGGTAGTACCTACTTGGGGTAAAGGTAATTATCTTCACTGACCATGCAGCTCTTCGGTACCTCATGGCGAAGAAGGAAGCAAAGCCGCGATTGATTCGATGGGTGCTCCTTCTAAGTGAGTTTAACCTAAAGATAAGGGACAAAAAGGGGGCTGAGAACCTGGTGGCCGATCATTTGAGCAGACTAGTGAAAGAAGAGGAGGATCCAGGAAAAAGAAAAGAGATAGCCGGAAAATTTCTAGACGATACAATTTACACAACTCTTTGTTGTGTGACCGCCCCCGCGCCTCACACCAGCCGCCCCTACGGCCAGCCGCCCCTGCGGCTTAGTCTAGGCGCCCCTGTAGAATTTTTGACAGAGGTTTGTCTTAAGCTCCAGTCTTTTAAACCTTGGTTTGCTGACATTGTGAACTTCATTGGCAGGAAAGAATATCCTCCAGACTTCACCAAAGCACAACGAGAGAAGGTAAAAGCTGAAGCTCGACACAACGTTTGGGACGATCCTTACCTTTGGAAGCATTACAGTGACCAAGTAATTCGCCGTTGCATTCTAGACAATGAGGTACAATATGTCCTAACCTTCTGTCATTCTGAAGCATGTGGGGGCACTTTGGGGCAAACAAAACTACAAGAAAGGTTTTGGATGCCGGTTTCTTTTGGCCACACATTTTTCGAGATGCTTTTGCGTTTTGCAAAGTGTGTGATAAATGCCAAAGGGTAGGAAATCTTTCAAGGAGACATGAAATGCTCCAATCCTCTCTTATATTTTGTGAAATATTTGACGTTTGGGGAATTGATTTCATTGGGCCGTTTCCTACTTCATTCGGGAACACATATATTTTGCTTGCGGTGGACTATGTTTCCAAGTGGGTGGAAGCAAAGGCCACCAACTAATGATTCAAAAGTAGTTGCAGCTTTTCTTAAGGCAATATCTTTGCAAGATTTGGAATTCCAAAAGCCTTAATCAGTGATAGGGGTACCCATTTCTACAACAAGACGATCACGGCTCTCCTTATGAAGTACCACGTCCACCAAAGAGTATCAACAGCTTATCATCCACAAACAAACGGCCAAGCTGAGGTATCCAACCGGGAAATAAAGACCATCCTTGAAAAGACAGTTTCTCCCAGACGAAAGGATTGGAGTGCAAGGCTAAATCACACCCTGTGGGCATATCGGACAGCCTACAAAACTCCTATCGGGATGTCTCCTTTTAGGCTCGTGTTTGGGAAAGCTTGTCACCTACCGGTGGAGCTAGAGCACAAAGATTGGTGGCCGATAAAGAAGTGCAACATGAACATATAGGAAGTGGGAGAATTCCGGAAGCTCCAATTGCAAGAGTTGGAGGAACTGAGGCTAGATCCATATGACCATGCTACCACATAAAAATAAAAGACTAAAGCATGGCATGACCGAAACATTCTCCGGAAGGACTTCAAGGTAGGTAATAAGGTACTTCTTTTTCAATCACGTTTGAAACTCTTTGAAGGTAAGCTGCGTTCGAGATGGACAGGGCCATTCGTGGTAGCCGAAGTATACCCTCACGGAGCTGTGGATCTTTATGATCCCCAAACGCACAAGGTATTCAAGGTAAACGGACAAAGGCTAAAGCCTTACCTTGAAGGAGTCAATAACGATCCGATTGACAAGATGTTGCTGGAGGAAGCACACCAAGAGAAGTAGAAGTCTTATGTCGAGCCAACGACGTAAAACAAAGGCGTTGTTCGGGTGACAACCCGAAGGAATAAGAAGAGGAGGCTCTGTCAAGAAAACCGCCCCTACGGCTCAGTGTCCCTGCCCCAGCGGTGACACCCCTGCCCAGCGCTGGGCTAGCGCCTGCAACATGATAGTCACCGCCCTCGTGGTGATTCCTTACGCCCCTCCGGCGGCCACTCTTGACACGCATCCTCAGCACCGCCCCCGGCGCTAAGCCTACGTGACCCCTTTCCCTTGTCACCGCCCCCGCGGCAACAAGCACCCGCCCCTGCGGGTTTACCCAGAAAAGAAAAAAAGGACCTCGAAAAAAAAATGCCTACACCTACCACACCCCACCCACCCTCCTTCTTCACCAAACACACATCCCCTCCAAACCCTACTCCCTCACACCACACTCACGCTCCTGCGCCCTTTTTGCTCACCAACCACCTCTCTGACGCCCCTGCGCCACCTCCGACAACAAGCCACCAAACGCGACGCCCCTGCGCCACGCTCTCCAACTACCTTCTTACACTCTCACATTCCTACAACCTTCATCCTCACCCACTCCAAACATTCCACTCCTGATACACCGTCGGTGACGACTAAACCACCAAGGCAGTCACCGGAACGGCCTCAACAACACCACTTTCATCACTCCCCAGAAATCGCCTCTGCACTTCTACCGCACCCGCACTTGCGCCTTACCGCCACTGCGCCTGCTTCAGCCGCCCCTGCGGAAAACACACCAGAAAGGTCGATTTCTTTTCCGTGTTTCGACATTTACTAATCTTTTGCTTCAATCATCTTCAAGAATGGAAACACCAAGGAAATACAAGATGTCCGAAGCAAAGAAGGAGCGTTACAGGATTGTGCAAGATCGACTTGTGTACACAACTCAGTTTTTGCATATTCCTACCTTTGAGAAACTAGGCATGCTGGAGAGCATGCAGTCCTTTTTGGTGAATGCTAGGCTCGGAGACTTCTTACAGAGGAGTGCTCCAACATATCCCAAGCTCAGCAGACAGTTCATCTCCACCTTCATAATGGAGAAGGAAGATCATGTGTGTATCGGCCTCACCTTCAAGTTCAACAAGGTAAAATACACACTTTATTACAACGATCTACAAGAGGCCTTCGGGGTAACTTTCAACCCCTCCACAAACTGGTGGGATCCAGTCCCGACCCCGGACTTGTGTGAGTTCTGGCAGGCAGCTACCGGGTCAAAGTTCCATGCTGAGTGTGATTACTCCAACAAACTCACTCACCCTAGCTTGAGGCTCATCTCAAAGATCCTCATGAGTGTCTTATGTGGACACAAAGAGGAGAACAAGGTCGCCCTCAAGGACCTCCCACTACTCTACTCCTGCCTTCCGAGGAGAGAGAAGGTGATGGATTGGCCGTCCCTCTTCCTTGCCGCTTTGAAGCGGATTAGGAGGAACGAGCCGAGGGACATTGTCGGCGGTGGGGTGATCTCCTTGATTGCCTCACATGTGATGGACCTGTCCGATCTAGAGGACGGGCTGGAGGCTCCTCTTTACACTGAGGGGATGCTTAGGAGGTGCAAGCTCCTCCGGCGGGACGGGGAGAACCTATTTTGGATCTCCCTCGCAGACTGGAGCCACCTCACCAACCTCCCTCGACCTTTACCATTAGGGGGTGAGCTCTCCGAGCTCTACATTCTGGCAGATCCCATCGTGCCGAGGAGGCCGCTAGTGGCCATTGTGGAGAGGCATGTTGCGAGTTCCAGCAGGGCTCATCATGAGGAGCACATGCCCATCCCAGACGACAAGGAGATGCCCACTGTGGCACCAGAGGAGGATCTGGCCCTTGTGAGCCTTCAAGCTCAAATGGCAACTACTACCACCCAGCACCGGAGCTGGTAGTCCGACTACTAGAAGACTATGCTGGAGCAGCAGTAGAGCTGGCAGACGAGTTTTGCCGCTTCCATGTCCTCCCACTTCGATCAGAGGTAGGAGGCTTGGCAGGCAGCCCAGCAGCAACAGTTGGAGGCTCAACAGTTGGCTTGACAAGCCAGCTTTGAGACCTCTTTTGGCCGCCGGATGACGGCTCAGCAGGACCGCATAGATGACATCTACAGCCGGCAGGAGCACTTCTTCCGCCATTTTCCTTACCCACCGGAGGAGGGTCCGGGTGGTCCATCTGGACCACCCCATTGAGTGGTATACTACTCTTCCCTTTCCCCACATTTATCTTTGCCTCATTTCTACTTTGAGGACAAAGTGTACTTCAAGTATGGGGGAGGGACATATTATTGCTTGTACAGTTTCATTTGACTTGTTTCGAGTTGTTTTGTTTTGAGTTATTTTGAATTCAGTTTGAAATTCATAAAAAAAAGAAAGAAAAAGCCAAAGAAAATGAAAAATGGCATGAAAAAATCCTTGGATAAACCGAAAACCCGAAAGGACGGTTTAGGCAAAAAGAAGGTAGTCCGACCAACCTTAGGTTGGTGCAAATTGGACTTGAGGGATGTGAGTTCAAGTGAGATTATCAAAAGAAGAAGAGTGGCGAGGTGAAAACCCGAAAGGGCGCCTTGGCAAAATGAGCGACACCGAGTGTAGGTTTCCCTTCCGGCATTTGGCGACATTAGAAGGGGAGTCATAAGGAGGTTGTCCGGGTAGGCCACTCTTGGAGCAAAAAGGATGGTAGTTTCTCCCTTTTTCTCACATTTTCTCTCTTTTCCTTCTTTCTTTCTTGGTTTTTCTCTTGTTTTCATTGTCTTTTCTGCTTGCCCATGCTTACTGAGGCCTTTGAGTCTAGTTGCTGTCATTTGTTTTACTCGGGACGAGTAAAAGGTCTAAGTATGGGGGAGTTTGATAGGTGATTGAATCACTATCATTTAGGATACTTTTTAGAGTCTTTTTATTGCATTTGTGTCGTTTTATGCTACTAACAGTTTGGTCCAGAAGAAGAAGACCAAAAGAAGTTAAGGAAGGAGTTATTAGCACTTAGGAGTGAAGATCGTTCACGAAGCAAAGCTTTTGTTGCCCCACCGCCCCTGCGGAGCCTTGTTACTGCCCCTGCGGGTGACACTTTATTCCGGAGCGCTCCCTGCGTCTTCGCCAGCGCCAACCATGAAGGCTGTCACCGCCCCTGCGCCACTCCTTGGCGCCCCTGTGGTGACTTGCCCTGAAGAAACGAAGACTAGCTCCCCTGCGCCCCTGCCTGCGCCTCAACCTAGGAGCTGGAAGACGAAGAGGTTGTGTCACCGCCCCTGTGTTGACATAGGGACGCCCCGGCGGCTTGGCATAAAAAACGGCAGGAAGTTGAAGGGTTAGACGTTTGAAGAGCATTAAAGATCCGCCCCTGCGGATTTGCCTAGCCGCCCCTGCGGCCATGAAGAAGATCAAGCGTTTTTGCCTTCACCGCCCCTGCGGAGCTGAAGGCCGCCCCTGCGGTTTAGCTACAGAAGTTTTACTTCGTCTGTTTACACCACCTTTATGGCATTAAAGGTGGCTGTTTTGGGCCGGCCATTTACTCTTATTTAGTGTCTTTTGTAGTATAAATAGTCCTTGGTTGGTTGTTAGAATCATCCATCTTGTTAGCCAACAAATTATCCACTTTCGCATTTAGATTATCTTGCTACCTTTGTAATGAGTTGCTAACTCCCTTGCTACATTGGGTTGGTTTGATGTTGCATTGTTACTTTGATTGTAAGTTTTCTTTAATATAAGTTTTATTTAGTAATGCTTTGTGTTTCCTTGATCTCCATTGTCTAATTGCATGTTTTACTATTACTTGAGATTGATCACCTTAGGTTCTAAAGTGCATGCAAACAACTAGGATAAATAGGTTCCGGGTTCGGGTCTTTAATCTTTTAGTAAACTTTAAGTAATAACGGGTTGTAATTACTTAAAGAAAAAGAACACAGATATAAAGCTAAGCTTAACGGTTTTAATCTTTTCTTTATATTCCTTAGTCTTTCTTTGAAAGTTAACTTGTTATTTGTTCTTGTAGGTTTACGGAACACTGACCTATTAAGTTGTGTTGATACCGGTTGGCTCAACACATATATATGATCGAGACGGGAGATTTCTTGAAAACTTGTAAAAGGAACTCGCCAAAGTAGCAATTGCATGCTTAGAATCAACCTAGTGTAGATTCACCCATCATTGTCTTACTTATCGCATTAATCGTTTTCATAAGTTTTTGTGTGCATCAATTCAACCAACCCCCCCCCCCTTTTGTTACTTGTTACTATAATCGATGATTGCATCTAATAAGACATTTTAACTCTCTTGGGTTCAACCCTTACTTAACCACTATACTTGTTTTAGTGCTAAGTCGGGATTTACTTTTGATTGGGTATAGACAAACATAGAAATACCTCTGATCACTCTTCTCAAACCGTCCCGTCTAAGAAGCTCTCCTCTGACTGACTCGCTCACTCTAAAAAGCAGAAGTCCGGTCCTAGTAATCAGCTAGGGACTCACAATGGAATCCCGCCATGTATGAACGTGTGCTCTCTCTCAGACAACGAGAGAACAAATGCACATGCTGGTCCTCAGATGGTGCAACTGGACCCAGCAAAGCTAACTCGGTCTAGAAACGGCGGATGGCATCAATAATAGGCACGTCCTCAAAGCCACCCTCCACAAAATCCTACAGCTTCTCCCTCCTTAGTGACGCAGGGCAGAACTGCTCTCTAATCATGTGTCTCATGTGGTCATAATTGGTAGCTCTGGTCCGGACAGTCCTCCACCACTGGTGTGCGAGGTCACGGAATAGAGACTGGACTAGCTCTCTCCATCGGTCCTCAGGACATCGGACTGACTCCAAAGCTGAGTCTACATGTCCAATCCACACCTTAGTCTCTAACCCAATCTCTCCTGAAAAGTGTGGCACTCCCTGCTGGTGAAATGCCTTCAACCAGGCATCTGGTTGAGGCCCTCTGGTCTCCACTAGAACTCGAACTAGATCAGTAACACGTGCAGGTGCAACTAGCACCTGTGTCCCTGAGATCTCTCAGAAGATCCCTCAAGCACTGGTAGATCTGGGGCTCACCTACCAGCCCTAATATCCTCCTCAAAACGTCGGAGGTACTCTTTGAACTCCGGTCCTCCCATGGAGACACGGTCAGCGTCATCAAACTGAGCTCGATGTGAATGATGTCTCACAAATCCACCGCTCCTCATCTCTGGAACGACGCTCTTTGCAACCTCCTCCTGTATCTCCTCCACTACTGGTTGGATCAGCAGCGGGAACTGGTCCCTCACCTACCACACCCGGAGGACGGGGTGGCCTACCTCTACCTCTGCCTACAGCGGCAGTAGCTTTAGTCCGAGCCATCTGCGGGGTATGCATACCTATAAGGCTTTATATAGGCCATAAGTATAGATATATATATACTCAACACATCACATACATAATCCATCATACATATATTCATATCATATCTATACTGCAAAGATCCGTAGCAGGAGTGGCGACTTCTCGTACATCTAACCCAAAACCACATTTAAAACCAAAACCTTTAAAAACGTCAAAGCCCATGTGGGTTCTGTTTATTTTACCTATCAGACCTCATTGCAGGTAGCAAGTGTCATTGTTGTCAACCTAGGCTTTGATACCAACTCTGTAACACCCCGAATTTGCGGGGAATCAGAGTGCCACATTGGGCTAGGATCTCACAATGGATCCTGACCCTAGCCTGACAACAAGTTCACTAGACCTTACAACATGGAAATGACAGATATAAAAACAAATACATAAAACTGTATAAAACTGTACAACCCAAAAGGTAAGACAACATAGCCGAGTATGAAACATAACACCCTCACACAGGATGTAACAAAAGACCATCCTCACGCAAGAGGGAAAGATAACAAACCCAAAAGCCCACACAACCTATGTACGAGACGTCCTCGGCCTTCCACTCTGCTAGATCACCCAACAACAAGCCTATCGCGTGGGGTATCTACAACATGGTAATAAACCATTAGATATCCATGCACATATATAGAGTAATGCATAAGCACAATCACAAGTAAGGGAAGATAAACAATTCAGCATGCTTCCACTCATTTACCCATTTAAACATCTCAATATAATGGTCATTCACTCCAAACGTATGTATATAATCTATATGAAACTATGTGACATGAGGACCGATACACCCACGCCTCTGAGCCTACTAGCCATCCGTACTAGTATCGGTCACACAATCCGTGTATCCTGTGGGAATGGATTGAGCCCTTCCTGTAAACCGGTCTGGCCTGACCCAAGAGATCCTCCCAGACTCCACGGCGGGATGAAAGGGAAAGGTTATCACAGCCACGCATACGGGGAAACCAATAAAACATAGGTCGGTATATACGACATCACATGCTATCATAGAAAACATACAAAGCACACACCACTCATGCAAACACCCAATATAAGGATGGCAGCTAAGTAAGTCCTACGGACTTACCTCAACCTCGATCACAACTCAACCACGATCACCTCTACACTGAAGGGACAACTCAACCTATAAACAAGGTATAAGGACATATATCAAACTCCTAGAGACATAAGGGTCAAACCTAGACCCAAAGGGATCCAAAAGATCAACCTCAACCTCACTCACAACCTAAAGAACCTCAAAAGCCATACAAGGCATAACTTGATCATAACCTCAACCAAACTCAACCTCACACATCTAGCATGATCCTAAGCATTCACACTAGAAAAGGAGGGAACAAAGACACCCTAAGGAAGGCCTTAAAGCAACACACACCTACAAAACCAAGGGAAACACCAAGATGATGTAGGTGGGCGCAGGGGCGGCTCACTGGTGCTGCAGGAGTGGTGCACTGGCCGGCGCAAGGGCGGCTGTAAGGTGGCGCAGGGGTGGCTGGAGTGTAGAAGACACTGCCTTAGCTCTTTCTTCACTTCTTCCTTCGATTCTCTACCCTTCTTTACTCCAACAACAACATATATGCAGAACATACATATATATACATCAACATAAGCCAAACTTGGCTAAAACAAGATCCAATCCTAAGGAGTTTATGCTAGACTAAGGAAAGGAAGAAAAAAGAGACAAGAAGATGCAAAGAAGAAGAGGAAGGAGATAGAAGCCATAAAAGCTTACCAAGATGAAGATCCAGAAGCTCACAACCTCACCAAACGTCCTCAAGCTGGCTCACAAGGCTCAATAACCATAAACATCATCAAAGCCAAGCAAAAACTCACTATCTCACACACAAACTCAAAGAAGATCAAGCAAAGTTATCCAAGGATATGAGAGAAGAAGATGTGCGTAAGGAGAGAGAGAGAGAAGTCTGAGAATGGTAACTCTCATCAAAGAGGAGAAGAAGAAGTATAAATAGGAGGTAAAAGGGTAATGCACGGGTCAAAGGGTCAAAGAAGACGGCTGCAGCACACAGAGCCGCAGGGGCGGACCCTGTGAGCTGGAGGGGCGGTCCAGGCTAGGCGAAGGGGAGCCCTCTAGGTCACGCAGGGGCGGCTCAGGCATAATCCTGGCCCTCTGCACACTCTCTCAGCAACTAGGCTCTTACATATAACGTCATTTTCACCGGTTTAGGTTCACCTAAACCAACCTTCCTACATAATGCAAGTGGAGTGATGCTAACACTTGCTCCCAAGTCACAAAGTGCATCATATGTGACTTCTCCTACTCCTATTGGTATGAAAAATGACCCCGGATCTCTCAGCTTTGGGGGCATTTTTTCTATCATCGTTTTGATGAGCTCCGAAGATTTTGAACTCATCTTGACTTCTCCAAAATCTTCCAACTTCCTCTTGTTAGAGAGGATATCTTTCAAGAACTTCCCATAAGCAGGCATACCTAAACTCCCATCAATAAAAGGTATGATAATACGCAATTTGCTCATAAGATCAACAAACTTACCGAAATGCTTGTCTAGATGTGTTGTTGCTCTAGATTGCGGGAATGGCAAAGGAGGTTTATAATTGGAGGAGGAACATAGATGTCGTCCTTCTCCTTCTCCTTTTCTTTCTCATTTTCAATGGGGACTTCAACGAACTTAGGTTGCGGATCGGTGGTTGTTGTGCCACTTCTAGTTGTAATTGCCATCACCCTTCCTTTCGGATTGTCCTCCGTCTTTCCAGGAAGTTTCCCTTGATCTCTAGGAACTTCTCCAGCCTTGCTGAATACTTGATTCTCAAAAGCTGTTTGTGCTTTATCAATCGAAGAAATGTGACTCTCCATTCCTTGGATCTTTCCCAAGATCGTCTCCAGCAAAACATCGTGTCTATCCTTCTCCGGTTTGCTTGAACTATTTGGTGTTTGCCCTTGACTTTTCAAAGGAATATAAGAAGAAGGAAGTGTTAGTGAATTTTCAGCATGTGAATAGGGATTACCGGAATTTTGTTGGTTTGATCTCCAATTGTTATTTGAGTTCCTGTTGTTGTTGTTGTTGTTCCAATTATTGTTCCGGTAGTTGTTCCTATTTCCTTGATTGTTCTCCCTTCCTAGATAGCCAACATCTTGCTCCTTCGTCTTTTAAAGGCTACATTTTATGACTTCCTTCAGCTCCTTGATTTCATTGTTGAGGGAGAAGATTTGAGTTTGAGCTGCTGAATTTAATTTCGCTCCCGACTCTCCGGAATCTCGATTCCCACCATCAGTTTTCCTATGGGAATACTTCTCAATCACTTTAGTTTTCTTCTCAATGAAATCCCAAGCATCATCTTCTCTCATGTCTATAAAAGTTCCACAAGAAAGGGATTGAAGATTGAATTGTGTTGCCACATCTAATCCCTTGTAGTAAATCTCCAATAATTCCAGCTTTGAGATGCCATGGTGCGGGCAATCCAATAGAAGATCTTGAAACCTTTCCCAAGATTTAAACAAACTTTCGTTAGGCTTCATAGATAAACCATTTATTTCACCTCTCAACTCCGCTATTTTGGATGGCGGAAAGAATTTGGTGAGGAATTCCGAAGTCAAATCCTCCCATGTATTAAGTCTTCCAGTTGGAAGAGATTGATACTAAGTTAAGGCTTTGCTGGTCAAAGAGAAGAAGAACAGTCTCACTTTGTTGCTATTATTGACATTCCTTTGAGGCTTCAAATTCTCCATAAGAATCTCATGGTTTATCAAATGTTGATGAGGAGATTCAACTTCCGTTCCACCAAACTGATTTTGGCGGATTATAGTAATGTCTTGTGGGCACAATCCAAAGTCATGATCATCTTGCTCTCCAAGATTCACACCTAAACGGGGTGGTTGCTGAATTGGGTCCATTCGTTGCCCAACGGTTCGTGGTTCAGCTACAACATTAGCAGCTCTCGGTTCTCTAGCGTGAGGACAAAGTTCAACATAAGCACAGGATTAAATGATGGTATTTCCTCTAGCTCCGGCATATCATCATCATCGGATGATTCGGCTCAAGATGATTTAGCTCTCTTACTCTTGGTGCTATTTTTCTCCAATTTCATTTCTAAAATCATCGCCTTAAGCTCATCTATTTGAAACTGATTTCGCTCTCAATATGTTTTCTCTCAGTTAATTTGAGTTGAGCTCGAGTTTCATCCAACTCCTCTTGGGTGTTCTTCTCATTATGTGCAGAGAGTTGGTCCCGACTTATCTTCATCCCCTTTCTCGATTCTCTTCACGTCTTCAACACACCACAGCAACACATATGCATATATACACACATATGATCATCAAGACAGACAAGAAAGGATCCAACACAAGCCTAGCTTGTGATCCTAAGCTAGAAGGAAGAAGAAAGAAGCAAGAATGAATGAAAGAAGAGAGAAGAAGAGAAAGAGCTTACCACACCAACCCTAGGCTGCAACTATGGAGCAACCACACCTTTCACTACTTCAGCACATCAACAACAACACACAGCAACATCAACAAAGTCATCCAAGTCCAAAGCCACACTCAAACTCTCAAGAACTCTCTCACAAGATCAAGAAGAAGCAAAGATGAGAAGAGGAAGGAGAAGAAGAATGTAAAGGTGATGAAGGAGCTGGAATGAAGTGAAGAAACCCTTCATCAGAAGGTTAGGAGGCTTATATATGAAGCTTCCCCAAAAGCAAGGTCAAGAGGTCAACAAAGGTGGTTGCAGCCGCACAAAACCGTAGGGGCGGACCGACTAAGGCGCAGGGGCGGCTCACCTGTGGCGCAGGGGCGGCCCATGTGGTACGCAGGTGCGGCTGACAGGGCCCAACAAGGCTCAGCCAAGGCTCAACAAGGACTCCTAGGCTCCAAGGACTAAGGCTCTCACATCTCACCCCCCTAAAAACAAGTTTCGTCCCGAAACTTACAAAACCCAAAGCCTCTCGGACCCATAAGCCGAGGTAAAACACTCTCCTCAAGATCGTCAGGTTACAACCTATAACATTCTATATCCTCGACACAACATGGAGGTATCACAACTCCAGCATAACAACTCTACATAAGGCCTAGAGGAAGATCATCTCTAGCCAACACTAACCACATCACACTGGCATGGAGGAAAGCCGTCTCCAGCCACAACGTACACATAACACTACTACGTGGAGGAAAAACCATCTCCACTCACACTATGTCCATCAAAGTTAGCATGGAGGAAAGAACCATCTCCAGCTAATCCTAACACACACCAAAGCATGGAGGAAAGAACCATCTCCAGCTATACCTATCTCGTACTAGCAACCAGATCTAACAGATCATATGCACATATCACAGCTAGCACGGAAGCATAGTATATCACATAAGCATATAACATGCACTCACCAAGAAGGCACTAAGATCTACTCGTGGATCCTATGGGTGCATCTAGCTTAGCATAAAACTCGGGATAGTTCCTCTGGATACTATCCTTTGTCTCCCAGGTAGCCTCATCTGGTTCTCGTCTAGACCACTGTCTCCTCAACATAGGAATGTCCTTCGAACGCAGGCGTCTCACACCTAGCTCTAGGACTGCAATAGGGTACTTTATAAACGTGTGGTCCGGCTCAACCACCAGATCATCATAACTCACGATGTGCCTCGGATATGGTATGCACTCTCGCAGTTGGGACACATGAAATACGGGGTGAACACCCTCTAGCTTCGGAGGAAAAGCTAATCTGTAAGTTGCTCGCCCAACTCTATCTAGTATCTCGAAAGGACCGAGATATCGGGGACTCAACTTCCCCTTTATGCCAAAACGTCTGACGCCTCGCGTCGGAGATACTCTCAACCAGACATGAGCTCCTACCCTGAACTCTAGAGGTCGACGCCTCTTGTCTGCATACGACTTCTGGCGACTCTGTGCAGCCAGCATCCTCTCTCTAATCAGCGCTACTCGAGCCATATCATCCTGAATCTGCTCTGGCTCTATCCCACTGATACTACTAGGCTTGTCCCAGCATAAAGGTGTACGACATCTACGTCCATACAGTGCCTCATAGGGAGCCATCCCTATAGATGCATGCCAGCTGTTGTTGTATGAAAACTCAACGAGTGGGAGGTAATCAGACCATCCATGTTCCCAATCCAACACACAGGCTCGCAGCATGTCCTCTAGGTCTAGAGGGTCCTCTCTGACTGACCATCTGTCTGGGGGTGAAACACAATCGTGAAATATAGACTCGTCCCCAAAGGAGTCTGAATCTGCTGCCAAAATCTCGATGTGAATCGTCCATCACGATAAAAAACGATCATCCTCGGTACCCAATGGAGTCTGACTATATGTCTAGTGTACTTCTCACCTAATCTGCTCACTAGCCACGCTCTTTGGTAGGAATGAAACGTGCCGTCTTCGTCAATCTGTCAACAATCACCAATATGGCATCAAAGCTCCTACTGGTCTTCAATCTAGTCACAAAACCCATGGAGACGTCCTCCCACTTCCACTGCGGTACTGGCAGTGGATGGAGCTCATCTCCAAGCCTGAAATGCTCTATCTTGACCTGCTGACAGGTCGCACACTGAGCCACAAATCTGGCTACATCGGGCTTCAGCCCTCCCCACCAAAATGAACGTCTCACATCATGGTACATCTTGCTCGTACTAGGGTGTACTGAGTAAGGTGTACAGTGAGCCTTCTATAATATCCGCTGTCTCAGCTCTGTATCTACAGGAACACAGATACGATCATGTCGCCTCATAAATCCATCTGCCCCAATAGTGAATTGGGGTGCCTCTCAACGAGACATCCTATCTCTGATCCTCGTCAAGGTCGGGCAGGTCCCCTGCTTCTGTTGGATCTCATCCAACAGACCAGGTAGAACCTCTAAAGTAAACAACTGGGCATCCTCATCACGAAACTGGATGTCAATCTCTAGCCAGACTAGATCCCTCTGAAGATGAGGTTGTACAGTATGTCTGGCAATCGCCTTCTCTCCAGGCGTCTTCCTGCTCAAGGCGACGGCTACCACATTCGCCTTGCCAAGATGATACAAGATCCTCCCAAACCATAAGATTCTGAAGTATATTTTCACATAACGGGAATTGAATAACCGCTAGCGTAGATGGCTTGAGTTGATCAGAGACTTTGACCTTGAGATGTTGTACCATCCAGTGAAGGGGAATGTTGTCGCCGACGCCATGAGTAGGAAGACGCCTCGAGAGAAGGCGATTGCGAGACTGATAGTTCAGCCTCAGTTGTAGAGGGATCTAGCATGCTAGTGATGGACATCTAGTTTCCTGATAAGAATGCCCAGTTGTATACCTTATAGGTTCTACTTTATCTGTTGGGAAAAACCCAACAGAAATAGGAGACCTACCCGACATTAACGAGGATCCGTGAGAGGATGTCTCAAGGTGAGGCACCACAGTTCTCCATAGGAGCAGATGGAATGATGAGATTCCGCGACCGCATCTGTGTACCCGTTGATGCGGATTTAAGATAAAGGATTTTGCACGAGGCTCACTCCATACCTTACTCAGTGAACCTAGGTGCGAGTAAGATGTATCAGGATGTGAGACGTTCATATTGGTGGGGAGGGTTGAAGCTTGATGTGGCCAGATTTATGGCACAATGTGGGACTTGTCAACAGGTCAAGATAGAGTATTGTTGACCAGGAGGAAGGCTCCATCCACTGCCTGGACCGCAGTGTAAGTGGAAGGACGTCTCCATGGATTTTGTGAATGGATTAAGGCCTAGTAGGAGTTATGATTCCATCTGGGTTATTGTTGAAAGACTGACGAAAATGGAATGTTTCATTCATATCAGAGAGACGTGGCCAGTAAGTAGGTTTGTTGAGGAGTACACTAGACAGATAGTGAGACTCCATGGTGTACCGAGGACGATCGTCTCAGATCGAGATGGACAATTCACCTTGACGTTCCGGCAGCAAATTCAGACTGCCGTGGGGACGAGTTTGCATTTCATGATTGTGTTTCATCCTCATACAGATGGTCAATCAAAGAGGGCCATTCAGACGCTAGAGGATATGTTGCGAGCTTGTGTGTTAGACTAGGGACAAGAATGGTCAGATTACCTCCCATTGGTTGAGTTCTCGTACAACAACAGCTGGCATGCATCGATTGGGATGGCCCCATATGAGGCACTATATGGGCGTAGATGTCGTACACCGTTATGTTGAGATGAGCCTAGTAGTGTCAGTGGTATAGCGCTTGAGCGGATTCAGGATGATATTGCACGAGTGGCGCTGATCAGAGAGAGGATGTTGGCTGCTCAAAGTCGCAAGAGTCATATGCAGACAAGAGGCGTCAGCCTCTAGAGTTCACGGTTGGAGCTCATGTGTGGCTGAGAGTATCTCCAGCGTGTGGCGTGAGACGTTTTGGCATAAAGGGGAAGATGAGTTCCCGATATGTCGATCCTTTTGAGATACTAGATAGAGTTGGGAGAGCAGCGTACAGGTTGGCTTTACCACCGAGATTAGATGGTGTTCACCCTGTGTTTCATGTGTCTCAACTGAGGGAGTACATACCAAATCCGAGACACATCGTCAGCTACGATGATTTAGTGGTTGATCCGGACCACACTTTTGTGGAGCACCCGATTGCATTCCTTTGTTGAGGATACAGTGGGCGAGACGAGGACCTAAGGAGGCCAAATGGGAGACCGATGATAGTATCCTAGGGAACTATCCAAAGTTCTATGCCGAGATAGATGCACCTGTAGGATCCACGAGTAGATCTTAGTGTTATCTTGGTGAATGTTATGATAATGTGCTTATGTGATATGATGTGTTTTCGTGCTGGCTGTGATGTGTGCATATGATCTTTTCAAATCTTATTTGCTAGCGCGAGATGTGATTATAGATGGAGATGGCTCTTTCCTCCATGCTATTGTGATATGATTAGGTTTAGGTGGAAATGGTTATTCCTCCATGCTATTATTAATGGACATAGTTTGAGTGGAGATGGTTTTCCTCCATGTCATTGGGTTACGAGTGCGGTTTGGCTTGAGATGGTTTTCCTCACGCCATTGTGATGTGGTTATAAATTGGATATAGATGGTTTTCCTCTATGTCTTGGTTAGTGGTGATCATGTTATTAGAGTTGATGATTCCTCCATGTTGTGCTTTGAGGATATAGAAGGTTATAGGTTGTGACATTATGAGCGGAGATGTGATACCTCCGATAGAGAGAGTGTTTATACTTCGGCGTATGGGTCTGAGAGGATTTGGGAATTGTTCAAGTTTTAGGACGAAACTTGTTTTTAGGGGGATCTGATGTAATATCCTTAGTCTTTATAGGGACCCCGCCCTTACGGTTCCGCATGGATGCAGGTGCACTACACCGCCCCGTTGGCATAGAGGACCCGCCCTTGCGGCTGAGGCGGTTGCAACCGCTTTGCTTGACCCGATTGACCGTGCTTTTCCTTGGCTTCCTTTATAAGCTTCTTCAATTGCTTTATGATGAAGGTTTCCCTTTTCTCCTTCATCTTCATCTCTCTCATGTTCTTCCTTTTTCCTCTTTTCTTTCTTGGTTTTCTTCTTCCAATTTTGGATTCAAGAGTGAATCTTGCCTTAAGTTATGTTGGTTGAAGCTTTGATGATGATGTTGAGATGAGGAGTTTGTGTTGTTGTTGTGTTGTGGTTGAGTTGCTATGAGGATGTCCTTCCACTCTTGAGTCAGTTGTGGTAGGTTCTTCCTCTCTTCTTATCTTCTTCCTTCATTCCTTCTTCTTAGCTTAGGAATTGCACAAGCAATGATTGTGTTGATCTTCCTAGACCATTATGATGTTATATGTATGTATATATGTATGTTGATTGCCTTTGGGGCAATGAAGGAGTGAAGAGGATCGAGAGACGGACCGAAGAGAAGCCACAGAGGACTCCTTTATTGTTCGACTGCCCCCGCGGATTAGAGTCGCCGCCCCTGCGACCTAGTGTCACCGCCCCTGCGGTGTGTTGCGCTCCTGCGCTTCCTTGTTTACGCAAGTGCGTGTCCAGGACATACCAAGATTGGTAGCTCCCCATGCAACACTTGGGTTAAAGGGGGAAGATGCGAGGTTCTAAAGGCTCATCGTGCCACAAAAGAAGTTGAATTAGTAATGGAATAATGTAATTGAACATAATAAACGGTTGTGTGTGTGACATTGCATTCTGATGTGTCGATATGTGTATGTGTTATTGTTTCATTCTTATTCATTTTGTTAGCTAACAGTTTATACCGTGTTGTAGATATTCTGCAAGATAGGAGGACTACAGAGTGGGCTAGATGGGTGATCTGTTGAGGGCTTTCGTATACTAGGTTATGCGAGGGATATCGGGATATTTTTGTATATGTATGGATATGGATTACTATTTTATACTCAGCGGTGTTTCGTAAACCTATGTTTGTATATATTTATACAGTTTGATGTATTTGGTTTTAATCTAAAAGATCCAGTGAACTTGTTGTCAGGCTAGGGTCAGGATCCATTGTGAGATCCTAGCCTAGTAGCGCCCCGAGTCCCACGGATTTGGGGTGTTACAATTAATTGGCCCAGGTGCATTATAATGGGGTCGTGACAACTTGCTTGAAGCTCGCCAAGAGTGTGGGGGTGCTCTACGCCCAGTCCGCCAGGAGGGGAGGCTTGATCCCCTATTCCAAACATGTGTGGTTAAAGGGGACAGAGGCGAGGTTCTAGGTGTTCCTCGTGTAACAAAATAAGTTGAATTAATAATAGTATAAAGAAATAAAGATAATAAAACGGATATGTGTGAGCACTGCGTATGATGATGTGATTGTGTTGTTGTATGTGCTATTATCTTTATTCTTATTCATGAACAGTTAGCTAACGGTTTCATACCGTGTTGTAGATGTTCTGCAGGATAGGAAAACTACAGAGTGATCCGGTAGGGTGATCAACTGAGGGCTTCCGTATATTAGGATGTGTGGGTTTTGGGATGTTTATGTATACAAATGTGTATGTTGTTGCCGTTTTGTACTCGGTTGTGGTTTTGTATATGTTTTGATATATGATCATACAGTTTATGTATTTGGTCTTATATTTATTTGTGTCTTGTTGTAAGATCCAATGAACTTGTTGTCAAGCTAGGGTCAGGATCCATTGTGAGATCCTAGCCCATAGAGCCCCGAGTCCCGCGGATTTGGGGTGTTATTATGATTTCTAAGGAAAGGTGTTTCTAAGGTGGGATAGATTACGGGGGAGATCTCACTATCCACTATCCCAAACTAAAGCTTCTATTATTGAGTAAGTCTCAATGATCTAAGAAAAGGAACTATAATTCAAACCAACAACTCAACCTTAGGGACAAAAACTAAACTTTACCGGGTAAGTCTCAGGTAAGCTCACCCAGGGAAGAAAAAGGCACACTCAAACCTAATAAAGGGTTTTGAATCCTTTATTACCTAGAACTCATCATCTTTGACAACTAAGAAAGAGAATTACCGGGAAGGTCTCTTCCTAACCTTAGATATAAGCTTGAAAGGCTCAACAAGGCTAGTATTTGGGCAATCTATAATCTAGGCATAAGGATATAACATGAACGGACAAACAGGGAAAATGTCGGGTTATTCTTGCTCAAATCTCAGCCAAGAGTCCTGAGAACAGACCGACATTAGGTAACTGCGTAGGTTAAAACCAAACTTTAGGGTCTAATCTAACTTAAAGGCTCATTCTATCATCATCTATACCATAGTCATCAACCAATTACCCTATAATCTCAAGGGTTTTAGCCAACAACACAAATATTCAGATCACAAAGATATATCAAATCAACAAACTCATAAAGCCAAAATAACAAAGAGAAGGGTAAGAAATACTTAACAAAGGGTCTTCAATAATCAAATTGTAGCAAAGCAATAACAAAGTTCCAACCTTGTGTTTGAAAGCAATAAAATCTAAAAAAATAAGTATTTCCCTCCAAGAATCTTCACAAATCTTTCTCAATCCTCAATGTGTTGCAACTAACAGGTGTAATTGTTGTACATTATGATGAGATTTATTAAGCCCAAAGTTTTACAAAGTTCGAGAGACCTTCCAAGAGAGACATGAAACTTAGTGCTTACACCATTCAGACGCCGTAATCCGTTTTTATCGAGTAGCGTACATATCAAGAAGGAACGGATAAGGAAGAAGAAGTTGGTATTTTCATCCCATGGAGTTGATCCAGTCCAGAAGCTACAATACTTGAGTCATTATGTGCTTAGTGATGATAAAGACTATGATTCAAGGTCGAATCATTTTCAAGAAGGGGAGTATGATGCGGGACCATCCTTGATAGCATCTACACTTGCATTACATGGAACTCTCACTAAGTCAAGAGAAGGAGACACTCAAGAAAGGTTGCTTGAAAGCTCCCAACATGGGACGATCCGATAGAATGGAAGATTGCATGGAAGATGCAAAATCTCGGTCAACAGCCCAAAATCTCGCCCGAGATTTTACCTGATATTTTGTGTCTAACGCGCGCTAGAAGATCCGGGCAAGATCTTCTATTTTTGGAAGAACTATCTTTTATTATTTTATTAACTTAAAAGCTCTCAAAGATTATTTAAGGTAATTGTTAGTTTTGATCCTATCTTTTAGGATTATTTTTAGATTATCTTAGAAAATATATCTTTACTAGATTATATTTTAAAGATATCTTTCCTAGTTTAAAATAATAAAAGTCTCTCTTATACATAGCCTTAGAAGGAGAATTTTTGGATATATTTGATGTGATTATTTTCCACAATATTGTGTGAACTCGCAGCTTTGTTTATGAAGTTTGTGTTTGATTCATTCTTATTCAATCAAGAGAGAGAGCCTTTGATCGAATCGTTGTGAAGTCCTTGTTAGATTGTGTTTGTGTGTGTTAATTTTTTGAAAGGTTGGTGCTTCTAGTCAATAATAGTTCCTCCTTGTGTTTGTCTTACTTACAAGACTTGTGTAAGGTTAAAGAAGTGAGGGTGACCGACGGTATTTCTAAGGTCGTCTATATCCAATCAAAAGTAAATCCCGACTTAGCACTAAAAAGAAGTATAGCGGTTAAGTAAGGGTCGAACCCAAGAGAGTTAAGGTGTTTTAGATGCAATTATCGATTATAGTAACAAGTAACAAAGGGGGGGTGGTTTGGTTGAATTGATGCACACAAAAACTTATGAAAACGATTAATGGACAAGTAAGACAATGATGGGTGAATCTACACTAGGTTGATTCTAAGCATACAATTGCTACTTTGGTGAGTTCCTTTTACAAATTTTCAAGTAATCTCCCGTCTCGATCATATATATGTGTTGAGCCAACCGGCATCAACACAACTTAACAGGTTAGTGTTCCGTAAACCTACAAGAACAAATAACAAGTTAGCTTTCAAACAAAGACTAAGGGATATAAAGAGTAGATTAAAACCGTTAAACTTATCTTTATATTTGTGTTCCTTTTCTTAAAGTAATTACAACCCGTTATTACTTAAAGTTGCTCCTAGATTAAAGACCCGAACCCGGAACCTATTAATCCTAGTTATTTGCATGCACTTTAGAACCTAAGGTGATCAATCTCAAGCAATAGTAAACATGCAATTAGACAATGGAGATCAAGGAAACACAAAGCATTACTGAATGAAAACTTATATTAAAAAGAACTTACAACCAAAGTAACATCGCAGCTTCAAACCAACCCAATATAGCAAGGGAGTTAGCAACTCATTACAAAGGTAGCAAGATAATCTAAGTGAATAATTTATTGGCTAACAAGATGGATCATTCTAGCAATCAACCAAGGACTATTTATACCACAAAAGACACTAAATAGGAGTAAATGGCCGGCCTAAAACAGCCACCTTTAATGCCATGAAGGTGGTGTAAACAGCCGGAGTAAAGCTTCTGGCGTTAAAACACAAGGGCGGCCTTCAATTCCGTAGGGGCGGTGAAGGCAAAAACGCTTGATCTTCATCATGGCCGCAGGGGCAGCTACACAATTCCACTGGGGCGGATCATCAATGCTCTTCAAACGTCTGACCCTTCGACTTCTTGACGTTTTTTATGCCAAGCCGCCGGGGCGTCCCTGTGTCAACGAAGGGGCGGTGACACAACCTCTTCGTCTTCTAGCTCCCAGGTTGAGGCGCAGGCAGGGGCGCAGTGGAAGGCGCAGGGGAGCTGGTCTTCGTTCTTCAGGACAAGTCACCGTAGGGGCACCAAGGAGTGGCGCAGGGGCAGTGACACACTTCATGGCCGGCACTGGCGAAGGCGCAAGGAGCGCTCCCGTGTAAGGCGTCACCCGCAGGGGCGGTGACAAGGCTCCGTTGGGGCGGTGAGGCAACAGAAGCTTTGCTTCATGAACGATTTTCACTCCTGAGTGCTTATAACTCCTTCCTTAGCTTCTTTTAGTCTTCTTCTTCTAGACCAAGGAGTTAGTAGCATAAACCGACACAAATGCAATAAAAAGACTCTAAAAACTATCCTAAATGATAGTGATTCCATCACCTATCAAACTCCCCCATACTTAGACCTTTTACTCATCCCGAGTAAAACAAATGATAGCAATTAGACTCAAAGGCCTCAGGAAGCATTGGCAAACAGAAAAGACAATGAAAATAAGAGAAAAGCCAAGAAAGAAAGAAAGAAAAGAGAGGGAATGTGAGAGAAAGGGAGAAACAACCATCCTTATTGCTCCAAGAGTGGCCTACCCGGACAACCTCCTTATGACTCTCCTTCTTATGTCGCCAAACGCCGAAAGGGAAACCTACACTCGGTGTCGCTCATTTTGCCAAGGCGCCCTTTCGGGTTTTCACCTTGCCACTCTTCTTCTTTTGATGATCTCACTTTAACTCACATCCCTCAAGTCCAATTTGCACCAACCTAAGGTTGGTCTGACTACCTTCTTTTTGCCTAAACCGTCCTTTCGGGTTTTCGGTTTATCCAAGGATTTCATGCCTCTTTTCATTTTCTTTGGCTTTTTTCTCTTTTTTTTTTTGAATATGAAACTGAATTCAAATTGCAAGACAAAACAAAACAACTCAAAAACTCAAATGAACTGTACAAGCAATGATATGTCCCTCCCCCATACTTGAAATACACTTTGTCCTCAAAGTGGAAATGAGGCAAATATAAATGTGCGAAAAGGGAAAGAAATGTACCCCTCAGTGGGATGGTCCGGATGGACCACCTGGACCCTCCTCCGGTGGGTAAGGAAAATGGCGGAAGAAGTGCTCATGCCGGCGGTAGATGTCATCTATGCGGTCCTGCTGAGCCGTCATCCGGCGGCCAAAGGAGGACTCAAAGTTGGCTTGCCAAGTCAGCTGCTGAGCCTCCAGTTGCTGCTGTTGGGCCGCCTGCCAGGTCTCCTGCCTCTGATCGAAATGGGAGGTCATGGAGGCGGCAAAGCTCGTCTGCTAGCTCTGTTGCTACTCCGGCATAGTCTTCTGGTAGTCGGACTGCCAACTCCGGTGTTGTGTGCTCATGGCCGTCATCTGAGCCTGAAGGCTCGCAAGGGCCGGGTCCTCCTTTGGTGCCACAATGGGCATCTCCTCGTCATTTTGGATGGGCAGGTGCTCCTCCTGATTAGCCCGGCTGGAGCTAGCGGCATGCCTCTCCACAATGGCCACTAGCGGCCTCCTCGGCACGATGGGATCTGCCGGAATGTAGAGCTCGGAGAGCTCACCCCCTAATGGTAAAGGTCGAGGGAGGTTGGTGAGGTGGCTCCCGTCTGCGAGAGAGATCCAAAATAGGTTCTCCCCGTCCCGCCGGAGGAGCTTGCACCTCCTAAGCATCCCCTCAGTGTAAAGAGGAGCCTCCAGCCCGTCCTCTAGCTCGGATAGGTCCATCACATGTGAGGCAATCAAGGAGATCACCCCACCGCCGACAATGTCCCTCGGCTCGTTCCTCCTAATCCGCTTCAAAGCGGCAAGGAAGAGGGACGGCCAATCCATCACCTACTCTCTCCTCGGAAGGCAGGAGTAGAGTAGTGGGAGGTCCTTGAGGGCGACCTTGTTCTCCTCTTTGTGTCCACATAAGACACTCATGAGGATCTTTGAGATGAGCCTCAAGCTAGGGTGAGTGAGTTTGTTGGAGTAATCACCCTCAGCATGGAACTTTGACCCGGTAGCTGCCTGCCAGAACTCACACAAGTCCGGGGTCGGGACTAGATCCCACCAGTTTGTGGAGGGGTTGAGAGTTACCCCGAAGGCCTCCTGTAGATCGTTGTAATCAAGTGTGTATTTCACCTTGTTGAACTTGAAGGTGAGGCCGATACACACATGATCTTCCTTCTCCATTGTGAAAGTGGAGATGAACTTTCTGTTGAGCTCGGGATATGTTGGAACACTCCTCTGTAGGAAGTCTCCGAGCCCGGCATTCGCCAAAAAAGATTGCATGCTCTCCAGCATGCCTAGTTTCTCCAAAGTAGGAATATGCAAAAATCGAGTTGCATACACAACTCGATCCTGCACAATTATGTAACGCTCCTTCTCTGCTTCGGTCATCTTGTATTTCCTTGGTGCTTCAATTCTTGAAGATGATTGAAGCAAAAGATTAGTAAATGACGAAACAGGGAAAAAAATCGACCTTTTTGATGTGATTTTCGCAAGGGCGGATGTAGCAGGCGCAGGGGAGGTAAGGCGCAGGTGCGGGTACTTGCAGGCGCGGGGGCGGGAGAAGTGCAGAGGCGATTTCTGGGTTGTGATGGAAGTGGTGTTGTTGAGGCCTCTCCGGTTACTGCCTTGGTGGTTTATTCGTCGCCTACGGTGTAGCAGGAGTGGAATGTTTGAAGTGGGTGAGGATGAAGGTTGTAGGAATGTGAGAGAGTAAGGGGGTAATGGGAGAGGGTGGCGCAGGGGCGTCGCGTTTGGTGGCTGGTTGTCGGAGGCGGCGCAGGGGAGTCGACGAGGTGGTCGGTGAGCAAGAGGGCGCAGGAGCATGAGTGTGGTGTGAGGGAGTAGGGTTTTGAGGGTTTGTATGTTTGGTGAAGAAGGTTGGTGGGTGGTGTGTGGTAGGTGTAGGCATTTTTGAGATCCACTTTTTTTTTCCTGGGTAAACCCGCAGGGGCGGGAGATTGTCGCCGCGGGGCGGTGACAAGGGAGAGGGGTCAAGCAGGCTCAGCACCGGGGGCGGCGCCGAGGATGCGTGTCAAGGATGGCCGCCGCAGGGGTGCAGGGATGTCACCGCGGGGTCGGTGACAAGTATGTTGCAGACGCTGGCCCAGCGTCGGGGGCGGCGCTGGGCAAGGATGTCACTGCGGGGGAGGGGTTACCCAACCGTAGAGGCGGTTTTCTTGACAGAAGCTCCTCTTCTTATTCCTTCGGGTTGCCTCCTGAATCAGCGCCTTTGTTTTACGTCGTTGGCTCGACGTAAGGACTCTACCTCTTATGATTGAGCCTCCTCCAGCATCACCTTTGGGTTTATAACCGTTTGTGAAGGTAATCCTCTGGAGGACCTAGTTTCAATTCTTGTAATGGCGTCCGTTATTTGACCAACCTGTTTTTCAAGGTTCTTGATGCTAGATTTTGTTGTTTGGACATGAGTAGCAAAGTATTTAGTCAAAACCTGCAACATATCTTCAGTTGATTGATACTTACCTTGACAGGGTTGCTGCTGTTGGTTTTGTTGATCCCTCCAAAGAAAGTTCTGTTGGTCACGCCAGTTTGGCATGAAATTTTGTGCATAGGGATCGTTCCTAGGCCTTTGCTGTTGTGGTTGTCCATAACCCATTGCGTTCACCTCAGCATCGTCATCCTGGACTTGTGGACACATGTCCGTTGGATGGTATGGGTCAGCACATACTACACAAGCCTTGAGCTGTTGTGGGCTTCCCATAAGTGTTAGTCTCTTCACCATTTCCTTCAGTTCCGCGAGCTCAGTGGAGATCTCACTCTTCCCGGTATTCACAGCATGGACTCCTTTCTTGGACGGGGTCCTTCCAAAGTTCCGAGTACCTTCCGCTCGTTCCTGTATCTTTTCCAAAGCAAGGTCAGGAGTAGAGTTAAAAATATTACCTCCGCAACCCGCATCGACGATCCTCCTTTCATTATCGAGCAAGCCATTGTACAAGTACAAGACTAGATCTTGAGTTGAATATCCGTGAAAAGGATAGCTGGATCGGAGGTGTGCAAACCTTTCGAAGTACTCGTAGAGTGTTTCGCTCGCCTCTTGCTCGATGTTGCTTATAGCTTTCTTCAAGCTATTGGCCTTCTTGGCTGGAAAGTATTTCTCCAAAAACGCCTTGTGAAGGTTCTCCCAAATATCGATGATCCCGGATGGAAGGTGGTAATATCAATCATCCGCGGAATCTTTGAGTGTGAAGCTAAATGCCCTCATCTTGATTTGTTCTTTGGTAATGTTGGCCGGCTTCATGCTCATACACACAGTATGGAACTTTCTACGGTGTTTGATGGGGTCTTCACCACTTAGCCCATGGAAGGATGGAAGCAAGTGAATGAGGCCCATCTTGAGCTCAAAGTTGACTCCTTCCCCTAATGTCGGTATAGTGACCGCAAGAGGGTTTTCAGCCAAGATGGGCTGCGTAAGTTGATGAAGAGTACGGTCAGCCATCTCTTGTTGAAGTTGTTGTTGTCTTCGTTGCCGGATGTGCGTCCTCTCAATTTCTGGATCAAAAGAAGCAAAGCCGGAGTTAGTAGCACGGGTTTGAACCATAAAAATAGTTCAAACCAATAATCAATAATAAAAAATAAAACACTAAAACTCCCCGGCAACGGCGCCAAAATTTGACAGACGGTATTTCTAAGGTCGTCTATACCCAATCAAAAGTAAATCCTGACTTAGCACTAAAAACAAGTATAGCGGTTAAGTAAGGGTCGAACCCAAGAGAGTTAAGGTGTTTTAGATGCAATTATCGATCATAGTAACAAGTAACAAAGAGGGGGGGTTTGGTTGAATTGATGCACACAAAAACTTATGAAAACGATTAATGCGACAAGCAAGACAATGATGGGTGAATCTACACTAGGTTGATTCTAAGCATGCAATTGCTACTTTGGTGAGTTCCTTTTACAAGTTTTCAAGTAATCTCCCGTCTCGATCATATATATGTGTTGAGCCAACCGGCATCAACACAACTTAATAGGTTAGTGTTCCGTAAACCTACAAGAACAAATAACAAGTTAGCTTTCAAACAAAGACTAAGGGATATAAAGAGAAGATTAAAACCGTTAAACTTATCTTTATATTTGTGTTCCTTTTCTTTAAGTAATTACAACCCGTTATTACTTAAAGTTGCTACTAGATTAAAGACCCGAACCCAGAACCTATTAATCCTAGTTATTTGCATGCACTTTAGAACCTAGGTGATCAATCTCAAGCAATAGTAATCATGCAATTAGACAATGGAGATCAAGGAAACACAAAGCATTACTGAATGAAAACTTATATTAAAAAAAACTTACAACCAAAGTAACAACGCAGCTTCAAACCAACCCAATGTAGCAAGGGAGTTAGCAACTCATTACAAAGGTAGCAAGATAATCTAAGTGGATAATTTATTGGCTAACAAGATGGATCATTCTAGCAATCAACCAAGGACTATTTATACTACTAAAGACACTAAATAGGAGTAAATGGCATGCCTAAAACAGCCACCTTTAATGCCATAAAGGTGGTGTAAACAGCCGGAGTAAAGCTTCTGGCGTTAAACCGCAAGGGCGGCCTTCAGTTCCGCAGGGGCGGTGAAGGCAAAAACGGTTGATCTTCTTCATGGCCGTAGGGGCGGCTAGGCAATTCCGTTGGGGCGGATCTTCAATGCTCTTCAAACGCAGGGGCGGTGACACAGCCTTTTCATCTTCCAGCTCCTAGGTTCAGGCGCAGGCAGGGGCGCAGTAGAAGGCGCAGGGGAGCTAGTCTTCGTTTCTTCAGGACAAGTCACCGCAGGGGCGCCAAGGAGTGGCGCAGGGGCGGTGACACACTTCATGGCCGGCGCTGGAGACAACGTAGGGAGCTCTCCGGTGTAAGGCGTCACGCGTAGGGGCGGTGACAAGGCTCCGCTGGGGCGGTGAGGAAACAGAAGCTTTGCTTCGTGAACGATCTTCACTCCTAAGTGCTTATAACTCCTTCCTTAGCTTCTTTTAGTCTTCTTCTTCTGGACCAAGGAGTTAGTAGCATAAACCGACACAAATGCAATAAAAAGAATCTAAAAACTATCCTAAATGATAGTGATTCCATCATCTATCAGAGGGTTAAGGTAAGCTCTCTTTGTTAAGGGGTTTTGACATATCATTGGTCAATGTTCTTTGCGGGATTATCTTGGTTCATATCTTCCTATACTTATCATATATCATTCCACCATTCATCTTCTTATTTTTCCATATCATTCATTATTCTGCATTTGGAGTTTCACTAAATCTCGGTCTGTTCTTCCCGAAATCTCGCCCGAGATTTTCATTATCTAACCGAGATTTTTTTCACTCGAGGACTTTCAATCTAGATCAAGAAAACCCCGCATCAAACATAATTGGTGTCTTGGTGATATTCATCAACTTATGCTTCCTTATATACATTCTACCAGGATGTCATGGAGACGAAAACTGTGAATATCGTGCAATTGTAGAGGTTTCCAGATGCTTAAGTTTTTGCTTCTTTACATTGTTGAATTAATTTGTAATTTGGTTCTTGTATGTGTGGGTTCGTGACTTGCCTTTTGAAGATCTCGTCAAAGACGTTTGTTATGTCTTACCCGGATCTTGCCCCCAAGATGTTGGATGCCAACGTCTATCAAGGGTTTTGCTTAGGGTGGGCATAAATCCCGCTTAATCCCGTCCCAATCCCGGCGGGATTTGAAAAAAAAAAATGTGTATCCCGTCCCGTCCCGTGAAAATTTTGCGGGACGGGACGCGGGACGGAGACTTCCCATGCCGGTTAATCCCATCCCGTCCCGCATAGATATATAAATAATATTTTTATATTTTTATAAATATTATATAGATTAATAATATATATAAATTATAATTTTTAAAATATTATTTTAAAAATATTTTTATATTTTCAAAATTATTAGTTCGATAATTTTTCATCAGTCATTTCCTCATTCTTTACTACTCAGTTGGTTGGATCTAAAATACTAGAGCTTCTACTCTCCCTTGATTTAGTACGTTCGCCGCCTTGCTCAGGTCCGTTCCATCTCCGCCCTTGCTCTAGTCCGTTCCATCGCCCTTGTATTTGTAGATTCCCACAATTGTAATCGATAGTTAAATAAATGTAATTTTCTGTAGATTATTTGTTGTTATTTTTTTAATGTGAATCGGTAAGACACTTTGATGTAACTTGAATTTGTTTTCAATGTATTAACTACTAATGTAGGCGTCATGAACCGATAATTATGTATCGAGTTTTTTTTCCCAATCATTTGTGTCTTTAAACATGAGAGAAAACAAGCATACATATTGAATATAATCGGTGCATAATTTGCGCGAAATTTGTCCCGTTCCGTCCCGTCCAACATGGGACAAGGCCCGCGCGGGACGAACAAAAAAAGTCATAAATCCTGTCCCGTCCCGCAAATAAGTTGCGGGACGGGACGCGGGACGACCCCTATCCCGTCCTGTCCCGTCTCATGCCCACCCCTAGTTTTGTTGTTGTAAGATATTACCATGTTGTGCTTGTCATTTTCGGAAATAACCCGCAAACATGCTTACCACTAACAAAGACCGCTCCAGATCAAGACCCACCTACCGAGATACATATAATTACATGAGTTGGAGGCGGAACACATTGTGTAACTGTCAGTGAACAATATATCATTTACTTGTAATTTACTGTGTTTTTCTTACTCTAACTTACAATTCTATATCTACAGTAACAGGTTTGGCTTGAACCGGATGTACCCTTGGCTCTTGTTACAACTATTTGTAGGTGTTGCCGAGTACCAAGTGTCGATAATTGGATTGAGCCTTTTTCATGCGAGAATGAAAGCTTTTGACAATGCACGCAAGATAGAATGTCCCCCGTGCGTGGACCTAAAATATATGCCCCCCTTAGTACTCTACATTAGTGTGTGTGTTTTACTTTGATAAACTAAAGTCCGTGATTCCAATTACGTTTCTAAACAAAACCGAATAAATTCCGAATAAAAACATTAAAAACGAAATTAAAAACCCGCAAAAGAACACGTGAAATACACAAAATATACGCCAAACTAAAAGAAAACGTATCAAATGGTACAAAGTCAATAATGAAGTTGAAAAAAGCTTGAGTAAGTATGTTAGTATTAAACTACCAAATGGTACTCGATAGCAGACGTTATCTTGGTGTTTGTCAAGGAGTATGAGGAAAGCTTATGTTACTCTTCAACTACCAAATGGTACAAAGTCAATGAAGTTGAGGAAGTCCAATGAACGAGCTTTGCTAGAATATAACTTGAGAGATTTCACCGACAAATACATAATCAAATGTGATTGATTTTTAGTTTTTAGTAGGGTTTCAACTTCAACGGTGAGTTTTGGTTAAATTCAGGCACAATGTTTTTAATGGTGCGTTTTGTGAATTTAATCGGGTGTTTTTAGCAGACCGATCAAATAATTTCGACAAGTCTCCATAATTTATTGACCGTCCGATCACTATCCGTTTCCGATCATATCCACTGAGGGCGATAGCTGCCGACAGAAGACTCGAACAATGCCTCTCCGTTTATGTTCATATCCATGGAGGACGTACAGAAATCCAACACCTTTTGCTTTCTCTCAATTTATTTTCTCACATACAAACCTTTGGGGCAATGGATATTCTTCCAGAGCCCATTTCCCCTATTCGCCCACAAGTTGCTGCAGTAATAGCAACAGTCGTTTCCGCCGCGAATCTTTCGGGCAACTCGAAGGAGCTCAACTGGAAAACAGTTCTCCTCTTTCAGGTTATCTCCGTTTCACCCTTTCCCGTCACTCGTGTTTGCTTAATCCTTCTCACTTGGCATTTTGCACCATCAAAGGTCTTCCATTTTGAACTTCGTGTTCAAAATGAGTTATCGGCAGCTACAATTGGTTTTGCTTATACGTAGATCAAAGGGTCTTACATCAATCACATGAGAATTGCTCTTTGTTGTTGTTGAGGATAAAATCATGTTTTTTGCTGGAGAATTGAGATGGATGCGTTTTTGTAAAAATAAAGAGAAAATGTGCTAAATTATATTATTTTTAGTTGTGAGATCTATATGTTGGGGATCCTAAAATTTTTAAGAGTTCAATCGTGTGAAGTTTGTAAACCTTTAAGGCTAGGTAAGCGGAAACTCTGTAACAATTGATTTATCATTAGGGTTCCATTATGTGCGTGTTAGCTAGATATCTTGCTGGACCAGTCCTATCGCTTTAAACTTTTGCTTGGTATCTCTCCGTTGAATGTTTGGTTGTGCTAATATCCTAGTGTTTCATATCTGTTTCAGGTCTAGGCGATGTCTTGATGGGCTTTATTATTGGCAAGAAGAAGGCTACTGAAGTTGCTCACTCGTAGGTATTTATCTGTCTGTGTTTTTGTATGCTTTTGTATTAGTGCTCTCTATAACTGAAGTATATTGTTTACGTGCTCTTTTGTCAATGTTTCCAAACATATTATGCTAGAATCCACATCTACTATAGTGAGACTTGTTGATTACAATTAATTTTGTCTTTGAACGTAGGGTTTGGAAACATGTTGTTCGAGTAGGGGATACAGTTGTTGATGCCACTTGTGGAAATGGCCATGATACATTGGCGATGCTGAAATTGGTGAAGGCTGATTTTGGGCATGGATGTGTTTATGGATTTGACATTCAGGAAGATGCTATAAAAAACACATTGTCCCTGCTAGGCATGTCACTTGGATCAGCTGAGGTGAACTATTTTGCCAACTTTGTAGTATCTGCACTTGGTTTTTAGCTTGGCAGTCACAGAAAAGTCTGGCTAATCTTACTCTTTATTCTGGGCTCATCTTTTAATTAGAAAAAGGTGCATAAGAAAGGATAGGATGACAATTGATTTTGATGGGAGGCTACATCAAGGTATCAACCAACAAATTTAGGAAAAAACTTCACGAGTGAGTAAACAGTTAAACCTGCTTAAAAATACAACATTGTTCTCGGAGATTTTTCAATGTCGAAAAAATAGTCCACTAACTGAACATTATTTATCATTAATGGGTTGAACTGACACTGCCTTCTCTTCATGGAAATCTTGCTTTAAAATGGCAGGGGAAAAAAAAAAATTAAGTTAGCTTTCTATATTAACTGATGTGAACCAATGTGGTGTTTTTGACTCCGGATCTTTGAATGTTCAACTAAATCGATAGGTAGGATATGGAACGAAGATAACGTACGATAGATGATTTGCAAGGGTTTGTACCGAAGGAGAAACCTTTGATTGTCTTGCTTCACAGAGCAACTAGATTAATGAAAATGAAATTTTTTGTTCTTATATATGTGAGACTTAGAGTCGTTTAAAATAGAAATTACAATGCTTGGATAAAAAGAATAAAATGTTATCTAATAAAACTCATTTTATCTTAAACTAGGAAATAATAATAAAGCAAATTCTATCTTGTAAAAAGCACAAAAATCAGCATTTATCATACATAACTGAAATATCAAAAATAGAAAAAAAGATGAAAGGGGACGGACTTGATGGCTTGACTGGTGCGCAAGAACTTGTCATGGTGCACTTGCAGCAGCCTGACATGTGCGGTGTGCGCATGATTGTGCGTGGGCTGCAATGTCAAGGGTGATCCTTGACATGTCCTGATAAGTGCATAAACTTTGTAGGATATTATTATTAAACATTTACTTAGGTTTCTGAGTTTACATGTCATCATTGTTTTTAGATTATCTTCCTCCAAATGATCTCTACAAACCTTGGTCTCACCTTATACAAGAATTAAAAAATGAAATGCCTTTGCAAAATTTTACAAATTCTATAAGATATCAAAAGCCTAGCTTAACTCTGAGTTGGTAGAAGAGGTTTTCTTAGAAATGCAAGCTTGTCCAACTGGTCCAGAATAGATGTTATTCGGACGTAAGTTTTATGATTGGTTTCCTACAGCAAATATCTGGAATGCTTATGGTGACTTAAAATGTTGTGCAGAGAAAAGGTGTGAACCTCTTCGCTGCTTGTCACAGCAAAATGATACAAATGCTTCCAAAAGGTGTCGCTGTGAGGTAATGGCTTCGATTCACTGCATATAATGCTAAATTTGCATAGTATATTTGGAGTATTTGACACGTTCGGAGGGTGATGCGTTTAGGCTTGTTGCATTCAACTTGGGATATCTTCCAGGAAGTGACAAGACTATAATCACCCAGTCGAGCACAACGCTATTGGCACTGGAGGCAGCCAAGGAAGTGCTTGTTCCTGGTGGACTTATAAGCGCTGTTGTTTATGTGGGGCATCCTGGTGGAAGGTACCCGTTTACGAAAATCATAGATTCCTTTTCTTGGTCTCTCTTGCTTAAGCTGCTAATCTGTATTCAGGGAGGAGTTCGAAACCATCCAGGGATTCGCTCGTGGATTGTCAGCTGAGGAGTGGGCATGCACCCAGATTCAAGTGCTCAACAGGCCTTCTTCTCCTATTCTTGTCTTCTTATTTAAGAAATGAGCTGCACTACTTGGTCAACACTAGACTTCCCTAGGTTTGTAACTCGGCTACATTTTGTGTAGTTGAGTCCACTGCCCTTTCGCAAAGATTTTGTAATGCTTGCAGGTTGCAATCAAAATTCTGCTGCCAGTTTCTCATATCCATCAAGAAAGCATTCTTTAAAGAGTATTCACAGCGCACGAGATGATAGATTATCCTTTATTTCATGCCAACATCTTTTTAGGTCATAATTTTTTTATTGGGAAATTTCGGTTTGTGCCTATGGGGTATTCCGAATTTTATGACTTTTTTAAAGTTCGGTTGGTGCCTTTCAATATATTTATACCTTTTCGGATTTTTCCCATCCGTTAAAAATCCAGTTAACTATCACGCTTCCTCTTTAAAAATAAAAGAAAATAAAACAAAGGGAAACTAAAAATATAAGATCCGGCGATTGTCTCTCTCTTCTCCTGTTGAACGAAATCCACTTTTCTAGGTGGAAATTCCGGATGGTACCCTCGTGGTTTCGGATTTTCGGATTTTACCCAACAGTTTTTTTGATTTTGGATGGTACCCTTAAGTTTTCGTTGTTTTTCGGATTTTGCCCAAACTCATTAAAAAATTTCAATTTCCATTATAAAAAATCAGTATTTTAAAAAATCAGTATTTTATATTTAAGTTTTCGTTTGATTAAGAGTTAAAAAATCAGTATTTTTTTGAGTTCGGATGGTACCCTTAAGTTTTCGTTTTTTAAAAAAAACAGTATTTTATATTTATTTAAAAATAATAAATCAGATAATATTTACAAAATTAAAAATAATCAGTATTTTATTTTATTTTAAAAATAAATAAATTGGATTAGTATTTTTTTAACAAAATCTAAAAATATAAATAAGTTGATTATTTTTGACATAGTGCATACCCGGAGCATATGGGCGATATGATCTTTTGATGTAGGGTTGACATAAACACTTTTTGTCTTTGTATATTGTTTTGATGAGTTGATTATTTTTGACATGTCACACCGGATGTGGCCGGGCATGGTTTAGTTGCTGTGTTTGAACGCTGGATCATTGTTTTGTAGCCGAATACCTTGAGTAAAGGGATATGCATCTCATTATCCTTATATGAATTTACCAGCAATTTCGGAAACTGTGATTCCTTTAGGGACACTACAACTTGCACCGAGAATGCAAGACGTTTCCAAGATTTCCCCCTTAGTTGCACATCGTGTGCATTCCGAGTCCCTCTCTGGGCTAGTTTTCACCCAAGAGTCTATCCTTACGGCATCTAGGGAAGGTCATTGTAAAGAACTGGACATGCCCTGGCTCTTCGGAAAGCCCGTCAAAAACAATTCTTATAAATGTTGGTGCCAAAGAGAAACTCTCTTCTAAGTGGTTCTAACAAATAACAAAATGGTGAAACGAAGCATCTGTACATATTCAATTATTGTTTCAAGATGAAGATTGTATTTATTTCCTACTTCAAAATTGTACACCTTGAGTGGCCATATTTTTTTTTCACTAAAGAGGGGGTTTGTAGGTTGGAAATGAATATGCATATATAAGTTACCTTCTAGATTGACTGTCACTTTGCAGGGATGCTAACCAAAGTTGAGACAAGAAATAACTTACAAGTGCTTCAATTCAAATATCACGACAGCATTAAAAACAGTATATGCATGATCTCATTTATTCAATTGTACACAACCTGGAGCCTTGAACTGAATCTCGATTTTCAAACCTGGAGCCCCGAACTGAGCCTCTATTTCCCAAGCTTTATTGAACTTAAGGCATTAGGGTTTCCAAACATGGAGCCCTGAATTGAACCTCCATTTCGTTCGAGTGGAGAGGATGCCCAGATGTGTTCTTCGAGTGGAGACGATGCCCAAATGTGTTATTTGATTTTGTATTCTTTGATTTTGTTCGATTTTGTATTCTTCGAACCTACAGAGGAGAGGCAAGCTATAAAAGGCTTGAGACCTCTTCTTGGATGGCTCTTGCCTTCGATCTTATGATTGATCCTTGCATGGTACAACTTATAAGGGCTGTTGGTAATGGTTTGGACTCCTTCTCCTTGATTGTTCTTTCCCTTGATCTAGTGATTGACCCTTATGTTGTAGGGGTTGTTGGTGATGGTCTCTCATCACACAAATTCTAAGGTTTCGGGAATTTTCGGGTGGAAAAATCATCAAATCTTTAATTCCAAGTATATATCATGCAAGAATCAAGTTAGGAATGAAAATTAGATCAAGAAAACATACCTTGTAGTGATTGCATGTAGTAAGAATGGAGATTTGAGGGTAAGGAGAGAAAATAATCGAGTTTACCGAAGGAGGAGAAGTGGAAAAAGAAGTAGCCATCGGGTTGTTTTATAGCTTTCTACTGAGTGAAGAATACGGCTTAAGGCTTACATATATATGGTCTAGCAAAGTCCGTAATTGCAATACGATTTACGACAAAGCACTAGAGGCAGTATTCCCGGTTCAACATGACCCGTATTTCTCTGGGTTCTTCCTTCTCAGCGTAGAGGCAATACGGTCTAAAGAAGTAAGGTGCAAATAAAATACGGTTTGTAGACCGTATAAACGTAACACACAATCTGTATTTCTCTATTTCATATAGGCAGTATTTCCTTGCCTTCTCTTTGGCTGAATTGTGAAAAATGCGGTCTAAGGCAAATCCTCCTATACGGTCAAAGTGAAAACGAAATATGGTCTATAAACACGCATACCACATTTTTATTTCTACATAGACCGTATAATCTTGAACTCTTCTTCTAGTTTGGAAGGAAATACGACTTAAGGCAAATATGTGTATACGGGTTAAGTGCAAAATAAATACGGTTTAGCCGTATAAATTTTACACATAGGCCGTATATATTTCTCTATAAACCGTATTTCTCCCCGTATTTGCTCTCTAGATCACTCCTCGAAAATTTCTTCTTGTGGGACTTCAAGCTAGGATTCTTATAAGATATTTAATGAAATTGTTAGAGAAGTAGAGTGTTCGTAGAAATAAAAACAAAAGACGAAAAGGATAATAATGATCAAATCCAAGGGTTGCCTCTCATGAAGCCCTTGTTTAAGGTCTATATTCTGATCTATATCATCTCAATATGGATGTTCAACAATGCAATACTTCCAACGTCGAGACTTGTACCTTCGTATCTTGGCTTTCACGACACACCCCATAGTAGTTCTTCATGAAGATCAAGGGGTCTTTAGCTTCATCAATGCAAACTTCTTCTTTGAATACACCTTTTGAAAAGGGAATACGGCTTATGACCAAGGCAAATACAGTCTTAGGCAAAAAATATTTGGTCTACGAGGTGTATAATATTTGGGCTTAAGTTGTATTTGGTTAATTGTTGAAGAATACGACTTAAGTTGCGGGCAAATACGGCATGTGTGTAAAGGAAATACGGTCTGCAAGGTGTATATGTTTTGTTCATAAACCGTATATCTCTTTAACACATAGGTATATTTCTCTCCTAAGGCTCAAAATTTTTGTCTTCTACAGCTTCCTACCATTGTCAAGCACATTGATAAACTTTGTCTCTCAACGCAGCATGATTCTGGTCAATAACTTCAATCTTGGTGTCCATGTTGATGAGCTTATCTTCCAGCACATCGAGAAACTTCCCGAATTCATAAATCTTGAAAATCATAAAAACTTGAGAATTTAAGAGCTTCCTCAACAACTTATCCATGGGGGATTCAATAGGTTCAGGTGTTGGCTGCCATTCATCGTAGTAGTACTCCATCTTTCTTATCTTTTAAGATCTCGACTTTTGAGGCGAAGACAAAAAGAAAACAGAGATCAAACGTTACAAGAAACATAGAATAACAACTATCAAACTCAACCAAACTATTTGCAGCCTCCGACAATGGCGCCAAAAACTTGATCGTGGAAGTTTTACCGAAGTAACAACAACCTCACTGGCAAGTATTATGAGATTAGATGTAGTATATTGGGTATCGAATCATGGGAACCGCATCCGTTTGGATATAAATGATAGGAATTATCCTAAGTAAAGGGATAAGAGAAAAAAGGGAAGAAGAAAATCTCTTTTGTTGGTTTTCAAGGAAGGATAAAGAAAGCAAGCAATGATTGTTTGCAACAAGGATAAGGAGAGAAGGTGATATAAGGAAATATAAATCCCCACTATAATGAATTATAGTACGATTACATATATGAAATCATGAACATCGATATATGAACATTGCAGGTAACCATGTAAAATAGCCTTGGGCATAGGAAAACCCATGTCGAATTTAGAAATCCAAATAAGACCCAAAAAACCTTCGTTTGTGGCCCTTTAGTTTAAAAATGTACAAAGGCCGGAACTTTATGAGATGATTATTAATCCTCGAAGCTTTGATAAAACATTCCTCTTAAAACCAAGTTCTTTCCAATAAATCCAATAAAACAAGCTTCTCTTTTGGCCCTTCGTTTGTTTTATCTAAACCAATAGAAAACGCCACTCCATCTGGATGTTTTCAAAAGGTGGAGTGAAACACTTTGAAAAGAAGCAGCATCACAATCTCAATTCAGAAACACATATGCAATAACAAATCAAACCATTATAGGGATCATCCGATCCTTAGATAAAAAAGAATCAGCGAGACATATCAAAAGAAGAAACTTTCATAAATATCAAAGCTACAAAGTACTTACAGATCAAAGGGAAGGAAAATCTAACTCTACGGTGCCGCGGTGAGGACTTGGAATCTTGAAACTCTGGAGACAAAAACACCCTAAGGTGGAATGCGGCCCTCCTCTCTACTCGAACATGGCACCCGCTTCTCCCGCATGAATGCGGCACCCGCTTCTCTTGCATGAATGCAACACATTTCTAAACTGACCTAAAGGGTTTTATTTATAATGTTTGGATAAAACCCTAGGAGGACGGACTCAAGAAGCTCAACCCATATACATATCATAAAATAGGAGATAATATATTTTGGCGTTTCAAGAAGGAAATAGGTCTTTGATGGAGATATCCGTTCTATGTGTAAAGGATATGCGGTATGTCAGCTGTATAATGATAACAACACATAAACCGTATATGTGTATACATAGATCGTATTCGTCTTCTGACAACTTTTTGACGGTTTAGTAAAACTGACTTTATTTTTCTAACTTGCGCTAACCAGCGAGGTTTTTCTTGGCCTTTTTTTGGATTTCTATGTTCTTAAAAGATTTTCATATTTACTTGAAACAACTGCCGGTTTAAGGGCGCAATCAAGTTGGTTAACACGGTCTTTGTTTGTCTATATCAAAGGCTTTTTTAGATGGTTACCTACATAATTGTTGATTGCAGTTCATGTAATTCACATACATAGATGCTTATTAATTCGTTATAGCGAGGATATTCACTTCCTTACATTACTCATCTTTGAAATATAATCACACACATCTTTCTTTCTATGCTACATTTTTATCATGTTTTCAAGGTGATTCTTACAACCCGATATTTCCCATCTCTTTCTCCCTTTTACTTAGTATATTTGTTTATTTCTTCAACCCATATAGACATTGTCCCTATAAATTCGACACGATTTACTACAACTAATATTGTTGTCCTTGCAGGTAGGTTTTAGGACCATCATGTTCTTGGGGCCGTTTTCGAGGACACAAATAGTTTTATATCCTAGGTTTTCTAGTTACTTTGATTTGCGGTTTCCTTTTTGTCTTTTTTCCATGGGATGGAATCCCGAAACACAAAAGATGGATGGCGCTGATCAATCATGCAAACTAGAAGCAATGATGAATTGTAAATAGTCCATTCTTGCCCACACTTGGGTGATTCTAGACAACGAAGTTGAAGATTTTGTTCAAAGTGTTGCTATTATAAGCCTGATTCAAACAGCAAATTCAGTGGTGAGGAGAATGAAAATCCACACCAACACTTGATAAAGTTTTAAAATAGTATGATTACGATCAAATTCTGCAAAGAGGATGACATGAAAATGCGATCGTTTGTATTTTCTTTGTATGGTAAAGCTCACACCTGGTTTCAAAGAAAGTCAACATGTAAGTATATAACTTGGAAATTTTCATTACTAATTTCTAGGGTTTTCTTTCCCCACGCAAGACCCATATTTCAAAATGAATTTGACTAACTTTAGAATGGAGGATCTTGAAGATATCCAACATGCTTGAAAAAGATTCATAGAGATGTAGTGTTCTGCTCGAATATTTTTATAATGGTTTAAATGATGTCACAAGAGATATAGTAGATATTGAAAATCGACACAAGTTCACCAAGTTGCATGTAGACGACGCTTGAGATTCTCTCATTGATGTAGTTGAACGTGTAGGGAACTTCCCTCACGGAAAAAGAATCAAGAAATAGAAGTTTGTTAAGAAAGATATAATTCTGAAGATCAAGATCTAGCTGTTGTTGAACTAACTAGTTTGTGCCAAATATGTAGTAATTATGACACAAAGCTCCTCAGTGTCCCATCTTTGTTTGTCAGAACATCACTCCCCCTATAAAAGTTTATCTTCCTCCCATGGAACAATCCCCACCTACAGTAATTCAAGTGATCTCCATGAAGAGTCCGAGTCATAGTCAGAGGAGAGGAGCACAACCCTATGACGTTTGGTGACAGACGACAATCTGTGGAAGATCTTTTTGAAGCCATGGAGAATGTTTGAGAGAAGTTGAAACAATTTTTGGAAGATGAAGGAGTAAAGAAGATGAGTTTGCAAAGTGAGTTGTAGCGGAAGAAGTTAAAGAGGGGAGAGAGGTGATATTTAAGGGAAGAAGTCACATCATCGTCAGTTCAATAAGATCTTGGGAGAATCAAAATCTTAGGAGAACCGATTTTGATTAGAAATCTTTCCATAAATTTTGTAATTACTTTCCAAAAATTCTTTGAATTTGAAAATAAGGACATTTGAAATCATTTTAAAAATGATTTCAAATGTGGCACTTGAATTTCATTTCAAGGCCCTTGAAATGAAATTCAAGTGCTTATGGAGAATTTTTCAATGTGGCACTTGAATTTCAAGGCCCTTGAATCTCAAATTCAAGTGCCACATTCAATGTGGCACTTGAATTTCATTTCAAGGCCCTTGAATCTCATTTCAAGGCCCTTGAAATTGACAAATGGGCTGCATTCTGTGATAGCTAGGATTTCCGAATTCAAATTAATGTTGATTAACTTAAATTCTTGATAGTAATTGACCCACAACTCGCGAATATTGCGTAAGTGATGAGTATGAGTCTCACCGTTATGTTTCCTGGCGTAACTTTGTGCTTATGGAGAATTTTTCACTTTTTACCCGGGTAATAATTTTTACCCTCCGGTGTTATTTGGAGCATTTGGGAGCTCCAATTAATAAAAATGCAGTTAAGAGAAATGATCAGGACATCGGACATGTCCTAGATATTAAATAACACGGAAAGACAAAACGGCCAAAAGAGTCGCTATTTCGATTCTTAACGGCTAAGAAAGACGGCTTAGGAATACACGTTTTCCGAGGCAGTTGTGGAATAATTATCCTTACAATATTGCAGATTTATTATTCTAATTTGGAGAAGGTTGGAGAAGGGGGTTCATTCGATCGGTTAAAGGATAATTATCGACTTCGCTAAAGGATAATTATCTTCTTCGCTATACATAGCGGAAAATCGTTTATTAATTCATTTCTCGTTTCCTCGTAAAAGCTCTGATTTCTCTCAACCTTCAAACTCGGATCTACTCTCTATTTATAATCCGATTTTAATTCCGTTTGAGTTTCTGGATTCCTCTATTAATTCTCTTTATATCGGTACCGAGTTTTTGCATTTTCAAGCATACGAAGATCTGATCGAGCATATATGTCACCAGGACGGTTCCGTCGCTCAAATTCCGGTGAATTTAATGTTGTCCATGCGTAGGTTGCGTCATTGTGATTCCGAATCTTCTTTTAGATCGTCAATCGGGTTAGTAACGAATAAGTTATGAATTTATTCATTTTCCGTACGGCGATTTGGCCAAATTGACTTTAAGCTTGTCGAAATGGATAATTGGAAATTCCATTATGGTCGTTATATTATTCTAGTGTTTATGGGTTGTTTGTTTGATAAAATCTGATGGCAGGTGGATTTAGAAATTGCTTGCCGACAAAACGTTATTTTGGCGAAATTTAATTAATTAATAAAAGGTTAGTTAATTTAATTAGGATTAGAATTGAGATTGAGGAATGTTGATTAGATGCTACCTTGAAATTTGAGGAATTGTGAGTTATGTTGAGATATTGAGGTTTAATTGGTTGTGAGGCTTATAGGCTGATTATGATCCTTATGGATCCCTTGGGTCTAGGTGTGACCCCTTTGATTGATAGGAGATTTGATATCTCTTTATGCCTTATTATTAGGCAGGTTTATCCTCCGGATCGGAGTTGGTCGTGTAATATCCGAGATTTTTATGCTCCGTTTATTCCGAGTCAAAGCGGATTTTTATCCGTTGACATCTTTACATGGTATCTAATGTCGAGTTTCAACAAAATTTTTATTAGTTAGGAGAGTCTCGTACTCCCATGAAACAAATAAAAATGATTGCAAAAACCTTATTTCCGTATATAACCCGAGTAGCAGATTCATATGATTTAAATGACTCACCTACCGGCCCATCTTCTAGCTCGGATGAGGAGGCCCACCGGAGGAAGCCCAATACCTCCACTTACCGGGCCCATCAGCTTTCCTTCCCTAATTCACTAATCAACTTAACCTAATGACCCTAACCTAATTAACCCGTAACTTGTTGCTACAACGCTTGCGCCACACAACTTGGGACGATTCTAGCAACCAACAGCGGCGTTGTCGGCATCCGACTGCCGACCTGCCCAGAGGATCTTCATCAGCGCCGGACCGGCTCCATCTTCATCGACGCCGGACCTGCTCCTTCTTCATCGACCGGGTGAGTATCGTTTCCCTCTTCCATCTTCTTGAGTCCGATAGACGATGAGTGATGAAGGTCCTGTTGCACTGTAACACCCTGAATCCGCGGGACTCGGAGTGTGACATTGGGCTAGGATCTCACAGTGGATCCTGACCCTAGCCTAACAACAAGTTCACTGGACCTTACAGCATGGCACTGACAGATTTAAAAACAAATGCATAAAACTGTGAAACTGTACAACCAAAGGTAAACAACAATATAGCCGAGTGTATAAAACAACATCCTCACACAGGAGGTAACAAAAGATCATCCTCACGCAGCAGGGAAAAGGTAAAAAAACCCAAAAGCCCACAACAACCTATGTACGAGACGTCCTCGACCTTCCACTCTGCTAGTTCACCCAACAACATGCCTATCCTGTGGGGCATCTACAACATGGTAATAAACCATTAGCTAACCATACACATATGTAGAGTCATGCATAAGCACAATCACCAATAAGTAAAGATAAACACATCAACATGCTTTCAATCATTTACCCATTTAATCATCTCAATATAATGGTCATTCACTCAAATCGTATATATATATAATATATGAAACTACGTGACACGAGGACTAATACATCCTCGCCTCTGAGCTTGCTAGCCAGCTGCACAAGTATCGGTCACACAATCTGTGTACCCTGTGGGAGTGGATTGTGCCCTTCCTGTAAAGTCAGTATGTCTTGAGTCAAGAGAACCTCCCAAACTCCATGGTGGAATGAAAAGGAAAGTTTATCACATCCACGCATACGGGGCAATCAATAAAACATAGGTCAGTATAATGAAATCTCATGCTATCATAGCAACATACAAAGAACACACCACTCATGCAAACACCCAATATAAGGATCGAAGCTAAGTAAGTCATACGGACTTACCTCAACCTCGATCACAACTCAACCACGATCACCTCTACACTAGAGGGACAACACAACCAATAAACAGGCATAAAGAGATATATCAATCTCCTAACATCACAAGGGTCACACCTAGACCCAAAGGGATCCATAGGGATCAAGCTCAACCTCAAAACCTCAATTAACATCAACCTAAGTCCTTAAAGCCATACAAGGCATAAATCGATCACAACCTCATCAAAACTCAACCTCATACATCTAGCATGATCCTATACTCTCACACTAGGAAAGGAGGGAACAAAGGCATCCTAAGGATAGCTTAGAATCACACACACACACCTGCAGAACCAAGAGAAGACCTTGCTAATGCAGGTGGGCGCAGAGGCGGATCACTGGCCGGCGCAGGGGCGGCTGCAAGGTGGCGCAGGGGCGGCTGATGTGCAGAAGGCACCTTCTTAGCCCTTTCTTCACTTCTTCCCTTGATTCCTTACTCTTCTTCACTCCAACAACAACATACATATACAACATAAATATATATACATCAACACAAGCCAAAACATGGCTGAATCAAGATCCAAACCTAGGAATCTATACTACACGAAAGAAAGGGAGGAAAGGATGAAGAAAAGAAGAAAGGAAGAGGAGAAGCCATCAAACTCACCAAACTAAGCTCTCAGAAGGCCAAACACAGCAGCACCATAACCTCAAGCTGGATCAACAAGGCACAACAGCAACATCATCCAAAACCACAAGCAAAGCCAAGAACAAGGCTCATAAACTCACAAAAGCTCAAAGAAGATCAAGGGTGGACCAAGAGAGAAGAAAGGAGAAGAAATGCACGCAAGAGAGAGAGAAAGAGATCTGAGAATGGTAAACCCTCATCAAGAGGTAAGAGGTGAAGTATATAAAGGAGGTAAAAGGGTAAAAGCACGGGTCAAAGTGTCAAAGAAGACGGCTGCAACACACAGAGCCGCGGGGGCGGACCTTGTGAGCCGCAAGGGTGGCCCAGACAAACTGCAAGGCCGTTCCAGGCTCACGCAAGGGTGGTCCAGGCTAATTCCTGGCCCTCTGCTCACTCTCTCAGTGACTCAACAACTAGGCTCTTATATATCACCCCCCTAAAAACAAGTTTTGTCCCTAAACTTGCAAGATCCCAAATCCTCTCGGGCCCATAAGACGAGGTATAACTCACTCTCTCTATCGGAGGTATCACATCTCCGCTCAGAAGGTCATAATCTATAACAAATCTATAACCGTAAACATCAACATGGAGGAATCATCAACTCCAGAAAACAGGGCCATAACGCTACCCAAAGGCGTAGAGGAATCACATCTCTCGCCATACCACAACACAAGGCATAGAGGAAGCATGTCGCCCTAAAACGTGCGTGCAATCAAGTCTTAAATTTATAAAACTAGAAATAAATAAAGCGAACCAGCAATGTACGGATCGGCGTAGATTAGCAAGTATTCCAGAGTATCGATCACAGGGAGATGGTGAAACAAAATCAGTTTCAAGCAATCGAGTAAGTAATGTATAAATCTTTGCAAATATTGGGGAAAACAACAACCCTAAAGATCCAGGTATCCAATTGTGGCAATCGATTCAAGACATACTATAGATATAAGAACATAGTAGAGAATTGTAAAGGTATGCTAAGGTAAGATAATGTACGGTGAAGTTCCAAAACCTTATATGTCTAACCCAAAGAACTCTCTATAAAGGTTGTTGAGGCTGCAGTATAGAAAGGATCTAAGGACTAGAATTGATCTGAAATACCCAAACTTGTAACCCAAGGATCAAGATAAACTCAAACGGTTAAGGTTGTGACACTCGAAACTGAAATAGAGGATGTTGAGTCTCACTACTACCTAGAAAAGACAAGCCAAGGCTAGGTTAAAGCTAATCTTTAACTTTGGATTAAAGTAAAGCAAGGTTCGTAAACTGAAGTAAATCACGGGTAGATCTTAAGAACCACGGCCGTGGAAGCCTAAGAACAGACTGTGATTTAGGTTTGTCGACAATATTTCTCTAACTCTCAGGGTCCAATCAAATTACGATCGATCTATCATCATCTAAGCCACAACTATCAACCCTTCACCTTAGAATTGCTAAAGGGTTTTAGCCAACAATCATTGTCATGATATCAATATTCAAATTAAAGAGAATAAAAGATGAAAACCCTCGAATACTCAATAAAACTTCAAAACCAATTCTCAAATCCGAAACACAAGAAGCAATGTTTAATGGATTCAGAATATATAACACAAAACCTCACAATGATCTAAGGTAAGTATGAAGAACAGATTGTCAATCCGTCTTCGATATCAAAACCTAAGAAAAAAAACTAAACCTTTGCGTTTCCGCAACCTTCGACGATCTCCAATCAACCCTAGGCGAAATCCTTGCGGAATGTATGCGGCGTCTCTACGAGCTCCAAGCAGGATCCCTCAAAACTCTCTTTTCCGGCCTTTTTATAAGACGGGAAATAATTGCCGTCAAGGCCCATTACGTAAATGGCGTGGCAAATAATTGCACGTCAAAAGATCGCTTAAATCATGGTCTCAGGGCTTTCCACGACCGTGGCTTAGAGCGTGGAAAAGGATTACGGTGTCTTGTGACTTCCACGACCGTAATTTAGGCTGTGTAACCTACTGGAGTGCTCCACGCTCATGATGCCAAGATCCACGGCCGTGGTTTAGAGCGTGGACTCTTCTACTGCCGTAATTCAGGGCGTGGAAGTGCATATTGCTTGTAGTTTCCTTTGTGTTGTGACATTCTTCATCCTAGCTCCTTCCTTAGCTTCCTTGATGTGTCTCCTAATCCTTGAACATGATCGATTACTCCCTTTTCTCTCTCAATTTCTCTTATTTAGCTCCTTTTTACCTACAATCAACACAAAGCTAGTGTAGACATCCATATCGACAAAATAGACGAACAAGCTAACAATTGCTTCTAAACTTCATCCATGTACACAATAATAAGGGAAAAACAACCAAAATAAGTGCCTAGAATATCGCAATATTTCATGCTAACAAAGCACATCTCTAGCCCAAACATAACACAAGCATAGAGGAAATACGTCTCTAGCTAAACCATAAGCATATACATCGCATGGAGGAATCACATCTCCACTGAAACTATGTCCATCAAGGTAGCATGGAGGAAAGAACTGATGACATGAATTATGTATCATCATACTCATGCATATTATAGAAGATTGTCTCAGTTTACCTTGTATTTAGAGAGATTTTGTGTGCCTTTTATGTTCTATTCAATCAATTGTCGGAAATAGAGGTCTACACGAGTTTTTGATGAATTATAGGTAAATGGAGTGGAATTGGAAGCAAAAGTGGAGCAAGGAGCATCTAAGGATGTTAAGGAAGCTAAAGGAGTCTTAAAGGGTTCATAAAGAGCTAAGGAATTGCAAAGGAGAAGCATGGAAGACGAGCCAAGAGAAGAGCACTTTCTGTTGAAGAAAATCGTGTCAATATACATATAAATCGGACGATTTTCTCCTATAGAAATCGAACGGTTTTGTGTGTAAATCGACTGGGTCGATTTCTTCTGTTTTTCGGCCAAATGAAAAGACGACACAAAGCCCAATTCTTTTGGGCTAGAAGAGAGTTTTGCCAAACAGCCCATTTGCAAGAAACTATAAAGAAGAACCCTACGAACGAAAACAAGGAGGCGGCAGGAGGAAATCTTTACACGTTTGAGAGAATTCGGAGATTCTTGGAGGAAGATTGAAGGATTCTTTGCCGGGAAGCTAATCTTGATTCTAGTTGTGAGATTTCTTTGTCCATTGAAGTGATTGTTGTTTTTGAACACGAATTTGAGTTACTTAAGAGATACATTGATTTGTTTTGACAATCGTTTACAGATTTGAAGGTTATTAGATTTTTATTCAAGATTCGGTTTCTTTGCGATATTTCTCTCAACAATTAATTTGATTCGATTTTGAAAATGGTTGGCTAAAACCTTTGTAATTCTGGGGAGAATAGTTGATGATTAAGGCTTAGATGATGATAGACTGAACTCATTCAAACATTAGGATCCTGAGAGTTTAGATTTTAGTTTTGCGACAACAGGAAAATCGGACTGTTCTTGAGGTAAATCGGCCGATTTTCTTATGAACAGCCCGATTTATTCCTCTGACGAACCTTAATTGAATCAATCTGTAATCAAAACTAATCCTTGCCTAAGTCCCAACCTTGATTAACCTTTCTACCCTTTAATTGAATGTATGAAGACACTTCAAACCTGATTCTACATTTAATAGATTAAGATTTCAAGATTTGGGTAATAAAGAGACTCAACATCCTTTATTAAGAGTTTAATTGTGCTTGCTATTCTTTACTTTGGAGAGTCATATCCTGGAGTTTTAGATAGTTAGTTTGAACATAATTCTTGTCTCTAGATCTTCCTATATTGCAGCCTCAACAACCCTTATAGAGAGAACCTTTAGATTAGTCATATAGGCTTCGGAACTTCACCGTACGAATCCTACCTTTGAACAATTAATCTTGACAATATAAACTCTGTCTTATATCTTTAGAAGTGTCTTGAATCGAAAGCCGAAATCGGATACTTGAATCCTTGGAATCATTTCCCCTCTTTATCAATCACAAAAGCTTTTACACTTTCGCTAGATAATTGACTTTGAATTTATTCTCACCAAATCCCTGAGTTCGACTCTGGAATTCTTACCTCACTACAGCCGATCCGTACACTGCGGGTTCGCTTTGCTTTGAGTTCTAGATATAAATATTAAGACTTTGACGCACACACCTTTCGGGGCGAACAAGTTTTTGGCGCCGTTGCCGGGGAATTGGTCTAGACCAAATTCGGTTTTCGGTTGTCTAGCTTGAGAGCTCTTGCTCTTGTGATTTGATTTGTCTACTTGAGTGATCTTTGCAGGTTCTTTAGGTATATGCGAAAGACTAGATCCACTAAAGATCTAGTTCCTTTCGACCCCGAATTGGAGAGAACTTTGAGGAGAAAGTTGAAGGAAAAGAAAATGGCTGAGAACGACGAGAGAAACTACCAGGCTGAACTGAATGAAGCTCAACGCCAACTCCAGTTGAGTGAGAAAGCACGAAAAGATGCTGAAACGAGTCATCAATTTCAGATTGATGAACTAAGAGCTATGATGCTGGACATGAAGTTGGAGTTGAACGAATCTAGGAAGAAGAAGAAAGTCAAGACGCCAACAAAATCCATTAGAAATGACTCATCCGACGATGAAGAGATTGATCCGGACATGCCGGAACTTGAGGAGATTGATCCATTACTTCATCCTGTTCGGAACACCCCAAAACCACGGGTTGTTCCTCGCTTCCCAACTAGGGACGTAAGAGCTGTTAATGATGGTGATAGACCCCGAACTTTGGGGCAACGGATGGACCCAATTCAGCAACCACGCCGCCTAGGTATGGATTTCGGAGCTGAAGACATCCAAGAGTTTAGCTTCTCACCACAAGTCATCACCATGGTTCGCCAAAGTCAATATGGCGGAGCAAGTACTGAATCTCCACACCAACACTTGCAGAATTTTGAGATTCTCATGAAGACTATGAAGCCAAAGAAGGCTACTACAAGCAATTACAAGATCAAACCGTTCTTCTTTTCTTTGAAGGACAAGGCTCTAGCTTGGTACCAAACACTTCCAACTGCAAAGCTAGCTACATGGGAGGAATTGTCTTCGGAATTCCTCACCAAATTCTTTCCGCCATCCAAAACGGCGGAATTGAGAGGTAAAATAAATGCTTTTTCTATGAAACCTAATGAAAGCTTGTTTCAATCTTGGGAAAGGTTTCAAGATCTCTTGTTGGATTTCCCACACCATGGCATTTCCAAGCTGGAATTATTGGAGATCTACTACAAAGGATTGGATGTGGAAACACAATTCAACCTCCAATCTCTCTCTTGTGGCACATTCATGGATATGAGAGAGGATGATGCTTGGGACTTCATTGAGAAGCAAGCCCAAGTGATTGAGAAATATTCCCACCGGAAGGTGGACTCAAATAGCCGGAATCAAGGCGATCCGGGAGCCAAGTTGAACCAAGCTGCTCAAACACAAATATTCTCCCTCAACAATGAAATCAAAGAGTTGAAGGAAGTGCTCTAAACGAGTCTTCAAAAGACTAAGGAGCAAGAAGCCAACTACATGGGGAGGGACAACAATCAAAGGAATGATAACCGGAACTCCAATTGGAACAACAACAACAATAACAACCGGAACTCCAATTGGAACAACAACAATAGGAGCTCAAATAACAACAATTGGAGGTCAAATTAGCAAAATCCAGGTAATCCTTACTCTCATGCTGAAAAGGCTCTAACATCTCCATCTTCTTCTACTCCTTCAACAAGCCAGGGACAATCAAGCGGATCAAACAAACCCGATCCCATGCTAGAGACGATCCTAGGCAAGCTACAAGGATTGGAGAGTTACACAACTTCGGTTGACAAAGCTCACAAATCGTTAGAAAACCAAGTATTCAACAAATCCGGAGAAGTTCCAAGAGATCAAGGGAAACTTCCCGGGAAGACGGAAGATAACCCAAAGGGAAGGGTTATGGCAATAACTACTAGGAGCGGCAAGACAACCACCGATCCTCAACCCAAAGTAGTCGAAACCACCACTAAGGAAGGGGAAGCAAAAGAGAAGGAAGAAGTTTATGTTCCCCCTCCCGCTTACAAACCACCTCTACCTTTCCCTCAATCTAGAGCGCGTGCTGATAACACGATTTATGAGCTAGGTTTAAGTAGTCATTTAGATAGATTTCTTACTCATTCATGCATGGTTTAGCATTAGTTCATGACGTTTTGCACTCAATTCATGCATTTTGTCGAGATAGACGTCTACACGGACTTGTGCGTGTTTTATAGGTATTTTGGGAGATTTAGGAGCTTAATTGATGCATTCGAGAATCAATCCTTGAGATGACACACCTCCGGGCTCATTAGGATGCAAACTAGAGGCTAAGGAAGACTCATGGAGCCTTGCCAACACAAGCCATGCACCAAATCACAGCTTAATGATCCAAGGCGAAGTTTCTGGAGTAAACCACGGTTCACTGGCACATTCCACGGCCGTGATTTAGCCCGTGGATTTTGCCAGATTCTTGTGACAGCTGTGCCACGACTCTCATGGCTAGCTCATGCAAAATTTGTTATAAAAGTGGTCCTTCATTGGCTGAGAGAAGCATCTTGGAGCAGCTCTCCATTATCCACTATCATCCAATCAAAACATTCTCTCAACAAGAAGATTCTTGGAAGAAGGAGGTAGAAGGAAGCTACCATTGGAGAAGAGCTTTGGAGGGAAGAAGAAGACATACCATTGATAGACCTAGAGAGCTTTTGGCTGTGTTTGGAAAGCCATTTACACTAGTGTAACAGCGTGTTTAGTGTTTCCGTTTCATTTTACGTGTGTTTGGTAAGCGAAAAAACAAATGTTTCGTGTGTTTTGTGGTGTGTTTTAAAAACCGACCTGAGAGCCCCGGTTGTGTTTATTTTCAGAGTGTTTTTGCACTACAAATTACTTAAACACCCCTGTACTTTCCACCTATATTACATATCATACCATATATATAAAGCTGCTTATTTTTTTTGGGGTCGCCAGCTTCTCTTCCCAGGCTCTTTGTTTCTCGACTGCACAAGCTTTCTCCATTGAAGACAACCACAGCGAGGTCATCGAGGAACACCACAGCGAGGTTTGTCGGTCTCCCTTAACTTCCTTTCCGTTTCCTTAACTCTCAATTAGGGTTTATGGTATTTATTAATTTCGATGCCTGTATGTTTGACCTAGATCTGGTAATTGGGGATTTTTTGGCTCGAAGATTACTCTACTTACCTGCTCCATTGTTGGTTCTCATCAGGTATTGAAATCGAATATATTTAACTCGAATCTTGTTTCATCAGATATTGAAATCGAATATATTTAACTCGATGCCTGTAGTTGTACTAATTGAAATCGAATATAGTTCTCATCAGGTATTGAACTCGAATCTTGTTTCAGCACTTTAGAACACTTGTTGGTATTGAACTAGTGTAGTGTGTGAATATATTATACTGATTGTCCCTGTTGTTTATTAATTTCGATGCCTGATTGTGTTTGGGATAACTTTAGAGTCGAATCTTGTTTCAGCACTTTATTAATTTCGAATGCTGCTAGGGTTTGTTAATGGATATATGTTTTTCAACTTTTGTGTTTGATTTACCCTTATTAGCAGCTTACTGTATACATGCCTGATGTTTTTTAGTGTTCGTATTGAACTGTGTAGTGTGTGAATATCTTGTTTCAGCACTTTAGAACACTTGTTGGTATTGAACTAGTGTAGTGTGTGAATATATTATACTGATTGTCCCTGCTGTTTATTAATTTCGATGCATGATTGTGTTTGGGATAACTTTAGAGTCGAATCTTGTTTCAGAGCTTTATTAATTTCGAATGCTGCTAGGGTTTGTTAATGGATATATGTTTTTCAACTTTTGTGTTTGATCTACCCTTATTAGCAGCTTACTGTATACATGCCTGATGTTTTTTAGTGTTCGTATTGAACTGTGTAGTGTGTGAATATCTTGTTTCAGCACTTTAGAACACTTGTTGGTATTGAAACAAGATTTTTTGCTGTCAAAGTCACCCCTGTTTTAGCAGCTTACTGTATACATTGCTAATGCTTGGTTTAAATGTTTCTTCCTACATTGAGTTCTTGTTGTTTGTCTAAACAAGTTTGAGTTATGTATATATCAATATATATATTGTTAATGCTTGGTTTAGTCTTTCTGTTTTGTGGTTCTGTTAGTGGGTTGATAATAGCAAGATCATTGTTGTTGTGGTTAGATAGGATGGACAATAGTGCATCACAAAAAAGTTGTAGGGGTCCTAACTATGCATGAAACGATAACTTGGTGAGACTACTTGTAGACATGCTACTTGCTTATCAGAGAAAGAATCCCAAACAAGCATACAACTGGGGGAACATTAGTGAGGAATTTTTTAGGAGGACTGGAACAACGGGAACTAAGGATGTTTGTAGGAACAAATTTGAGGCCATGAAAAAGGAGTTCAAGGCATGGAATTTGCTTAGGAATGCAGAGACTGGTCTTGGTTGGGATGAAAGCACACGCATGATCACTGCCTCTAAAGAATGGTGGGATCGGAAAATTAAGGTACTTTGAGATGTATTGAAGGTTGTATAATCTGTGGATACAAGAAGTGATTATAATGTACGTAATTAATATTGTGAATGTCATTACTTATCTCAGGAGGACGCGAATTGTAAGAAATACAGGACAAAGGGTATGGATGTCTGGTATGAAGAGTTATTGTCATCTCTTTTTAGGGGAAATGTAGCTACTGGTCGGTTAGCGAGGTCATCTGGAATGGATCGTGAACCTGAACCTAAAGCTGAACTGGAGCCTGGTAATGAACTTGAACCTGAGACTGATACACCTGCTGCTGCTGTTGATTTGGAGGGTCTTGGAACAGATAGGGGGTTCTTTAGGACATTTGTTGAGACTGTCACAGAAGACCGAGCCTCAAGTCAGTCTGGTGTTGGAGAAGACAGAGATGATGACCCAGTTCAGCCTACACAAACACCAGTACCAACTCCGGAGGTTAGGGTTACAACTGAGAAGGCTCCAGTTAAGAGGAGAAGAAGGCAATCGGTTGGCTCTTCCCGGTTTGAAGAACACCTGGCACATACTAGAGCAAACAGTGACAAGATGGTAGCCATACTTCAGGAAGAAGTGAACTCCCATGAAAAGGCAGCTGAGGATAAGGTGAAGACATATCAAGACATCATAGAAAGAATGGTCGTAGATGAGAAATTGGTGAAGCCAAGCCCTCTGTGGTTATTTGCAGTTTCAATGAACAAGTCAAAACAAGAGTCCAATATATTTCTTAGCTTGTGTAATGATGCTGACAGACTGGAGTGGCTGAAGTATGAATTCGAAAAGATTCAGAAGTAGATCTGTTGAATACATTGCAACCGTTGTCGGTTGCTGAGCATTTGAAGTTGTTTTTTTTTCTGTGCTTCTGTACTAATAATTAGCCATTTTCAAGTTGTTTGTTGTGATGAATGTTTTTCTGTGCTTCTGTACAATAAATTTCGTTTATAACATTCAAGTTGTTTACATTCAATAAATATATATGTTCTTAAATCTTGTTTAGCTTCTTACATTCAAAGTAACTGACAGGTTTAGGATGTCAAGTGATGGCACAAGCAGTGAGACCAGATTGTTAAGATCTCGTCGGCTTGCTCGCAAGATTATTCAATGTCATGATGCGACTCAAAAAGAAAATGACGTATTGGCTCAATATTTCTACACACACATGTACAAGCAACCTTGTTACACAGAATATGAGCGAGGAAGACTATGGATGGAGGAGATAGTGCAAGGACATCATATTCGCACTGTGAACATGTTTAGAATGGATGCCGAGGTCCTCCTACGCCTATGCAATGAGCTAGAGCACAATTACGGACTTAATCCATCCAGAGAAGTTTCAGTACTTGAGAAAGTTGGCATATTCCTTTACACTCTAGCACAAGGAAGCTCGGTTCGAGTTGTTGCTGAGCATTTTCAGAGATCAACCGAAACCGTGAACCGATCTTTCCATGATGTTTTAGATTCTGTAACCGGTAAAAATGGAGGACAAGGGCTTACACGTGACATTATACGACCAAGAAACTCCAATTTTCCAAGAACACCAACACATATTGCAGCAGATCCTAGATATAAAGATTATTTCAAGGTATGAGATAACTACACTTTCGACCCTAGTTAACTAATCAATAACTTGTTCCTCGTAAATCGATTATTCATGTACATGATTGCATTGGTTGCCTTGATGGTACACATATTAGCGCATGCATACCCGAACCTGATCAAGGTCCTTTCATAGGCCGTAAGGGTGGAGTTACCTTCAATGTCCTTGCAGTTTGTGATTTTAACATTTTGTTTACTTTCGTGCTATCCGGTTGGGAAGGATCTGCGCATGATGCAAAGGTTCTGGATAACGCCATTTGTAACCCCTCTCTCAACTTCCCACACCCGCCAGTAGACAAGTATTACTTGTGTGACAAGGGTTACGCTGATAGACCGGGGTATCTGGTTCCGTTCTCAAGGACTCGTTATCACCTAAATCAGTTTGAGAATGAACCTCCGTGTAATAAACAAGAAGCCTTTAATAAGGTACACTCTTCCCTACGGAGCTGTATAGAACGCTGCTTTGGCGTACTAAAGAAGAGGTGGAGGATCCTACAATCAATGCCACGTTACTCGGCCAAGACCCAAGTGGACATTCATATGGCTTGTTTTGCCCTACACAACTTCATTCGGTTGTATTCAGGGTATGATGACCTTTCTGAGGACGAAGACGACGACAACTCCGTGCCTTATGCACAAGAAGGAGAAGAAGAGGAGGACGACGGACCACAAGAGCAACAAGAACTAAACCAAACCTTCGGAGGGATGAGCCACATTCGTGATCGAATTGCGAACACAATTTGGAATTCAAGAAGGTTTTAGGATGCATTTTGTGTTGGTATTTGACATTGATGAAAATTTGTTTTTTTGTGATAACAAAAACATTAGTATTTTGTGTTTGCAAATCACTTTAATATCACCCATATTACTCCCTTTGGGTTTGTACTCTAGAAGAACAAACTAATTTCGATCATGAATTTTAGTAAGTATTATATATTCGACTGAGTCACAAATTGATTGATCTGAACCGAGTAGTACATACAGACTTCTGCAAATATACATAAACCTGAACCTGGTAGTTCATACGAACCACAAATTGATTGTAATTCACAATAGTCAATACAAAGGCCAGGTTTACACATACTGTTCCATGCAGCAATAGTCATTACAAAAATGCTAAACCAGACTCATCAGTAGTACACTACATAAAGGACAAGTGCTATCCCAACTAGTAAACCCCATACTAATGCATCGACTCTATGAGAATGATCAATCTTTTTATTTTCCTCCTTCAATCGAGTAACCTCATGCTGTAAAGAGTCGACCAACAACCTCTTATAGTCAAGAGTGTTGCGTAGACTGTGAACTTCATTCGTTAAATTCTTCTTCTCTTGCCTCAAGCCAGTGACATACTCCCGTAATGTGCTTGAGCTGTCATTAAATTCATGAGCGTATTCAACCATCTCATCCTCATTAGCCTCCCTTATGAACTCGTTCACACTCTCATCACTTGAATCAGTGGATGGATAGCTCACCATTTCAATAACTGTCACTCGGCAAACAATAAAGTTTGAAAAATTATAACCAGTATGCATAAATTCATACAAGAAAAAAGCTGTAAATGTAGCCTTTGGCACAATGGCAATTGATAGAGTAGACTTCAAGTGGATTTATTTACTAATGCTGAGATGTTTGCCGGAAAGCCAAACCCACTTACTTTAATTTGTTGTAAAATGTGAATCAACATATACTGAATGTAAGAGTTGATCATCAACAATAAAAACCACCACTGATGCTCAACAGCAACAATAAAAACCACCACCACTGATGCTCAACAGCAACAATAAAAACCACCACTGTTTGCCGGAAAGCCAAGCGAAGCCTTCATTTGAAATCATCAACACTCAACAGTCCAGACAAACACAGAAAGACTGGAGAAGAGTTCATGGCCCTAATTAATTACTAACTACAAGAAAGATTCTCAATTTTGCTTTGGTGTAAACGCAGATCTACTGCATTTTTTTATTAATCTTCCCCTCTAAATCATTTCTTTTTTGAACAAGTCCTGTAACTATTTTAATTTCCCAAGCGAATGCAGTCATTCAATTGGGGATTTTTTTATTGTTTAAGGGGGTTTGTGGGAAAAAGGGAACTCTTGGAAAAGACACAAGTTTGTGTGATGATATGCTTAATAAAAGAATGGCCATGGCAAACAGGCTATTGCTTTCTTACAATATCGACAGAGAGACTTGCTTTCATTTGTTGTAAAATGTGAATCAACAGATACCGAATGTAACAGTTCAACAGCAACAATAAAAACCACCACCACTGATGCTCAACAACAACAATAAAAACCACCACTGTTTGCCGGAAAGCCAAGCGAAGCCCACTTGCTTTCATTTGTTGTAAAATGTGAATCAACAGATACCGAATGTAACAATTGAACATCAACAATAAAAACCACCACCACTGATGCTCAACAACAACAATAAAAACCACCATTTTCCCTCAATTCGCACATCCTTTCAAGTCATTCCATCACTTTCTTGCTTTAAACCCTAACCCCCAAAATTTGAAGAACAAATAAATCTAAGTGCTGAGAATTACCTGTCTAAACCCAATCGATTTGTAGTTGCCTCTTCTCGTCTAACCACTGCTAACCCTTCGCCTTTCACCTGCTGCTCTTCGCGTTCCTCTCCTTTGCCTTCCAGTTACCTCAAACAGAAGACGAAACTCTCTGTTGCTCTTCGCGTTGGGTCTTCTGTGAAAACAGGAATTATCGAAATAAAAACCTTGTTTTTTTTAGTCACGTGTGTAGCACATGGGTCGAAAAACTAGTGTGTTGCAAGCAAACAACCGTTAACAATATGCAAACACTAAACACTCCATACCACTTGTATTTGGGTCAAAACACAACTACACACACTACACTAGTTTAACTAGCCTAACTTCCAAACACAGCCTTTGTAGTGAAGAATTTCAGATTCAATTGCTAGAGTTGTATGAACCATTTGAACCTTCTTTAAGAAGGATTGTGAGTTGTTCTAATTCCATTTTCAGCTTGGTTTTGTTTTAGTTCACTTGTTCATCCCTTTCTCTTCATTATCTTGCAAATGGATACCATGATTTTATGTTTGATTGTTTCGATTTCTACTATGAATGTTTTAGGCTAAATAGATGTGGTTCTAGGGTAAGGAAAGGATGATTGTGGCTAGGACTATGATAGGATGCACTTAGATTTATTTTTGGAAGAGTAACTTACAAGAACGAACTCTCTGTTGAAGTCCACGGGTGGATCTTCCCATTCCACGGCCGTGGATGTGTAGAACAGCCCGTGTTTCTTCCCTGGTTCGATGAATCTAGCTTTAGATGTTTAGAGTGTTGAAATCCTAGGTGTTTGTTGAGTTAATCTAGCCTAGGGTGGCATAGTGTTAGCTACTAAGTGTTAGAAGAGACCTAACCGGTGATTCTTACCCTTAGATTCCTAAGATGACAAACCTTAGGTAGTGGTGAGCCTCACAAGCCGCAATTGGACTAAGTGTGCTAGGATAGATGCTTAGAACTTCCCTTTCCGAGACTTACCCGGTAAGGATAGGTTAGATCTCTAAGTACCAATCCGGTTTGTGTAGAATTCCAATCCTTAGGTTCTTAGAGACTTACCCGGTGATGAGACCTTAGGAATAGATTAGTGGACCATGAGACTTACTCGGTGATTGATCCCAATCTAGAAACACTTACTCCCGACATAGCATAGATCATCCAAGGAATGATTAGATAGCTTGAGTCCTATGCCATAACCGGAACTTCCAACCCCTAAAATCCGCTTTTCTATCTTTGATCTATATCTCGTTTGCTTGTTTGTTTGCATTGATTTGTTGGCTTAGTTGATTATTACATTTCGCATGATTTGTGATCCTTGATTGATCACCGAAAAACCAACCAAAAACAATTGAGATTTTCATTTCTTTATTTCTTTCTCTTTTCTTAACCTAGATCCTCACTAGACTTAATCATAAATTGAATCAATCTCACCTTAGTCTTTGTGTTCGACCTCGGAATACTATCCCTACTACAAACGTCCCGTACACTGCGGGTTCGCTAGAAGTTAGGATAAATATAACGAGAATATAAATTTAAAACCCATTGCGTATCACACATCCTGAGCGTAACAAGTTTTTGGCGCGGTTGCCGGGGACTAGGTCTAGATTGAGTCTATTTTGTGATTGCTTATTAGTGTAGATCTTTCTTGTTGCTTTTGATCTCTTTTTGGTTTGTGTCTTTGCTTTTCAGGACATCTCTTACCCTTTAGGTGTATGTGAAGATCTCGTGGCAAGGATTTAGCTCCATTCGATCTCGAACCGGAGAAAACCCTTAGATCTAGATCCAAGAGTATTAAAAAGGGAAAAGAGATGGCCGGAAGAGACCTCCAAGCTGAATTGGATGAAGCCTTAGAGCAAATAAGGCTAAGAGATGAGCTCTTAGAGGAAGAAAGGAGGCTTGCCAATGAGAGGCAAGAAGCAACTAGGAGGGAGATTAATCGTCAACAACCTCCACCTCCTCCACCACAACCGCAGCCGGCGGCGAATATTAGGGTTGTCCCCATTGCTATTGAAGAGCCACAAACACTAGGGAGACGTATGGATCCGGCACAAAGGGCACACCGTCCGGGTGTGAACTTAGGAGATCCCGTAACCCACAACTATGAGCTCCGCCCTCAAGTTCTACAAATGATCCGACATAATCAATTTGGAGGGATGGAAGGAGAGTCTCCTCATCAACACTTGATGAATTATGAGATCTTGATGGAGACTCTTAGACCGCCAAGATTGGAGAGCAACAACCATAAGCTTAGGGCTTTTTCCTTCTCTCTTAAGGACAAAGCCTTGGCTTGGTATCAATCTATTCCACAAGGGCGAGTTGGTACTTGGGAGGAGATGACAACCGAGTTTTTGACTAAGTTCTTCCGACCTTCCAAGACTACCGAGTTAAGAGGGAGATCAATGCCTTCGTGATGAAGGATAGAGAGAGTTTATTCAAATCTTGGGAGAGATTCAAAGATCTTCTCCTAGACTGTCCACACCATGGCATACCGAAGATTGAGCTATTGGAGATCTACTTCAAAGGACTTGATGAAGATAGCCAGTTCAAGCTCCAATCTCTTTCCGGTGGGACGTTTATGGAGAAACATGTAGATGAAGCTTGGGAGTTTGTGGAGAAGCAAGCTCTAGTGATTGAGAAATACTCCCATAGGAAGAGTGAAGGGAGAAAGGCGGGAGCTTATGAGGTGAGTGAAGTCACCATGAGCAATTTCAAGCTTGACGCCATCAACAATGAATTGAAGTCCTTGAGGGAGTTGTGTGCTACAACCTTGAAGAACCAAGCGACTCCTCAAGTTCTTCCACAAGCTACCTTATCTTCCAAGGAGGAGGATGTGAATTACATGGGAAGGGGCAATTACAACAATTATCAAGGCCCAAGGAACTTCAACAACAACCGGCAATTCAACAATTACCGGCCCAACCACAACCATCCCGGGTTTTCCTACTCTAACCCGGATGGTGCCTTGAACCCTCCCGCTTCCACAAGCACAACTCCACCACCAAGAGCTTCACAAGAACCTCCACCCGGATTTACTCAACCTCCAAAGGATAGGACCGAATTGATGTTTGAGCAATTGCTAGGAAGGTTGAGTGGTCTTGAGAGCACCGTGACTTCTATTTCCAAAGCTCAAAAGGTGTTGGAAGCACAAGTGTTCCAAAAAGCGGGTGAAGCCCATAGAGATCCGGGAAAGCTTCCCGGAAGGACCGAAGACAACCCAAGAGGCCAAGTGTTGGCTATCACAACAAGGAGTGGGTTGAGCATGAAAGATCCTTTGCCCAAGGACAATGCTAAAGGGAAACAAGTGGTGATAGAGGAAGAAACTTTACAAGGAGATGGAGGCAAGAGCAAGGATGTAGAGCCAACCTATGTAGCACCACCTCCATACAAGCCACCACTACCGTTCCCTCAATCACGAGCAAGAGCTCGTTTGGACAATCACTTTGGTAAGTTCCTTGAACTAATGTCTAAATTGCATATTAACATTCCGTTCATGGATGCTATTTTAGGAATGCCGGCATATGGCAAGTTCTTGAAAGAGATACTCTCCAACAAAAGGAAGTTGGAAGAGTATGGGGAGATAAGAATGACCAAGAGATCCTCGGAATTGATCCAAACGATGAAGGAGGAAATGCCTCCCAAGCTAAGAGATCCGGGTTCCTTTTGTGTCCCAATTGGAGTGGGAGATGTGAAGTATGAAGCCCTTTGTGATCTTGGGGCAAGTGTAAGCATCATACCGCTTGCACTTTGCAACAAGGTAGGGCTAGGAGAGCCAAAACCGGTCAAGATGACCCTCTATATGGCGGACCGTTCCATCATTCATCCGGTTGGGATTTTAGAAGACATCCCGGTGAAACTAGGAGGATTCTATGTGCCAATTGATTTTGTTGTCTTGGATATCCCGGCGGACTATCCGGTTCCCATCATTTTGGGAAGACCCTTCCTCGCCACCTCCGGATGCCTAGTGGATTGCAAGAATGGGACTCTCTCCTTTAACATTGGAGAAGAGAACGTCAAGTTCAAATTGTCTACAATGATGAAAGGGCCAACCTTGATGAGGATGTTTTCAACATAGTCGAGCAAGAAGAATCTAGAGAAAGTTGTGAGCTCGATCTTGATCAAGGATCTCTTGGAGAAGGTTCTTACCTTAAGTATGATGGAGGAAGGTGTTGAGGAGGCTTGCAATGAAGAGATCAAGTCCTTAGAAGCATTAGAAGAGGAGACAAGAGCTCAAATTGAAGAGAACGAAGAGGTGTTGAACAGCTGTAGGAACCACGGCCGTGGAATGTGTTCCACGGCCGTCAAACTCTCTGGACAACTCCGGGAAGCAGGCTTGGCAAGAACAACGGCCGTGGACTTGGACCAAACCGTGGTTCCAGCCGTGGTTTTCCCTGGATCAGCTCTTGATAATGATCAAGCTTCTAGGAGCCTTGGAGTGTCTTCATTTGCTTTGAATTCATCTCATCCAACCTTGTTTGGGTCGTCTACACTCGACAAAGGTCCTCCTAAACTCGAACTTAAACCCCTCCCCTCTCATTTAAAGTATGCTTTCCTTGGTGTTGATTCTACATATCCGGTGATTGTGAATGCATGCTTGAGCGATGATGAACTTGCTAAGTTGTTGCATGAGCTAAGATTGCATAGGAAAGCCATTGGCTATACTATTGATGATTTGGTTGGCATTAAGCCTTCTTTGTGCATGAATAAGATAATGATGGAAGATAACCACAAACCCTCTATTGAACATCAAAGGAGATTGAATCCTATAATGAAAGAGGTAGTCAAAAAGGAAATCATTAAGCTGCTAGATGCGGGAATTATCTACCCTATCTCGGATAGTAAGTGGGTTAGTCCCGTTCATGTAGTACCTAAGAAGGGTGGGATGACCGTAGTGACTAATGAGAACAATGAACTAATCCCAACTAGGACGGTTACGGGGTGGAGGATGTGCATTGATTATAGGAAGTTGAATATGGCCTCTAGGAAAGATCACTTCCCTCTCCCTTTCATTGACCAAATGCTAGAGAGGTTAGCTCAACATTCTCATTTTTGCTATTTAGATGGCTATAGTGGATTCTTCCAAATCCCTATCCACCCCGATGACCAAGAGAAAACTACCTTTACATGTCCATGGGGGTACTTTTGCATATAGGAGAATGCCATTTGGGTTGTGTAATGCACCCGCCACCTTCCAAAGGTGTATGATGGCTATCTTTTCGGAATACATTGAAAATATCATGGAAGTGTTCATGGATGATTTCTCTGTTTATGGTTCTTCCTTTGATAATTGCTTGGCTAACTTGTCATTAGTATTGAAAAGATGTGAGGAGACAAATCTTGTCTTGAATTGGGAAAAATGCCACTTCATGGTAAGTGAAGGCATTGTGTTAGGACACTTGGTGTCTAACCGTGGCATTGAGGTTGATAGGGCCAAGATTGAAACGATAGAGAAGTTACCACCACCTACCTCGGTGAAAGGGGTAAGGAGTTTCCTAGGGCATGCCGGTTTCTACCGGAGGTTTATTCAAGACTTCTCTAAAATTTCTAAGCCTCTCACTAACCTACTAATGAAAGATGTTGATTTTGTCTTTTCCAAAGATTGTCTTGAGGCCTTTTGTAGGTTGAAGAACGCCTTGATCTCCGCACCTATCATGCAACCTCCGGATTGGAGTTTACCATTTGAGATCATGTGTGATGCAAGCGATGTAGCCGTTGGGGCTGTTTTGGGGCAAAGGAAAGATGGGCGTACTCATGCCATTTATTATGCTAGCAAGACGCTAGATGATGCCCAACTCAATTATGCTACCACCGAGAAGGAGTTGCTAGCGGTTGTGTATGCATTTGAGAAGTTCCGCTCGTATCTTGTTGGAGCGAAGGTCATAGTTTATACGGATCATGCTGCGATCCATTATCTACTTACGAAGAAGGATGCCAAGCCTAGGTTGATTCGGTGGATCCTTCTTCTACAAGAATTTGATTTGGAAATCCGGGACAAGAAGGGATCCGAGAACTCGGTGGCGGATCACCTTAGTAGACTCCCACCATTGGAGCTTGAAAGAGATGACATCCCAATTGATGACTCATTCCGAGATGAGCAATTGCAAATGGTGGAGGAATGCTTGTTCCAAGTGTCTAGAGGAAGTGAGCCATGGTTTGCCGACATTGTGAACTACTTAGTATGTGAGGAAGTGCCTCCCGGTTTGACATATGCACAAAGAAAGAAGTTCTTCAACGATGTGAGGCACTACTATTGGAGTGAGCCACTCTTGTTCAAAAGAGGCCCGGATGGAATGTTTAGAAGATGCATACCGGAAGATGAAGTAGAGAGTGTGATCCGGCATTGTCACTCCTTACCATGTGGAGGCCATGCTAGCTCACACAAGACGTGTGCGAAGGTATTGCAATCCGGTTTTTATTGGCCTAAGTTGTTTAAAGACGTGCAAGGTTTTGTAGCGACATGTGATGCTTGCCAAAGAACGGGCAACATCTCAAGAAGGAATGAGATGCCCTTGAACAACATCCAAGAAGTGGAAATATTTGATGTGTGGGGGGTGAACTTCATGGGATCATTCCCTTCTTCATGTGGCAATCTCTACATCCTATTGGCGGTGGACTATGTGTCAAGATGGGTGGAGGCAATCGCCTCTCCTACAAATAATGCCAAGGTGGTGGTGCGGTTCTTCAACCGAGTGATCTTCCCTAGGTTTGGTACACCAAGGTTGATCATTAGTGATGGAGGGAAGCACTTCACAAATAGGAACTTTGGAGCGCTTTTGGCTAAGTATGGGGTGACTCATAAGGTGGCAACACCTTACCATCCCCAAACTAGTGGCCAAGTGGAGATCTCCAACCGGGAGATAAAGACCATTCTTGAGAAGACGGTATCTAGAACTAGAAAGGATTGGGCTATGAGGCTCAATGATGCCTTATGGGCTTATAGAACCGCCTTCAAGACACCGATTGGCACCACTCCTTACAAGTTGGTCTATGGCAAGTCTTGCCACCTTCCGATAGAGATGGAGCATAGAGCTTGAATTGAATGCCCTCAAGGAGATCCGGTTGGATGCTTATGAGAATGCCCGGATTTACAAGGAGAGAACCAAAAGATGGCATGACAAGAGGATCATCCCCAAGGAGTTGAGTGAAGGAGATCTTGTCCTTCTCTTCAACTCAAGGCTAAGGCTCTTTCCCGGAAAGGTCAAATCAAAATGGACCGGGCCATATGTGGTGAAGAAGATCTTTCCCCATGGAGCTATTGAGATAGGTGGGGAATATTGTGGGAACTTTAAGGTGGACGGGCACCGGTTGAAGAAGTATATCCCGGGAGCTCTGGTGGACATGATTGCCCCACTTCACCTAGAGTGAGACATCCCGAGCTTGGTCAAGCTAATGACCTTAAAGAAGCGCTTGGTGGGAGGCAACCCATTGGTAACGTTTTTCCCTTTTTATTTTGTTTTTGTTTTAGATTTTTCTATCTTTGTGTGTTTTTGTGTGTATGCTAGAACCTTAGTAGCATTGGAAGCCTTGCTTGGCATGTGAATGATGATGATGAACCCCTCATCAATTGTGGGTGGAGCGGACGCGGAACTTGGACGGCTAGCGGTGCCTAGCGCGGGTCCCGACGCCTTGATGAACACTTAGAGCTCTCTACCATGGTTGATAGGATCATCCAACATCAATTCACTTGAGCAATCCCAAATACCATAGCAAACCATTTTTACATTGTGAGAACCCTCTTTCACTCTCCTTTACTTCATTTACACATTGGGGACAATGTGTTTCTAAGTATGGGGTGGAGTTTGCATAATCCTTTGCATGATGAGCATGTAGGATAGTTTAAAATCTTCACATGTCTTGCATTGTATATATTCATTTCGAAAATCCCATAAAAATCAGAAAATTTAAATTTTTTTTGTGCTTTCTAGGTTTGGATATGACCCTAATGATGAATCTTGTCTTGCGGATTGGCCATGGATGGCCTTATGTGTTAAATTGATGATAGCATATGTGGACTTGAAGTACTTCTTTTGAAACCATGAATGATTTGTGATCATGATGTTTGCCTAGAATGGATTGAGTATTAAAGGTCGAAATTACATGATAGTTCTTGCATACCATCTAGGAATGAATGAGGCAATTCATCTTTCTCTACTTCTCATCTTGATCATGATTGTTTGAGCACCTCAATTGAGATAAATTTGACCTCTTTTGACCCATCCGGGAATAGGAGCATGTTAGTGTGTTGATGTGTGTAAAAAGCAAGTGTGGGGTGAAGATGTTGATGAAAGAATGTCATAAATTAAATGCTGAATTTGTTGTGGAAGTGTAGCCAAAAATATAGGTTTGGGGACGTTGGTTTAAATGACAAGTAACTCGGTACACTTCACATAATCGGGTGTTGGTGCCTTGCCAAAGTCAAACAAACCGATAGTCCTAACGAGCTTTGGTATGTGTGCCCGGTGTGGATGCACCTCGAAAAATAGAAAAAGCCCGAGGATGGCTAATCACCAAGGTTTCGGCTTTTGTACACCAATGCCATTATCTCAAAAATAAGAAAAAGAAAAGATAGAGAAAAATATACACTTGAGGAAAGTTGATCGAGGACAAGATTGTGGAGTTAGTTCCATTCCCGGATTAGCATCACATAGCCTAGAAAAATCCCCACCTAGTCACAACGTTTCTTGGCCTTTGAGTTCATAAGACCTTATGACCTACTTGCATGTTTGTAAGACTTAGTAATTTAGATTGGATATGCTCTTGATCTTCTTGACTTCTTCATCTTTACATTTCATGCATACTTTCAAGCTAAGTACAATTGTCTTTCCATGCTTTCACTTGTTTGATGCATAATTGATTATCCATTACCATGAAGCATGACTATAAAGGTGATCCAATAGTAGAAGCACAAACCCAAAAAGATTTTGCCATTTTTCTGCATACATAAATCATGTTATCTCTTAGTCTATAGTTGGGAATTTGCTCGGGGACGAGCAAACCTTAAGTATGGGGTATTCTGATAACACGATTTATGAGCTAGGTTTAAGTAGTCATTTAGATAGATTTCTTACTCATTCATGCATGGTTTAGCATTAGTTCACGACGTTTTGCACTCAATTCATGTATTTTGTCGAGATAGACGTCTACACGGACTTGTGCGTGTTTTATAGGTATTTTGGGAGATTTAGGAGCTTAATTGATGCATTCGAGAATCAATCCTCGAGATGACACACATCCGGGCTCATTAGGATGCAAACTAGAGGCTAAGGAAGACTCATGGAGCCTTGCCAACACAAGCCATGCACCAAATCACAGCTTAATGATCCAAGGCGAAGTTTCTAGAGTAAACCACGGTTCACTGGCACATTCCACGGCCGTGATTTAGCCCGTGGATTTTGCCAGATTCTTGTGACAGCTGTGCCACGACTCTCATGGCCAGCTCATGCAAAATTTGTTATAAAAGTGGTCCTTCATTGGCTGAGAGAAGCATCTTGGAGCAGCTCTCCATTATCCACTATCATCCAATCAAAACATTCTCTCAACAAGAAGATTCTTGGAAGAAGGAGGTAGAAGGAAGCTACCATTGGAGAAGAGCTTTGGAGGGAAGAAGAAGACACACCATTGATAGACCTAGAGAGCTTTTGTAGTGAAGAATTTCAGATTCAATTGCTAGAGTTGTATGAACCATTTGAACCTTCTTTAAGAAGGATTGTGAGTTGTTCTAATTCTATTTTTAGCTTGGTTTTGTTTTAGTTCACTTGTTCATCCCTTTCTCTTCATTATCTTGCAAATGGATACCATGATTTTATGTTTGATTGTTTCGATTTCTACTATGAATGTTTTAGGCTAAATAGATGTGGTTCTAGGGTAAGGAAAGGATGATTGTGGCTAGGACTATGATAGGATGCACTTAGATTTATTTTTGGATGAGTAACTTACAAGAACGAACTCTCTGTTGAAGTCCACGGGTGGATCTTCCCATTCAACGGCCGTGGATGTGTAGAACAGCCCGTGTTTCTTCCATGGTTCGATGAATCTAGCTTTAGATGTTTAGAGTGTTGAAATCCTAGGTGTTTGTTGAGTTAATCTAGCCTAGGGTGACCTAGTGTTAGCTACTAAGTGTTAGAAGAGACCTAACCGGTGATTCTTACCCTTAGATTCCTAAGATGACAAACCTTAGGTAGTGGTGAGCCTCACAAGCCGCAATTGGACTAAGTGTGCTAGGATAGATGCTTAGAACTTCCCTTTCCGAGACTTACCCGGTAAGGATAGGTTAGATCTCTAAGTACCAATCCGGTTTGTGTAGAATTCTAATCCTTAGGTTCTTAGAGACTTACCCGGTGATGAGACCTTAGGAATGGATTAGTGGACCATGAGACTTACCCGGTGATTGATCCCAATCTAGAAACACTTACTCGCGACATAGCATAGATCATCCAAGGAATGATTAGAGAGCTTGAGTCCTATGCCATAACCGGAACTTCCAACCCCTAGAATCCGTTTTTCTATCTTTGATCTATATCTCGTTTGCTTGTTTGTTTGCATTGATTTGTTGGCTTAGTTGATTATTACATTTCGCATGATTTGTGATCCTTGATTGATCACCGAAAAACCAACCAAAAACAATTGAGATTTTCATTTCTTTATTTCTTTCTCTTTTCTTAACCTAGATCCTCACTAGACTTAATCATAAATTGAATCAATCTCACCTTAGTCTTTGTGTTCGACCTCGGAATACTATCCCTACTACAAACGTCCCGTACACTGCGGGTTCGCTAGGAGTTAGGATAAATATAACGAGAATATAAATTTAAAACCCATTGCGTATCACACATCCTGAGCATAACACGTGCACGCCTAGATAAACATTTTGGTAAGTTTGTTGAGCTTATGAGTAAGCTGCATATTAACATACCTTTTATGGATGCAATTTTAGGTATGCCGGCTTACGGGAAATTCCTCAAGGAGATCCTCTCTAACAAGAGGAAATTGGAAGACATAGGAGAAGTCAAGATGAGTATGGAGTCATCCGAACTCATCACGACTATGACGGAGAATATGCCACCCAAGCTCCGTGATCCAGGATCCTTTTGCATACCCATCACTTTGGGAGAAGCTACCTATGATGCACTTTGTGACCTTGGAGCGAGTGTGAGTATCATACCCCTTGCTCTTTGCAAAGCAGTTGGTCTAGGAGAGCCTAGACCGGTGAAGATCACATTGTACATGGCTGATCGTTCCACCACTAAGCCGGTGGGGATATTAGAAGACATTCCGGTAAAGCTCGGTAAGTTTTACATCCCTATAGATTTTGTCATTCTTGACATACCTGCAGATTATCCGGTTCCCATCATTCTTGGGAGACCATTCCTTGCCACATCCGGATGTATGGTAGATTGCAAGAATGGCCAGCTGTCTTTCCATATAGGTGAAGAAAAGGTAGAATTCACACTCTCCTCCTTGATCAAGGAGCCAGCCTTGAGAGACGACGTTTTTGACATTTTTGATGAATAAGAGTCTAGAGAGGTAGTAAGTTCAATCTTGATGAAAGACCCTCTTCAAAAGGTTATTAGTATGAGCATCATGGAGGAAGGAGTGGAACATGATTGCAACGAGGATGTGAAGGCATTGAAATAAATCGTCCGATTTGTGAAGAGGCAACCCGATTTTTTTCGACAGAAAGAAAAATCGTACCTCAAATCGACCGATTTACTTCAGGGGAGGTCGATCCAGTGGTAAATTTTCTGGATTCTTCAAACTTCACCGCAGCTGTTCTCGACTCTAATGATGCAGTACCCCCACCTCTAGAGGCATCTCCCACAACACTCGAAGGCCAAGATTCATCATCAATCAAGGTACCCCCATCATTAGAATTGAAGCCACTCCCCACGCATTTAAGGTACGCATTTCTTGGCACTAGTTCCACATATCCGGTCATTGTCAATGCGAATTTGAATGAAGCAGAATTAGAGAAACTTATGCATGTTTTGAAGCAACATAGGAGAGTATTAGGCTACATTATTGATGATTTAGTAGGAATAAAGCCTTCCCTATGTATGCACAAAATTCTAATGGAAGAGGATTACAAATCTTCACGCCAACCTCAAAGATGGTTAAATCCGGCAATGAAAGAGGTCGTGAAGAAAGAAATCCTTAAGCTACTTGATGCAGGTATCATCTTCCCTATTTCCGATAGCAAATGGGTAAGTCCAGTACAAGTAGTACCCAAGAAAGGAGGCATTACCGTTTTTGCCAACAAGAACAACGAACTTATCCCCACAGGGACAGTTACAGGGTGGCGAATGTGCATCGACTACCGCAAACTGAACGTGGCTACAAGGAAGGACCACTTCCCCCTTCCTTTTATCGATCAAATGTTGGAAAGGTTAGCCCAACATTCTTACTTTTGTTATCTAGATGGATATAACGGTTTCTTTCAGATCCCAATTCATCCGGATGATCAAGAGAAGACGACTTTTACGTGCCCATGGGGTACGTTTGCTTACAGAAGGATGCCATCGGCCTATGCAACGCTCCAGCCACCTTCCAAAGGTGTATGATGGCAATCTTCTCCGAATATGTAGAGAATATCATGGAAGTCTTCATGGACGATTTTTCGGTATATGGTTCTTCCTTTGATAACTGTCTCTATAACCTTTCACTAGTTCTTAAGAGATGTGAGGACACTAACTTAGTCTTAAACTGGGAAGAGTGTCATTTCATGGTCACCGAAGGGATTGTGTTAGGTCATCTACTGTCACAAAGAGGAATAGAAGTTGATAGAGCGAAAATAGAAACCATTGAGAAGTTACCTCCCCCTTCTTCAGTGAAAGGAATTAGAAGTTTCTTAGGACATGCAGGCTTCTATAGGAGATTCATAAAAGATTTTTCTAAGATTTCATAACCCTTGACTAATCTTTTGATGAAGGACGCAACTTTCGAATTTTCGAAAGATTGTTTAGATGCTTTTTGCAGGATCAAAGAAGCTTTGATTTCAGCACCAATCATTCAACCACCCGATTGGACTCTTCCTTTCGAGGTCATGTGCGACGCAAGCGACGTCGCTATAGGAGCCGTTCTTGGACAGAAGAAAGATGGTCGCACTCATGCCATCTACTACGCTAGCAAAACGCTAGATGAGGCTCAATATAATTATGCAACTACGGAAAAGGAACTTTTAGCCGTAGTATACGCTTTTGAGAAATTTCGTTCCTATCTTGTAGGTGCGAAGGTGATAGTCTATACGGACCATTCCGCAATCCGATACCTCTTCACGAAGAAAGATGCGAAGCCAAGGCTTCTAAGATGGATCTTACTCTTACAAGAGTTCGATTTAGAGATTAGAGATAAGAAAGGATCGGAAAACTCCGTTGCCGATCATCTTAGTCGTCTTCCACAACTCACCGGCGAGACGGATGAACTTCCCATAGACGACTCATTCCCTGACGAACAGCTACACGAGATTGAAGAGTGTCTTCAACACATCTCAAAAGGTAATGATCCATGGTTCGCTGACATAGTGAATTACCTTGTTTGTCAGGAAATCCCACCCGGACTTTCATACGCTCAAAAGAAGAAGTTCTTTAGTGACGTCCGGCAATTCTATTGGAACGAACCTCTTCTATTTAAAAGAGGTCCCGATGGCATTTACAGGAGATGCATCCCCGAAGATGAGGTAGATAGCATCATCCGCCATTGCCATTCTCTACCATGTGGCGGACATGCTAGTTCCCACAAGCCTTGTGCTAAGGTACTTCGTTCGGGCTTCTATTGGCCTACACTTTTCAAAGATGTGCAAAAGTTTGTTGTTTCTTGTGATGCTTGTCAAAGGACAGGTAATATATCAAAGAGGAATGAGATGCCTCTCAACAACATACAAGAAGTAGAGATCTTTGATGTATGGGGCATCGATTTTATGGGACCTTTCCCATCTTCATGCGGTAACCAATATATACTTCTTGCCGTAGACTATGTCTCAAGATGGGTAGAGGCAATCGCTTCTCCTACTAATGATGCAATGGTAGTGGTGAAGTTCTTCAATAGAACGATCTTCCCAAGGTTCGGAACTCCCCGAACCATCATTAGTGACGGAGGAACGCATTTCACAGCCCGTCGATTTGAGACTCTATTGGCCAAGTATGGGGTGACCCATAAGATAGCTACACCTTACCATCCGCAAACCAGCGGACAAGTCGAAATATCCAATAGAGAGATCAAGGGAATTTTAGAGAAAACCGTCTCTAAAACAAGAAAAGATTGGTCAATGAAGCTTGACGATGCACTATGGGCGTACATGACGGCCTTCAAGACACCAATAGGTACTACTTCCTATAACCTTGTCTATGGTAAATCCTGTCATCTTCCTGTAGAGCTAGAGCATAAAGCCTATTGGGCTATCAAGTGGCTCAATTTTGACATGAAAGAAGCCGGAGAGAAGCGGCTCTTGGACATCAATGAGCTAGATAAGATCCGGCTAAATGCGTATGAGAACGCAAAGATCTACAAGGAACGGACAAAGCGTTGGCATGATAAGCACATCATTCCAAAAGACTTGAAGGAGGGAGACCAAGTCCTCCTATTCAACTCAAGGCTGCGTCTATTTCCAGGTAAGCTTAAATCCCGTTGGACAGGACCTTATGTAATTAAACGAGTTTTCCCCCATGGTGCAGTTGAAGTATGGGGTGAACAAAGCGGAAGTTTCAAGGTCAATGGCCAACGGTTGAAGAAATACACACCGGAAGCTCCGGTCGAGGAGATAGCTCCTATCCTCCTCCATTGAACACAAACCATACACCGTCTAGCTAAAGACGATAAATTAAGCGCTTCTTGGGAGGCAACCCATGATAGTATAATTTTTCATCCTTTTATTACTTAGTTAGAGTAGATTAGTTGTTTTGCTTCTTTGTTTTCGTTTTTATTTGTTCCTCGATGCACTCTTGGTTTGTCGTGTCATTAATCGCAGGAAATTAGGTTCAACTTGAGAGATCCTTGGAAAAAGGGAGCACAAATCAGTTAAATCTTCAAGATCCATGAAGAATAAGGAAGGAAATCGAGATACACTAAGTGAATCGTCCGATTCAGAAGCAGAGCAAGTCGATTTTTGACAACAGGAAGAAAAATCGCCTTGGAGATCGACCTGCCAAAATAAATCGTTCGATTTTCCATGTGTTCAGAGAAAAATCGAGTTACCCAAAGTAAATCGTCCGATTAAGAAGCAGAGCAAGGCGATTTTTGACAACAAGAAGAAAAATCGACCTGGAGATCGACCTGCCAAAATAAATCGTCCGATTTTCTTTGCATCTAGAGAAAAATCGCCCCGACGATTAAATCGACCTTATAAATCGGCCGATTTTCTTCACAGTTTCTCGACCCTATATAAAGACTCAAACACTCGATCTTCCTCATTCCACAACCTACCACTCTCGATTTCCCCTTCTCAAGAACGCCGAAAATCGCCGCTACCCTACAATCCTCATTCCTTAATCATTTCGAGTGATTCTTGGCTCCAAACTGAAGCATTTTCAACAAGGAACAAGGATCTAGCAACAACAAGCACGGCAATCGACTCCTCCATAAGGAATTCAGGTTTTTCTTTCCAAAACCTAAGTTTCTAATTCGAAATTGAAGTTTGCTTAGGAAGTGTTTGTTTGCTGGAATTGATTGAGGAATCTCCTTAGGAATCATTATAGGAGACTGTAGGTGGTGATTGCTTGAACAGAACTTTACAGAATTGTGAGAATCGTTGAAATCGAAAGAAAAATCGACCCATCCCAGAAAAATCGGACGATTTTTGTGAAGAACAGGCCGATTTTTTGACTCAGAATGGATCTTGTTAAGAGGATAACTAGAAACACGGGGAAGAAGAAGGGATCTTCTTCCAAAGCCCCTCCCCCACCTCCACCACCACCTCAAAACATCCCTAAGCTTCCCCCTCCCCTATCCAAGCACAAGAAACGTTATGAACGCATCGTAGATCGCCCATTCACCCCTCCTCGCTACATAGTGCTAGATGACTTAGATTCATTGTTTGTTCGAGAGGATGTTGATATGATGCTTGACAAGGCTAGGCTGAGCCAGTTTGCTACGATTAGGGAGGATGCTTATACCGAGATCACCCTAGAATTCCTTAGTACATTTGAGCATGATCCTAGGGAAAGGATGGTCACCTTCCGCCTTATGAGCAAAAACCACACTATGTCCATTGACACTTTTGGAGACTTGTTTGGCTTCTCTTATTCAGATGCAGGCACATTTGCTAGAGGTGTTAGTGCTAGTGACTTTTGGGAGGCTATTTCAGTGGGTGAATATGGTGGAGACAAGTGGCGACCCGGAAATTCCAAGGAAACTAGTATGTACAACCTCTCCTTCAAGGTAGTGCATAGGATTCTTAGTGAGAGCTTATTTGCACGGACAGAGACTCCACAGAAGCTCAAGGCTGATGAGCTTTTCATTCTCTACTGCATGACATCCACCACCATTCCCGACATTGCCACATGCTTGTTGACTATCTAGGAAAGATAGCCAACAAAGCTAAGGGCGATATTTGTGCAGGAGGTCTTGTCACTCATGTGGCTAAGACCATGTGATTGGACTTCTCCGGATGCACTCTAGCTGAGAGTGCCCTTCCATTAGGCTCCCAACGGTTGGTTGTTCGACATGTCTTGATTCCTCGAGGGAGAGGAACACTTCATGTGCCCATGCCATGGCACAGGGATCCGAAGAAGAAGCCATCCGAGATCATATGGAAGTCCGAATACACTATTCGGAACAAGAGAAACTAGAAGGAGACGTTCGAGTCGATGCTTGAGGAGTTCTCTCCTCCTACTTACTATGATGATGATGTAGGTGACTCCGAGGAGGAGGATGAGGATGGAGGGCAAGGGACCATGCTCGAGTTTGAGAGTGACACTCATAGCGGTTATGCTACGGATGCCATAGACACCGATACTCATGGTGCAGGACCTAGCCGGACTAGTAGAGGCGATGAGGAGACGGAGGATGACATGCAGCCACCTCGCCGCTCATTTGCACGTGCTACAGGACATGGACGAGGACGTCGCCCTCCCCGTCACTTTAGGGAGCTAGTCTCTAGCTTCCAGAGTCTCAACACCGACTATCATGCTCTCCACACCGACTACGAGACCCTGAACACTCAGTTCAAGAACTACAGGGAGGAGACGGACACTAGGCATTCATCCTATGATGGCCAGATGAGAGACTTATACTTCCACCAGTTCGGCCACTTCTACGATCCTAGCGCACCGATGTATCCCTATCCACCACCTCCACCGCCGACAGAGGATTGAGCTTCCACTTCTTTTACATTGTAAGTATTTTTCTCCTTCTTATGCTTGATTTTCACATTGGGGACAAAGTGGATGTCAAGTATGGGGTGGGGGTACTTACAATACCTTATGTTTCATTTTAGCACTTTATGTACTTTCCACTACTCTTGACAATTTGGCTTGTAATAACTCTTGCACTACTTGCTTTCCATTATAACACTTGCATTTGCATGATCTTTTTCAAATCCCATGAATTTTCAAAAATTTTTGTGCTTCTTATAATGGAAATGACCTCTATGATGAGAATTGTGTATGTGGATAGTCAAAAAAAAGATGCTTATTTGTGTTGAGATGTTAATCATAGCATGAACGAGTCTACTTTTGTTACTTGAATGCATGAATAAGTTATATGATCTAGTTGTTTTGATAAGAGAATGAAATAATAGTCGAAGCTATATTGCAAGTTCTTTTACATCATATAAGGATGACTAAGGCAATTCACTTCTTTTCTTTTCTCATATCTTGATCATGCTAGCCCCTCAATGAAATATGTAACCCTCCTTTTACCATCCGGGAATTAGGATAAGTGATAGAAAAAGGCATGTTTGATGTGGGAGGGCCAAGGAAAATGTATTGAAAGAAAGTGCAGAAATTCATAAGTTTGGGGACGTTGAACATGAGGATGAGTAACTCGGCACCATTCACATAGCCGGGTGTTTGTGTCTTGCCAAAGTCCGATTGAACGACAAGTCCTAACGGGATATGGTATGTGCATCAAGGGTTTGAGGCATCTCGAAATTGAGAAACGCCGATCTCCTAGGCTTCGGTTTTTGTGCACCGTTGTCCATACTCTCAAAAAGTAAAGTATAATGGAAGCAAAGCTTTCTACATGCGAAGCATGTGCGGTGAAGAAAAATCTTGAAGGTATTATGTGTTCCTCTTTCCCGGATTAGCACCACAATTGCCTAAAAGAATTCCTTCCCTTAATACGTTTCTTGAACCTTTTCTTTGATTAGAAGACCTTGAGACTTTTATGCATGTGTTTAAGACTTAATGGCTTAGATTTGTTTGAATTTGATTACCTCTACACCTTTATCATGTCCTTTATTTGTGCTTTCAAGAAAGAAAAGGGAGTTAGTTCATCTTATAGTTATCATTGATACATGCTTTGCCTTTTTATGCCTTGAAATATCACTTTGAGGGTGATCCAATAAGAAGAAGCACTACCAAAAGAAGAGTTTTTGAGTTTTCATACATATATAATGCATGACATCTTATATTCTAAATTTGAGTCTTGCTTAGGGACAAGCAAGAGGCAAGTATGGGGTATTTTGATGACATGAATTATGTATCATCATATTCATGCATATTATAGAAGATTGTCTCAGTTTACCTTGCATTTAGAGAGATTTTGTGTGCCTTTTATGTTCTATTCAATCAATTGTCGGAAATAGAGGTCTACACGAGTTTTTGATGAATTATAGGTAAATGGAGTGGAATTGGAAGCAAAAGTGGAGCAAGGAGCATCTAAGGATGTTAAGGAAGCTAAAGGAGTCTTAAAGGGTTCATAAAGAGCTAAGGAATTGCAAAGGAGAAGCATGGAAGACGAGCCAAGAGAAGAGCACTTTCTGTTGAAGAAAATCGTGCCAATATACATATAAATCGGACAATTTTCTCCTATAGAAATCGAACGGTTTTGTGTGTAAATCGACTGGGTCGATTTCTTCTGTTTTTCGGCCAAATGAAAAGACGACACAAAGCCCAATTCTTTTGGGCTAGAAGAGAGTTTTGCCAAACAGCCCATTTGCAAGAAACTATAAAGAAGAACCCTACGAACGAAAACGAGGAGGCGGCAGGAGGAAATCTTTACACGTTTGAGAGAATTCGGAGATTCTTGGAGGAAGATTGAAGGATTCTTTGCCGGGAAGCTAATCTTGATTCTAGTTGTGAGATTTCTTTGTCCATTGAAGTGATTGTTGTTTTTGAACACGAATTTGAGTTACTTAAGAGATACATTGATTTGTTTTGACAATCGTTTACAGATTTGAAGGTTATTAGATTTTTATTCAAGATTCGGTTTCTTTGCGATATTTCTCTCAACAATTAATTTGATTCGATTTTGAAAATGGTTGGCTAAAACCTTTGTGATTCTGGGGAGAATAGTTGATGATTAAGGCTTAGATGATGATAGACTGAACTCATTCAAACATTAGGATCCTGAGAGTTTAGATTTTAATTTTGCGACAATAGGAAAATCGGACTGTTCCTGAGGTAAATCAATCGATTTTCTTATGAACAGCCCGATTTATTCCTCTGACGAACCTTAATTGAATCAATCTTTAATCAAAACTAATCCTTGCCTAAGTCCCAACCTTGATTAACCTTTCTACCCTTTAATTGAATGTATGAAGACACTTCAAACCTGATTCTACATTTAATAGATTAAGATTTCAAGATTTGGGTAATAAAGAGACTCAACATCCTTTATTAAGAGTTTATTTGTGCTTGCTATTCTTTACTTTGGAGAGTCATATCCTGGAGTTTTAGATAGTTAGTTTGAACATAATTCTTGTCTCTAGATCTTCCTATATTGCAGCCTCAACAACCCTTGTAAAGAGAACCTTTAGATTAGTAATATAGGCTTCGGAACTTCACCGTACGAATCCTACCTTTGAACAATTAATCTTGGCAATATAAACTCTGTCTTATATCTTTAGAAGTGTCTTGAATCGAAAGCCGAAATCGGATACTTGAATCCTTGGAATCATTTCCCCTCTTTATCAATCACAAAAGCTTTTACACTTTCGCTAGATAATTGACTTTGAATTTATTCTCACCAAATCCCTGAGTTTGACTCAGGAATTCTTACCTCACTACAGCCGATCCGTACACTGCGGGTTCGCTTTGCTTTGAGTTCTAGATATAAATATTAAGACTTTGACGCACACACCTTTTGAGCGAACAAGAACCATATGCAGCTGAATCCTAATCAACTCAGATAGCATGGAGGAAAGAACCATCTCCAGCTATAAACATATATCATACTCAAATAGCTTGGAGGGAATAATCATCTCCAGCTATAACATACATCACGCTAGCACAGCAAGATCTAATAAGATCATAACACATATCATAGCTAGCATGGAAAAAGCACATAAAAACATATAAGCACATAAGCACATACTCACCAAGATAGCACTAAGATCTACTTATCGACCCTAGGAGCATCTATCTCGGCATAAAACTCTGGATAATTCCTATGGATACTATCCTCAGTCTCCCATGTAGCCTCCTCAGGTCCACGTCTAGACCACTGTATCCTCATCATAGGAATGTCCTTCGAACGCAGGCGTCTCACACCTCGCTTTAGGACTGTGATAGGATTCTCATCAAAGGTGTGGTTTGGCTCCACCACCAAATCATCATAACTCACAATGTGCCTCGGATCTGGTATGTACTCTCTCAGCTGAGACACATGAAACACAGGGTGAATACCCTCTAACCGCGAAGGCAAAGTTAATCTATAGGTTTCCCTCCCAACTTTATCCAGTATCTCAAAAGGACCGACATATCGGGGACTGAACTTCCCCTTTATGCCAAAACGTCTGACGCCACGCGTCGGATATACTCTCAACCAGACATGAGCTCCTACCCTGAACTCTAGAGGCCGACGCCTCTTGTCTACATATGACTTCTGGCGACTCTGTGCAACTAACATCCTCTCTCTAATCAGCGCTACTCGAGCCATATCATCCTGAATCTACTCTAACTCTATCCCACTGATACTACTAGGCTCATTCCGGCATAAAGGTTTACGGCACCTACGTCCATATAGTGCCTCATAAGGAGCCATCCCAATAGATGCATGCCAGCTGTTGTTGTATGAGAACTCAACAAGTGTGAGGTAATCAGACCATCCCTGTCCCCAATCCAACACACAAGCTCGCAACAGATGGTCTTCTCAGACTGACCATTGGTCTAGGGGTGAAACGCAGTCGTGAAGTGTAGAATCGTCCCCAAAGCAGTCTGAATTTGCTGCCAAAACCTCGAGGTAAATCGTCCATCTCGATCAGAGACGATCGTCCTCGGTACACCATGGAGTCTCACTATCTGTCTGGTGTACTCCTTAGCTAATCTACTCACTGGCCATGTCTCTCTAATAGGAATGAAACGTGCTGTCTTGTCAATTTATCAACCACAACCCAAATAGCATCAAAACTCCTACTGGGCTTCAAACTCCTCACAAAGTCCATGGAGACATCCTCCCACTTCCACTGCGGCACTGACAGTGGATGGAGCTCACCTCCAGGTCTGAAATGCTCTATCTTGACTGCTGACAGGTCGCACACTGAGCCACAAATCTTGCTACATCGGGCTTCAGCCCTCCCCACTAGTATGTACGTCTCACATCATGGTACATCTTACTCGTACTTGGAGGTACAGAGTAAGGTGTATAGTGAGCCTCCAGTAAAATCCTCTGTCTCAACTCTGTATTCGCAGGAACACAAATGCGATCATGTCACCTCATCACTCCATCAACTCCAATGGAAAACTGTGGTGCCTCACTATGCGACATCCTCTCTCTGATCCTCATCAAGGTCGGGCAGGTCCCTTGCTTTTGTTGGATCTCATCCAATAGACCAGGTAAAACCTCTAATGCATACAACTGAGCATCCTCATCAGGAAACTGGATGTCCAACTCTAGCCAAGCTAGATTCCTCTAAAGCTGAGGCTGTATTATAAATCTCGCAATCACCTTCTCTCGAGGCATCTTCTTGCTCAAGGCGTTAGCTACAACATTCGACTTGCCAGGATAATACAAAATCTCAAGGTCAAAATCCTTGATCAACTCAAGCCATCGACGTTGGTGGTTATTCAACTCCCGTTGCATGAAAATATACATCGGACTCTTATGGTCTGTGAAGATCTGACATGTAGCACCCTACAGGTAATGTCTCCAGATCTTCAAAGCATGAACTTCTGCTGCCAACTCCAAATCATGAGTTGGGTAGTTCTCTTCATACGTCTTCAGCTGTCGAGATGCATATGCAATCACTCTGCCTCTCTGCATCAGTACACATCCCAAGACTAGCTTGGATGCATCACTGTAAACCATGAAGTCATCAGAACCCTCTGGCTGTGCCAAGACAGGAGGAAAATCTAAACGTCTCTTCAACTCCTCAAAGTTCTGGGCACACTAGTCAGTCCATACAAATCTGGTAGTCTTCCTCAGAAGACTCGTCAGTGGACGGGCAATCACAGAAAATCCCTCCACAAAGCGTCTGTAATATCTGGCTAGGCCAAGAAAGCTACACACTTCCTTGACGTTTGTCGGTGTCGTCCATGCAGCCACAAACTCAATCTTCGCCGGGTCAACCATAATCCCGTCAGCGGAGACGATATGTCCAAGAAAAGCAACCTCAGACATCCTAAACTCGCACTTAGAGAGCTTGCATACAACTCTCTATTCCTCAAAATCTTCAAAACTGTCCTCAGATGACCGGCATGCTCCTCTCTGCTACGAGAGTATACCAGAATATCATCAATAAAGACCACCACAAACAGATCAAGGAAGTGGATGAATATACTATTCATTAACTCCATAAAGACTACTGGGGCATTCGTCAGCCCGAATGGCATCACTACAAGCTCGTAGTGTCCATAACGGGTACGAAATGCCGTCTTGTGTATATCCTGCTCCCTCACCTCAATTGGTGATATCCTAAGCGCAAACCAATCCGGAAGAAAATTGTACCTCCCTGAAGCTGATCAAGTACATCATCAATACGAGGTAGTGGATACCTGTTCTTGATGGTCACCTTGTTCAGCTCTCTGTAATCGATGCATAACCTCAAAGATCCGTCCTTCTTCCGCACGAAGAGGACATGTGCACCCCATGGTGAAACGCTAGGGCGTATGAAGCCCTTCTCAGCCAACTCCTCGAGTTGCTTATTCAGCTCCAACATCTCGACATGTGCCATACGATACGGGGCCTTCGAGATGGGTCTCGTACAAGGCTCCAACTCTATGCTGAAATCCACATTTCTTTGAGGCGGCAAGCTCGATGGCTGACCGAAGGTATTTCTATGGTCGTCTATACCCAATCAAAAGTAAATCCTGACTTAGCACTAAAGACAAGTATAGTGATTAAGTAACGGTCGAACCCAAGAGAGTTAAGGTGTTTTAGCTGCAATTATCGATTATAGTAACAAGTAACAAAAAGAGGGGGGGGGGTTTGGTTGAATTGATTCACACAAAAACTTAAGAAAACGATTAATGCAACAAGTAAGACAATGATGGGTGAATCTACACTAGGTTGATTCTAAGCATGCAATTGCTACTTTGGTGAGTTCCTTTTACAAGTTTTCAAGTAATCTCCCATCTCGATCATATGTATGTGTTGAGCCAACCGGCATCAACACAACTTAACAGGTTAGTGTTCCATAAACCTACAAGAACAAATAACAAGTTAGCTTCCAAACAAAGACTAAGGGATATAAAGAGAAGATTAAAACCGTTAAACTTATCTTTATATTTGTGTTCCTTTTCTTTAAGTAATTACAACCCGTTATTACTTAAAGTTGCTACTAGATTAAAGACCCGAACCCGAAACCTATTAATCCTAGTTGTTTACATGCACTTTAGAACCTAAGGTGATCAACCTCAAGCAATAGTAAAGATGCAATTAGACATTGGAGATCAAGGAAACACAAACTATTACTGAATAAAAACTTATATTAAAAAGAACTCACACCCAAAGTAACAACGCAACTTCAAACCAACCCAATGTAGCAAGGGAGTTAGCAACTCATTACAATGGAAAACTTAATTCTAAAATGGGTTTTTGTGGGGAAAAACATGGATAGGTTGGATGATCCTAGCAATCAACAAAGGACTATTTATAATACAAAAGACACTAAATAGGAGTAAACGGCCGGCCCAAAACAACCACCTTTAATGCCATAAAGGTGGTGTAAACAGCCGGAGTAAAGCTTCTGACGTTAAGCCGCAGGGGCGGCCTTCAGCTCCGCAGGGGCGGTGAAGGCAAAAACGCTTGATCTTCTTCATGGCCGCAGGGGCGGCTAAGCAATTCCGCTGGGGCGGATCTTCAATGCTCTTCAAACGTCCGACCCTTCGACTTCCTGACGTTTCTGATGCCAAGCCGCCGGGGCGTCCCTATGTCAACACAGGGGCGGTGACACAACCTCTTCGTCTTCCAGCTCCCATGTTGAGGCGCAGGCAGGGGCGCAGTGGGAGGCGCAAAGGAGCTGATCTTCGTCTCTTCATGGCAGGTCACCGCAGGGGCACCAAGAAGTGGCGCAGGGGCGGTGACACACTTCATGGCCGGCGCTAGCGAAGGCGCAAGGGGCGCTCCGGTGTAAGGCGTCACACGTAGGGGCGGCGACAAGGCTCCGTTGGGGTGGTGAGGAAACAAAAGCTTTGCTTCGTGAACGATCTTCACTCCTAAGTGCTTATAACTCCTTCCTTAGCTTCTTTAGTCTTCTTCTTCTGGACCAAGGAGTTAGTAGCATAAACCAACAAAAATGCAATAGAAAGACTCTAAAAACTATCCTAAATGATAGTGATTCCATCACCTATCAAACTCCCCCATACTTAGACCTTTTACTCGTCCCGAGTAAAACAAATGACAGCAACTAGACTCAAAGGTCTCAGGAAGCATGGGTACGCAAGTACAGACAATGTAAACAAGATAAAAGCCAAGAAGGAAAGAAGGAAAAGAAAGCAAATGTGAGAAAAAAGGGAGAAACTACCATCCTTATTGCTCCAAGAGTGGCCTACCCGGACAACCTCCTTATGACTCCTCTTCTTATGTCGCCAAACGCCAGAAGGGAAACCTACACTCGGTGTTGCTCATTTTGCCAAGGCGCCCTTTCGGGTTTTCACCTTGCCACTCTTCTTCTTTTCTCACTTGAACTCACATCCCTCAAGTCCAATTTTGCACCAACCTAAGGTTGGTCGGACTACCTTCTTTTTGCCTAAACCGCCCTTTCGGGTTTTCGGTTTATCCAAGGATTTTCATGCCTTTTTTCATTTTCTTTGGCTTTTTCTTCTTCTTTTTTTTTGTATTTCAAATTGAATTCAAAGATGCAAAACAAATCAAATAAAAACTCAAATGAACTGTACAAGCAATGATAATATCCTCCCCCCATACTTGAAGTACACTTTGTCCTCAAAGTGGAAATGAGGCAAAGATAAATGTAAGAGAAGGGAATAGAAATGTACCCCTGAGCGGGGTGGTCCGGATGGACCACAAGGACCCTCCTCCGGTGGGTAAGGAAAATGGCTGAAGAAAGGCTCCTGCCGGCGGTAGATGTCATCTATGCGGTCCTGTTGGGCTGTCATCCGGCGGCCAAAAGAGGTCTCAAAGCTGGCTTGCCAAGCCAGCTGCTGAGCCTCCAGCTGCTACAGGTGGGCTGCCTGCCAAGCCTCCTGCCTCTGGTCGAAGTGGGAGGTCATGGAGGCGGCAAAGCTCGTCTGCCAACTCTGCTGCTGCTCCAGCATAGTCCTCTAGTAGTCGGGCTGCCAGCTCCGGTGCTGGGTGGTCATAGCCGCCATCTGAGCCTGAAGGCTCCAAGGGCCGGGTCCTCCTCTAGTGTAGTAGGCATCTCCTTGTCGTCGTCGGGAATGGGTAGGTGCTCCTCCTGATGAGCCCGGCTGGAGCTGGCAGCATGCCTCTTCACAATGGCCACTAGTGGCCTCCTCGGCACAAAAGGATCTGCTGGAATATAGAGCTCGTAGAGCTCACCTCCTAATGGTAAAGGCCGGGGGAGGTAGGTGAGGTGGCTCCCATCTGCAAGGGAGATCTAAAATAGGTTCTCCCCGTCCCGCCGGAGGAGCTTGCACCTCCTACGCATCCCCTCAGTGTAGAGAGGAGCCGCCATCCCATCCTCTAACTCGGACAGGTCCATCACCTGTGAGGCGATCAAGGACATCACCCCACCGCCGACAATATCCCCCGGCTCGTCCCTCCTGATCCGCTTCAAAGCGGCAAGGAAGAGAGAGGGCCAATCCATCACCTTCTCGCTCTGTGGAAGGCAGGAGTAGAGTAGTGGGAGGTCCTTTAGGGCGACCTTGTTTTCCTCTTTGTGTCCACATAAGACACTCATGAGGATCTTTGAGATCAGCCTCAAGTTGGGGTGAGTGAGTTTGTTTGAGTACTCACCCCCAACATGGAATTTTGACCCGGTAGTTGCCTGCCAAAACTCACACAGGTCCGGGGTCGGGACTGGATTCCACCAGTTTGCAGAGGGGTTTAGAGTCACCCCAAAGGCCTCCTGTAGATCGGCGTAGTCAAGTGTGTATTTCACCTTCTTGAACTTGAAGGTGAGGCCGGTACACACGTGATCTTCCTTCTCCATTGTGAAAGTGGAGACAAACTGTCTGTTGAGCTCGGGATACGTTGGAGCACTCTTCTGTAAGAAGTCTCCGAGCCCAGCATTCGCCAAAAAGGCTTGCATGCTCTCTAGCATGCCTAGTTTCTCCAAAGTAGGAATATGCAAAAATCGAGTTGCATACACAACTCGACCCTGCACAATCTTGTAACACTCCTTCTCTGCTTCGGTCATCTTGTATTTCCTTGGGGCTTCCATTCTTGAAAGTTATTTAAGCAAAAGATTAGCAAATGTCGAAATAGGGAAAAAAAACTACCTTTCTGGTGTGATTTTCACAGGGGCGGCTGTGCAGCTGCAGGGGCGGTAAGGCGCAGGGGCGGGTGCTTGCAGCCGCAGGTGCGGGAGAAGTGCCGAGGTAAATTTCAGGGAGCGATGGAAGGGGTGTTGTTGAGGCGCTCCGGTGACTTCCTTGGTGGTTTAGGCGTTGTCGATGGTGCAATTGGAGTGGAATGTGTGAAGTGGGTGAGGATGAAGGTTGTAGGAATGTGTGAGAGTAAGGGGGCAGTGGGAGAGGGTGGCGCAGGGGCGTTGCGTTTGGTGGCTGGCTGTCGGAGGCGGCGCAGGGGCGTCGGCGAGGGTGTTGGTGGGCAAAGGGCGCAGAGGCGTGAGAGTGTTTTTGAGGGAGAGGGGTTTTGGAGGGTTTGTGTGTTTGGTGAAGAAGGTTGGTGGGTAGTGCGTGGTAGGTGTAGGCATTTTCGAGATCAACTTTTTTTTTACTTTTCTGGGTAAACCCGCAGGGGCGGGAGATTGTCGCCGCGGGGGCGGTGACAAGGGAGAGGGGCACGCAGGCTCAACGACGGGGGCGGCGCCGAGAATGCGTGTCAAGGATGGCCGCCGCAGGGGCGTAGGGGTGTCACCGCGGGGACGGTGACAAGCATGTCGCAGGCGCAGGCCCAGCGCCGGGGGCGACACTAGGTATGAGTGTCACCGCAGGGGCGGGGACAAAAGCCGCAGGGGCGGTTTCTTGACAGAGGCTCCTCTTCTTATTCCTTCGGGTTGCCTCCCGAGAAGCGCCTTTGTTTTACGTCGTTGGCTCGACGTAAGGTCTCTACTTCTGTGACTGTGCTTCCTCTAGCACCAGCTTGTCAATCGGATCGTTCTTGACTCCTTCAAGTTAAAGCTTTAGCCTTTGTCTGTTTACCTTAAATACCTTGTGCGTTTGGGGATGATAGAGATCCACCGCTCCGTGAGGGTATACTTCGGCTACTATGAACGGCCCTGTCCATCTCAAACGCAGCTTACCTGCAAAGAGTTTCAAACGTGATTGAAAGAGAAGTACCTTATTACCTACCTTGAAGTCCTTCCGGAGAATGTTCCGGTCATGCCATGCTTTGGTCTCCGCTTTGTATGTGGTAGCATGGTCATATGCATCTAGCCTCAGTTCCTCAAACTCTTTCAATTGGAGCTTCCGGAATTCTCCCACTTCCTCTATGTTCATGTTGCACTTCTTTACCACCCACAAAACCTTGTGCTCTAACTTCACCGGTAGGTGGCAAGCTTTCCAAACACGAGCCTAAAAGGGGACATCCCGATAGGAGTTTTGTAGGCTGTCCGATATGCCCATAGGGCGTCATTTAGCCTTGCACTCCAATCCTTCCACCCGGGAGAAACCGTCTTTTCAAGGATGGTCTTTATTTCCCGGTTGAACACCTAAGCTTGTCCGTTTGTTTGTGGATGATAAGTTGTTGATACTCTTTGGTGAACGTGGTACTTCTTAAGGAGAGCCGTGATCGTCTTGTTGCAAAAATGGGTACCCTTATCACTGATTAAGGCTTTTGGGATTCCAAATCTTGCAAAGATATTTTCCTTAAAAAAAGCTGCAACTACTTTTGAATCATCAGTTTTGGTGGCCTTTGCTTCCACCCACTTGGAAACATAGTCCACCGCAAGCAAAATATATGTGTTCCCGAATGAAGTAGGAAACAGCCCCATGAAATCAATTCCCCAAACGTGAAATATTTCACAAAATAAAAGAGAGAAGTGGGGCATTTCATGTCTCCTTGAAAGATTTCCTACTCGTTGGCATTTATCACACACTTTGCAAAATGCAAAAGCGTCTCGAAAAATGTGTGTCCAAAAGCATCCAAAACTTTTCTTGCAGTTTTGTTTGCCCCAAAGTGCCCCCCACATGCTTCAGAATGACAAAAACTTAGGACGGATTGTACCTCATGGTCCGGAATGCAACGTCGGATCACTTGGTCACCACAATGCTTCCAAAGGTAAGGATCATCCCAAACGTAGTGTCGAGCTTCGGCTTTTACCTTCTCTCGTTGTGCCTTGGTGAAGTCTGGAGGATACTCCTTCCTGACAATGAAGTTCACAATGTTAGCAAACCAAGGCTTAAAATATTGGAGCTTAAGACAAACCTCTGTCGACAATTCCGCAGGGGCGCCTAGACTGAGCCGCAGGGGCGGCTGGTGTGAGGCGTGGGGGCGGTTACACAACAGAGAGTTGTGTAAAATGTATCGTCTAGAAAACTTCCGGCTATCTGTCTTCCTTTTCCTGGATCTTCCTCCTCTTGCACTAGTCTGCTCAAATGATCGGCCACCAGGTTCTCAGCCCCTTCTTGTCTCTTATCTCTAGGTTAAACTCACTTAGAAGGAGCACCCATCGGATCAATCGTGGCTTTACCTCCTTCTTTTCCATGAGGTACCTAAGAGCTACATGGTCAGTGAAGATAATTACCTTTACCCCAAGTAGGTACTGCCGGAATTTCTCAAGGGCAAAAACCACCGCCAACATTTCCTTCTCGGTGGTAGAGTAATGTCTTTGCGCTCCATTGAGTGTCATAGACCCATAATGGATCACATGGGAGACCCGTCCATCTTTTTGTCCTAAGACAGCTCCAACGGCGTAGTCCTTGGCGTCACACATGATTTCAAAAGGTTTCTCCCAATCCGGGGAACGGATGATTGGTGTGGTGGTAAGACATGCCTTCAAAGTGTCGAAAGCTTTCTTACAATTCTCATCCACTATGATGGTGACGTCTTTCTTGAGCAATTCACATAGCGGTGCCGAGATCTTTGAAAAATCTTTGATGAAACGTCGGTAGAAACCTGCATGACCAAGAAAAGATCGGATTTCCCGAACATTAGTAGGATAAGGTAAATTTTGAATTAGATAAACCTTTGCCCTATCTACCTCTATCCCATTGGAGGATATTACATGTCCTAGCACAATTTCTTGTTCTACAATAAAATGACATTTTTCCGAATTAAGAACCAAATTAGTTTCCACACATTTTTCAAGAACAAGTTTCAAATGTCCTAAACATGCGTCAAAACTATCTCCATGGACGGTAAAATCATCCATGAAGACTTCAATGAAATTTTCTATGTATTCGGAGAAAATACTTATCATGCACCGTTGGAAAGTGCCGGGTGCGTTGCAAAGTCCAAATGACATTCTACGGTATGCAAAAGTGCCAAATGGGCAAGTGAACGTCGTCTTCTCTTGATCTTCTGGTGCGATGACTATTTGAAAATAGCCCGAATATCCATCCAGGAAACAGTAGTACTGATGAACTGCAAGACGTTCCAACATTTGATCAATAAAAGGTAGTGGGAAATGGTCTTTTCGTGTTACCTTATTGAGCTTGCGGTAGTCAATGCAAACTCTCCATCCGGTTTGTGTTTTGCTTGGAACTATCTCTCCATGTTGATTTTCCACCATGGTAATGCCTCCCTTCTTTGGAACTACTTGGGTTGGGCTAACCCAAGTGCTATCCGAGAAAGGAAAGATCATATCCGCTTGGAGGAGCTTCAACACTTCCTTTTTGACCACATCCATCATTGGCGGGTTCAACCTCCTTTGAGGTTGCCTAGAGGGCTTGGTTTCGTCCTCAAGTAGAATCCTATGCATGCAAGTTGAAGGGCTAATCCCTTTGATGTCCGCAATGGTCCATCCAAGGGCCGTCTTGTGCTCTTTTAGTACCTTCACCAACTTGTCTTCTTGTCCGGTAGTCAACTTGTTGGAGATGATCACCGGTAAGGTATTGTGTTCTCCAAGGAAAACGTACTTGAGGTGTGATGGAAGGTCCTTCAATTATATTTCAGGTGCTTGCACTATGGATGGAACAAGCTTCTCGCTTAAGGTTAGTAAAGTGGGCCCAATGACCAAATTGGAGATAAGTAGCCTTTTATGCCCATCTAATTGGGCTAGGACCTCTTTCATGCTAGATGTTAATACATAATCTGATTTGAAACCATCAATGTCATGCTCAATCACATTTCTCAATTCATCAACATCAGAGTTATCAAAAACATCTTGCACAAAAGGTTCAACACTGTCAATAGCACACAAAGAATGATCATCACTAGGAAATCTCATTGCATCATAGATGTCAAATTCCACTACTTCTCCATCAAACTCCATGGTCAACTTACCACTAACATAATCAATTTTAGTCCTAGCCGTTTTCAGAAATGGCCTACCTAATAGAATGGGTGCAGCATGTGAATCATTTTCCATATCCATTACAAAGACATCAGCAGGAAATATTAGGTTGTCTACCATTAATAATACATCTTCAATTATCCCTTTCGGGTACACATTAGATCTATCAGCAAGTTGTACTACAATCCTAGTTTCCATTAATGGCTCAAGGCCAAGTGATTTGTAAATCGAATATGGTAAAACATTGATAGAAGCACCGAGATCAAGCATTGCTTTGTCAAAGCGGGTTCCCCTATAACACAAGGAATGCTTACCATGCCCGGATCGCTGCACTTCTTGGGCTGTCTCAGTTGGAAAACTGCCGACACATGCTTACTCACTTGCACTTTCTATTTCCCCTTTAGCTTCTGATTCCTCTTGATAGTGCAAAGTTCCTTCAAAAAACGAGCATACTTAGGAATACTTTTCACCAACTTAAGGAGGGGAATGTTTACCTCGCATTTGGAGAAAGTCTCAAAGAGGTCCTTGTCCTCAATGATTCTTCTCTCCTTCAAAGCCTCAAGAAAAGGAGCCGGTGGCTTCTCAGAGTACAGTGGTGGAAAGTTAGGCCGGACGTAAGTATCCCTTTCAACAGGACCTTCTGGTGTGATTTCCGCAGGGACGTCAGCTTGAAAGCGCAGGGGCGGCTCAGGGGTTGTCACCGCAGGGGCGGGGACATCCAGCCGCAGGGGCGTCCTCTGTTCTGTGCTGGACGCAGTTGCAGCCGCAGGGGCGGCTGTGGGTGCGAAAAATAGACAAAAGGTTTGCTTTGTGATTTTTTTGCTGGTTTTTGTTGGATTTGCTTCCCACTCCTTAATGTTAGGGCACTAACATTCTCCTTGGGGTTTATAAACGTCTGGGAAGGCAATCCTCAGGAAAGTCTTGATTCGGTCCTTGAAATAGCTTCCGCCATTTGACTAACCTGTTGTTCAAGGTTCTTGATGCTAGATTCTGTTGTTTGGACATGAGTAGCAAAGTGTTTAGTCAAAACCTGCAACATATCTTCAGTTGTTTGATACTTACCTTGACGGGGCTGTTGTTGTTGGTTTTGTTGGTCACGCCAGCTTGCATGAAATTTTGTGCATAGGGATCATTCCTTGGCCTTTGCTGCTGTGGCTGTCCATAACCCATTGCGTTTACCTCAACATCGTCATCTTGGACTTGTGGACACATGTCCGTTGGATGGTATGGGTCAGCACAAACTCCATAAGCTTTGAGCTACTGTGGTGTTCCCATATGTGTTAGTCTCTTCACTATTTCTTTCAACTCCGCGAGCTCGGTGGAAATCTCACTCTTCCCAGAACTCACAACATGAACTCCTTTCTTAGCCGGGGTCCTTCCAAAGTTCCGAGTACCTTCCGCTAGTTCCTGTATCTTTTCCAAAGCAAGGTAAGGAGTAGAGTTAAGAATATTACCTCCGCAAGCTGCATCAACGATCCTCCTTTGATTGTCTAGCAAGCCATTGTACAAGTACAAGACTAGATCTTGAGTTGAATATCCGTGAAAAGGACAGCTGGATCGGAGGCGTGCAAACCTTTCGAAGTACTCGTAGAGAGTTTCGTTCGCCTCTTGCTTGATGTTGCTTATAGCTTTCTTCAAGCTATTGGCCTTCTTAGCTGGAAAGTATTTCTCCAAGAACGCCTTGTGAAGGTTTTCCCAAGTGTCGATACTCCCGGATGGAAGGTGGTAATACCAATCATCCGCGGAATCTTTGAATGTAAAACCGAATGCCCTCATCTTGATTTGTTCTTCGGTAATGTTGGCCGGCTTCATGCTCATACATACGGTGTGGAACTTCCCAAGGTGTTTGATGGGGTCTTCACCACTTAGCCCATGGAAGGATGGAAGCAAGTGAATGAGACCCGGCTTGAGCTCAAAATTGACTCCTTCCTCTAATGCCGGTATAGTGACCGCAAGGGGGTTTTGAGCCAAGGTGGGCTGCGTGAGTTCACGAAGTGTACGGTCAGCCATCATCTGTTGAAGTTGTTGTTTTCTTCGTTGCCGGATGTGCGTCCTCTCAATTTCTGGATAAAAAGAAGCAAAGCCGGAGTTAGTAGCACGGGTTTGAACCATAAAATGGTTCAAACAAATAATCAATAATAACAATAAAACACTAAAACTCCCCGGCAACGGCGCCAAAATTGGACCGAAGGTATTTCTATGGTCGTCTATACCCAATCAAAAGTAAATCCCGACTTAGCACTAAAGACAAGTATAGTGATTAAGTAAAGGTCGAACCCAAGAGAGTTAAGGTGTTTTAGCTGCAATTATCGATTATAGTAACAAGTAACAAAAGGGGGGGGGGGGTGTTTGGTTGAATTGATTCACACAAAAACTTAAGAAAACGATTAATGCGACAAGTAAGACAATGATGGGTGAATCTACACTAGGTTGATTCTAAGCATGTAATTGCTACTTTGTTGAGTTCCTTTTACAAGTTTTCAAGTAATCTCCCGTCTCGATCATATATATGTGTTGAGCCAACCGGCATCAACACAACTTAACAGGTTAGTGTTCCGTAAACCTACAAGAACAAATAACAAGTTAGCTTCCAAACAAAGACTAAGGGATATAAAGAGAAGATTAAAACCCGGAACCTATTAAAACCGTTAAACTTATCTTTATATTTGTGTACCTTTTCTTTAAGTAATTACAACCCGTTATTACTTAAAGTTGCTACTAGATTAAAGACCCGAACCCGAAACCTATTAATCCTAGTTGTTTACATGCACTTTAGAACCTAAGGTGATCAACCTCAAGCAATAGTAAAGATGCAATTAGACATTGGAGATCAAGGAAACACAAAGTATTACTGAATAAAAACTTATATTAAAAAGAACTCACACCCAAAGTAACAACGCAACTTCAAACCAACCCAATGTAGCAAGGGAGTTAGCAACTCATTACAATGGAAAACATAATTCTAAAATGGATTTTGTGGGGAAAAACATGGATAGGTTGGATGATCCTAGCAATCAACCAAGGACTATTTATAATACAAAAGACACTAAATAGGAGTAAACGGCTGGCCCAAAACAACCACCTTTAATGCCATAAAGGTGGTGTAAACATCCGGAGTAAAGCTTTTGACGTTAAGCCGCAGGGGCGGCCTTCAGCTCCGCAGGGGCGGTGAAGGCAAAAACGCTTGATCTTCTTCATGGCCGCAGGGGCGGCTAAGCAATTCCGCTGGGGCGGATCTTCAATGCTCTTCTAACGTCCGACCCTTTGACTTCCTGACGTTTCTGATGCCAAGCCGCCGGGGCGTCCCTATGTCAACGCAGGGGCGGTGACACAACCTCTTCGTCTTCCAACTCCCATGTTGAGGCGCAGGCAGGGGCACAGTGGGAGGCGCAAGGGAGCTGGTCTTCGTCTCTTCATGGCAGGTCACCGCAGGGGCGCCAAGAAGTGGCGCAGGGGCGGTGACACACTTCATGGCCGGCGTTGACGAAGGCACAGGGGGCACTCCGGTGTAAGGCGTCACACGCAGGGGCGGTGACAAGGTTCCGCTGGGGCGGTGAGGAAACAAAAGCTTTGCTTCGTGAACGATCTTCACTCCTAAGTGCTTATAACTCCTTCCTTAGCTTCTTTTAGTCTTCTTCTTCTGGACCAAGGAGTTAGTAGCATAAAGCGATACAAATGCAATAAAAAGACTCTAAAAACTATCCTAAATGATAGTGATCACCTATCAATGGCTCAACAAACACATCTGCAAACTCGCAGACCACTGGAATGTCCTCCACAGCTGGACTATCTTCATCCTTCATGGCATAACACCAAATGACATCACATCCCTGTGCAATCAATCTAGTTGCTCGTACGGCGCTAATGACAGAACTTGTCTTCCCAAGGTCCCAACCCTGGAAGACCTCAATCTGACCAACCTCGGTAGAGAATGCTACAATCCGTCTACAACCATCCAGAACCGCATGGTGTCTACGCATCCAATCCATACCTAAGATGACTTCTTCATGCATCCATGGCATGACTAAGAAGTCAACAAGTAAAAACGAGTCCCTAAACGAAGGGGACAACTACGTATCTCACGGGCACCTCTGACCCGACTACCATCAGGTAACCTTTTAGTAAAGGGTATACCCTCTATGGTATCTAAACTAAGACGCTCAACACATGCATCAGAAATAAATGAATGCGTAGAACCAGTATCAAACAAAACTCTAACTAGTAAACAATGAAGTAGAATGGAACTTGTAGCAGCCGGTGAAAGGTGGATCCTTTGCAATGATCAACTCAAAAGCTCCCCCTCGGGCTCCTCTAGCATCATTGGTGCCAACATCTCTACCTCTGCCTCTACTCGGACCTGGAGCAGAACCTTGAGTAGATGGACGCTTTGGGACTCTCTACTGTCCCGGTGTCTGCTGCTGAGGCGTCCTCTGACCACCTCCTGCTATAGTGAAAAGGGAAGAACCCTGCTGAGATGCAACTCTACCCTGCCTACAGAAGGCAGCTCGATGTCCCTGTCTACCAAAGGTAATGCAATCACAACTGGTCTGGGACAAGTTGGCCTCAGATGGCCAGGGTCACCACAGGTGTAACACTGTCGTCCCTTATATACAGTCGCTGCAGATGAGGGGTAGCTCTGTCGTCTCTGGTCTTGCCTAGAACCAGATGCTCCTCCAACTCCACTGGTCTGCCCAGTGCGCTGCCTCTTCTCAGATCGTCCCGTCTGAGAAGCTCTCTTCTGACTGGCTCACTCCCTCCCAAAAGCAGAAGCCCGATCCTGGTAATCAGCTAGGGACTCACAATGGAATCCCTCCATATATGAACGTATGCTCTCTCTCAAACGACGAGAGAATAGATACACATGCTGGTCCTCAGATGGTGCAGCTAGACCCAACAAAGCTAACTCAGTTTGGAAGCGGCGGATGGCGTCTGTAATAGGCACGTCCTCAAAGCCAGCCTCCACGAAATCCTGCAGCTTCTCCCTCCTCAATGATGCAGGGCAGAACTGCTCTTGAATCATGCGCCTCATGTGGTCATAACTGGTGGCTCTTATCCATACAGTCCTCCACCACTAGTGTGCGAGGTCACGGAATAGAGACTGGACTAGCTCTATCCGTCTGCCCTCAAGACATCTGATATATTCAAAAGCTGAGTCTACATGCCCTATCCACACCTCGGTCTCAAAACCAATCTCTCCTGAGAAGTGTGGCACTCCCTGCTGGTGAAATGCCTTCAACTAGGAATCTGGTTGAGGCTCTCTGGTCTCCACTAGGACTCGAAGTGGCTCAGTAACTCGCGCAGGTGCAAATGGCACTTGTGTCGCTCCCTGAGATCTCTCAAAAGATCTCTCATGTACGGGTAAATCTGGGGCCCGTCTACCAGCCCTAATGTCCTCCTCAAAACGTTGGAGGTACTCCCTAAACTCCGGTCCTCCCATGTAGACACGATCAGCATCATCAGACTGAGCTCGATGTGAATGATGTCTCAGGATCCACTACTCCTCGTCTCTAGGAGGACGCTCTCTACAACCTCCTCATGTATCTCCTCCATAAGTATATATATATATATATATATATATATATATATATTTATATATATATATATATATATATATATATATATATATATATAAATATATACTCAACACATACGCATGCATAAACCATAATACATATATACATATCTATACTGCAGAGATCCATAGCAGGAGTGGCGACTTCTCGTACATCTAACCAAAAACCACATTTAAAACCAAAACCTTTGAAACATCAGACCCCATGTGGGTTCCGTTTATTTTCCCTATCAGACCTCATTGCACGTAGCAAGTACCATTTTTGTCAACCTAAGACTCTTATACCAACTCTGTAACACCCCGAATCCGCGGGACTCAGAGTGTCACATTGGGCTAGGATCTCACAGTGGATCTTGACCCTAACCACACAACAAGTTCACTGGACCTTACAACATGGCACTGACAGATATAAAAACAAATGCATAAAACTGTGAAACTGTATAACCAAAGGTAAACAACAACATAGCCGAGTATATAAAACAACATCCTCACACAGGAGGTAACAAAAGATCATCCTCACGCAGGAGGGAAAAGGTAAACAAACCCAAAAGCCAAAAAACAACCTATGTACGAGACGTCCTCGGCCTGCCACTCTGCTAGGTCACCCAACATCATGCCTATCCTGTGGGGCATCTACAACATGGTAATAAACCATTAGCTAACCATACACATATATAGAGTCATGCATAAGCACAATCACCAGTAAGTAACGATAAACACATCATCATGCTTTCAACCATTTACCCATTTAATCATCTCAATATAATGGTCATTCACTCAAATTGTATATATATAATATATGAAACTATGTGACACGAGGACCAATACATCCTCGCCTCTAAGCCTGCTAGCCAGCTGCACAAGTATCGGTCACACAATCCGTGTACCCTATGGGAGTGGATTGTGCCCTTCTTGTAAAGTCAGTTTGGCCTCACTAAAGAGAACCTCCCAGAATCAACGACGAGATGAAAGGGAAAGGTTATTATAGCCACGCATACGGGACAATCAGTAAAATATAGGTCAGTATAATGATATCTCATGCTATCATAGCAACATACAAAGAACACACCACTCATGCAAACACCCAATATAAGGATGGCAGCTAAGTAAGTCCTACAGACTTATCTCAACCTTGACCATAACTCAACCACGATCACCTCTGTTATGCTCAGGATGTGTGTGATACGCAATAGGTTTTAAATTTATACTCGTTATATTTCTCCTAACTCCTAGCGAACCCGCAGTGTACGGGACGTTTGTAGTAGGGATAGTATTCCGAGGTCGAACACAAAGACTAAGGTGAGATTGATTCGATTAGTTATCAAGTTTAGTGAAGATCTAGTCTAAGAAAAGAGAAAGAAATAAAGAAATGAAAATCTCAATGTTTTTGGTGGGTTTTTAGGTGATCAATCAAGGATCACAAATCATGCAAAATGAACAATCAACTATGCTAACAAATCAACATAAACAAACAAGCTAAAACGAGATATAGATCAAAGAGAGGAAAGCGGATTCTAGGGGTTGGAAATTCCGGTTATGGCATAGGACTCAAGCTATCTAATCATTCCTTGGATTAACCATGATATGTTGGGAGTGAGTGTTTCTAGATTGGGATCAATCACCGGGTAGGTCTCATGGTCCACTAGTCCATACCTAAGTTCTCATCACCGGGTAAGTCTCTAAGAACCTAAGGGATGGAATTCTACACAAACCGGATTGTCACCTAGGGATCTAACCTATCCTCACCGGGTAAGTCTCGAAAGGGTTAGTCCTAAACAACTATCCTAGCACACTTAGTCCAATGGCGGCTTATGAGGCTCACCACTACCTAGGGTTTGCCATCTTTGGAATCTAAGAGTAAGAATCACCGGGTAGGTCTCTTCTAACACTTAGTTGCTAACACTCGGTCACCCTAGGGTAGATTTAACTCAACAAACACTAGGATTTCAACATTCTAACAATCTAAAACTAGATCCATCAAACCAGGGAGAACCACGGGTTGTTCTACTAAGTCCACGGCCATGGACTGGCAAGAACAAACCGTGGATCCTAACAGAGGTTTCGTTCAAGTGACTTACTCATCCAAGGGCAATCTAAGTCCATCCTATCATAGTCCTAGCCATAACCATCCTTTCCTTACCCTAGAATCGCATCTATTTAGCCTACAACATGCATCATAACAATTGAAATCATCAAACATAAAATCATGGCTTCCATTTGCAAGATAATGAAGAGAAAGAGATGAAAAAGTGAAGCAAACAAAACCAAGTTAAAAGTAAGATTAGAATGACTCACAACCCTTACAAAAGAAGGTTTAAATGGTTCATACAACTCTAGAAATCGATTCCGAAATTCTTCACTACAAAAGCTATCAAAGCCTATCAATGGTGTGTTCCTCTTCTCTTCTCTAATGGTAGCTCTCCTCCTTGAGAGAATCTTCTTGTTGAGAGGGTATTTTGATTGGATGATAGAGGATAATGGATGGCTGCTCCAAGATGCCCTCTCTCAGCATTACAGGACCACTTTTATACTACCACCATGCTAGAGAAGGCCAAGAGATCGTGGCACAACTGTCACAACCGTCGGGCAAAAACCACGGTTGGTTCCACGGCCGTGGAAGTGCCAGTGAACCGTGGTTTGGTGCTTCAGCGTTGCCTTGGTCCATTAAGCTTCGATTTGGTGCATGGCTTGTGTTGACAAGGTTCCATGAGTCCTCCTTAGCCTCTAGCTTGTATCATAATGAGTCCGAGGGTGTATCATCTTGATGAACGATCCTCAAACGTATCGTTTAAGCTCCTAAATCTCCCAAAATACCTACAAAGCAATGCAATAGTCCGTGTAGACGTCTATCTTGACAAAATACGTGAATTGAGTGCAAACGTCGTGAACTAGTGCTAAACCATGCATGAATGAGTGAGAAATCTATCTAAATAACTACCTAAACCTAAGTCATAAATCGTGTTATCAAAAATACCCCATACTTAAGGTTTGCTCGTCCCCGAGCAAATTCCCAACTATAGACTAAGAGATGACATGATTTATGTATGCAGAAAAATGGCAAAAAATTTTTGGGTTTGTACTTCTAATATTGGATCACCTTCATTGTCATGTTTCATGGCAATGGATAAGTAATCATGCATCAAACAAGTGAAGGCATGGAAAGACAATTGTACTTAACTCGAAAGCATGTATGCAATGTAAAAATGAAGAAGTCAAGATGATCAAGAGCATATCCAATCTAGATTACTAAGCCTTATACACATGCAAATAGGTCATAAGGTCTTATGAAATAAAAGGCCAAGAAACGTTGTGATTAGGTGGGGATTTTTCTAGGCTATGTGATGCTAATCCAGGAATGGAACTAACTCCACAATTTTGTCCTTGATCAACTTCCCTCAAGTGTATATTTTCTCCATCTTTTCTTTCTTTCTTTTTTTCTTTACTTATTTTTGAGACAATGGCATTGGTGTACAAAAGCCGAAACCTTGGTGATTAGCCATCCTCGGGCTTTTTCTATTTTTCGAGGTGCATCCACACCGGGCACACATACCAAAGCTCGTTAGGACTATCGGTTTATTTGACTTTGGCAAGGCACCAACACCCGATTATGTGAAGTGTGCCGAGTTACTTGTCATTTAAACCAACGTCCCCAAACCTATATTTTTGTCTACACTTTCACAACAATTTCAGCATTTTATTCATGACATTCTTTCATCAACATCTTCACCCCACACTTGCTTTTCACACACATCAATACACTAACATGCTCCTATTCCCGGATGGTTCAAAAGAGGTCAAATTTATATCAATTGAGGTGCTCAAACATCATGAACAAGATGAGAAGATGAAAGAGATGAATTGCCTCATTCATTACTAGATGGTGTCTAAGAACTAGCATGTAATTTCGACTTTCAATACTCAATCCATTCTAGGCAAACATCATGATCACAAATCATTCATGGGATTCAAGAGAAGTACTTCAAGTCCACATATGTATTCATCAATTTAACACATAAGGCCATTCATAGCCAATCCACAAGACAAGATTCATCATTAGGGTCATATCCAAGCCTAGAAAGCACAAAATTTTTAAATTTTCTGATTTTTTTGGATTTTTCGAAATGGGTATATACAATGCAAGAACTGTGATAATATTAAACTACCCTAGATGCTAATCATGCAAAAGATCATGCAAACCCCACCCCATACTTAGAAACACATTGTCCCCAATGTGTAAATGAAGTAAAGAAGAGTGAAAGAAGGTTCTCACAATGTAAAAATGGTTTGCTATGGTATTTGGGATTTCTCAAGTGGATTGATGGTGGATGATCCTATCAACAATGGTAGAGAGCTCTAAGTGTTCATCAAAGCGTCGGGACCCGCGCTAGGCACCGCTAGCCGTCCAAGTCCCGCGTCCGCTCCACCCATAATTGATGAGGGGTTCATCATCATCATTCACATGCCATGCAAGGCTTCCAATGCTACCAAGACTCTAGCACACACACAAAACACACCAAACACACAAAAACAGAAAAATTAAAAACAAAAGCAAAACGAAAAAAAGTAAAATGTTACCAATGGGTTGCCTCCCATCAAGCGCTTCTTTAAGGTCATTAGCTTGACCAAACTCGGGGGCGTCTCATTCTAGGTGAAGTGGGGCAATCATATCCACCGGAGCTCCCGGGATATACTTCTTCAACCGGTGCCCATTCACCTTGAAATCTCCACAATGCTCCCCTCCTATCTCAATAGCTCCATGGGGGAAGATCTTCTTCACCACATATGGCCCGGTCCATCTTGATTTTAGCTTTCCGGGGAAGAGCCGCAACCTTGAGTTGAAGAGAAGGACAAGGGCGCCTTCACTCAACTCCTTCGGAATGAGGCGCTTGTCATGCTACCGTTTGGTTCTCTCCTTGTAGATCCGGGCATTCTCGTAGGCATCCAACCGGATCTCCTCAAGAGCGTTCATATCAAGCAACCTCTTCTCTCCCACCTCCTTGAGGTCAAAATTTAGCCACTTAATGGCCCAATAAGCTCTATGCTCCATCTCTACCGGAAGGTGGCAAGACTTGCCATAGACTAACTTGTAGGGAGTTGTGCCAATGGGTGTTTTGAAGGCGGTTCTATATGCCCACAAGGCATCATCGAGCTTCATAGCCCAATCCTTTCTCGTTCTAGAGACCGTCTTCTCGAGAAATCCCTTTATCTCCCGGTTGGAGATCTCCACTTGGCCACTAGTTTGGGGATGGTAAGGTGTTGCCACCTTATGAGTCACCCCATACTTAGCCAAAAGTGCCCCAAAGTTCCTATTTGTGAAGTGCTTCCCTCCATCACTTATGATCACCCTTGGTGTTCCAAACCTAGGAAAGATCACTCGGTTGAAGAACCGCACCACAACCTTGGCATCATTTGTAGGAGAGACGATTGCCTCCACCCATCTCGAAACATAATCAACCGCCAATAGGATGTAGAGGTTGCCACATGAAGAAGGGAATGGTCCCATGAAGTCCACACCCCACACATCAAATATCTCCACTTCTTGTATGTTGTTCAAGGGCATCTCATTCCTCCTTGAGATGTTGCCCGTTCTTTGGCAAGCATCACAAGCTACCACAAAGCTTTGCACATCCTTGAACAAGCTTGACCAAAAGAAGCCCGATTGCAACACGTTCGCACATGTCTTGTGTGAGCTAGCATGCCCTCCACATGGCAAGTAATGAAAATGGCGGATCACACTCTCCACCTCATCCTCCGGTATGCATCTTCTAAACATTCCATCCGGCCCTCTCTTGAACAAAAGTGGCTCACTCCAATAGTAGTGCCTCACATCTTTGAAGAACTTCTTTCTTTGGGCATATGTCAATCCGGGAGGCACTTCCTCACACACAAGATAGTTCACAATGTCGGCATACCATGGCTCACTTCCTCTAGATACTTGGAACAAGTACTCCTCCACCATTTGCAATTGCTCATCCCGGAATGAGTCATCAATCGGGATGCCATCTTTCTCAAGCTCCAAGGGTGGGAGTCTACTAAGGTGGTCCGCCACGGAGTTCTCGGATCCCTTCTTGTCCCGGATTTCCAAATCAAATTCTTGAAGAAGAAGGATCCACCGAATCAACCTTGGTTTGGCATCCTTCTTTGTAAGGAGATAACGGATCGCAGCATGATCCGTATAAACGATGAACTTCGCTCCAACAAGGTATGAGCGGAACTTCTCAAATGCATACACAACCGCTAGTGACTCCTTCTCGGTGGTAGCATAATTGAGTTGGGCATCATCTAGCGTCTTGCTAGCATAATAAATGGCATGTGTGTGCCCATCTTTCCTTTGCCCCAAAACAGCCCCAACGGCTACATCACTTGCATCACACATGATCTCAAACGGTAAACTCCAATTCGGAGGTTGCATGATAGGTGCGGAGATCAAGGCGTTCTTCAACCTACAAAAAGCCTCAAGGCAATCCTTGGAGAAAACAAACTCAACATCTTTCATTAGTAGGTTAGTAAGAGGTTTAGAAATTTTAGAGAAGTCTTTAATAAACCTCCGGTAGAAACCGGCATGCCCTAAGAAACTCCTTACCCCCTTCACCGAGGTAGGTGGTGGCAACTTCTCTATTGTTTCAATCTTGGCCCTATCAACCTCAATGCCACGGTTGGATACCAAGTGTCCCAACACAATACCTTCACTTACCATGAAGTGGAATTTTTCCCAATTCAAGACAAGATTTGTCTCCTCACATCTCTTAAGTACTAATGACAAGTTAGCCAAGCAATTATCAAAGGAAGAACCATAAACAGAAAAATCATCCATAAACACTTCCATGATATTCTCAATGTATTCCGAAAAGATAGCCATCATACACCTTTGGAAGGTGGCGGGTGCATTACACAACCCAAATGGCATCCTCCTATATGCAAAAGTACCCCATGGACATGTAAATGTGGTTTTCTCTTGGTCATCGGGGTGGATAGGGATTTGGAAGAATCCACTATAGCCATCTAAGTAGCAAAAATGAGAATGTTGAGCTAACCTCTCTAGCATTTAGTCAATGAAAGGTAGAGGGAAGTGATCTTTCCTAGAGGCCATGTTAAGCTTCCTATAGTCAATACACATCCTCCACCCCGTAACCGTCCTAGTCGGGATTAGTTCATTGTTCTCATTGGTCACCACGGTCATCCCACCCTTCTTAGGAACTACATGAACGGGAGTAACCCACTTACTATCCGAAATAGGGTAGATGATTCCCGCATCTAGCAACTTAATGATCTCTTTCTTGACTACCTCTTTCATTATAGGATTTAGTCTTCTTTGATGTTCAATAGAGGGTTTATGGTTGTCTTCCATCAATATCTTATGCATGCACAAAGAAGGTTTTATGCCAACTAAATCATCAATGGTATAGCCAATGGCTTTCCTATGCAATCTTAGCTCAAGCAACAACTTAGCAAGTTCATCGTCATTCAAGCATGCATTCACAATTACCGGATATGTAGAATTATCACCAAGAAAAGCATACTTCAAATGAGAGGGGAGGGGTTTGAGTTCAAGTTTAGGAGGACCTTTGTCGAGTGGAGACGATCCAAATAACGTTGGTTGAGATGAATCCAAAGCAAATGAAGACCCTTCAAGGCTCCGTGAAGCTTGATCATCAATGAGGGCTGCTTCTGGGGGAAGCACGGCCAACTCCACGGTTCCTGGCACATCCACGGCCGTGGAAGTTGCCAAGCTTGCTCGTTGGAGCTTTCCAGAGAGTTCTACGGCAGTGGAACACATTCCACGCCCGTGGAACTTACAGGTGTTCAGCATGTCTTCGTGAACCTCAAATTCAGCTCTTGTCTCCTTTTCTAGTGCTTCCAAGGCCTTGATTTCTTCATTGCAAGCCTCCTCAACACCTTCCTCCATCAAACTTAAGGTAAGAACCTTCTCCAAGGGGTCCTTGATCAAGATCGAGCTCACAACTTTTCTAGACTCCTCTTGCTCGACTATGTTGAATACATCCTCATCAAGGGTTGGCCCTTTCATTATTGTGGACAACTTGAACTTGATGTTCTCTTCTCCAATGTTGAAGGAGAGAGTCCCATTCTTGCAATCCACTAGGCATCCGGAAGTGGCTAGGAAAGGCCTTCCCAAGATGATGGGAACCGGATAGTCCGCCGGAATATCCAAGACAACAAAATCAATCGGCACATAGAACCTTCCTAGTTGCACCGGAATGTCTTCTAAAATCCCAACCGGGTGAGTGATAGAACGGTCCGCCATATAGAGGGTCATCTTGACCGGTTTCGGCTCTCCTAGCCCAACCTTGTTGCAAAGTGTAAGCGGTATGATGCTTACACTTGCCCCAAGATCACAAAGGGCTTCATACTTCACATCTCCCACTCCAATTGGGACACAAAAGGAACCCGGATCTCTTAGCTTAGGAGGCATCTCCTGCTTCATTGTTTGGATCAATTCCGAGGACCTCTTTGTCATTCTTATTTCCCCATACTCCTCCAACTTCCTTTTGTTGGAGAGTATCTCCTTCAAGAACTTTCCATATGCCGGCATTCCTAAAATAGCATCCATGAACGGAATATTAATATGCAATTTAGACATTAGTTCAAGGAATTTACCAAAGTGATTGTCCAAGCGAGCTCTTGCTCGTGATTGTGGGAACGGTAGCGGTGGCTTGTAGGGAGGCGGTGCCACATATGTTGGTTTAACATCCTTGCTCTTGCCTCCATCTTCTTGCAATATCTCTTCTTCTACCACTACTTGCTTTGCCTTAGCATTTTCCTTGGGCAAGGGGTCCTTCATGCTCAACCCGCTCCTTGTAGTAATAGCAAACACTTGGCCTCTTGGGTTGTCTTCGGTCCTTCCGGGAAGCTTTCCCGGATCTCTATGGGCTTCACCCGCCTTTTGGAACACTTGTGCTTCCAAAGCCTTTTGAGCCTTGGAAATAGAAGTCACCGTGCTCTCAAGACCACTCAACCTTCCAAGCAATTGCTCAAACATCATTTCGGTCCTATCCTTTGGAGGTTGAGTAAATCCGGGTGGAGGTTCTTGTGAAGCTTTTGGTGTTGGAGTTGTGCTTGTGGAAGCGGGAGGGTTCAAGGCTCCATCCGGGTTAGAATAAGAGAATCCGGGATGGTTGTGGTTAGGCCGGTAATTGTTGAATTGCCGGTTGTTGTTGAAGTTCCTTGGGCCTTGGTAGTTGTTGTAATTGCCCCTTCCCATGTAATTGACATCTTCCTCCTTGGAAGACAAGTTTGCTTGCACTTGCACTTGAGGGGTTGCTTGGTTCTTCAAAGTTGTAGAACACAACTCCCTCAAAGATTTCAATTCATTATTGATGGCATCAAGCTTGAAGTTGCTCATGGTGACTTCACTCACCTCATATGCTCCCGCCTTTCTCCCTTCACTCTTCCTATGGGAGTACTTCTCAATCACTAGAGCTTGTTTCTCCACAAACTCCCAAGCTTCATCTACATGCTTTTCCATGAAAGTCCCACCGGAAAGAGATTGGAGCTTGAATTGGCTATCTTCATCAAGTCCTTTGAAGTAGATCTCCAATAGCTCAATTTTTGGTATACCATGGTGTGGACAATCTAGGAGAAGGTCTTTGAACCTCTCCCAAGACTTGAACAAACTCTCTCTATCCTTCATCACGAAGGCATTGATCTTCCCTCTTAACTCGGTAGTCTTGGAAGGTGGGAAGAACTTAGTCAAAAACTCGGTTGTCATCTCCTCCCAAGTACTCACTCGCCCTTGTGGAATAGATTGATACCAAGCCAAGGCTTTATCCTTAAGAGATAAGGAGAAAGCCCTAAGCTTATGGTTGTTGCTCTCCAATCTTGGCGGTCTAAGAGTCTCCATCAAAATCTCATAGTTCATCAAGTGTTGATGAGGAGACTCTCCTTCCATCCCTCCAAATTGATTATGCCGGATCATTTGTAGAACTTGAGGGCGGAGCTCGTAGTTGTGGGTTGCGGGATCTCCTAAGTTCACACCCGGACGGTGTGCTCTTTGTGCCGGATCCATACGTCTCCCTAATGTTTATGGCTCTTCAATAGCAATGGGCACAACCCTAACATTCGCCGCCGGCTGCGGTTGTGGTGGAGGAGGTGGAGGTTGTTGACGATTAAGCTCTCCTTGCACAAGGGCTTGCCTAATCTCATCAATCTCCCTCCTAGTTGCTTCTTGCCTCTCATTGGCAAGTCTCCTTTCTTCCTCCAAGAGCTCATCTCTTAGCCTTATTTGCTCTAAAGCCTCATCCAATTCAGCTTGGAGTTCTCTTCCGGCCATCTCTTTTCCCTTTTTAATGCTCTTGGATCTAGATCTAAGGGTTTTCTCCGGTTCGGGAACGAATGGAGCTAAATCCTTGCCACGAGATCTTCGCATACACCTAAAGAGTAAGAGATGTCCTGAAAAGCAAAGACACAAACCAAAAAGAGATCAAAAGCAACAAGAAAGACCTACACTATAAACAATCACAAATAATGACTCAATCTAGACCTAGTCCCCGGCAACGGCGCCAAAAACTTGTCATGCTAAGAACGTATGCACGCAATAAGCTTTAGATTTATAACTCGATATATTTCTCCTAACTCCTAGCGAACCCGCAGTGTACGGGACGTTTTGTAGTAGGGATAGTATTCCGAGGTCGAACACAAAGATTGAGGTGAGATTGAATCAATTAGTGATTAAGTTTAGTGAAGATCTAGACTAAGAAAAGAGAAAGAAATAAAGGAATGAAAATCTCAATGTTTTTGGTTGGGTTTTTAGGGTGATCAAACAAAGATCACAAATCATGCAAAATGAACAATCAACTATGCTAACAAATCAACATAAACAAACAAGCTAAAACGAGATATAGATCAAAGAGAGGAAAGCGGATTCTAGGGGTTGGAAATTCCGGTTATGGCATAGGACTCAAGCTATCTAATCATTCGTTGGATTAACCATGATATGTTGGGAGTGAGTGTTCCTAGATTGGGATCAATCACCGGGTAGGTCTCATGGTCCACTAGTCCATCCCTAAGTTCTCATCACCGGGTAAGTCTCTAAGAACCTAAGGGATGGAATTCTACACAAACCGGATTGTCACCTAGGGATCTAACCTATCCTCACCGGGTAAGTCTCGAAAGGGTTAGTCCTAAACAACTACCCTAGCACACTTAGTCCAATGGCGGCTTATGAGGCTCACCACTACCTAGGGTTTGTCATCTTTGGAATCTAAGAGTAAGAATCACCGGGTAGGTCTCTTGTAACACTTAGTTGCTAACACTAGGTCACCCTAGGGTAGATTTAACTCAACAAACACTAGGATTTCAACATTTTAACAATCTAAAACTAGATCCATCGAACCAGGGAGAACCACGGGTTGTTCTACTAAGTCCACGGCCATGGACTGGCAAGAACAAACCGTGGATCCTAACAGAGGTTTCGTTCAAGTAAGTTACTCATCCAAGGGCAATCTAAGTCCATCCTATCATAGTCCTAGCCATAACCATCCTTTCCTTACCCTAGAATCGCATCTATTTAGCCTACAACATGCATCATAACAATCGAAATCATCAAACATAAAATCATGGCTTCCATTTGCAAGATAATGAAGAGAAAGAGATGAAAAAGTGAAGCAAACAAAACCAAGTTAAAAGTAAGATTAGAATGACTCACAACCCTTACAAAAGAAGGTTTAAATGGTTCATACAACTCTAGAAATCGATTCCGAAATTCTTCACTACAAAAGCTATCAAAGCCTATCAATGGTGTGTTCCTATTCTCTTCTCTAATGGTAGCTTTCCTCCTTGAGAGAATCTTCTTGTTGAGAGGGTATTTTGATTGGATGATAGAGGATAATGGATGGCTGCTCCAAGATGCCCTCTCTCAGCAATGCAGGACCACTTTTATACTACCACCATGCTAGAGAAGGCCAAGAGATCGTGGCACAACTGTCACAACCGTCTGGCAAAAACCACGGTTGGTTCCACGGCCGTGGAAGTGCCAATGAACCGTGGTTTGGTGCTTCAGCGTTGCCTTGGTCCATTAAGCTTCGATTTGGTGCATGGCTTGTGTTGACAAGGTTCCATGAGTCCTCCTTAGCCTCTAGCCTGTATCCTAATGAGTCCGAGGGTGTATCATCTTAATGAACGATCCTCAAACGTATCGTTTAAGCTCCTAAATCTCCCAAAATACCTACAAAGCAATGCAAAAGTCCGTGTAGACATCTATCTCGACAAAATACGTGAATTGAGTGCAAACGTCGTGAACTAGTGTTAAACCATGCATGAATGAGTGAGAAATCTATCTGAATGACTACCTAAACCTAAGTCATAAATCGTGTTATCAACCTCTACACTAGAGGGACAACACAGCCTATAAACAGGCATAAAGAGATATATCAATCTCCTAACATCACAAGGGTCACACCTAGACCCAAAGGGATCCATAGGGATCAAGCTCAACTTCAAAACCTCAACTAACATCAACCTAAGTCCTTAAAGTCATACAAGGCATAAATCGATCACAACCTCATCAAAACCCAACCTCATACATCTAGCATGATCCTATACTCTCACACTAGAAAAGGAGGGAACAAAGGCATCTTAAGGATAGCTTAGAATCACACACACACCTGCAGAACCAAGAGAAGACCTTGCTAATGCAGTTGGGCGCAGGGGCGGCTCACTGGTGGCGCAGGGGCGGATCACTGGCCGGCGCAGGGGCGGCTACAAGGTGGCGCAGGGGCGGCTGATGTGCAGAAGGCACCTTCTTAGCCCTTTCTTCATTTCTTCCTTCGATTCCTTACTCTTCTTCACTCCAACAACAACATACATATACAACATACATATATATACATCAACACAAGCCAAAACATGGTTGAATCAAGATCCAAACCTAAGGAATCTATACTAAACCAAAGAAAGGGAGGAAAGGATGAAGAAAAGAAGAAAGAAAGAGGAGAAGCCATCAAACTCACCAAACTAAGCTCTCCAGAAGTCCAAACACAGTAGCACCATAACCTCAAGTTGGATCAACAAGGCACAACAACAACATCATCCAAAACAACAAGCAAAGCCAAGCACAAGGCTCATAAACTCACAAAAGCTCAAAGAAGATCAAGGGTGGACCAAGAGAGAAGAAAGGAGAAGAAATGCACGCAAGAGAGAGAGAGAGAGTTCTGATAATGGTAAACCCTCATCAAGAGGTAAGAGGAGAAGTATATAAAGGAGGTAAAAGGGTAAAAGAACGGGTAAAAGGGTCATAGAAGACGGCTGCAACACACAGAGCCGCGGGGGTGGACCTTGTGAGCCATAGGGGCGGCCCAGACAAACCACTAGGGCGGTTCCAGGCTCACGCAAGGGCGGCCCAGGCTAATTCCTGGCCCTCTGCTCACTGTCTCAGCAACTCAACACCTCAACAACTAGGCTCTTACATGTACAGCCCGGCGCACCACATGACGACGCTGACAGCCCACCGCCATGCACCCTCAACCGCCGCTGCTGCCGCTACAAATAGGTGAGTGTGTTCACACCCTTCTGCAGCCCTCCAATCATGCAACAGCAGCAACGACACAGCAAAGCGCAGCCGCAGATGCGTCCCATCTCTAGCCGCGACCACGACCAGACTGTAGTGACGCGGGTGCGTCTCTATGGAACCGCTGGTGCGCCTCTAAAGCCGTTGTCAGGCCCTCCTCCTTGCTGTTGTCGACCCCTCTGTTCGCCCGTAAAGGTGTGTGCAAATAAGCTTTAAATTTATAAAACTAGAATCAAGCAGCGAACCCGCAGTGTACGGATCGACGTAGTTAAGCAAGAATTCCAGATTATCGAACACAGGGATTTGGGTGGGAACAAATTCGATTGTAGATCATCAAGCGAGTAAATATGAGAGTTTTGCAAATATTGGGAAAACAACAATCCTAAAGATCCAAGTATCCAGCTGTGGCAATCGATTCAAGATATACTAATGATATAAAGACAGAGTTGAGATATGCAAAGGTATACTAATGTAAGGTAATCGTACGGTGAAGTTCCAAAAACCTTATGTAACTCACCTACAAGGCACTCTCTATACAGGTTGTTGAGGCTCAATATAGAAAGATTCTAAAGGTGAGAATTAGTATCGAATACCCAAACTTGTAATCCAAGGATCAAGACTAACTTAACCGATTGAGGTTGTGACACTCACAATCGAGGTAGAGGTTGTTGAGGCTTCACTACCACCTAGAAAAGACAAGTCTAAACTAAGTCAAAGCAAATCTTTAACTTTGAATTAAAGTAAAAGCAGGTTCGTAAACTTGAGGGAAATTACGGTTGGATCTTGAGATTCCACGGTCGTGAAACTCAAGAACAGCCCGTAATTTAGGGTTCGTCGACGATTCTCTCTAACTCTCAGGATCTAATCTGTTTACGATCGATCTATCATCATCTAAGCCACAACTATCAACCCTTCACCTTAGAATTGTTAAGGGTTTTTAGCCAATAACCGTCATGTTGGTATCAAATTCAAGAATTAAAAGATAGAAAGATGAAAACTTCCGAAAACTTTCAATAATCTTCAAACCAATCTCAAAGTCACAATCGAGAACAAATATTGTCAATGGATTCAGAATAAAGCGAACAATCACAACCTTAGGAAAGAAGGGAAAACGAGATGTCAATCCATTTTCCAAATCAAACCTAAACAAGAAGAGAGGTCTTCTTGCAAAATCTTCCAAAAGCTTCGATCTTCCGCCAATCCGGAGATCTCAACAGCAATCTCCACCAAAAGTGCGAGATTATGGCAAATCCCAGATGCGAACTTTGATCTCCAATGAGATGATCAATGCTTCCAAGCGAGGGCTAAACGGCGTTGAAATTCTCTAAGCGGAGATGAAGCGTGGATTGCCAAAATTTCTTCCTAAGCGAAGATGACGGAATCTTGCTTCGTCCGTCTTTTTATAGGGCAAGATAAAATATCGGCCCGGCCCAATCTTCAAAAGATCGTGGCTTCAAAGTGTGGCGAAAAAGATCGCCAAGATCACGGTCGTGGAAGTTTCCACGACCGTAATTTAGAGCGTGGATTAGGTCACGGTTTGCACCATATGTTCCACGACCGTAATAGTTAATGGAATGCGTCACGCTTCTCTTTGCAAGGATCCACGGCCGTGGAACTGAACGTGGTTTGTAGTACGGCCGTATTTTAGAGCGTGGTTTAGGGCAAGAACGTGATTCTTCCCTAGCCTCGTGCATTCCTCAAGTTGAACTCCAATTTGCTCCTTAATTTGCCCTCAATCCATGGACATATCAAATCAACTCTTCTTTGCTCGATTCCGTTCGGAAATAGCTCTTAAGTACCTATAATCAACATAGAACTAGTGTAGACATCCATATCGACAATATAGGAAAACTACCTCACTTATGCAACAATGTTCAATCAAAGACTATCAATATGAATCAAATACGTTTAGAAAACGTGCCTAAAATATCACAATATTTCATGCTAACAAATAACCACATACTTAACACTTGCTTGTCCCTAAGCAAGGTCTTTCAAAAAGCTTTAAACAAGAGTTAGGATGAAATATGTGTACCTTCTTTTGGATGAATGTGCCTTCTAAAGAATAGATCATTCTCAAACCTTGCTTCAATCGTTTATTAAACTTTCACACACTTACTCAAAGAGTAAAAAGCAATGAAAATTCATGAATAAATTTAACTTCTAAACAAGCGTCATAACCTTCAAACATTATCAAAATCAATCATAAGAAACTTCAATTTAGATCACCAAGTCATATAACATTCTTTTGATCTTAAGGACTTTCAAAGAAAAGGTCTAGAATGTGGAAGGGAAGGAGACTTTAAGAGAATGTGGTGCATGAATCCGGGAAAGTGGACAACTATCTTCTTCTTCTTATGCGGTTCCCGCAACACTTCAACTTAGAGCTTCACTCTCTTCTTTTCATTTTTCGACTTTACTTTTGGAGTTATGGACAGAGGTGCACAAAAACTGAAGCCTAGGAGATTGGCGTTTCTCGATTTTTATGAGATGCCTCAAACCCTTAGCGCACATACCATAATCCGCTAGGAATATCGCTCAATTCGACTTTGGCAAGACACAAACACCCGGATATGTGAATGGTGCCGAGTTACTCATCGTCATGATTGACTTCCCCAAACCTAGAAGGTCAATATTTCAATGAGGAGCTAAATTTGCTCTCATGGCCCTCCCACATCAAACATGCCTTTTTTTCATTGACTTCTCCAAAATTCCCGGATAGGTAAAGAAGGTCAATATTTCAATGAGGAGCTAAAATGGTCAAAAGAAAGAAGAAAGAAAGTATCGAATTGCCTTAATCATCTCAACAAGAAGTATAGGAACTTATAACGTGATTTCAACTTCAATTTCTTAACATGATTTAGGTAACATAATCACATTATGAAACTTGCAAAAGAGGTATAATTTATTCATTCAAATCCTTTTCGATTCACTATTCTTTTAAGCATGCAATTGTTATCAAACTCCATTCACAAGTAATGATTATCATGGAAATCATCTCAATTCATTAGAAGCACAAAATTTTCAAAATTTTTCAATTTTTATGGGTTTTTCAAGTTATTTTTCATGCAATGCAATAAGGAAACGTGCAACACATAATGAACATGCAATGATAGTCTCAAATGAAAGCGAACATAGTAAGTAGAGTTATTACAAACTTTTAGTACATCCCACCCCATACTTAGGACGAACATTGTCCCTAATGTTCATAAGAAAGAAAGAAAAGAAAGAAAAGAAAAAGAAACTCACAATGTGGCGGTGGAATGTCTAAAGCGAACGGTCATGCATCAAATCACTACGGCGCCGGCGGAGGCGGGAATGGAGAGAAGCTGGAGTCGTAGGGCCGCCCAAACTGCTGGCGGTAGACGTCCCTCATCATGTGATCAAGATCGTCTAGGCGTCCGTCTCTAGCATCGGCTCGGATCTCCAATGCTCCAACTCTCTCTGAAAGTCCGGTAGCCCAATCCGGCATCTGCTCGTACCATCCCGGGGCGTGACTGTACCATGCTGGGGCGTCGGATGGTGCTGGTGCTGGTGGTGGTGTTGGCTGCTCTGTAGACCAAGGAGGGTGAATGCCATACCATGTGGGAGGTGTGGTCATCCACGTAGGCCTCTCACTCACGCTAGCGTGGCGAGATGACGAGCCTGAGGCTCTAGCTGGACGTGGAGAGCGTCTAGGTACATTTGGGGCCGCCTCCGGCTGCTCCGGAAACGTGCAAACTCCTACTCCGCTCCTCCTCCACTCTCAAACTGATCTCCCATATTCTCCTCCTCGACAACCGGTGGTGGGACATAAGGGGGAGCTACTATCCTGTTCGCATGCATAGCAGCAAACGTCTCCTTCCAATTATGGCGTCCCGCCATAATGGAATACTCCGGCAGCCACTCTATACCCCTGCCCGTCCTACTCTCCCAAGGCATGCCCGCATAAGGCGGACCTCTATGTGTGGTGAAAATGAGACCCCTAACCATGAAAGCATGTAGCCCTAAAGGAACGGCCGGTATGCGGGTGCAAGCAGAAAAATCCACACCAAAACTCCTAGAAATGTGGGTAACTATCCCACCACATCCGATGTTCCCCTTCTTCTTGTTCTTGAGCTTGCTCATCGTAGCAGCCAAGAGAGTAGCACAATCTGCATGGCGTCCATAAAGCATGCAATAGAGCAAGAATAGCTCATCCGTCTTGATCTTTTGGGGCGTCTCCGTCCTAGGAAAGAGACACTCCAAAAGAACACGGTGAGCTATCTTCAAGGCTAGATGGTACATCAATATAGCCTTGGTATCAGCGGGTTGCCAACGGTCCTCGTCGGCGTAAATCATTGCAACCTCCTTCCAAAAGTCCTTGGGGTAAACACCACTCGGAAATCGACCATTGAAGGTCTCATGGAACCCAAAAATCGTCCCAAACTCACGGATACTCAACTGATAATCTCTCTCCATAAGGCGGAAAGAGACGGTCCTATCGACGTGGCTGTGCTCAAAGGACGTCACAACCTCCCATGTAATCTCCTCATATGCGTCTTCTCGTATAGCCGAGAAGACAACTAATCCGGCTCTATCCAAGAGCCAAGTAAGGTCATCAACTATGTTGAGAGGAGCTAGATCCTCCAACAACAAATATCTAGGGCCAATTACTGGCCTCTCCTTGATTTTATCAAGTGCATTAAGATGGTCATCGTGTATGGTCGGGACTCTAGGGTGAGGGGGTGAAGATGGAGGTGAAGGTGAGGATGGAGGTGAGGGTGAAGAGGGTGGTGGTTCCCTAGAGGATGAGGAGGAGGAAGGATTACCCTTCCTTTTCTTATTCTGGTTACCCTTCTTCTCTTTTATCCTCCCTGAAACTCTTCTCACAAAATCCATTCTGCTCAAAATTACTGTCTGTTCTTCAGCAAACCACGGCCGTAATTTACCCAGAGACCGTGATTCGTCTCAGAAAATCACAAATCTCAGCAAATTCACAATCAATCTCCACAACAGGCAGTCCTAGTCTAATTTCCTCAAATCTCAATCAGTTCTTCCTAAAAATCTCTAACAAAAACAACCAAATCAGCAAGAATCAAGAAGGGAAAAGAAAACCTCTTTTTCGGATTGAAAAATCCGAAATGCGCGTTTGTTGGTGAATTTCCGTTCGATTCGTCGCTTGGATCTTGTTTGTGGTTGAATTTGCTGCAGTTTGGGAAGAAGAATCGTTGAAAACGATTAGGAAACGAAGATTTGAGAGGGGGTCGTGGGGTTTCGGCACTTAGGTCGTGGAAAGAGGGATTTTTGGGATGAATTTGTGAAGAATGTGGCTTATATAGTTGCAGGCAAAATTTTGAAAATCACGGTCTGTCGGGGTGTTCCACGGCCGTGGAAGTGTACGGAACCGTGGTTTTGGTGATTTTTCAAAGGCTTTTGGAAATTACGGGCACTGTAGCTATGACGACCGTAATTTAGACCGTGGAACCTTCTGTAAAGCTCCAAAGTCCGCGTTTCGTCACTTTTCTTCGACATTATTCTTCCCTTTTCCTTTTCCATCGATCCTTGGGTTGCCTCCCAAGAATCGCTTTGTTTAAGGTCCGTAGCTAGACCATTCTCGCACTTATTCGAGTGCGGTAGGCGCGAACTCTTCAGCTTGGAGTTCCGGCGTATACTTCTTGAGTCGTTGGCCGTTCACCTTAAAACTTCCGCTCGCTTCACCCCATACTTCAACTGCACCATGGGGAAAATACGCTTAATTAGAAAGGGTCCGGTCCAACGGGATTTAAGCTTACCTGGAAAGAGGCGAAGTCTTGAATTGAAGAGAAGAACTTGATCTCATTCTTTAAAGTCCTTTGGAATGATATGCTTATCATGCCAACGCTTTGCCCTCTCCTTGTAGATCTTAGCGTTTTCATAAGCGTTCAAGCGGAGTTCATCCAGCTTATTGATGTCTAGGAGACGCTTCTCTCCCGCTTCCTTTATGCCAAAATTCAGCCACTTGATAGCCCAAAACGCTTTGTGTTCCAGTTCTACCGGCAAGTGACAAGACTTTCCATACACAAGATTGTATGGTGTGGTTCCTATGGGAGTCTTGTACGCAGTCCGGTATGCCCATAATGCATCGTCAAGCTTCAAGGACCAATCCTTCCTAGTCCTTGAAACTGTTTTCTCTAGAATTTTTTTGATCGCCCTGTTTGAGATCTCAACTTGTCCACTTGTTTGTGGATGGTAAGGGGTAGCGATCTTGTGAGTAACCCCATACTTAGCTAGAAGAGCTTCAAAGCGACGGGCTATGAAGTGAGAACCTCCATCACTAATGATAGTCCTTGGCGTCCCAAATCGCGGGAAGATGGTCTTGTTGAAGAACTTAACCACCACCATGGCATCATTGGTGGGGGAGGCAATTGCTTCCATCCATCTAGAAACGTAGACTACCGCCAATAGTATGTATTGATTCCCACATGAAGATGGGAATGGTCCCATGAAATCAACTCCCCAAACGTCGAAAATCTCCACCTCTTGGATGTTGTTGAGGGGCATCTCGTTCCTTCTAGAAATATTGCCTGTTCTTTGACAAGCATCGCAGCAAGAAACAAAGGATTGCACATCTCTAAACAAAGTAGGCCAAAAGAATCCAGATTGCAATACCTTTGCGCTAGTCTTGTTCGAACTAGCGTGTCCTCCACAAGGTAGTGAATGACAATGGCGGATGACACTTTGTATCTCATCTTCCGGCACACATCGCCGAATGATGCCATCCGGACCTCTCTTAAAGAGGAGAGGCTCGTTCCAATAGTATTCCCGGACATCCTTAAAGAACTTCTTCCTTTGTGCGTAAGATAGTCCGGGTGGTATCTCCTGGCAAACCAAATAGTTAACAAAATCAGCAAACCATGGTTCGTTACCTTTGGAGATCACGTTGATGCACTCCTCTATGATATGTAGGTGTTCATCCGGAAAGGAGTCATCAATGGGTAGATGGTCGTCCTCTAGATGTGTTAGACGACTCAAATGATCCGCAACAGAATTTTCTGAACCTTTCTTGTCGCGGATCTCAAGATCGAATTCTTGTAGGAGAAGAATTCATCTAATCAGCCTTGGTTTCGCATCTTTCTTCGCAAGGAAGTACCGGATCGCAACATGATCCGTGTAGACAATCACCTTCGCACCTACAAGATAAGAGCGAAACTTGTCAATAGTATAGACAATGGCTAAAAACTCCTTTTCGGTGGTGGCGTAGTTGAGTTGCGCTTCATCTAGCGTCTTGCTAGCATAGTATATGGCATGGTTTCGCCCTTCCTTTCGTTGTCCAAGAACAGCTCCAATTGCTACGTCACTAGCATCGCACATAATCTCAAAGGGTAGAGTCCAATCCGGAGGTTGGATGATAGGTGCTGAAATTAGAGCTTGCCGAATGGTGTTAAACGCATCTAAACATTCCTGCGAAAACTCAAAAACCGCATCCTTCATCAATAGATTAGTGAGAGGTTTTGATATCTTAGAAAAGTCCTTGATGAAATGTCTATAAAATTCAGCATGTCCTAGGAAACTTCTTATCCCTTTCACCGAAATCGGGGGAGAAAGTTTCTCTATGGTCTCTATCTTAGCTTTGTCTACTTCTATCCCTCTACTAGAGACTAAGTGACCTAATACGATTCCTTCCTTAACCATGAATTGACACTTCTCCCAATTAAGAACTAGGTTAGTGTCTTCACACCTTTGTAAAACAAGAGAAAGGTTAGAAAGGCAATTGTTAAAAGAGGAACCGTATACGGAGAAGTCGTCCATGAAGACTTCCATGATTTCCTCTACGTATTCGGAGAAGATGGCCATTATGCACCGTTGAAAGGTGGCTGGGGCGTTGCAAAGCCCAAACGGCATTCTCCTATAGGCGAACGTACCCCACGGGCACGTGAATGTGGTCTTCTCCTGATCGTCCGGATGTATCGGAATCTGAAAGAAACCACTATAACCGTCAAGGTAGCAAAAATGTGAATGTTGTGCTAACCTTTCAAGCATTTGATCGATGAATGGCAATGGAAAGTGATCCTTCCGCGTTGCGTTGTTGAGCTTGCGGTAGTCTATGCACATCCGCCATCCAGTCACGGTTCGGGTAGGAATGAGTTCGTTGTTCTTGTTGGTGATGACCGTCATTCCTCCCTTCTTCGGAACTACTTGAACTGGACTCACCCACTTACTATCGGAGATAGGATAGATGATATTTGCATCAAGAAGTTTAAGAATTTCCTTCGAAGTTCTAAAGTCTTCCTCCATTAATATCTTATGCATGCATAGGAAGGGTTTAATTCCTACTAAGTCCTCAATAGTATAGCCTATGGCTTTTCTATGTTTTCTAAGGACAATCATGAGCTGTTCATGTTCATCTATGCTTAGTTCGGAACTAATGATAACCGGAAAGGTAGAATTAGATCCTAGAAAAGCGTACCTTAGATGAGTAGGAAGTGGTTTGAGTTCCATTGCTTTCGGAGCTTCCAACGATCCTTGAGGAGCATCCGATGTCTCCTTAGAAGTTTCTAAGGGTGTTGAGTGTGTGGGAGAAGAATCAGAAGAAGTTGAAGAAGTGTCTCGATCACTCTCTTCCACGGCCAAAATTACGGGTGGATCTTGTCCTCCACGGCCGTGGTTTAGGGCGTGGAAGGGAAATACGGTTGTCACATCATCTCCACGACCGTATAATCCCCTGGAGTGAAGGACGTTTTTGGTTGTGAAATCCACGGCCGTGGAATACAATGTATGGCCGTGAATTCTCACATTTTCAGCTTCATCGTTGAGTTTCTCAAACTCCTCTTCAGGCATCTCTTCTTGTGCTTCTAAGGCTTCAATTGCCTCATTGCACTCTTCCTCTTCCCCTACTTCTGTTAGACTCATAGTAATGACTTTTTGTAGAGGATCGTTAAAGAGAATCGCACTTACCTCCTCCCTAGATAAACCTTCTTCATCTTGGACCTCGTAAATATCTTCATCGAAGATTGGCTCCTTCACTAGAGTGGAAAGGACGAACTCTACTTTCTCTTCTCCTATATCAAAAGCGAGTCTCCCATTCTTTCAATCGACCATGCAGCCGGAAGTTGCAAGAAACGGTCTTCCGAGTATGATCGGGACCGGACTATCTGCAGGAATGTCAAGCACGACAAAATCAATGGGAACAAAGAATTTACCTAGCTTGACCGGGTGGTCTTCTACAATACCGACGAGGCGAGTGATGGATCGATCCGCCATGTATAACGTCATCTTCACCGGTTTAGGGTCGCCTAAACCGATCATCCTGCACAATGCAAGTGGTATGATGCTCACACTTGCTCCTAAGTCACATAAAGCGTCGTATGTGACATCTCCCACTCCAATGGGAATACAAAATGACCCCGGATCTTTCAATTTTGGGGGCATTTTCTCCTTCATGGTCTTGATGAGATCCGAAGAATCCGAACTCATCTTGACCTCACCAAAATCTTCTAGCTTCCTCTTGTTGGAGAGGAGCTCCTTCAAGAACTTGCCATAAGCCGGCATACCTACAATATCATCAATGAAGGGTATATTAATATGCAGCTTACTCATGAGTTCTATGAACTTACCGAATTGTTTATCTAGGCGCGCTCGCGCTCTAGATTGAGGGAATGGTAGGGGAGGTTTGTAAGCTGGAGGAGGAACATAGACATCTTCCTTCTCCTTCCCCTCCTCTTTGTCCTTCTCTACGGGGACTTCAACGAACGTAGGCTGCGGATCGGTAGTAGTCACTCCGCTCCTAGTCGTAATCGCCATCATCCTTCCCTTAGGGTTGTCCTCCGTCTTTCCTGGAAGTTTCCCTTGATTCCTAGGAACTTCCTGCGCGTGGTTGAACATTTGGTTTTCCAAAACTTTTTGAGCTTTGTCAACCTTAGAAACTTGATCATCAACCTTGATGAGGCGGTTCTCCAACCCTTGAAGCTTTCCCAAGATCGTTTCCAATATGGGATCGGGCTTCTCCTTCCCCGAAGTGTTTCCTCCATTAGATGATTGACCCTGGCTTTTCAAAGAAGTAGAGGAAGAGGAAGGTGGAGTTAGTGAATTAGAATTGGAAGGATAAGAGTTACCGGAATTTTGTTGATTGGAGCGCCAATTGTTGTTGTTTGAACCCCTATTGTTGTTCCAATCGTTGTTCCGGTTGTTGTTGTTTCCATTCCAGTTGTTATTCCGGTTGTTGCCCCGGTTATTGTTGTTGCCGCCATTGTTGTTGCCCAAATAACCAACATCCTTCCCTTGTTGCTTTGGAAAGTTGGTCTTGATAGCTTCCTTCAACTCTTTGATCTCATTGTTGAGGGAGAAAATCTGATTTTGAGCTTCGTGTGTGAGCTTTGCTCCTTGCTCCACACGATTTCCCTCCACTTTCCGGTGGGAATACTTCTCTATGACTCTTGCTTGCTTCTCGATGAAGTCCCAAGCGTCATCTTCTCTCATGTCCATGAACGTTCCGCATGAGAGGGATTGGAGGTTGAATTGCGTTCCCGCATCCAGCCCCTTGTAGTAAATCTCCAGCAAGGCAAGCTTGGATATGCCATGATGAGGGCAATCCAAGAGCAAATCCTGAAACCTTTCCCAAGATTGAAACAAACTTTCATTAGGTCTCATGGAAAAACCATTAATCTTACCTCTAAGTTCCGCCGTTTTGGAAGGCGGAAAGAACTTGGTGAGGAAATCCGCGGAAAGGTCTTCCCACGTATCTAGTTTCCCACTAGGAAGAGCTTGGTACCAAGATAACGCTTTCCCCTTCAAAGAGAAGAAGAAGGGTTTGAGCTTGTAGCTGTTGGTAGTAGCATTCTTCGGTCTCATCGTCTCCATCATACACTCAAAGTTTTGTAAGTGTTGGTGTGGAGATTCAGCGCTTGTACCGCCAAACTGGTTTTGGCGAACAAGAGTAATAACTTGAGGGTTAAAGCTAAACCCTTGCACATCTCCAGCATCAAAATTCACGCCCAAGCGGCGTGGTTGTTGTGTTGGATCCATCCGCTGGCCAAGAGTTCTTGGCTCATTATCCACACGTTCGACCCTCACATTCCTAGGTGGAATGCGGCGATTAACAGCTCCTTGTGGATGGAAAGGATTCATATTGATCGTGGGATCAATCTCCTCTAACAGTGGCATGGAAGAGTCACTATCATCAGCGGATGAGTGACTTCTTCTTCTAGTTCTTGATCCCCTCCTTGAGGATTTCTTGCTTCCTTTATTCTTAAGGTCGCTCAACTCTATCCTCATTTGGAACATCGTATCCTGTAGTTTGCTGATTTCGGATTGATGACGATCCGTTTCATCCCGGCGGAGATTCTCGTTCCATTGGAGTTGAGCTTCCTTCTCCGCCAACTCTGCTTGAAGATCACGTTCGTGTTCTTCAGCCATCTTCTTTTCCTTGCGCTTTTGCCTTAAAGTTTTCTCTAGCTCTTGATCAAGAGGTAAGAGATCTTCGGTGTTCCTAGACCTGCGCATGCACTCAAAAAGATATCAAATAACGAGAGCAAGCTCCCAAGCTTGACAACCGGCTACCGAATTCGGCCGAAACCAAATCCCCGGCAACGGCGCCAAAAACTTGTTCGCCCCTAATGGTGTGTGCAAATAAGCTTTAAATTTATAAAACTAGAATCAAGCAGCGAACCCGCAGTGTACGGATCGACGTAGTTAAGCAAGAATTCCAGAGTATCGAACACAGGGATTTGGGTGGGAACAAATTCGATTGCAGATTATCAAGCGAGTAAATATGAGAGTTTTGCAAATATTGGGAAAACAACAATCGTAAAGATCCAAGTATCCATCTGTGGCAATCGATTCAAGATATACTAATGATATAAAGACAGAGTTGAGATATGCAAAGGTATACTAATGTAAGGTAATCGTACGGTGAAGTTCCAAAAACCTTATGTAACTCACCTACAAGGCACTCTCTATACAGGTTGTTGAGGCTCAATATAGAAAGATTCTAAAGGTGAGAATTAGTATCGATTACCCAAACTTGTAATCCAAGGATCAAGACTAACTTAACCGATTGAGGTTGTGACACTCACAATCGAGGTAGAGGTTGTTGAGGCTTCACTACCACCTAGAAAAGACAAGTCTAAACTAAGTCAAAGCAAATCTTTAACTTTGAATTAAAGTAAAAGCAGGTTCGTAAACTTGAGGGAAATTACGGTTGGATCTTGAGATTCCACGGTCGTGAAACTCAAGAACAGCCCGTAATTTAGGGTTCGTCGACGATTCTCTCTAACTCTCAGGATCTAATCTGTTTACGATCGATCTATCATCATCTAAGCCACAACTATCAACCCTTCACCTTAGAATTGTTAAGGGTTTTTAGCCAATAACCGTCATGTTGGTATCAAATTCAAGAATTAAAAGATAGAAAGATGAAAACTTCCGAAAACTTTCAATAATCTTCAAACCAATCTCAAAGTCACAATCGAGAACAAATATTGTCAATGGATTCAGAATAAAGCAAACAATCACAACCTTAGGAAAGAAGGGAAAACGGGATGTCAATCCGTTTTCCAACTCAAACCTAAACAAGAACAGAGGTCTTCTTGCAAAATCTTCCAAAAGCTTCGATCTTCCGCCAATCCGGAGATCTCAACAGCAATCTCCACCAAAAGTGCGAGATTAGGGCAAATCCTAGATGCGAACTTCGATCTCCAATGAGATGATCAATGCTTCCAAGCGAGGGCTAAACGGCGTTGAAATTCTATAAGCGGAGATGAAGCGTGGATTGCCAAAATTTCTTCCTAAGCGAAGATGACGGAATCTTGCTTCGTCCGTCTTTTTATAGGGCAAGATAAAATATCGGCCCGGCCCAATCTTCAAAAGATCGTGGCTTCAAAGTGTGGCAAAAAAGATCGCCAAGATCACGGTCGTGGAAGTTTCCACGACCGTAATTTAGAGCGTGGATTAGGTCACGGTTTGCACCATATGTTCCACGACCGTAATAGTTACTGGAATGCTTCACGCTTCTCTTTGCAAGGATCCACGGCCGGGGAACTGAACGTGGTTTGTAGTACGGCCGTATTTTAGAGCGTGGTTTAGGGCAAGAACGTGATTCTTCCCTAGCCTCGTGCATTCCTCAAGTTGAACTCCAATTTGCTCCTTAAGATGCCCTCAATCCATGGACATATCAAATCAACTCTTCTTTGCTCGATTCCGTTCGGAAATAGCTCTTAAGTACCTATAATCAACATAGAACTAGTGTAGACATCCATATCGACAATGTAGGAAAACTACCTCACTTATGCAACAATGTTCAATCAAAGACTATCAATATGAATCAAATACGTTTAGAAAACGTGCCTAAAATATCACAATATTTCATGCTAACACCCTCCAGCAACAGAAGCCGGTGTCGCTTCCTTCGTCCCTTCGAGTCACGAAATTGAGTAAGACCCATACCCCTTCCCCTTGGTACGTTCCTTTGCTTCATCTTACCTTATCGATGTGTGTATGACCACCCTCTCTCCTGCTTGCTTCCCTACATATATATTCGTGCTAATAGTTGCCTCTAAACCATCTTGCAACCTATATATTACAGCCAAGGAGCAACTTCAATGAGCTGTTGTAGTTTCGGATGAGCAGCCAAATTGATGACCAGATTTAGGTGTGAAAGACTTATCCTTTGTGGGTGACTTTTGGATATGTTATAGATAGGATTTCATAGTAGAACATATCAAAATTTGGGATAAATCCAGCGAGTGTTTTAGGAGTTATGATTTTTCAAAGTTCAGATAGTGTGTAGTTTTGTTGAATGTTTGCTGAATTTCCTAAGTGTTGGAAAAACTGCATGTTGATACAGTTTTGTGATCCAGATTTGGGTAAGTCAGACTCCTCTTTTGTTGCTGATTTTCGGATATGTTATAATTGGTAATGTATAGTAGATCATACTGATATTTGAGAGGAATCCGAGTTACAATTTAAGAGTTATGGTTTCCCAACGTAGAGACCTTGAGTAGTTTATAGATTGTGCTGAATTTTGTCAAGTATTGAGAACGCTGCTTGTGATGCAGTTTGGTGGTACCGATTTGATTGGGTTATATTCCTTGGTTAGACATGAATTTTGGATATGTCATAGTTAATATTGCATAGTAGAATATATCAAAATTCGAGAGGATTCTATCAAGAGGTTTAGTAGTTATGATTTTTCAAAGTCGAGGTTGTAAGCAGTTTTCTGGATGTTGCTGAGATTTCTAAGTGCTGGAAATATTTTGTGTTATGCAGTCATGTTTGAACTTAAGTTTAGATATAATCCACCGTTCCGTTTTCAGTATGTTATAGAGTGTCATGCATAGGGTGATGTATCAAAAAATTGAGGTTGATCCAGCGGTTAGATGTTGATTTATGAAGATCCAAAGCTGACTGGTTGAGTAGTTAAGAAATACTTAGTTTTTAGCTAAGTCTGAATTTCTGGTTTTGGAACCGACTTTAGAAATTTGTTTGGAAGTGGTTATTAGGTATTTTTGGGAAATTCTTGTTTCTATGGATAGATTGCATAGAAGAGAAGACTTAAAGATTTTGTTAGAATTTTTTATATGTTTATTCGGGGCTCGCTTCATAGGCTAAAGTTGGATCCTATTGACCTTTTTGAGCAATGAGGAGAATGTGTGTTTCTTCTAATTTCTACCTAAACTCATTCTTAAAAGTTAGAATATGAAATTATGTCCCAAAGAAGAGGATAGACATATTTTAGGGAATTTTTGGAAGTTTCGGAACCAAGGGTAAAATGGTCATTCTACCCTAGGAGGGTATTTTAGTAATTTCTCTCATGTTAGAATCTTACATCTTAGAAGTCATAGTCTTCGAAGTGTATGGGAAATGTTTTGATCCACTTGCCTCTTGTGACAAGCAATTGAGTAATCCACGGTTGCTAACCAGGTTGAGATTTGAGAGTCGAGATTGATTCAGGTAAGTCCTTTGGGCTAACTTAGCTAGCTTCTGGATATGAGTGTGAATAACGATAGTGGTGTTTGAATGATGTGTTTATAAGTGTAGTTTTATTAATTATTGACCGACCTACATATTTGGCCTAAGAGTAACTGACGGTGACATTTTGCCCAGTTAGCCCGAGGGCACTGGGGGGTTTCTGTAGGGACTAGTCCATACTTGGTTTGTGTTGACGCTACCGGCGGAGGTTTACTACACCCACACCAGTTGGATAAGGAACGGAGACGAGAAATCTTAAGATTTCTTGTGCCACAACTTTAAAACGGAATAAAGTGAATCACCTAAGCTATCAGATAATAACCGGACTGTGTGCCAACATGATGGGTGTTTATGTTACCTTGTTTGTGTTTGTGCTATCTTTATTCTACTTATATTTGGATTGTTAGCTAACGGTTATTCCGTGTTGTAGATTCTGTAGAGATAAACAGTTATAGAGAGATCCGGAAAAGATAGTCAGCCGGGTCCACATACTCATTAGATGGGGACGGGGGAGTCTTCCATTCGGCATGCATGTTATATATATATATATATATATATATGTTTTGTAAGGCTGCCATGTGTTGTTCAATCATACCAATACTGTTTGTTATTTTCAAAGAATTTAAGTACATTTGTGCCTTGTTTTAAGATCCTAGTAAAGTTGTTGTCAAACTAAGGTCGGGACCTATTGTCAGGTCCTAGCCAGTAGCTCCCCGAGTTTTGAGAATTTGTGGTGTTACAGGCCGTGGTTGAGGTTATCTTGAGATCGAGTTAAGTCCGTAGGACTTACTTAGCTACCATCCCTATATTGGATGTATGCATGTGTGATGTCTGTTATATGCTTGATACAATGCGATATTTTTATTACCGACCTATGGTTTATTGAGTAGTCCCCTTGTAGTGGCAGGGATAACCTTTCCCTTTCATCTTGTAAGGAGTTTGGGAGGTTCTCAGTGGTCAGGCCAATACTGGTATACAGGATGGACACTTCACCACTCCCTTAGGGTACGCAGGAAGTGTGCCGATACTACTCCCGACGGATATGGTACCTAGAGGCGAGAACTGTAACACCCCAAATTCTGAGAACTCGGGAAGCTACTGGTTAGGACCTCACAATGGGTCCCGACCTTAGTTTGACAACAACTTTACTTGGATCTTACAACAAGGCACAAATGTATTTAAAACAATTTCAAAACCTATTATTTTTAATATATGAATGTACACCTGTGTCAGCCTTACAAAACATATATATAGATACATAACATGCATGTCGTATGGGAGACTCCCCTATCCCCATCTAATGAATACGTGGACCCGGATGACCATCCATTCCGGATCTCTCTGCAACTTTCTATCTCTACAAATCTACAACACGGATAAAACCGTTAGCTAACATTCTATGCATAAGTATAAAGGTAAAAGCACAAACACACAACATACGCAATCAACATGCAACACTCAATCCTTTTTATTATCTTTTAATTAGGTGATATGTCATTACTAATGATACTTATTTTGTGACACGAGGGATTCCCAAACCTCGCCCCTGTCCCCGTTTACCAACAAGGAATGGTACTAATGCATATGACCGTCTACCTGACTGGGTTGGTCGCAAGGAACCTCCTAGACTCTCGCAAGAGCTAGGCAGATGATGTCACGACCCGTTATCATACACTTGGGTCAATTACGTAAATAATAAAGTCGGCCTAATCCGGTTTCGTTGTTTATCATAACTAACAGACACCACTCATACACATTACACTCATACAAAATGCCAGCTAAGTAAGTCCGTGGACTTACCAGAAGCAAATCTCGACTCTCTTAATCACCACTCATCGGTAATTGTAGGAATTCAGTAGCCTGTCAAAGGAGGCAAGTATGTCAGCACACTTTCTAGGTAATTATAAGTCTAAGACTTCTAAGATAATAGGTCTTAATAGAACGGAATTGATTACAGTATTAATTTATGGTAAAATGACTATTTTACCCTTGGTCCCGAAACTTCTAAAAATTTTGTAATTTATGTTTAAACTCTTATTTGAGACTAACTAACCATATTCTACTCCCTAGGATGATTTTTGGTAACAAATAGAAAAACTACCCATTTTCTATTTCCCGAAAAGTCACTAAAGTCCAACTACAGCTTCAAATATAAAATTCGAATAATCTTATAAAAATTCCGAAATAATTCCCAAGATCATCTATGATATCCCATCTACTCATAGGAGAAAGAATTTCTTAAAACTGTTAAAGCATCGCTTCTACAAAAATTTCTAAAGTTGGTTACAACACTTAACAAGCAGCATACTGTCTTAACTTTGAAAAATCAAAACTCCTAAACTACTCGCTGGATTTATCCCAAATTTTGATATGTTCTACTATAAAATCATATCTCCAATATATCCAAAATTCAGACGCAAAGGAGATCAAAATCCTATTTAAAACTATCTCACAAAACCGAATTTCAGCACAACAGAAAAACTGTTTACGACTCAATCCTGGAAAAATCATAAATCCCAAACCACTCGCTGGATGCCTCTCAAATTTTAATATGTTCTACAACAATATGTCAACTATATCATATCAAAAATTCAAGCCCAACAGAGATCAAAAGCCTATTCAAAACTATCTCAGAAAACAGCATCCCATGCTGTTTTTCTCAACTCAGCACATTTATAAAACTGCATGAGGAGCCAACTTTGGGCAACCATATCTCCTAAACTATAACTCGGAATACTCTAAAATTTCAGTATGTTATAGTATGCAAGGTCACCTGTAACATATCCAAAGTGAAGCAACAAATGCGGAGTTTAGCTTACCCAAATCAGAGTCCAAAATTGGTTGTTCGTCACAGTTGGAAAATTGAAAGATGTAACAGCCCCTCTGCAGCTGTTCCTTTGGCTGGAGTATATGGATTCCTAGAGGGTTTGGCACCAGTTATAAGCGCATATATGGCTGAAGTAAAGCAAGTAAGAAGGAGTATGTGAGTTCCTGTGATTGGTATAAACGCAGATGGAGGGAGGAAGAGAGCTGGAAGGTACGAACGTATAGGGAAAAGAGAGAGAGAGAGAGAGCCAGCAGCCAACTTACTCAGGAGTCTCGTGTGCAGAAAGTTGAAGGTTGTTCGTCCCTGGAGTGGTGGCTGCGAGTCTCCGCTTTGTAGCTGGGCAACTTGGTCCGGAAGCAGTTAGGGTCGATGGGTAGAGGCGCTTCTGGCTTGGCCTTTCAAGTGCATTCCGCTAGGTCCAAACGCAGCCAAGTAAGTGCTAGGCTCTTCGTTGCTGTCAAACGTTGCTTGAATGGTTGATGTGTGACGATTGTTTTGTACGCAGGGGTAGAAGAGATGGCCGACTGAATGAATCCCTGTTGTGCGATTAACGGGGCAGTTACAGCAGCTTCTTCAATTCAGCAACCGTTACAAGGTGAAGAGAAGGAAAGAGAAGGGCCGGCTGTTACTCCTCCCTGCTGAACGCAAATGCTGGCTGTTACACACGCAGATCATGGGCTGGAGAGGAGCTGTACGTACTGGGCTGGAGAGGGCTGTTAATGGGCTCGTAACCAGCCTCTCCTGGACTGCTGCAGGCCGGGCCCGAAGTCAAGCTGGGCTGAAATTAAGGTAGGAATAGTGGCTGAAACATGCAAGAAAGATGGGCTGAATTGCTTGTCAAAAATCTGTCAAAACTCGTCATGGCCTTGTCAGGCCCATGAATGAGTTTGTCACAGATTTTTCGGGCTTTGTCATGGCCTCGTCTCAGCTTAGTCATGGCCTCGTCACAGCTTGTCATGATCTCGTCACAGCTTGTCATCAATAAGAATGAATTATAATAACTAGGGTTTGATATAAATCTATCATTTTATGTGAATTATATTCTACATAAAATAATAAATAATTATAAGAATTAGAGCTTGATAAAATTTTATCATTTTATGTGAATTAAATTCTACATAAAATAATAAAATTTGTGAAGAAAGAAGTACTAGATAGAATGGGAAACCGTCAACGGTTCGAAGTCCGATTTGATTCAGAATTAAACGGAATAAAAATTCTGGATATTACAAGGATGATATATTCCTTGTGTCTCATATTTTCATCTATATATATTTATACCTTGAGTGCATGACATTATCAAGATAATTAAACGGGTAAATGTGTGATAGCATGATTATGTGTTTATGATTCCATGACCTGTGTTTGTGCTTATGCATTATCTTATATATGAATGGTTAGCTAACGTCTTATACCGTCTTGTAGATGATCTGCAGATTAGGAGGACTGCAGAGTGAGCCATATGATTGATCCATTGAGGGCTTCCGTACAATAGGATGATGCGAGGTATTATGGGATATTTTGCATATGTATGGATTGTTGTTTTGTACTCAACGGTGCTTTTGTAAACTTTTGTTGTATATATTTATATAGTTTGATGTTTTGGTTTTAATCTATTTGTACCTTGTTGTAAGATCTAGTGAACTTGTTGTCAATGAAGAACCGTAAGGTGAATATAAAGGATATAAATACTCTAGAAGGGGGGTTGAATAGAGTATGAGAACTTTTCTCAAAAACCTATCTCAAGACTTTGAAACTGATTTCAAAGGCTTGATGTCTATATGAGCTGTTTGTGACACAACTTGATTTCAAGGGCTTTGAAAGTGATTTCAAGGGCCTTGACTTTGTAAACCTGCAAAAGAAAGTTAGTCACAATAATGCAGGATATGGTGCGGAATTGAAAAGACCAACACGAGGATATGTTCACGAAGTTCGGCTATAAACAGCCTACTCTCCGTCCTAGGGTATACCCGTATGACCCAACTATCTGTTATCAGCTTCAAAGAGTACTAGATACAACCTAGAAGAATTCCCATTCTTCTCTCACAATAACCAATGCTACGATCTTGCTCCAACTCTTAACCTAGCTATAATAGCCTAGTTACTTCGTAGAGTAACACACGCTCGAGTATAACACTCTTTAGATATGACAATGGATCTCTCGAGTTTATCTCTCTCTTAAGAAATAAAGCTTTTCGTAGAAAGAGAGAAAGAAAAACTTATTGGATCAAATGAAGACGCTTTGGATCGCTTGAAGACTTCAGATATTTTTGTGTAAGCTTGTTGTTCTTCTTCATCGATCAACATCTTCATTTATAGTCTTCGATGGAGAAGTGTTCTAGCCGTTGGTATGATGACCGTTGTGGATGTTTCTTCTTCTCCATGAAAAACGCTTCTTGGTTGAGATGAGATAGCCGTTATAGATATGTCTTTATCTTCTTCATCTCCTTAAAGCACATTGATTCTTCTTCTCCGTAATCTTCTCACGCTATTGACGATCTTTGTCGTTTAAGCATCGAGATCTTTAGGTTTTTTGGGATTCGTTGGATGAAGATCTTCGATATTTGTTGAGAAGAAATCTCGCACTTTTGTTGAGGATCTTTTGCGAGATCCTATTTGGACCAAATCTTCTTGGTCGAGATCTTCTAGTTGGGCGAATCTCCTTAGAAGATCTTGGTAGATTTGGTTGGTAGAGATATGAATTTATTCTAGCCGTCATGTCCTTTCAATCTTGCTTCAAGGCTTTCAAGGTCTCCGTGTTGAACCTCTTCAATCTCTGCGCTTTTCAAGGCCTCCATCTATCCCTTGAAATGTTTTCCAAGGCCTGCATATATTTAGACAAACACCCAAACAAACCAAGCAACTAGAAATATAATCGATATTTTGTTAGTATAAAAACAGCTTATTTGTGTTAAGTCTTCCATCACCACATATTCAAATATATACTCAATGTGGAGTATTCAATCTCCCCCTTGATGGAAGACAACACAAATATCGTACCTGCATTTTAGAGTTAGTGATGCATATGAATCATATCAAACAAAACTTAAATGCAAAATGTAGAATTGTCGATATGTTGGATCAAAATTTCTCCCCCTTTGTCTTTCAACAAGGGAGAAAAACAGTTCAAGCACGGGAGTTTAAATTAATTACATACCCAAAAGAGAGTATTTACAAAACCACAATAAGAGTTTAAAAAAGAAGACCCACAACCATCATATGCTCAGTCTTGATCATCCTCATAAAACTGTCGTCGTGCTCTGGATGAAGCAGTCTTGTGACTCCTAGCATCCATTTCAGCGGCTAAGTGTTGTCTCTTCTCTTCAGCTCGTCATTCCTTGACAACTTCGTATTCTTCCACCGTTGGAATTGTTGACTCAACATGAGTAGGATACATAATGAATTTGTTATGTACTCTTCGTTTACAGTTCATTAGAACATTTTCTACCTTTTCCTGGGTGTGTTGAGCTGCATCATTAGTCATAGATAATATTCTTCCCATGGTGGTAAGAGTGGGAGCATTTGATAGCATGAATTATTGTCTATATTTTGGGGCCTGTTTAGACGTTTTATCTTCAATAATCTGCATGTTTGTATGTATATTATGTGATTATATTGTCGTTTCATCTACTTTTGCGGGAATCGAGGTCTACACCTAGTTTTGTTGTAATCGTAGGCAAAATGGCACGTTTTCCATCAAAAAGGAGCAAAAGGAGCTAAGGAGTCATTGGAGCTACATTAAGGAGCTTAAGGAATAATCCAGGAAGCATTGCCTTGGATTAGAGATTCACTTTGGACCAGATTTGAGAGATTTCACATTCAGTTGTGATTCACCTCGGTTGACTACAGAGTCACCTCGACCGAGGTGATCTTGACGAGCCGACTCGACCGAGGCGAACACCTTGGACGCGGCGAGAATATTTTATTCTTGGCTGAGATCTTTTATCTTTGGAAAGAGGATCTTATATTTTTGGGCTGGGTTCCTGGAAGGAAGAAGATAAGTTTGCCCATATATTTTGCCTATTTTTATGGGAAGAGATCTTTCTAAGATATCTTATCTTTGAAGAGTAATTTTCCTATAAAAAGGGTTGGATTTTCAACAAATCCAGATCATGCTATACCACCAATTGTGTTTAGACATCCGCTATCACCCGGAACAGCCTGCATACATCCGAATACACCGCTGCAACCATACTCCAGTTGGGAGATTTGAAGAACCTTTTTGAAGGTTGAAGGAAGAAATTCTATAGCTTTTATAGCTTTTTGAAGAGTTTTTGTAAGATCATCTTAGATTCCCTTCTTTGTTGATTGTCTTGTTGGATTTCTATCCAAGGAACGCTTGTTGGTTTTATAATTGATTCAGTTATTGAAGCCTTTCTCTTAAGGTTTTCTTGTTCAATTATTCTCTTTCTTCCCATATATTTGATTATTACTTTCATGATGATGAGTGGCTAATCTCTTTGTGTGATTCTAGGGTGATTGGCTGAAGGTTGTGGGAAAAACAATGATAGAATAATCTTAATCACAGTAGGACCCTGAAAGCTCGAGTCTTCGTCCTTAGCCCTAAACAATGATAGAATAATCTTATCTGATCCGAAACTGAGAGTTAAGTGTTAGAGTTTGCCAAATCCTATTCTTATTACACCTTTCCTGGTTCAATGCAAGCCTAGGATGAGACTTACCCGGTAATTCCTTTGTTTGTTTACCGAAGATCATAAGTGTAGGTAATAAAGGTTTATCCTTTATTGGGGTTTGAGTGAGCTTTCATCCCATCTTTGTGAGTTAGCATGAGACTTACCCGGTAAAGGTTGATTCTATTCCCTTAGGTGGTGTGTTAGTTTGAGGTAATAGTTCTTTATCTTAGTTCCTTGAGACTTACCCGGTAATAGGAGTTACGGTTTGGGATTAGTGATTAGTGAGACTTACCCGGTGATCTAATCCACTTTAGTAATACCTTCCCTATGCAAAAACCTCAACTTTGTTCGCTTATTTTTAGATCTTGAGTTGGAACCACAACTATATGCTTTAATCCCTAGAATTGCATATTTCCTTTATTGACTTTTTATCATCCTTGATTGTTTTAATTACTTTTGTGGTTAGTAATTGCTAAAGCTTACCTATTCAGACTTTGTTTCACTAAGTCCCTGTGATCGACCCCTGGAACTCCTTGCTTTTTACTACGATTGACCCGTACACTGCGGGTTCGCATCCTTGTTTTAAGCTTACATCTAGGGTTATAAATTTAAAGCTTGCACACACCGTTTGGAGCAAACAAGTTTTTGGCGCCGTTGTCGGGGACTTGGTCTAGACCGAGCCGGTTGCGGTACGCTTTTGGGGCACTTGCGCCCATGTCTACTAACCACTCTACTTGAGTGACTTTCGCAGGTTCTTTTCTTAGGTTTATGCGAAGAACCCACGCTGGGAAGGAAATCGTTCCTTACGATCCCGAACCAGAAAAGACATATAAATGACGCTTGAGAGAAGCGAAGATGGCCAACCATGACGATCGCGATCTTGAGGCCGAATTGAAAGAGGCATTAGAACAGCTACGCCTCAGCAGGGAAGAACTGAGGCAGGAGAAAGAAGAAACTCGCACCAGGACTGAAGCGATCGAAGCAGATATTGCAGCCTTACGAGACCAGTATCTACTTCGACCGAGGGAAGACCTAGTTCCCGATCCTCAACCGATGCAGGATCCAGTTCCAGACCCTCGACCGAGGCAGGTCCCAGTACCTGATGCCCCGGCCGAGGTACTTCCACCTCGGATACTAGTCTGAGGCGCTCTTTTTGCAGGAATCCCGCAAACCCTAGGGCAAAGGATGGACCCCAATCAACAACTGAGGCGTCCTGGAGTTAACCTAGGAGATCCGGCGGACCATGACTATGAACTTCGACCGCAAGTTCTTTTCATGATTCGCCAATGCCAGTTTGGAGGACTAGAGAAGGAATCTCCGCATCAACATCTGCAAAACTACGAGATCTTGATGGAGACCTTGAGATCCTCAAGAATAGAAAACAACAACTACAAGCTAAGACCTTTTTACTTTTCATTAAAAGATAGAGCTCTTACTTGGTATCAATCTCTTCATCCAGGAAAAATTAGTACTTGGGAGGAGATGACTACGGAATTCTTGAATAAATTCTTTCCCCCCTCTAAAACCGTTGAAATGAGAGGGAAGATTAATGCATTCATTATGAAGGACAAGGAGAGCTTGTCCAAGTCATGGGAGAGGTTTAAAGACATTCTCTTGGATTGCCCACATCATGGGATTCCAAAGATAGAGTTGTTGGAGATATACTTCAAGGCACTGGACGGAAGCACCCAGTTCAACCTCCAACTACTATCCGCCGGTACATTTATGGAAATGGCGATTGACGAAGCTTGGGACTTTATAGAGAAGCAAGCTTTGCATATGGAGAAATATTCCCACCAAGGAGCTGGAGGTGGAGTTAAAAGAGTTAACTTTCAAGATGCTCCGCCTAACAACAATCAACTCACATCTTTGAAGAATGACGTGAAGCAATTGAAGGAACTCTTGGTTGCTCAAACCAAGAAGGAAGATCAAGGATCAAGGAACAACAACAATGGATACTGTAACAACAACAACGGTTCCCGGAACAACAACTACAACCACAATAGAGGATCCAACAGCAATAATTGGAGGGCAAACAACCAAAATTCGGGTAACAATTATTCTAACTCCAATTCTAACGATTCCTCTAATCCTTTCCTCTCTTCCCCTTCTTCTTCTTCTACTCCATTAAAGAGCCAGGGGCAAGGATCAAGTTCGTCCCAGCCGGAAAAGAAAGACGCAGTGCTGGAGGCCATCTTGATCAAGCTTAGCGCTATGGAGACATCTATGACTTCATTTTCGAAGGCCCAAAAAGCCTTTGAACAACAACTTGCTAGTAGGGTGAACGAGACGTCAAGAGATCCAGGGAAGCTTCCAGCAAGAATGGAAAGCAACCCTAAGGGCTAGATCATGGCCATAACGACGAGGAGTGGACTGAAAACTGCAGATTCAATGCCTCGGTCGGTGCCGGTACCGACGAAGACCACCTCGGTCCAGGTGCAATCAAAGAACACTTCGGCCGAGATGCCAACCGAGGTGGAGCCACATAAAGCGGAGGGGAAAACTGAAGTTTATATTCCACCTCATGCATACAAACTACCACTTCCATTCCCCTAGTCAAGGTCCAGAGCACATCTAGACAAGTACTTTGGTAAGTTCCTTGACTTGATGAATAAACTACACATTAACATTCCTTTCCTTGATGCTATTCTAGGGATGCCTGCCTATGGGAAGTTATTAAAAGAAATCCTATCAAGGAAGAGGAAGCTGGAGGACTTTGGTGAAGTAAGGATGACATCTAAATCTTCGGAGCTTATTCAAATCATGAAGGAGAAGATGCCACCCAAATTGAGAGATCCCGGCTCATTTTGCATTCCCATACAAGTTGGGGATGTCACTTGTGAAGCCTTATGTGATCTAGGAGCCAGCGTGAGCATTAGTCCGCTGGAGCTATGTGTTAAGATCGGACTTGGAGAGCCCAAGCCGGTTAAGATAAGGTTATACATGGCGGACCGCTCCATTACCCAACCCGTGGGCATTTTGGAAGACGTTCCGGTTAAGTTAGGTAACTTCTATTTACCTATAGACTTTGTTGTACTTGATATTCCCGCAGATTATCCTGTTCCTATCATTCTGGGGAAGCCATTTCTAGCAACTTCGGGTTGCAATGTGGATTGTAAGAACGCCAAGTTGAAATTCAACATTGGCGGAGATGAAGTGGAGTTCGCATTACTTGCGGCCATGAAGGGAGAGCAGCTAGGAGATGATATCTTCAACATCTATGATAAAGAAGAATCAAGAGAATTGGTAAGCTCTATCCTTATTAACGATCCACTTGAAAGAGTTATTAGTTTTAGTTTAATGGAGGAAGGTATAGATGCCTCTTGTGATGCAGATATACGGAGCTTAAAGGCGCTGGAAGAAGATCTAGGAGCTAAAACTGAGAAATTAATCCAGGAGACGAAGATCTCCAGTTTCGGTTCCAGTTACAGTACCTCGACCGAGGCACTTTCTGGACCAAGCGAGGCGACTGAAGAACATCTCGGTCAACGCCTCAGCGCCTCGACCGAGGTCGAAGGCGAGATGATGTCAACTGAGACTACTGAAAATAACAAACTTCTTACTCCCTTCTCTGACATTCATCCTCAGTTGGTGGAACATTCTATCCACCAACTTTCTGATAATAAAGGACCTTGGTATGCTTATATTTTTATCTATCTTGTTTGCCAGGAAATACCACCCGGATTGACGTACGCTCAAAGGAAGAAATTCTTCAAGGACGTACGCCATTACTACTGGGATGAACTGCTGCTATTCAAGCGCGGGCCGGATGGGATGCTTCGAAGATGCATTCCGGAAGATGAAGTTAATAGCGTCATACGACATTGTCATTCACTTCCTTGTAGAGGACATGCTAGCACCAACAAGACATGCGCTAAGGTATTACGTTCCGGTTTCTTTTGGCCTACATTATTTAAAGATGTGCAATCGTTTGTTGTCTCTTGTGATGCATGCCAAAGAACAGGGAACTTATCTAGGAGGAACGAAATGCCACTTAATAACATTCAAGAGGTGGAAATCTTTGATGTATGGGGGATAGACTTCATGGGACCTTTCCCATCCTCCGGAGGAAACCTCTATATTCTTCTAGGAGTTGATTACGTCTCTAGATGGGTTGAAGCCATGGCTTCTCCCACTATTGACGCCAAGGTGGTTGTGAAGTTCTTTAATAGGACTATCTTTCCACGTTTTGGAACTCCACGTATCATCATCAGCGATGGAGGGACGCATTTCATCAACCGGAAGTTTAAGGCACTTCTATCGAAGTATGGGGTTACCCACAAGGTAGCAACCCCTTATCACCCTCAAACTAGTGGACAGGTCGAGATCTCGAATAGAGAAATTAAAGCAATTTTGGAGAAGACCGTTTCTAGGACGAAGAAGGATTGGTCCATGAAATTGGACGACGCTCTTTGGGCCTACAGGACCGCATTTAAGACTCCCACTGGTACCACCCCTTATAATTTGGTATATGGGAAGTCTTGTCACTTGCCCGTTGAATTAGAACACAAAGCATATTGGGCGATCAAATGGTTGAATTTCGACATCAAGGAAGCCGGCGAGAAGCGGCTATTGGACATCAACGAGCTGGAGGAGCTGCATTTGAACGGTTATGAGAATGCCAAAATCTATAAAGAAAGGACGAAGAGATGGCATGACAAGCGTATCATCCCTAAGGAGCTTCAAGAAGGAGACTTAGTTCTACTCTTCAACTCCCGCCTCCGCCTCTTTCCAAGTAAGTTGAAATCTAGATGGACCGGACCTTATGTTGTGAAACATGTTTTTCCTCATGGTGCAGTTGAGATATGGGGTGAAACGAGTGGAAGCTTCAAGGTCAATGGTCATAGACTTAAGAAATACAAACCGGAAGTTCCGGTTGAGGAGGTTGCACCACTATACCACGTTTGAGAGACGCCGTACGGTCCAGCTAGCGACCTTAAATCAAGCGCTTCTTGGGAGGCAACCCAAGGTATTGCTTTCTTTTCCCTTTTTCTAGTCTAGCTTAGATAGTTTGCTTTTGCTTTGCTTTGTTTTGTTTTTGGCGTCCTAGACAGACAACAGGTGATATCTAAGGAAGATACAAGGACTGATACTGCTTGGACGAGTGCGCCGGTCATCGATTTGGATGATGACGAGACTTAGACTGCACCGGCTGCATCACCAGTACGCCATGCTAGGCGTAGGGTACGCCGACAGAGAGATCCAGATGCTTACCGTCGGATTGATGATTTGACGGATCAGATGATAAACTCCTATGCTGCCCTGACTGTAGACATCCAGGAGAGGTTTGACGCCCAGCACCGAGAGATCGACCGCTGGACTCATCAGATGCTAGAGGGCCAGCACTATCAGTGCCGGATGATGGAGATCCAGTTTCAGCAGACTATGGGTTATCCATTTGACCCATCCCAGTATCCGTACGTGCCACCACCACCACCGGATCGTGATTATTGAGAGCCTGCAAGATTTTCTTTCTTATTTATTATGCAGCTCAGCTTTGCCCGGTGAGTACTTTATTTCTTTAGACTTATTTTGACCCACTGGGACAGTGTGTCCCAAGTATGAGGTGTTTATGTATTATTTGACTTATGTGATGTATGACTCGACTTTATCAGATATTTATGCTTTATTTTGCTTCTATGGTTTTTTTTGAGATTACATGCATGCATACAGGTTATTTGATTGAGAAAAACGTCATAAACAGGACAGAAAAAAAAAATTTTGACCTCGACCGGGGCAGTTCTGGCCAAACGAGGTACTTCACCTTGGTTGACTTAGAACACCTCGACCGAGGTGGTTTAACTGAAAGTTTTCGAAACGTTTTGTGCTTCTTATCTTGATATGATCTCAGTGAAGATCTTGTTCGCTCACTGGTTTTGAAATCTTTATATGTTTGAAAGGTTTTATGATATGTTTAAGTTGCTAAATGCTTTGTTTGAAATTTTTGGCATGTTTAATACTTTGTTTTTATCCAAATTATGTTGAATTTGAAGGTTGACACCACGTTATGAGTTCTCTCACTTTCTTCCTAGAAAGACCAAGGCAATTCATTCTTTTCTCTTCTTCTTCTTGATCATGCTTAGCCCCTCATATACAAATTTCCTCCCTTTACCTATCCGGGAATTTGGAAGCAAGCAAAGTGGTGAAAGCAAATGAAGTAAAAGTTGAGAAGTTGGCTGGAAGTGAAAGTGTTAGAAAATAATAAATAGGTTTGGGGAAGTCAATCATGATGATGAGTAACTCGGCACCATTCACATAGCCGGGTGTTTGTGTCTTGCCAAAGTCGGATTGAGCGATATTCCTAACGGGTCATGGTATGTGCATCAACAGTTTGATGCATCTCAAGAAATTGATGATTGCTGATTTCCTAGGCTTCGGTTATTGTGCACCTCTGTCCATGCATCCCAAAAAGTAAAGTAAAAAAGGAAAAGTGTGAAATAAGCAAAGCTTATTGGTGGATGATGTTGAAAGTGAAGTGAAAGCGAAAGTGAAGTGATATCCTTTTCCCGGATTCTAGCACCACATTACCTTATATACTTCCCTACCCTACACGTTTCTTGACCTTTCTTTTGGGAAGCCCTTGAGACCTCGAGCTTGTTGATTGACTTAGTGGTTTAAACTGGATTATGCATGATTAATTTCGATAATTATGATTTATTATGCATTCTATGATTTTATGCAAAGATGAACAACTTTCTTATATTTATAAAATGTTTTAAGCATGTTTTGATTTTAAATTCCATGAAGTATTCTCTTAGAGTAATCTATGATTGTAGCACACCATTAAAATATTTTTGAAAGACTTTTTCATTGATCTTTATGACTTATAATCCATTCTATCTTGTATTTTATATGCGGAACTTGCTTGGGGACAAGCTAGGGCTAAGTATGGGGTATTTTGATAGCATGAATTATTGTCTATATTTTGGGGCATGTTTAGACGTTTTATCTTCAATAATCTGCAAGATTGTATGTATACTATGTGATTATATTGTCGTTTCATCTACTTTTGCGGGAATCGAGGTTTACACCTAGTTTTGTTGTAATCGTAGGCAAAATGACACGTTTTCCATAAAAAAGGAGCAAAAGGAGCTAAGGAGTCATTGGAGCTACATTCAGGAGCTTAAGGAATAATCCAGGAAGCATGGCCTTGGATTAGAGATTTACTTTGGACCAGATTTGAGAGATTTCACATTCAGTTGTGATTCACCTCGGTTGACTACAAAGTCACCTCGACCGAGGTGATCCAGACGAGCCGACTCGACCGAGGCGAACACCTGGGACGCGGCGAGAATATTTTATTCTTGCCTGAGATCTTTTATCTTTGGAAAGAGGATCTTATATTTTTGGGCTGGGTTCCTGGAAGGAAGAAGATAAGTTTGCCCATATATTTTGCCTATTTTTATGGGAAGAGATCTTTCTAAGATATCTTATCTTTGGAGAGTAATTTTCCTATAAAAAGGGTTGGATTTTCCACAAATCCAGATCATGCTATACCACCGATTGTGTTTAGACATCCGCTATCACCCGGAACAGCCTGCATACATCCGAATAAACCGCTGCAGCCATACTCCAGTTGGGAGATTTGAAGAACCTTTTTGAAGGTTGAAGGAAGAAAGTCTATAGCTTTTATAGCTTTTTGAAGGGTTTTTGTAAGATCATCTTAGATTCCCTTCTTTGTTGATTGTGTTGTTGGATTTCTATCCAAGGAACGCTTCTTGGTTTTATAATTGATTCAGTTATTGAAGCCTTTCTCTTAAGGTTTTCTTGTTCAATTACACCTTTCCTGGTTCAATGCAAGCCTAGGATGAGACTTACCCGGTAATTCCTTTGTTTGTTTACCAAAGATCATAAGTGTTGGTAATAAAGGTTTATCCTTTATTGGGGTTTGAGTGTGCTTTCATCCCATCTTTGTGAGTTAGCCTGAGACTTACCCGGTAAAGGTTGATTCTATTCCCTTAGGTGGTGTGTTAGTTTGAGGTTATAGTTCTTTATCTTAGTTCCTTGAGACTTACCCGGTAATAGGAGTTACGGTTTGGGATTAGTGATTAGTGAGACTTACCCGGTGATCTAATCCACTTTAGTAATACCTTCCCTATGCAAAAACCTCAGCTTTGTCCGCTTATTTTTAGATCTTGAGTTGGAACCACAACTAGATGCTTTAATCCCTAGAATTGCATATTTCCTTTATTGACTTTTATCATCCTTGATTGTTTTAATTGCTTTTGTGGTTAGTAATTGCTAAAGCTTACCTTTTCCGACTTTGTTTCACTAAGTCCCTGTGATCGACCCCTGGAATTCCTTACTTTTTACTACGATTGACCCGTACACTGCGGGTTCGCATCCTTGTTTTAAGCTTACATCTAGGGTTATAAATTTAAAGCTTGCACACACCGTTTGGAGCGAACAGCATTCATAAGATACATTTCATTTATCTTGGCACGCATAATAGACAACATCTCATGATTTGCATCCATTCTCCTTTTTGTGTCAAATTGAAAATAAGAGAGTTCACGATTCAGAGAACCCAATTCCTTCTCACGTCTATCTGACATGATTTCTGAAGCCGATGAAGAAGCTGGTGGAGTTGTTGGGAAAGGAGTTGGAGTAGCTCCTTTTCCCTTCAATGTCCAAGCTCCTTTGAGGGTCTTCTCTATCCTTAATCTTTCCAACCAAGATTCATCAATTTTGCGAGAGGTCAGCTGTCGATATTCAGTAGATGTGTCAATTGAAAAATGATCAAAGATCTTGGGCAGTAGGTTTCCATAAGGCAAAGGGATAGCTCGTTTGGAGTTAAAAGTATGGACTATATGATTGAGGATGATGTTAGGTACGTCAATATCCAATCCAGACATGATGAGATGAATCAATTCCAAGATTGATCTATCAACAGTTATCTTGAATATTCACGAGGGATAACACATCTAACCAAAATGGTAAACACTATTTTAGCATCTAGGGTTAGGGAAGTGTGAGTGAGTTGACGGGATGTAGAGTTGGGAACCAGAAATTTCTCTTTGGCAAGGCGAATAATTTTTGACCGGGAGGGGTGTGTGAGTGAAAGATCTGTAGGGATTCCAAAAATGTCACATAAAACAGTAGGAGTGAGAAGAATTGGAGTACCTTTAATAGATGTTTCATGGGTGAGAAGTCCCTTTTGCCGTTTTATGACGAGGTTGACATAGAACAATCTTGTGAGCCTTGGGAAAGTAGAATCTTCAGGGTTTAAGATATTCCAGATTGTGGAGCTTTTAAGCTTGCAATATTGGGATATGAAGTTTCCAGAAACTCGATATCTACCATGTCACACATACATAGAAACGATTATGAAACCCATCAAGCCAAGATCCCGCAGCTTGAAAATTGACGAACCAGGAAGTCGGAAGGCTATTATTCTGTGAAATCTCCATATCTTCAGAAAATTTATCATCTTTTGTAGCTGAGAAAATGTGAGCCGCTTCCTTCTTGAAATTCGAAGCTTGACGATGAGCAAATTTCTTGCTTCTTGGAGCCATAGATGAATTTGTGAGAGAGAAAGAATCAAGGGTTTTGAAAGAGGTGTTTTTGGTTCTGTAAAAACGTTAAATAGGAAAGGAAGAGGGTCTAAGCCTTTAAAAGGAGAAAAGAAAACAATTTATGGTTTTAACAAGATCTTGAGAAAATCAAAGCCTTGAAAAACGAAAATTTGTTTAAATTCTTTCCAATTTAATCTTAACAACCCCTTTTCTAAACCAATTCTTTGAATCCGAAGATAAAGAATTTTGAAATCATTTTAAAAATCCTTCTTTATAATAATTTAGAGATCAAAATATCTAAAAGATATTAACCCCTAAATAGATCCGTGATATTCATTTTTGCCCTTGAATTCCATTTGAAGGCCCTTGAATTGAATTTCAAGGCCCTTGAAATTTAAGAATGGGCTGCATACGAAGGAGAAAATAAAAAGATTTATTCCCACTACGTTAATGCTTCCTTGTTCTACATACCAAGCTCTAATATAATTAAGTTGAATTTTATCTTCCGGAAGAGGCTTAGTAAAGATATCTGCAAGCTACAAGTCCGTTGATATAAAAGAAATAAAAACATCACCTTTCTCAACATGATCACGTATGAAGTGATGCCTTACATCGATATGCTTTGTCCTTGAATGCTGCACAAGATTTTTAGTGATTGAAATAGCACTAGTATTATCGCATTTAATTGGGATACCTTTTAAATCAAAACCAAGATCACGAAGTTGTTGAGATATTCATAAAATTCGTGCGCAATAGGCACCCGTAGCTATGTATTCTACTTCAACTGCGGATAGGACGACCGAGTTTTCCTTCTTCGAGTGTGAACTGATTAGGGATGACCCTAAGAATTGGCAACATCCAAAAGTACTCTTTCTATCGACCTTATAGCCTGCCAAGTCGGCATCTGAGTAGCCAACAAGGTGAAGTGAGCTTTGATGTGGGTACCATAACCCTAAATTGTTAGTGCCATTGAGATACCAAAATATCCTTTTCACAGCTATCAAGTGTGACTCTTTAGGACCAACTTGAAATCTTGCACACATGCACACGCTAAACATAATGTTAGGTCGACTAGTGGTTATATATAACAAAGAACCGATCATACCTCGATACTCCTTTTATACAACACTTTTACCATCTTTATCATGGTCAAGTGAAAGTTTAGAACTCATAGGAATTTTTGCGACCTTGGATTGATCCATCTTATACTTCTTAAGCAAGTCCTTGGTATACTTGCTTTGGTTGAGAAAAATTCATTTCTTTGCTTGTGTAACTTGAAGTGCAAGGAAGAAATTTAACTCTCCCATTAAGCTCATTTCGAATTCCCTACACATAATATCTGAAAATTCTTTGCATAGAGAATCGTTAGTAGCACCGAATAATATATCATCAACATAGATTTATACTACTAATATATTGTTGCCTCTGGTTTTGATAAATAAAGTTTTGTTAATCAAACCTCTTTTGAAATTGTTTTCACAAAGATACTTGGACAATCTTTCATACCAAGCTCGAGGATCTTGCTTAAGACCATAAAGAGCTTTGCCCAATTTAAAAACATGATTTGAAAATTCATCATTTTCAAAACCAAGTGGTTGAGCAACGTATACTTTTTCTAAGAAGCCGTTTAGAAAAGCACATTTTACATCCATTTGAAATAACTTTATGCTCATGAAAGATGCAAAAGCAAGTAGCATACGTATGACTTCTAACCTAGCAACCGGAGAAAACGTCTCCTCATAATCAATACCTTACTCTTGGTTATAGCCTTGAGCTAGAAGTCATGCTTTATTTTGAATGACTTTTCCATTTTCATCCAACTTGTTTCAAAAGACCCATTTCGTGTCAATGATGTATCGGTGCTTCGGTTTCGATGTGAGAGTCCAAACCTTGTTTCTCTCAAACTCATTTAGTTCACTTTGCATGGCAATGATCCAGTCGGGTTTCTTGAATAGAAAAGCACATTCTTGGGCTCAATAAGAGACACGAACGCCGAGAATACACATAGGTTGTTAACTCTGGATCCAGTTTGAACTCATGCGTTTGGATCTGAGATCACATTCTCTGGTGGATGGTATTATGAATGTTGAAACTTTCTCCTTTTGTAAGATGGAAAAGATCTTGAAGATTGAGGCTCATTTGCTTGACTAGATTCAGGTACCGTTGGATTGTTGCCCTTGGATCCTATATCAAGGCCTTGAAGTTGATTTTCAAGGCCTTGAAACGGAGTTCTGAAATCACAGTTTTCTGTTTCAAGGTCTTGAGATTGTTCTCCGGTATCTTGAATCTTTTCTTGCATATTCTTTTCTTGAGCTTTAGGATCTTCTTCTCCATTAGAATTGTGATCTTCACGTTGATTCAGATTAAGATCTACAAAACTTTCACTCAAAGTACCATCATTGCTTTCATCAAATATGACATGAATACTTTCCTCAACGATTTTGGTACGTTTATTATAAACGAGACAAGCTTTGCTATTTGAAGCATATCCAATGAATATTGCTTCGTCACTACGTGCATCAAATTTACCAAGGTTATATTTGCCATTGTTATGGACAAAGCATGTAAATCCAAAGGGTTTAAAATAGGAAATGTTAGGTTTTCTATCCGTAAAGAGTTCGTAAGGAGTCTTTTTCAAAATAGGGAGGATTAAACATCTATTCAATATGTAGTTAGCAGTGTTGATTACTTCGACCCAAAAACTTTTTGGCAAACTATTTTTTAAAAGCATGGTCCTAGACATATCTTCTAGGGTGCGGTTCTTACGTTCCACAACCCCGTTTTGTTGAGGAGTTCTAGGAGGTTAAAAGTTGTGTGAAATACCATATTTTGCACAAAACAAATCAAACTTTAGTTGATCAACTTCTCTACCATGATCACTTCTTATCGAAACGATAGGTAGGTTTTCAAAATTTGCAACTCCTTACATAATTTTGAAAACTCAAACAAGACTTCAAAATTTTCCCGTAAAAACAAATATACATGTAAAACAAGAAAAATCATCCACAATGACAAGGATGTATTGTTTACCTTTGGGAGATTTGACATGCATAGGACCACAAAGATCCATATGTAGAAGTTCAATGGGTCGAGAAGAACTTAGTACCTTCTTTGGTTTGAATGAACCTCTTGTTTGTTTACCTTGTGTACAAGCCTTACATAGTTCATCTACGTTGAAGTTTAGGTTTGGCAAGCCACGTACCAAATCCTTTGAAAGTAAGCTTACATGACCAAGCCTTCTATGTCAAAGCCTTGAATCGCCAGTCAAGGCCTTGAGACACTTTAGCTTAGTTCCTGATGTAACACCTCAAGTTCTTGGAACTCGAGCAACTACTAGTTAGGACCTCACAATGGGTCCCGACCTTGGTTTAACAACAACTTTACTAGGATCTTACAACAAGGCAAACCGGTTATTATCTAGTAGTTAAGTGATTCACATTAGTTCATTTTACAGTTGTGGCACGAGAAATCTTAAGAACTCTCGCCTCCGTTCCTTATCCAACTGGGTGTAGGTCTAGGTTACCTCCGCCGGTAGCATCACTACAAACCGAGTGTGGATTAGTCCCTAAAGAAACCCCCAGCGCCCTCAAGCTAACTCAGCATAATGCCACTGCCCGTTACTCTCAGGCCAAAATATAGGTCGGTAGATAATTACTACTAAATACAACTATAAACTTATCATTCACACACCACTATCATTATTCACACTCATATCTAGAAGCTAGCAAAGTAAGCCCAAAGGACTTACCTGAATCGAAACTCGATTCCCGTTATCTCGACTCGGTCCGTAACCGTAGAAACGCAACCGCCTGTTATACAACGCAAGTGGATCAATAATGTGTCTCACTTTCTTAGAAGTTTCCAACTTCCAAGATATTCAATCGATCATAAAGGAATTACCAAAAATACCCTTATAAGGATAAATGACCATTTAAACCTTGGTCCCGAAACTCTAGAAAATTCTATAACAAAGTTCCAAACTATTCTTTGGAACTCAAAACCACACTCTAACTCTCAAAAGGAAGTTCTTTAAAGATTTAGAAGAGTTAAACACATTCTTGACTTTCATAAAAAGTCGCTAAGGTCCAACTTTGCCTTAAGATATGAGGTTCGAATAAAAATATAAAAATATTCCAAATAAAAAATTTCAACATCCTATGAGGTGCGCTCTACTCACTAGGATAAAGAGATTCCGAAAAGGATCAAAGGCTTATCCTACACAAAAATCCCAAGTTGACTACTCAACCCAAACCTCCCATACTTCAGCCATATATCCACTGTTGAAACAAAAACTGTCCAACTACTCGCCTTTGTGACATCATAACTTTAGATCCAACCGTTGAATTGTTCCGAAACTTTAATATCATAAACTAGTCATATCAACCCATAACATATCAAAAATTTTACGGTGGATGTTCATTCTAAGATAACAAAACTCCGTCTTAAAAACAGAAGATACAAACTGAATTAAAGAGATGTGGAGGAGGTCTTTACTTCGAGCCTCTTGGCCAACATATTTTAGCAATCAAGCTACCCGATGGTCTCAAGTTCGATACTCGGCAGAAGCAAGCCCAGGAACTTAACTAAACTTATGTACAACCTCTTTGTCCCAACATATACTCTTACACAGGTCCTCCCTTAACCATATATATAACGTAAGGCCAAGAGTAATCACCAGGTCACTACAGCCGGCTGGAAGATGGTCCAGTCGTTGTTGGTTCGTGTTAGAAGCGGCTAGGGCTCTCCTCTGTGTGCTGCACGGCTGGTGACAAAGGTCGCTGAAGGGTTCAATATGGCCCTAGTGTCGAGTTCGATCGAGATGTGCAGAAGGTTTGAGGAGGATCTTTACTGCCGGATCTGGACGTCCATAGACGGGACAATAGTGAGGTGGTATGGTCAGCGATGCCAAGGGGAAGGGATTCGATCCAGGCTCGCCAAGTACTGTTCGCGGGACAGGAATGTTGGTGACGAAGGAGGTTGCGCTTCTGGATAGGACCCGGGCACAAGAGCAAGAACGAAGGTCTTCGGCTGGCTAAATTGACACAAGGGGTGAGTCTTAGGTTCCTGTATCGGTATAGTGAAGCAAGGCTGGAAGGTCAAAGAGGGAGAGTGAAGTTGGATCTGTCGTCGCACCTGTTGGGAGATCGAAGATGGGAGAGACGTGCAAGCTGCCCTTCATTGACTCTGGGTATGGAGCGTTGGAGTGGTTACGCAAATCATGGTGTAATTTGTGCAGTAGAAACCGATGGGTTGAATGGAAGAGCACGGAATGTAACGGCTGAAAGGAGTGAGTCACCAGCGTTCCTTTGGCTGAAGTGGTGCATGGGTTGGGATGCTTCCTGGGCTGGCTCGGTAGAGACAAGTACGTATTGGGCTGGTGTGGTAAGGCTGCAGAAATGAGGAAGTTTTTGGGCTGAAATAAAAGAGGGAGAGGTGGGATGAAAGATTTCTTTTAGGGTCTTGTCAAAAGCTTGTAATGGCTTCGTCATGGCCTTGCCAAAACTCGTCGGGTGGCGTCGTCATGGTCTTGTCATGATCTCGTCCAGGATATGAACTCATGGTTGAAATTTAGGGTTTAGGGTTATTTTTCTATCATTTTATGTGAGAAAAAGGTCTCACATAAAATGATAGAATTTGTGATGAAACCGGAATTTAGGTGAAATGAAAAGGTCAACGGATCGAAATCCGGTTTGACTCGGAATTGATTGAATGAAAAATTTTCGGATATTACACCTGAAACTTGGTTAGTGCTCATAAAATAAACATTGTTACATCTAGGAGTTGTAAGCACAATATCACCCGATGTCTTGTCTTAAACTTCACTATTTTCTAAATAAAAAATCACCTTGTTGCCATTTATAACATATTTTAGAGATGATAAGCAAGTTATACTTCAAACGGTCAACAAGATATACATCATCAATGAATTTAGATTAATTATAAAAAATTTGACCAATGCTAATGATGTCACACTTTCCTTTATCACCAAGCGTAATGGTTCTAGATGATTGCTTCTTTAGATCTTTGAACAGTGAGCTTTTTCCACTCATATGTCGTGAGCAACCACTATCTAATATCCATTTATGCTCCTTTACCTTGGTGATATCCTACAAAACAGCAAATATTAACCTTTCCAGGTCGACCAAATGGCATATTTTGGTCCGTATTCAGGCTCAATCATGCTTGGTGGTCTAGTACCTTTAGGAACTCAAATCTTCTTAACTTGATTGCTTAGACATAGAGGATAAGTGTTTCTAATGATGTAAGGATCATTTCTTCTATATGGACATGTTGATTTAACATGACCCTTTTTACAACAATAGATACATGTGATATGAATACTTCCTTTAGCATTGACAAAAGTGGTAGTTGTTTTTCTAGGTAAACTGACATGATAGCCTATACCATTTTTGTTAAGGGAAGATTGTTGTTCACCCATCATCCTTTAGAGGTTAGCTTTTGAACGGGTGAATTGAATAAGAGCAACCTTCTTTTCTTGACACGTCACAGTTAGATCAACCTTTTCTTTCTCTAGATCGATATATTCTCGATGGAGAGAAGAGATATTGCCCTTCCGAATCGCATTTTCTGATTCCAAGGCCTTGATATTGATATCAAGGTCCAACTTTTCAGTGTTAAGATTTTCCAAAGACATATCACTTAATCTTGCTCTTGTTTGAGAAGCTTTTCTCTTAAGGAACTTATCCTAACCCTATGTTCTTTATCACATATGATAATGTTTTTAAGGAATTGTGTGAGATCGATTCAGGTTGGGACATAATGGTACTTACCAGTTATCAACATAGTGATCTCGATCTTCTTCATGATCGGCCATAAGACAAAGGTTTGCTTGTTCTTTTTCGTCTTCTGATTTATTTTTGGAAATGAATCACTCCATGAAGCTACCATAGCTTTCTTCTTTCGATCATTTTTCCTAAAGTTGTTCCTCTTCTTTTGTGGATAATCCTTTACGAGATGATCTGTTTCACCACATTCAAAACAAGTCAGAACTTAAGTTTTCTTGTTAGAGTTAGAAAACTTACCTCGAGGTCTTGATGTTCACCGATATTCTTTATTGTTTGCAAATTGTTTCATCATTTGAAGAATCTTTGCGAGACCCCTAGAGATCAAGGCAAATGGATATTCCTCATCTTAATCATCATTATCTTCCTCTTTTGATGGTATCTCATCCTTCTTAGATCTTAGTGCCAAGTTCTTTGTGTTGGATGGGAGCTCTCCATCTTCTTCACCAAGAACCATCTCGTGTGTGATAAGTTTTCCAAGGAGGTCGTCTAGAGGAAGAGTTGTGAGATTCGGAGCTTCTTCGGTTGCAGTCATTTTTGGTCCCCACTTAGCTTTAGGTAAGCTCCTTAGAAACTTCCTTACTTTCTCTTCGTTTGTGAAGACTTTTCCAGGAGAGTCCAAGTTAATCACAATCTTCGTAAATCGTGTGAACCATTTCTTTGAAAGGTTCATTTAGGTTCATTTTGAATAGCTCATATTGTGTGAGGAAGATACTTATTTTTGTTTCCTTGACTTGACTTGTTCCTTCATATGTGAAAAAAGTTTGTCCCATATTTCTGTAGCACTCTTGCATGATGAGATATGGTTGAATTCATTTACGTCCAATCCATAGTAGAGCAAATTCATGGCCTTGTAGTTCTTTGAAATTCTGTCCAAGTGGGCTTGTGTGAAGCCAACTTCCTTCTTTGCGACTTGGACTCCCTAAATTGTGGTTGTTGGAATTTTAGGGCCATTTTGAATAATGCTCCATAGTTCCATGTCCTGATCAATAATGAACATTCGCATTAGTGCTCTCCAATAGGAAAAGTTGTTGCCACAAAAGAGTGGTGGTCGAGATGAGTATCTTTCTGGAGCAAATCCTCCATCACCTACAAAGTTCATGATTAGTCTCACTCGTGGTTAAATCAATATACGTGAGTCTAGCTCTGATACCAATTGAAGAACCTTAAGGTGAATATAAGGGATATAAATACTCTAGAAGGGGGATGAATAGAGTATGAGAACTTTTCGCAAAAAACATATCTCAAGGCTTTGAAACTGATTTCAAAGTCCTTGATGTCGATATGAGCTCTTTGTGACACAACTTGATTTCAAGGGATTTGAAAGTGATTTCAAGGGCCTTGACTTTGTAAACCTACAAAACAAAGTTAGTCACAGTAAAGCAGGATATGGTGCAGATCATATTTGGACCGAATCTTCTTGGTCGAGATCTTCTAGTTGGGCGAATCTCCTTGGAAGATCTTGGTAGATTTGGTTGGTAGAGATATGAATTCCTTCTAGCCGTCATGTCCTTTGAATCTTGCTTCAAGTCTTTCAAGGTCTCCATGTTGAACCTCTTCAATCTCTGCGCTTTTCAAGGCCTCCATCTATCCCTTGAAATGCTTTCCAAGGTCTGCATATATTTAGACAAACACCAAAACAAACCAAGCAACTAGAATTACAATCGATATTTTGTAAGTATAAAAACCGCCTATTTTTTCTAAGTCTTCCATCATCACATATTCAAATATATACTCAAGGTGGAGTTTATAGTCATGCTAGGGTCAGGATCCTTTGTGAGATCCTAGCCTAGTGACGCCTCGAGTCCCGTGGATTCGGGGTGTTACAAAGTTGGTATCAGAGCCTTAGTTGACAACAATGGCACTTGCATTTTGCGATAAATTTCAAATAGATAAAATAAACAGAACCCGAAAGGGGTCTAACTTTTTAATAGAATTTTGGTTTTGAAAAGTGTACAGTTGTTTTGGGATAGTGTATACGGGAAGCCATCATCCTTTTGAGGACCTCGATAATATAGATATATATATATTTATAGATACGCATTGTGTGTTGTTGTGCATGTATGCTGGATTAAATATTATATATATCTATACATATGGCATTATATAACCTTTTACGTAGCTATGATATTATCGTTGATGGCTTACACTAGATCAACGTCTGCTATAGGACGGGGAAGAGGTAGAACACTTCTATCTCCGGTAATCGTAAGTCATGAACGAGTTGGTGGACCTCTAGTCGCGAGAGGTCGGGGTTAAGTCCCCATTGCTGAGTCACCAAAGGCGGAAGACCAATTTATGAAAGACGTTGAGAATGCAATTTCCAAGGATATTGGCGACGTGTGGATCGCATTAAGGAACGAGATAGTTACCCTACTTAGATTGTGGAGTAACCAAGTGGATGATTCAAGTTGCACCTCGATGAAGCAACGAGCTTCAAAAAACGTCTAACGTGTAACAGAAGTGGCGAAGAAAGAAAGATGCGTTCCATATCCTTCGGCATCACTAGATCCGTTGAGGTGTTGTAAAAGGTGATTTCGGTGTTAGTTATACCAAAGAGGATGGCTAAGGTTGTTAAGGCTCAAGAGAAGCCAGGAACACCAACGCTAGATGTAAGATTGAAGATTTACAATTACTAGAGAGTATTGGTATGAAAATGTAGAGACATCATTGGAGTCGATCTGCCATTCAAGGGATAGAAGGTTTGAGTTGAGGTGAACCTGATTGGAGGGGTTGTTCGGTCTAATAAGCCAAAGAAGTGGCAAAGATTAGAGTATACCAATATTAAGAGTGGATCTTACGATAATGACGAGGTTCGATAGAGAAACGAACGGGTTATTCCAGTATATGATATCTTCCTTCGTGGGATCATGTACCAAGACGAAGTCATGATAATAGACGTGTGAATAGTATTGTGAATACCAAAGAAATTCACTTGCGAGCGTTGGAGCTGAAGAGCCGACATCACCAGCTACTATAGGTACCAAATAGATTAATGGCTTACCTGTCAGAGATTTTTGTGATACGAGTGCTATGCACTTATTGATTTTTGTCATATGTGTTGAGCGTTTGGTGTTAGATACGATAGGAAGGAAACCCTTTATTATAGGGTTACCCGATGAGAGTAGGGTCAGAGGTACCCGCAAGATTCGTGTTTGTCCCATTCATTAGGGACTTGTGATTTGCTTGTGGACTTCTTTGTCATGCCGATAATGCGTGAAGATCCAAGGAAGATCACATAGCTCTCAAGCTAGGAATGCATCCTAGGATCCAAGATACTCACCACACTCTCAGCACATGAAAGCAACTCACAACCGCTTATAACCTCACAGGAACTTAAACCTCAACCAAGAAGGAACAAGCTAGCCTAGAAGGTCCATCATGCTCAACACGCTCGAAACCATCTACTACATTGAGCCTTAAGGGCTCCTAGGTTCTCAACCATAGTTGGCATTCTCAAGCTACTCTACGTCATCCTAGGCATGCTACTAACAAGATATAACCTCAAAGTTAAGGAAGGAACGAAGAGAAAGGGAGAAGAGGAGCCTACTGTTGAAGAAACGTAGTCGTGGAAACAAAAGGTGCGACAGCGTGCTGAAGGTCACAGCGCCCGCGGCACTTGGAAATCCTGACTCCACCCCCGCGGCGCAGCTCACTACCCCGCGGCAGAACTCCAGAAACAGCGTTTTCTTCGTCTTCGACTGTGGATCCTTGGCTCTAATGCCTTCCTCTTCTTGATGGGCCTTCTTTAAACACCAACCTCTAATCTTGTACACCTCTCCCCAACCTAATCGAGCTAAGAACAAGCGCATGCAACGGATTTAAGAAAAAAAATCCTCCAAAGCTGCATCCATGGCAATGGATGAAGGGGAGGGGAAGAGGAGATAACCAGCAAAGAAGGAGAAGGAAGGAAGATGAATAAGCTTACCGAAACTAACTCTTATCCTTCTCCTCCACTGCAGCTCACGCACAAGCAAAATCTCCAAGAAGAAGGTTGAGAGGAAGCTCAAAGAAGAGAAGCGAAAAACATAAGCGTGAATGAGGAAGAGTGAAGAGAGAGGGAGGGAAAAGGAGTTGCAAAAAGGGTTGGGGAGACCCAAGGGTCAGCTGCCCCATATGTCCCCTCACTCCATAAAAAGACGGGTCGGAAAGCAAAAAGGGGAAAAACAGAAGGTCGGGAAGGGATTAGGAACAAAATCTCATCACTCTGCATCTCGTGCCTGCGGGAAAACTGAGCTGGCTAACGCGGGAAGGTCGGTAACTCGCTCATAATCCGGAATAAAAATTCCGGATGTTACAACTAATCCCCCTAAAAACAAGTTTCGTCCCAAAACTTGCTAAACACCACACTCTCGAGTTACTAACTCGGTAAGAACTAAAAACCGTAACGTGACAACATTCTACTCGATAACCATCACACACTCGGGTACCCGCATCAAGACCTCACAAGGCCTACACACATACTCGCATGAACCGCATATCGCATAAAAAGCCAAAAGTTAACAAATCATACACACATTCCCGATCGGGGCATAAAACACATAATCTCGCACATGCACATAATATTTAACCCCTCGTCCAAGTCGACGTAACTAGATCATCGTAAAAACTCCGACAAAGATACTATACCACGTCCTCCCGGTAGCCTCATTGGCTCTTCGACTATCACTAGATCATCACAACTAGCATCATATCTCGAGTCATACATGTATTCTCTCGACCGTCACACTTGAAACCTGGTTAACATCTTCCACTCTCAATGGTCATGCCAACCGGTAAACCACTTTGAAACTTGCGCCAAGATCTCCAAAAAGGGTCTAATATATTGGAACCCAACTCCCTTCTAATGACCAACACGTATGACGCCTTGCGTCTGTGATACTCTTAACTCGACTCGTCTCATATCCGAACCCAAGAGGTCCATCCTCTTTTTTGTACATACTTCCTCGCGACTTAGCTTGTCCAGCATCCGCCTCTAGACCACCGCTACTCGAGCGAGGTCATCTCGTATCTGCTCAGGGCCATATACTAACCAATTTCCAACATCACAAGGTACTACGCTTCCGTCCAAACATTGCCTCGAAAAAAAGCATCACAACGGTACATCTCAACTACTATAACACATGAACTCAATCATGGGAAGTGTTCGGATCAAACCTGTTCCCACTCTAGCCCAAAGGCTTCCAATACATCCTTTAAGGCTTGGAAAGCCTTCTCTACCCGACCATACATATGAGAACGAAAAACTGTCATGAAAGGCACTAGTCCCCTAAGTGGCACGATCCCGCTGCCCAACAATCCCGAGATGAATCGACCATCTCGATTCGAGGTAACGATACTCGGTATCTCAAATCATCTTGCTATCACTTGGTGGACTCCACAACTAGCCGACTCATCGGCCCTGTTTCCCATAGGGTGTAAAAACACGTTGTCTCTGTCGGTCAATCCATAAGACCTAAACTTTTCACCATGGTCAAATGGTCTAAAACCGGTAATAACCTCTCTGGAGGTATCTTACGACTCCCACTGCATAACTCGCGGTGGGTGAAGTCTTCTTCCTCGTCATATGGTGCTCAACTTGACCTGATGATGGTTCATATAGGGGCTATGTACTTAGCCACCTCGGTCTTAAGCCCGTCTCCCTAATGTGAACATCCTAGATCGGATACCTCTTACCAACGTCATGGTCTTGATAAACCATCAACCTGTAAAGGTAATTGCGGGGTCTCCCCTCGGAACCTTCTATCCTAGATCTTTCTCCGAACCATCAAAAGACCATCTGCGACCAAAGTCCTTAACCGTCCTTAACCATCACCTCTGTTGGGTACTCAATTCTTGCTGAGTGAGTATACATACACGTATCATACTCCTATTGTTCATACATTCCTGGCATGCTACTCCGTAGTCAAACCGACATCACCATAAGCACGCGCCCTCAAGCGGCTAACTTTCGACCCTTATTCGGTCATTCCTCTTACTTACCCGCAATTGTCCATGTACACACAAAACCTCTCTTGTTACTTCATACGCATCCCAAGCCCGCTTGGATGTATCCAATAATGTCATACATTCCCCAGAACTCGGTGCTTGTGTCAAAGAAAACGGAATGGAGGTCACTCACCTCTTCCGCTTCTTTTGAAACTCCACGGATACGTCTTGGATCCCACGATCCATTGACTTCTTTAGAAGGGAAGAAAGTGTTCAAGCCATCCCTCAACTCGGAGGTTATGGCCCACCAACTTATAAGCTTCATATCTCTCCACGTACCTTGAAGGTATTACCGAAATTGTCACCTCGTTCTCATCCGATCTACTGAATATCCTCAACCCGCTATGTCTCTTAGGACGTCACCTCGGACGTCGCAACTTACCTAGATAACTATAGTTATCCTCTTATCCTACATAACCGGTATCCTTTCCGTCCCATTTCAAGTCATTCCTCTCAATTCTGAGAGTACAACAAGCATCGTCAAATCCAATCATAAGAATCATTAGCGCAACTCATGTATCATAACTGTCATAACAATCCTTAGGTTAGGGTCCACTTTGGAACCGCCTGAAACAACACAAATTGCGCGACTTCATCGTAACTCAATTCCGAAAACTGATGGATACTCATCTGTGTAACTCCAACTCATCAATCGCACTTGTGATTTCAAATGGCTTCACTACACTTGTAGTAACCATATCGGCCCTAAATGCCGCCTTACAAGGGTCATTTCTTCTCTCCATCCAAAATTGGTGACATCTCAACTCCAAGTCGATCCAATCAAACATCGCAATCGCATGCAACTAGGCTTAATGAGCCATCCAATACAAAGAGGCACCCTTACTCGTCGTTTGCCAAACACATCTCTTGGAAATCAAAGTGCAACTTCCCGACTCGTATCTTTCCTCAAAACTCATACCAGAATGCTTTGAAGGAAAGACCGGAATAATTCTCCATTCCTACCATGGAACTTCTGACTCATGATCCCTTAGGTACCACCACCTTAAGATTAAAGCTTACAACGCTACTGTAGCTTCGGTCTTTCGTTTCACACCGTGGCCTTCATGGCTCCTTTGGGTGAGTCTAAAAACTTTGACTTATCTCTAGTTTGTGTCACTTATCATTCGTTCCTTAAGTAGAAAATACCATGCATCTCCTTTCCATATCTTCCCATTTGCTTAAAGTAACTCGGGAAACTTCACTTTCCACCTCATCCACTACGTCCTTATATGCTTAAACCTGTAAGGTTCCAAACCGATCAATTCCTCCATATGCCAAAAACTCGAGACCTATATAGGTCGCAAAAAGGGGGATTATCATCCCTCTCCGAGAGGCTTATTACCGTCACTTGCTTTATCCATTCAACGTTATATTGCTCAAGACAATAACCCTTCTAATGATGTACTTCTTACTATTGGAATCTAACCATAGGGAACACTCCAAGATTTTGTTACCGTTCCTTTATATTCTCCGCTTGAGGTTATACCTCCCATCTACAACTTCTGAATAGGTAACCCGCACTTTATGCGTTCTCGGTCATCACCGATAAACCTGTAGTTTACCCTTCTAAGGTCAATGACTTACAATCCTCTATACTTTATGTCACTATTCTCATGAAGGCTATCCTCCTTGGGGTGCTTGTCACTCTAGAAATTACCACGCAAAAGTCTTACAATTTATAACTCGATCTAAAATCCAAAACTACCTAGCGAAACCCGCAGTGTACGGATCGTTATGTAGGAAGGAAAGTATTCCGAGGTGGAACACGAAGACTAAGGTGAAATCAAATCAAACAAGTGATCATGGATAGTGCAAATCTAGTCTAAGAAAAGAGAAGGAAATAAATAAATGAAAATCATGATGTTTTTGGTTGGGTTTTTATGGTTATCAATCAAGATCAAAATCATGCAAGGTTATCAATCAATCAAACAACACAAACGAACAACACAAGAACAAGATATGTGATCAATGAGAGAAAAGCGGATTCAAGGGATTCGGACTTCCGGTTATGGCATTGGACTCAAGAGTCTAATCAACCTTGGACAAGCTGCAGTATGTTGGGAAAGGGTGTTTTTCTAATGGGATCAATCGCCGGGTAGGTCTCAAGGTCCACTAATCCCGCACCTAAGGTCCTATTACCGGATAAGTCTCTAGGAACCTAAGGTTGGGAATTCTACACAAACCGGATTACTATCTAGGGGTCAAACCTCTCCGTACCGGGTAAGTCTCGGGAAGGCAAGTCCTAAGCTGCGATCCTAGCACACTCAATCCAATAGCGGCTTGTGAGGCTCACTACTACCTAGAGTTCATCATCTTTGGTATCTAAGATCGGGAATTGCCGGGTAAGGCTCTTCCCTCACTTAGTTTGCTAGCATTAGTTTACCCTAAGCTAGATTATGCTTAACAAACACTAGGATTTCAACAATCTAGCATTCCAACATTTGGATTTATTAATATAAGCACAACAGAACAAAACCACGGGCTGATCATAAGAAACCACGGCCGTGCTTTAGGAGGAACAGGCCGTGATTATGGTCGGGTGTTAGGATTCGAGCATGCAAGTTATCCAAAGGTACATTCAAGTCTATCCTATCGTAATCCAGGCCATAACCATCATTTCATCACCCTAGAATCACAACTACTTAGCCAATAACATGCATTTTAAGATCCAAAATCATCATGCAAACATACATGGTTTCCACAACAAGAAAGTGAAATATGAGTGAAAAGAAACAAGTAAAATTAGTTGAATATGAGTTTAAACAAGACTTACAACCATTCAAATGCAGCTTCAAATCGTTCCTTACAACACTCCCAAAAGCTTCTCAACAAAAGTCACTAAAAACCACTCAAAGTCTCACTCTAGACCTAAGTTTGATGATCTTCTTCTCCCAAAATGAGAGTGTTTTTGTTCTTCTTCCAAGTCCCCTCCCCCAAACAATGGATGATGAGAGAGAGTCCAAAAGCCAGCCTGCAGGATTTTCCAAGTCCACACTCAACCAAGGAAAGCAAAGGTCGGGGAAAGAAATCGTGTCACAAGTGTCATGGTTGTGCTGGCAGAAACCACGGGCCAAAACCACAGACGTGGAATTGCCAAGGCCGTGGTTTTCATCAGAATGCCCTCTTTGGATCACCAAGTCACGAGTTGGTGCAAGGCATGCACGAAAAAGGTCTTTTGTGTTCTTCTTTGCTTCTAGCTTGCTCCTTAGGGAGTCCGAATGTGTGCCATCATGAGGAATGATCCTCGAATTTATTGATTAAGTCCAAAAGCTCCCCAAAATACCTACAAAACCGACAAAAGCTCGTGTAGACGTCTTTTCTAGAAATAAGACTCGATTAAGCATAAACGCCACAACTAATGCCAAATCATGCATGAATAAGGGGAAAAACTATCTAAATGAATGCCTAAACTAACGTCATAAATCATTTCAATAGTGCTCTACCTCAACTCTATTAGCTCCTTCCACGTTCTGTACTTTCTCCCTTTTCCAAACGTAACCATACTCTTTTAGGCCTCATCTTCCGTATAACTCACCTTCATTGGCTTAACCGCACCTCATAACATCTTGTAAGCCTGTCTTTCCAACATTATTCAGCAACTGCTCCCGTATCACTTGGGTGTTGTCTTAAGTCTTTCCATAACGAAAGCTCCCTGTTGCGTCACTCCTCTTCCCGGGATCACGTCTACTCACACTTTTATCTCCTTGGCGTTTCTTAGTCTTATCATCATAACGGAAATCGGTCAACTCCACGTGTATCCTTGTCATACCATATCGTTTACACCTCATTCGATCACTCTTCTCAACTTGACTCCAAAGCTTAGGAGCGTCTAAAAGAAGCTTTACTTCTCATAATGGAACACCGTTTCTAACCTTGTGGGAAAGCACCCATCTCCTCCGCGATCGCATCTTTAGTTGTCCCAACGTCTTCTTGAAGAACTTATATATGTTCTCTCCATTGGTCTCGTTGTCTTTCCATTCGCGACTTCTTTGCCACCACTTCCACATCTTCATGTTACTCCTTTTTCTTGTATGGTCTCCGTTCCAATTTCTCTTAAGTTGTCTCATGTTGTTCTTTTACTTGGTTGTCCTTCGTTTACGTCATCTCCAATCCTCCTCTCCGACATCTCTTTTAAAAGGAATTTGAGAACGGCATGGTGTTCGTTAGCACGATATGCCCAACTCGATACTTGAGCGTACTCCTCCACGTATGAATGCTATCCCAAGCCAACAACGTCGGTTTAAAGGTGATGATATCATATCATCATCTTAGCTCAAAAGTCCCTTAACTCCATATACTACTATATATATAAGAATACGTATACATAACTATATAAGTCCTATGTCCATATTACTACCCTAATAACACATCCAACATTCCATCAACAATATAAGGTCCGAAACATATAGTGGTCCACATATATAACTATACACATAAATCACGTCCATCATGCAATTGCAATCCACATATACTATACATACCAACATATATGCATACATATATATATATATAGAGAGAGAGAGAGAGAGAGAGAGTATAGATCATATGAGAACAGGCCTTATCGTGTAATCATGAGAACAATTCGTAGCTATTATTAGTTTTGTTACGAATGTGTCATATCGTTTAAGGCATTATTCGTAGTTATTGTTGGTTGAATGGATTATTCGTAGTTATTATTAGTTTTAGAATATTATTTATCTAATAACTATGATATCGACCCTAAATCTCGACCCTTAATACTCACTATCCGACGGTTTAAGATTGTTCTAATGATTACACGATAAGGCTGTTCTCATGGGAATCACACCATATCTATATGTACATATAGATCCAAACTTCCTAAGGTCATATATATACATAACTATATAAATATATACATAGATCAAATCCGAATCATGCATATGATTTTGAAATCGAAAAGTCAGAACCCTTGGGGGTTTTGTTTATTCCTCATTCGGCCTTTAGAAGATGGCGAGTGTCATTGTGTTAAACCTAGGACTCTGATACCACTTTGTAACACCCCGATTCCGCGGGACTCGGGATGCTACGGGCGAGACCTCACAATGGGCACTGATCCATAGCCTGACAACAATTTCACCGAACCTTTCCAACAAGGCACAAATAAAAGCAAAACTAAAACCGTTTATAATGTATATGAGAAACTGAAATGTAAATATACAAGGTGGAAACTCAGCCAAGTCCTCAAAACAACACGCAAATTCAGAAAACGTACAACATAACCATAAACCGACAACATAACAAAACCCAAAAACGTCCCCATCCTATAATGTATGGCGACCCCTGGTTGTCCACTCCTCCACCTCACTCGGCGGCGTCCCTAACCTGCAGTTCAGCTACACAAGCGGTTAAAAATCGTTAGCTCTTATTCGAAGCATTAGAGACAAGGTGAAGGCACATACACACATATATCTACATAACACATATCATGCTATAAGACACACAAGTCCGATTTATTATCTTTCTTATTATTAAGTCATATCCCGTTCTACTTCAACTTAGGTTTGTGACACGAGAGTCCCCGAAACTCGCCTCGGTCCCTACTTACGGGCATGAAATGGTACTGATGCATCCGACTATCTACCAGCACGGGATAGTCGCCAAGAACCTCCTAGCTCTTGCAGGAGCTAGACAAGTTGTCACCTCCCGTTATCATATATTTGGGCAAAAGTAATATATAGGTCGGTGGTCCTATTACCGGTTTAATTGTTATAACGAAAGCAATAAAGCACACACCACCAAACACATAACGAATCTAATTCAAAGAATACGAGCTATGTATCTCCGGAGACTTACCTCATAACCCCACTCAACTCACAACACTCTCGCTTCCTTAGAGATGAAGCCCACAACCTGCTCACAAGAGGATATACATATCAACACTTGCTCACGCTCAAGAAGTCTTAGACTTCACTCTAGTGATCTAAGCAAGATCACATAACTCTCAAGCTAGGAATGCATCCTAGGATCCAAGATACTCACCACACTCTTAGCACATGAAAGCAACTCACAACAGCTTATAACCTCACATGAACTTAAACCTCAGCCAAGGAGGAACAAGCTAGCCTAGAAGGTCCATCATGCTCAACACACTCGAAACCATCAACTACATCGCGCCTTAAGGGCTCCTAGGTTCTCAACCACTAGGTGGAATTCTCAAGCTACTCTAGGCCATCCTAGGCATGCTACTAACAAGATATAACCTCAAATCTAAGGAAGTAACCAAAAGAAAGGAAGAAGAGGAGCCTACTGTTGAAGAAACGCAACCGCGGAAACAAAAGGTGCGACTGAGTGCTAAAGGTCACAGCCCCCGCGGTGCCAGTATCCGTGATGACATGAATTATATACCATTATAATCATGCATATTGTGAATTTTTTACCTCGGTTTGACATACATTTGAAGAGATTTGTGTGCCTTTAAGCTTTGATTCATGTATGTTTCCGAAATAGAGGTCTACACGAGTTTTGATTGAATGTAGGTGAAAGCGGTAGATTTGGAAGAAAAAATGGATCAATGAGGAACAAGGGAAGTGCAAGGAAGAGTGATATAGGAAGATGGAAAAAAAGCCAAAAGACGAGCACTCTCGGATAAGGAAAATCGGGTGATTTATTTCTAGATAGACCGATTTTCCTGTAGAAAAATCGGGTGATTTAATTCCTGGATGGACCAATTTTTCTCTATAACCGCCAAAAAAATATAACGTTCAAAAGCCCAAAGCATAGGTCCATAAGGGGGACATGTCTTGCAGCCCATTAGAAATTTTGCGTTATCTTGGAACCCTAGGACACGGGAAGGAGGAGGTCGGACATCATCGAAGATTGACAGTGGAGGAAAGAGGATTAGAGATCATTCTTAGAACATAAGGAAGTTGCGAAAAGAAGATAGAGTTCTTGAAGATCCAAGAAAGTAGTGAGATCCTTGATTATTGTTCGTTATTGTGGTTTGTGAATACAATATATTGAGTGCTTTAAGAGATTTTGTTGGAGTTTTGAAGGATTGATTACACGTTTTTAAGATTTATCAAGTTTTATGCAAAGTTTGGTTCTTTCTTGGTTTTCTTTATTCAATCTTGATTTTGATTCAAAATGAAAATGATTGGCTAAAAAACCTTGTGATTCTAGGGAGAATAGTTGATGATTGAGGCACAGATGATGATAGACTGAACTCGTTTAACCTTTTGGACCTTGAGACTTGAGATTTAACCTTTGCAGTTGTGAAAAATCGAGTTGTTCTACCGGAAAATCGACCGATATTCTGTCAAGAAGAGGGCAATTTTTTTTAGCTGACGTACATTTATGCTTTATCCTTTAACAAAAGTTAAACTTTGCCTAAATCCTAACCTTGCTTAACCTTTTTAACCCCTATCCAAGTGTGAAGAGAGACTTCATCATTGATTCTTCACTTGGTTACAAAAGTTTACAAGATTTGGGTAAGAGTGAGACTCAATATCCTTTATTAAGGTTTGAGAGTGTCCTTCACCTTTACCTTCGAGAATCACATCCTTGGGTTTTAGTGAGTTGTTTGAGAGTTAATCCTTATTTTAAGTACTCTTCTTGATGAGACTCAATATCCTTCAAGTTGAGAGCTTTTAAGTCATGTTAAGTGAGTAGTGGAACTTTGCCGTACATTATTCCTTTCTTCAAAATACATAACCTTGGCAACATCAACTCTGTCCTATGATCTTTTGAATGTCTTAAATCTAAAGCCGCTGTCAGATACTTGAATCCTTGGAATCATTTGTCTCTTAACATCTTTACAAATGCTTTTACTTCTTGCCAGATGATATTCGAACTGAATTTATTCTCACCAAATCTTTGAGTTCGACTCTGGAATTTCTTGTCTTACTACACCTGATCCGTACACTGCGGTTTCGCTTTTGCTTAAGTTCTAGATATAAATTTAAGACTTTGTCACGCACACTTTTGAGCGAACAAGTTTTTGGCGCCGTTGCGGGGACTAAATAGTTGCTTTTGCTATTGATCTTTCTACTTGAGTGCTCTTGCAGATTTGTGTTCTTAGGTACATATAAAGTTCTTGTTCCGGCAATGGAACAGAGTTTCGCCAAAGAACAAGTTTTTGGTGCCGTTGCCGGGGACTTAGTCTAGACCAAATTCGGTTTTCGGTTGTTTGGCTTGGAAGCTTTTTCTTTTGCTATTGATCATTCCGCTTGAGTGCCTTTGCAGTATTATTTTCCTCTCTATGGGTCTCTAACCTTTGAAGGCTAACATTGGCTACTGTAACACCCCGGATCCTAGAGGACTCGAAATGCTACGAGCTGGGACCTCACAATGGGTCCCGGCCCTTAGCCTGGCAACAACTTCATCGGACCTTACAACACGGCACAAATAAAAAGGCAAAACAAAGAGTTTTATAACATGAGCGAAATAAAAATCCAAATTCTGAAAACAATACAGCCAAGTCTCAAAAACCGGAAATACCAACATCAGTCTCAATAGTCATAAAATAAAATATAACAGTCCCGTCCTATAATGCACGGAACCCCGGCTGCCCACTACCGCCGGATCACTCGATCGCCTCCCTAACCTGCAAGGCATCTACAAGCGGTATAAAACGGTTAGCTAACATTCTGTGGATAAGTATAAAGGTAAAAGCACAAACACACAACATACGCAATCAGCATGCAACACTCATTCATTTTTATTATCTTTAATTAAGTGATACGTCATTTCTAATGATACTTATTTTGTGACACGAGGGATTCCCAAACCTCGCCCCTGTCCCCGTTTACCAACACGGAATGGTATTAATGCATGTGACCGTCTACCGGACTGGACTGGTCGCAGGGAACCTCCTAGACTCTCGCAAGAGCTAGGCAGATGATGTCACGACCCGTTATCACACACTTGGGTCAGTTATACAATATACTACAGTCGGCCTATTCCGGTTTCGTTATTTATCTTAACTATCACACACCACTCATACACATCACACACATGCAAGAAGCTAGCTAAGTAAGTCAGTGGACTTACCAGAATTAAATCTCGTCTCTCTTAACAACACTAAATCAGTAGCTGCAGGAACTCAGTTTCCTGTCAAAGGAGGCACGTGGGTCAACACTTTTCCTTGGATACTTAGAAGTCTAAAACTCCTAAGATGTACGATTCTATGTGCAGAAGTTATTACAGTGTTTATTTAAGGTAAATTGACTATTTTACCCTTGGTCCCGAGACTTCCGAAAACCCGTAATATGTACTTAAATTCTTACTTGAGGCTAACTAATCATATTATACTCCCTAGGTTGATTTTAGGTGACAACTATAAAAACTACCCATTTTCTATTTCCCGAAAAGTCACTAAAGTCCAACTACAGCTTCAAATATGAAATTAAAATAAACTTATAAAAATTCTAAAATAAATTTCTAACTAATCTATGATATCTAATCTACTCATAGGACAAACAATTTCTTAAAACTGTTCAATCGTTATTCCTACAAAAATCTTTAAAGTTGGCTACAACACTACAAATGTTCTCATACTTAGTCAAAATTTACTGCTGGGAAAACAGCTCAACTACTCCACTTTGAGACCCTATAACTTTCAATCCGACCGTTCATTTCTTCTCAAATTTTACCACTGTAAACTACTTATATCTACCTATTATCTATTAAAATTTCAACGGTGGATCTTCTACGAAACTCTTTAACATTGATTCACAACAGTGGGTAATCTTCAACTTCAAAACTGAAAGAAACAATTAAAATAAATCCTTTACAGCCACAACACACTCCTATAGGTCTCTAGTTCGAATTCACTTATCAGTATAACTCACCCTTTACACTACCCCTAAGTCCATAGTTCGTATCTTTCAAGGCACCATCTAAGCATCAACCTAAATCTAACATCCTAAGGTTTTTTCTAGTGCAATCATCCTTGTATGCATACATGATTAATCTATCTGCTGTGCCAGCTTATCATCATAGTGATTTTACTTACTGGAATGAATAGAAAGAGAACAACTAGGGAGTGAGAGACCAGCCGAACGTATGAAGAAACGTATGCTTTAAAGGTGCTCCTGGAGTCGACTGGGGTGTGCAGAACGTCCTCATTGCTGTGCTGAAGGCCGTCCACAACCAGCCTTCGACTACCACTGCAGAAGGTCTCGTTCAGTTGGTTAGTGGCGACAGAATAGTAGGTGAAGAGAGAGTTGAAGGATTTAAACTCACCACAGCCGCTGCGTGAAGGAATGTGTGCAGAACGTGGGCAACAAAAGGACTGCTTGGCTGCATGAATCTGGAAGCAAGGAAGGACGACTGGGCTGCTATAGTTCTCTCTCTCTGCTGGCTCTTTTCCTTGCAATTTTCTGTAATTGGAACGTTGTTGAACGTGTGTAGACGAGTAGGAGAGTCTTGTAAAAAGGACGGATGATCTTCAGCATTTAATCGATCGATAAAGCCTCCTTCCAGCCGTTACGTGAAGAAGAGAAGGGAGGAGAAAGCCGGTTGTTACCCTTCCTGCTGAACGCTTAATGGAGCAGTTACATATGCAAGGTACTGGATTGGAGAGGGTTGTACGTACTGGGCTGGAGAGGGGCTGAACGTACTGGGCTGGAGAGGGCTGTTAATGGGCTCGTAACCAGCCTCTCCTGGACTGCTGCAGGCCCGGCTCGAAGTCAAGCTAGTCTGAAATTAAGGTAGGTATAGTGGGCTGAAACATGCAAGAAGGATGGGCTGAATTGCTTGTCAAAAATCTGTCAAAACTCGTCATGGCCTTGTCAGGCCCATGAATGAGTTTGTCACAGATTTGTCGGGCTTTGTCATGGCCTCGTCTCAGCTTAGTCATGGTCTCGTCACAGCTTGTCATGATCTCGTCACAGCTTGTCATCGATAAGAATGAATTATAATAACTAGGGTTTGATATAAATCTATCATTTTATGTGAATTAAATTCTACATAAAATAATAAATAATTATAAGAATTAGAGCTTGATAAAATTTTATCATTTTATGTGAATTAAATTCTACATAAAATAATAAAATTTGTGAAGAAAGAAGTACTAGATAGAATGGGAAACCGTCAACGGATCGAAGTCCGCTTTGATTCGAAATTAGACGGAATAAAAATTCCGGATATTACAGCTACTAGGAGCTATGAGCCTATTTTCGATCCAATATGGATAGCGAGGCAAATAGCTAGAGCGGATCTAACGAATACTTGGAAGAGAAGTACACCTTCCATTGGTTTTCCACTAAAAGAGAACGTGAAGAAATCATTGAGGATGAGCTTGCGTATTGGGATAAGCTGCATATCCTTCAAAAGGTTTATAAGCAACCTCCTGAAGATTCAATTAAATCAAAGTGCGAGAAATTGTTGAAGAGGCTAGACGACCTCGAAAACAAGTTTTTCTATGCTAACAAAGCTAAGCCGGAAAAGGTGTACAAGGAAGAACTACAAGTTTTGAGCACTCTTCCTACTGATCCCAAACCTCCTCTTGTAGTCCTCACTGAACAAGAGGAAGGTGTGGAAGACCTCGACCCAATTGTTATAACTGCGATCGAGGTGGAAGAAGAATCAGTTGAGTTGGAAGAGGAAGAGAATGTGGAGAACCTTGGTCAAATTACTGAAATTGTGGCCAAAGTTGAAGAGGATCCAGCCGAGTTGGGAGATATTTCATGTGTGGATCATCATCCCAACACGAAACTCGTCCCAAGCCTTGAAGAAGTTTACAAGGTACATGCTCTTACTCCCTTTAAAGTCCTATATTTCTCCAAGAAAGCACCAAAAAGTTGGAGGACTCTACCAAAGGAACCCCCTAAGGTCAAGATGAAACCTCCATTAAAATTGCTGGAAGTAGATGCTCCTTGGACTACAAGGAGTAAATTTGGCAAGCGCTTCGACGCCAATTCCAATAGTTGTTTCTTGTTCAAGTATGGGGTCCCTCGCATGCTAAGGACCTTGTACTATCCCCAAGCTGAAGATGGGGAAGCTACTAGAATTCTCGAGAAGCCGTTTTCTCAATCTAGGAAAGGATGTGACGCAAATCTGAGTTATGTCCCATTGAGGCATAAGAAGAAAGGTAGGATTCTAGTGAGAACCAAACCGTACAAGCTTGTACGTGGGGGATCCTACCATTTTCCGGAAAAATTAGTAACCGGAATATTTTTGGAAAAGTTTAATGATGAATTTGAAGAGCAATCCAAGATGTTTGAAGTGCATTGAATCAGCTATGGAGTAACGTCTAGCTAAAGACTTTAAAAGAAGCGCTTCTTGGGAGGCAACCCACGGTAGTTCTAGATTTTTCCCTTTTTCTATAATGTAGCTTAGGTTAGTTAGCGTAGTTTGCTTTGTTTTTGTTTTTCCTCGATGCGCTCTCGGTTTGTTTGTGTCATAAATTGCAAGAACTAAGCACAACCTTGAAGAATTGGTGGAGAATTTGATGCAAGTGTACTTAGGGATGTTTTCAAGAAGCAAGGGGGTGATGAATCGACTTTACCATAAGTTAATCGGTCGATTCAGGGACATGAAGGCTTTAGAGCAGTCGATTTTCCTTCTATGAGAGAAAAATCGACAAAAAAATCGACCCCCCTTAGAAAATAAAATCGGTCGATTTTCTACCTTAGTGAGCAAAAATAGAAGAAAATCGGGCCGATGAAAAAATCGACCCAAAAATCGGTCGATTTTCTTTGAAAAACATCGACCCTATATAAAGCCTTCTCAGTTGAGGATTGAGATTACACTTCATTTTACATTGTAAGTATTTTTCTCCATCTTATGCTTGACTCCTCACATTTGGGACAATGTGAAGGTTAAGTATGGGGTGGGGGTACTTGCAATCTCTTTCCCGTTGTTGCACGTTTATGTACTCTACATTGCACTTTATGAACTTGGTTTGTAATAACTCTTGCATATCGTTTCCTTTATGACATTTGCATTGTGTGTTTTCTTCAAAAGTTTGTGAAAATTTAAAAAACTTTTGTGTTTCTTATGATGGAAATGACCTCTATGATGATGATTGTGATGTGAAAAGGAAAAAGACAACTTAGTTATGTTGAGATTTTAATGGTAACATGTATGGATTTGATTGTCTTATTTGAATGCATGTATGATTTATATAATGTTGATGTCTTGATAGGAGAATGAAATAATGATCGAAGTTATATTATAAGTTCTTATGCATCATGATCGAATGATTAAGGCAATTCGCTTTTTTTCTTTCATGTCTTGTTCATGATAGCACCTCAATGAAAATTATAGCCTCCTTTTGACCATCCGGGAATTAGGATAGGTGTTAATGTAAGGCATGTTTGATGTGGGAGGGCCTTTGTAAAAGTGTTAAGTAAAAATTTAGCAAAATAGGTTTCGGGACGTTGAACATGAGGATGAGTAACTCGGCACCATTCACATAGCCGGGTGTTTTTGTCTTGTCAAAGTCCGAATGAACGACAGTCCTAGCGGGATACGGTATGTGAATCGAGGGTTTGAGGCATCTCGAAAATTGAGAATCGCCGTTTTCCTAGGCTTTAGTTTTTGTGCACCTCTGTTCATACTCTCAAAAAGTAAAGTAAAAGAAAAGAAATTTTACATGCAAAGCATGTGTTGGTGAAATTATGTTCTTAATGCTCTTGTTGTGTTGTTCCACTTTCCCGGATTAGCACCACATTACCTTAAAGAATTCCCCACCCTTAACACGTTTCTTTGGACTCTTTATGAATGGAAGACCTTGAGACCTTTGTGCACGTGTTTAAAACTTCATGGCTTAGATTTGTTTGACTTTGATTATCTCTACATCTTTATCATGTTTCTTATGCATGTCTTTGAGTAAGATATGATGATTTGTCCATGGTACGGTTATTATTGATGCATACTTTGTTTTCCTATGCCTAGAAACATTACTTTGAGGGTGATCCAAAAGAAGCACATTTCAAAAGGTTTTTTGAGTTTTTCGCATCACATAATTCACTACATCTTGTGTGCTAGATTTGAACCTGGCTTGGGGACAAGTAAGAGGCAAGTATGGGGTATTTTGATGACATGAATTATATACCATTATAATCATGCATATTGTGAATGTTTTACCTCGGTTTCCTATACATTTGAAGAGATTTGTGTGCCTTTAAGCTTTGTTTCATGTATATTTCGGAAATAGAGGTCTACACGAGTTTTGGTTGAATGTAGGTGAAAGCGGTAGATGTGGAAGAAAAAATGGAGCAATGAGGAGCAAGGGAAGTGCAAGGAAGAGTCATACAGGAAGATGGAAAACAAGCCAAAAGAAGAGCACTCTCAGATAAGGAAAATCGGGTGATTTATTGCTAGATAGACCGATTTTCCTGTAGAAAAATCGGGTGATTTAATTCCTGGATGGACCAATTTTTCTCTATTACCGCCAAAAAACTATAACGTTCAAAAGCCCAAAGCATAGGTCCATAAGGGGGACATGTCTTGCAGCCCATTAGAAATTTTGCGTTATCTTGGAACCCTAGGAGACGGGAAGGAGGAGGTCGGACATCATCGAAGATTGACAGTGGAGGAAAGAGGATTAGCGATCATTCTTGGAAAGAAAGGAAGTTGCTGAAAGAAGATAGAGTTCTTGAAGATCCAAGAAAGTAGTGAGATCCTTGATTATTGTTCGTTATTGTGGTTTGTGAATACAATCTATTAAGTGCTTTAAGAGATTTTGTTGGAGTTTTGAAGGATTGATTACACGTTTTTAAGATTTGTCAAGTTTTATGCAAAGTTTGGTTCTTTCTTGGTTTTCTTTATTCAATCTTGATTTTGATTCAAAAATGAAAATAATTGTCTAAAAACCATGTGATTCTAGCGAGAATAGTTGATGATTGAGGCATAGATGATGATAGATTGAACTCGTTTAACCTTTTGGACCCTGAGACTTGAGATTTAACCTTTACAATTGCGAAAAATCGGGTTGTTCTACAGGAAAATCGACCGATTTTCTATCAAGAACGGGGCGTTTTTTCTTAGCTGGTGTACCTTTATGCTTTATCCTTTAACCAAAGTTAAACCTTGCCTAAATCCTAACCTTGCTTAACCTTTTTAACCCTTATCCAAGTGTGCGAAGAGACTTCATCATTGATTCATCGCTTGCTTACAAACGTTTACAAGATTTGGGTAATAATGAGACTCAATATCCTCTATCAAGGCTTGAGTGTGCCCTTCATCTTTACCTTCGAGAATCACATCCTTGGGTTTTTGTGAGTGGTTTGAGAGTTAATCCTTACTTTAAGTATTCTTCTTAATGAGACTTAATATCCTTCAAGTTGAGAGCTTTTAAGTCAAGTTAAGTGAGTAGTGGAACTTCACCATACATTATTCCTTTCTTCGAAACACATAATCTTGGCAACATCAACTCTGTCCTATGATCTTTTGAATGTCTTGAATCTAAAGCCGTTGTCAGATACTAGAATCCCTGGAATCATTTGTCTCTTAACATCTTTACAAAAGTTTTTACTTCTTGCCAAACGATATTCGAACTGAATTTATTCTCATCAAATCCCTGAGTTTGACTCTTGAATTTCTTGCCTTACTAAAGCTGATCCGTACACTGCGGGTTCGCTTTTGCTTAAGTTCTAGATATAAATTTAAGGCTTTTTCACGCACACTTTTAAGCGAACAAGCCGCCCCCGCGGCGCCTGGAAATCTTGATGCCGCCCCCGCAGCGCTGCTCACCGCCCCCGCGGCTGGCTAGATTCCGCCCCCGCGGCGCCTGGTCCCGCCCCCGTGGTAGAACTCCAGAAACATCATTTTCTTCGTCTTCGACTGTGGATCCTTGGCTCTAAGGGCTTCCTCTTCTTGTTGGGCCTTCTCCAAACACCAACCTCTGATCTTGTACACCTCTCCCCAACCTAATCGAGCTAAGAAAAAGCACATGCAACGGATCTCAAAAAGCTTCCTCAAAAGCTTCATCCATCGCAATGGATGAAGGGGAGGGGAGGAAGAGATAAACAACAAAGAAGGAGAAGAAAGGAAGGGGAAGAAGCTTACAAAACTAACTTTGATCCTTCTTCACCACTACATCTCACACACAAGCAAGATCTCCAAGAAGAAGGTTGAAAGGAAGCTCAAAGGAGAGAAGGGAAAAACATAAGCGTGAATGAGGAAGAGTGAAGAGAGAGGGAGGGAAAAGTAGCTGCAAAAAGGGGTGGGGAGACCCAAGGGTCTTCTGCCCCGTATGTCCCCTCACTCCATATAACGAGGGGTCGGAAAGAAAAAGGGGAAAAACGGAAGGTCGGAACGGGATTAGGAATAAAATTCCGTCACTCAGCATCTCGTGCCTACGGGAAAATTGACACGCTAACGCGGGAAGGTCGGTAACTTGCTGACAATCCGGAATAAAAATTCCGTATGTTACATGGTACGAGACCCATCTCGAAGGCCCCATATCATATGATGCCTATCAAGTTGATTAGTGCTAAAGAAGCAACTCGAGGAGTTAGCTGAGAAGGGCTTCATCCGCCCTAGTGTTTCCTCGTGGGGTGCACCTGTCCTCTTCGTGCAGAAGAAGGACGGATCGTTACGGTTATGTAGCGACTACAAAGAGCCGAACAAGGTGACCATCACGACCAAGTATCCATTGCCTCGTATCGATGACTTGTTGGATTAGCTTCAGGGAGCGACTGTGTTCTCCAAGATCGACTTGCGCTCGGGTTATCACCAGTTAAGGGTGAGAGAGCAGGATGTGCATAAGACGGCATTTCAGACTTGGTATGGCCACTATGAATTTGTAGTGATGCCATTCGGGCTCACGGCATATTCATCGACTTTCTAGATCAGTTTGTGGTGGTCTTCATAGATGATATCCTGGTGTACTCTCATACAGGACATCTGAGGACTATGCTACGAGTTTTGCGAGACGGAGAACAGTATGTCAAGTTCTCTAAGTGCGAGTTATGGATGCCAGAGGTAGCATTTATGGGTCATGTTGGCTCCGCCGATGGGATCAAGGTTGATCCGACGAAGATATAGTCTGAAGCAGCATGGACGACACCGACGAACGTCAAGGAAGTGCATAGCTTCCTTGGCTTAGCCGGATATTACCACCGGTTTGTGGAGGGATTCTCTGTGATTGCCCGTCCACTTACCAGCCTTTTCAGGAAGACTACCCGCTTTATATGGTCCGAGCCGTGTACTCAGAGTTTTAAGGAGCTGAAGAGACGTTTGACTTTCGCTCTCATCTTAGCGCAGCCAGAGGGCACAAAGAACTTTGTGGTTTACAATGACGCATCCAAGCTAGGCTTGGGATGTGTTCAGATGCAGCGTCGTAGAGTGATTGCATATGCGCCTAGACAGTTGAAGACGTATGAGGAGAGCTACCCGAATCATGATTTGGAGTTGGCAGCGGTAGCTCATGCTTTGAAGATCTTGAGACATTACTTGTATGGCGCTACATGTCAAATCTTCACAGACCATAAGAGTCTGAAGTATATATTCACGCAGCGGGAAATGAATAACCGCCAGCGTAGGTGGATTGAGTTGATCAAGGATTTTGAACTTGAGATTTTGTACCATCCAGGAAAGGCGCACTTTGTCGCCGAAGCCTTGAGCAGGAAGACCCCTTGAGAGAAGGTGATTGTGAGACTAATAGTTGAGCCTCAGTTACAGAGAGATCTGGTGTGGCTAGAGAGTTTCTAGATGAGGATGCTCGGTTGAATACCTTAGACGTTCTACTTGATCTGTTGGGAGAGATAAAAAAAATAGGGGACTTGCCCGACGATGACGAGGATAAGAGATAGGATGTCTCGTGGTGAGTCACCGTAGTTCTCCATAGGAGCAGATGAAGTGATGAGATGCCGCGTCCGTGTCTGTGTACCCTCTGATACGGATCTAAGACAGAGGATCTTACAAGAGGCTCACTCCACACCTTACTCAGTGCACTCATGTGTGAGTAAGAAGTATCAGGATGTGAGACACTCATACTGGTGGGGAGGGTTGAAGCCCGATGTAGCCAGGTTTGTGGCTCAGTGTGCGACCTAACAACAGGTCAAGATAGAGCATAGGAGACCAGGAGGAGAGCTCCACCAATTGCCAATACCGTAGTGGAAGTGGGAGGACATCTTCATGGACTTTGTGACGGGATTGAGGCCGGAGTTTTGATACTATTTGGGTTGTAGTTTATAGACTGACGAAGATGGCACAGTTTATTCCTATCAGGCAATGTGGCCAATGAGTAGATTAGCTCACGAGTTTACTAGACAGATAGTGAGACTCCATGGTGTGCCGAGGAAGATCGTCTCAGATGGAGATGGACGATTTACCTCGAGGTTCTGGCAGCAGATTCAGACTGCCCTAGGGACGAGTTTGCACTCACAAATGTGTTTCATCCTCAGACAGATGGTCAGTCAGAGAGGACCATTCAGACGTTGGAGAACATGTTGCAAGCTTGTGTGTTGGACTGGGGACAGGGATGGTCAGATCACCTCCCATTCGTTGAGTTCTCGTACAACAACTAGCATGCATCGATTGGGATGGCCCCATATGAGGCATTGTACGGACAGAGATGCCGTACACCGTTATGCTAGGATGAGCCTAACAATATTAGTCGTATAGCGCTTGAGCAAATTCAGGATGATGTTGCACGAGTAGCGTTGATTAGAGAGAGGATGTTGGCTGCACAGAGTTGCAAAAACTTGTATGCAGAAAAGAGGCGTCGACCTCTAGAGTTCAACGTTGGAGCTCATGTTTGGCTGAGAGTATCTCTGACGCGAGGCGTCAGACGTTTTGGCTTAAAGGGGAAGTTGAGTCCCCGATATGTCGGTCCTTTTGAGATACTGGATAGAGTTGGGAGAGCAGCATAAAGATTGTTTTTGCCTCCGAGATTAGAGGGTGTTCACCTTGTATTTCATGTGTCTCAGCTGAGGGAGTACATACCAGATCTGAGACACATCGTCAGCTATGATAACTTAGTGGTCGATCCGGACCACACCTTTGTTGAGAACCCAATTGTAGTCCTAGAGCGAGGTGTGAGACGTCTGCATTCGAAGGACATTCCTATGCTGAGGATACAATGGTCGAGACGAGGACCTGGCGAGGCTACATGGGAGATAGAGGGTAGTATCCAAAGGAACTATCCAGAGTCTATGTTGAGATAAATGCACCTATAGGATCGATGAGTAGATATAAGTGCCATTTTGGTGAGTGTTATGATTATGTGCTTATGTGCTTTGATGTGTTTTCATGATAGTTGTGATGTATGCATACGATCTTATTAGATCTTGTTTGCTAGCGCGAGTTGTGTTTATAGGTTGATAGCATGAATTATTGTTTATATTTTGGGATCTGTTTAGACGTTTTATCTTCAATAATCTGTATGTTTGTATGTATATTATGTGATTATATTGTCGTTTCATCTACCTTTGCGGGAATCGAGGTCTACACCTAGTTTTGTTGTAATCGTAGGTAAAATGGCACGTTTTGCATCAAAAAGGAGCAAAAGGAGCAAAGGAGTCATTGGAGCTACATTCAGGAGCTTAAGGAATAATCCAGGAAGCATGGAATTGGATTAAAGATTCACTTTGGACCAGATTTGAGAGATTTCACATTCAGTTGTGATTCACCTCGGTTGACTACAGAGTCACCTCGACCGAGGTGATCCAGATGAGCCGACTCGACCAAGGCGAACACCTGGGACGCGGCGAGAATATTTTATTTTTGGCTGAGATCTTTTATCTTTGGAAAGAGGATCTTATATTTTTGGGCTGGATTCCTGGAAGGAAGAAGATAAGTTAGACCATATATTTTACCTATTTTTATGGGAAGAGATCTTTCTAAGATATCTTATCTTTGGAGAGTAATTTTCCTATAAAAAGGGTCGGATTTCCCACAAATCCGACATCCGCTATCACCCGGAACAACCTGCATACATCCGAATACACCGTTGCAGCCATACTCCAGTTGGGAGATTTGAAGAACCTTTTTGAAGGTTGAAGGAAGAAAGTCTATAGCTTTTATAGCTTTTTGAAGGGTTTTTGTAAAATCATCTTAGATTCCCTTCTTTGTTGATTGTCTTGTTGGATTTTTATCCAAGGAACGCTTGTTTGATAACTGATTCAGTTATTGAAGCCTTTCTCTTAAGGTTTTCTTGTTCAATTGTTCTCTTTCTTCCCATATATTTGATTAATACTTTCATGATGATGAGTGGCTAATCTCTTTGTGTGATTCTAGGGTGATTGGCTGAAGGTTGTGGGAAAAACAATGATAGAATAATCTTAATCACAGTAGGACCCTGAAAGTTCGAGTCTTTACCTTAACCCTAAGCATCTCGCTCAGTCAATGAACATCTCGGCCGGGGTGGAATTTGGCTGACCGAGGTGACTTATCTGATCCGAAACTGAGAGTTAAGTGTTAGAGTTTGCCAAATCATATTCTTATTACACCTTTCCTGGTTCAATGCAAGCCTAGGATGAGACTTACCCGGTAATTCCTTTGTTTGTTTACCTAAGATCATAAGTATAGGTAATAAAGGTTTATCCTTTATTGGGGTTTGAGTGTGCTTTCATCCCATCTTTGTGAGTTAACCTGAGACTTACCCGGTAAAGGTTGATTCTATTCCCTTAGGTGGTATGTTAGTTTGAGGATATAGTTCTTTATCTTAATTACTTGAGACTTACCCGGTAGTAAGAGTTATGGTTTGGGATTAGTGATTAGTGAGACTTACCCGGTGATCTAATCCACTTTAGTAATACCTTCCCTATGCAAAAACCTCAGCTTTGTTCGCTTATCTTTAGATCTTGAGTTGGAACCACAGCTAGATGCTTTAATCCCTAGAATTGCATATTTCCTTTATTGACTTTTTATCATCTTTGATTATTTTAATTGCTTTTGTGGTTAGTAATTGCTAAAGCTTACCTATTCCGACTTTGTTTCACTAAGTCCTTGTGATCGACCCCTGGAATTCCTTGCTTTTTACTACGATTGACCCGTACACTACGGGTTCGCATCTTTGTTTTAAGCTTACATCTAGGGTTATAAATTTAAAGCTTGCACACACCGTTTGGAGCGAACAAGTTTTTGGCGCCGTTGCCGGGGACTTGGTCTAGACCGAGCCGGTTGCGGTACGCTTTTGGGGCACTTGCCCCCGTGTCTACTAACCACTCTACTTGAGTGACTTTCGCAGGTTCTTTTTCTTAGGTTTATGCGAAGAACCCGCGCTGGGAAGGAAATCGTTCCTTACGATCCCGAACCAGAAAAGACATATAAACGACGCTTGAGAGAAGCGAAGATGGCCAACCAAAACGATCGCGATCTTGAGGCCGAATTGAAGGAGGCGTTAGAACAGCTACGCCTCAGCAGGGAAAAACTGAGGTAGGAGAAAGAAGAAACTCGCACCAGGACTGAAGCAATCGAAGTAGATATGGCAGCCTTACGAGACCAGTATCTACTTCGACCGAGGGAAGACCTAGTTCCCGATCCTCGACTGATGCAGGATCCAGTTCCAGACCCTCGACCGAGGCAGGTCCCAGTACCTGATGCCCTGGCCGAGGTACTTCCACCTCGGATACCAGTCCGAGGCGCTCCTTTTGCAGGAATCCCGCAAACCCTAGGGCAAAGGATGGACCCCAATCAACAACTGAGGCGTCCTAGAGTTAACCTAGGAGATCCAGCGGACCATGACTACGAACTTCGACCGCAAGTTCTTTCCATGATTCGCCAATGCCAGTTCGGAGGGCTAGAGAAGGAATCTCCGCATAAACATCTTCAAAACTATGAGATCTTGATGGAGACCTTGAGACCCTCAAGAATAGAAAACAACAACTACAAGCTAAGACCATTTTACTTTTCTTTAAAAGATAGAGCTCTTACTTGGTATCAATCTCTTCCTCCAGGAAAAATCAGTACTTGGGAGGAGATGACTACGGAATTCTTGACTAAATTCTTTCCCCACTCTAAGACCGCTGAAATGAGAGGGAAGATTAATGCATTTATTATGAAGGACAAGGAGAGCTTGTCCAAGTCATGGGAGAGGTTTAAAGACATTCTTTTGGATTGCCCACATCATGGGATTCCAAAGATAGAGTTGTTGGAGATATACTTCAAGGGACTGGACGGAAGCACCCAATTCAACCTCCAACTACTATCCGCCGGTACATTTATGGACATGGCGATTGACGAAGCTTGGGACTTTATAGAGAAGCAAGCTTTGCATATGGAGAAATATTCCCACCAAGGAGCTGAAGGTGGATTTAAAAGAGTTAACTTTCAAGATGCTCCACCTAACAACAATCAACTCACGTCTTTGAATAATGACGTGAAGCAATTGAAGGAACTCTTGGTTGCTCAAACCAAGAAGGAAGATCAAGGATCAAGGAACAACAACAATGGATATTGTAACAACAACAACGGTTCCCGGAACAACAACTACAACAACAATAGAGGATCCAACAGCAATAATTGGACGGCGAACAACCAAAATTCGGGTAACAATCATTCTAACTCCAATTCTAACGATTCCTCTAATCCTTTCCTCTCTTCCCCTTCTTCTTCTTCTACTCCATTAAAGAGTCAGGGGCAAGGATCAAGTTCGTCCCAGCCGGAAAAGAAAGACGCAGTGCTGGAGGCCATCTTGATCAAGCTTAGTGCTATGGAGACATCCATGACTTCATTTTCGAAGGCCCAAAAAGCCTTTGAACAACAACTTGCTAGTAGGGCGAACGAAACGCCAAGAGATCTAGGGAAGCTTCCAGCAAGAACGGAAAGCAACCCTAAAGGCCAGATCATGGCCATAACGACGAGGAGTGGACTGAAGACTGCAGATCCAGTGCCTCGGTCGGTGCCAGTACCGACGAAGACCACCTCGGTCCAGGTGCAGTCGAAGAACACTTCGGCCGAGATGCCAACCGAGGTGGAGCCACAGAAAGCGGAGGAGAAAACTGAAGTTTATATTCCACCTCCTGCATATAAACCACCACTTCCATTCCCCCAGTCAAGGGTCAAAGCACATCTAGACAAGCACTTTGGTAAGTTCCTTGACTTGATGAATAAACTACACATTAATATTCCTTTCCTTGATGCTATTCTAGGGATGCCTGCCTATGGGAAGTTCTTGAAAGAAATCCTATCAAGGAAGAGGAAGCTGGAGGACTTTGGTGAAGTAAGGATGACATCTAAATCTTTGGAGCTTATTCAAATCATGAAGGAGAAGATGCCACCCAAGTTGCGAGATCCCGGCTCATTTTGCATTCCCATTCAAGTTGGGGATGTCTCTTGTGAAGCCTTATGTGATCTAGGAGCCAGCGTGAGCATCATTCCGCTGGAGCTATGTGTGAAGATCGGACTTGGAGAGCCCAAGCCGGTTAAGATAAGGTTATACATGGCAGACCGCTCCATTACCCATCCCGTGGGCATTTTGGAAGACGTTCCGGTTAAGTTAGGTAACTTCTATTTACCTATACACTTTGTTGTACTTGATATTCCCGTAGATTATCCTGTTCCTATCATTCTCGGGAGGCCATTTCTAGCAACTTCGGGTTGCAATGTGGATTGTAAGAACGCCAAGTTGAAATTCAATATTTGCGGAGATGAAGTGGAGTTCGCATCACTTGCGGCTATGAAAGGAGAGCAGCTAGGAGATGATATCTTCAACATCTATGATGAAGAAGAATCAAGAGAATTGGTGAGCTCTATCCTTATTAACGATTCACTTGAAAGAGTTATTAGTTTTAGTTTAATGGAGGAAGGTATAGATGCTTCTTGTGATGCAGATATACGGAGCTTAAAGGCACTGGAAGAAGATCCAGGAGCTAAAACTGAGAAACTAATCCAGGAGACGAAGATCTCCAGTTTCGGTTCCAGTTACAGTACCTCGACCGAGGTACTTCCTGGACCAAGCGAGGCGACTGAAGAACATCTCGGTCAACGCCTCTGCGCCTCGACCGAGGTCGAAGGCGAGATGATGTCAACTAAGACTACTAAAAATAACAAACTTATTACTCCTTTCTCTGACATTCATCCTCAGTTGATGGAATATTCTATCCACCAACTTTCTGATAATAAAGGACCTTGGTATGCTGATATTGTTAATTATCTTTTTTGCCAGGAAATACCACCCGGGTTGACATACGCTCAAAGGAAGAAATTTTTCAAGGACGTACGTCATTACTACTGGGATGAACCGCTGCTATTCAAGCGCGGGCCGGATGGGATGCTCCGAAGATGCATTCTGGAAGATGAAGTTAATAGCGTCATACGACATTGTCATTCACTTCCTTGTGGAGGACACGCTAGCGCCAACAAGACATGCGCTAAGGTATTACGTTCCGGTTTCTTTTTGCCTACATTATTTAAAGATGTGCAAATATTTGTTGTCTCTTGTGATGCATGCCAAAGAACAGGGAATTTATCTAGGAGGAACGAAATGCCACATAATAACATTCAAGAGGTGGAAATCTTTGATGTATGGGGGATAGACTTCATGGGACCTTTCCCATCTTCCGGAGGAAACCTCTATATTCTTCTAGCAGTTGATTACGTCTCTAGATGGGTTGAAGCCATGGCTTCTCCCACTAATGACGCCAAGGTGGTTGTGAAGTTCTTTAACATGACTATCTTTCCACGTTTTGGAACTCCACGTATCATCATCAGCGATGAAGGGACGCATTTCATCAACCGGAAGTTTAAGGCACTTATATCGAAGTATGGGGTTACCCACAAGGTAGCAACCCCTTATCACCCTCAAACTAGTGGACAGGTCGAGATCTCGAATAGAGAAATTAAAGCAATTTTGGAGAAGACCGTCTCTAGGACGAGGAAGGATTGGTCCATGAAATTGGACGATGCTCTTTGGGCCTACAGGACCGCATTTAAGACTCTCATTGGTATCACCCCTTATAATTTGGTATATGGGAAGTCTTGTCATTTGCCCGTTGAGTTAGAACACAAAGCATATTGGGCGATCAAATGGTTGAACTTCGACATTAAGGAAGCCGGCGAAAAGCGGCTATTGGATATCAATGAGCTGGAGGAGCTGCGTTTGAACGCTTATGAAAATGCCAAAATCTATAAAGAAAGGACGAAGAGATGGCATGACAAGCGTATCATCCCTAAGGAGCTTAAAGAAGGAGACTTAGTTCTACTCTTCAACTCCCGCCTCCGCCTCTTTCCAGGTAAGTTGAAATCTAGATGGACCGGACCTTATGTTGTGAAACATGTTTTTCCTCATGGTGCAGTTGAGATATGGGGTAAAACGAGTGAAAGCTTCAAGGTCAATGGTCATAGACTTAAGAAATACAAACCGGAAGTTCCGGTTGAGGAGGTTGCACCACTATACCTCATTTGAGAGACGCCGTACGGTCCAGCTAGCGACCTTAAATCAAGCGCTTCTTGGGAGGCAACCCAAGGTATTGCTTTCTTTTCCCTTTTTCTAGTCTAGCTTAGATAGTTTGCTTTTGCTTTGTTTTGTTTTTGGCGTCCTAGACAGACAGCAGGTGACATCTAAGGAAGGAATACAAACCAGGAGCACAACTGGAAGGACAGAAGTTCGAGAATTTGAGAAGACGGAGTTTGACTGAGACACATCTCGGTTGCTGTCACAGCACCTCGACCGAAATGATTCTTGAGCAACCGAGGCGACTAGGGTTTCTAAAGATCCACCTCGGTCCGTACCACCTCGGTCCAGTCGAGACCACCTCGACCGAGGTGACAGCAGTTCCAGAAAAGGGTATAAAAGGGGGCTGAGATTTCTCTCTCCTCCTTTACCTTCTCCTCGACCGCGGCACGCCCTTCGCCTTGCTTCGCCATTCTTCGATCGATTTCGACGATTCTTGCTTCCAAATTGCAAAGAAAGAGTAGAGGATCACAATGCAAGTGCAAATCTGGGAGAAAAACGAACCGAATCGACCGAATCTAGGTAAAATCGGAAAAACCCTAACCTCGCTCTTCTTCGCTGTTTTCCTTTGATTTGGGCTTTGGTTGCCCCTGCATTTGCTGAGAAACAGATTAATTACCCCATAGGAACTTGTTGTAGTGATTTTGGGGGAAAAGAACTGGATTTTTGAGGAAATCAGTCGCGCAGTTTTTCGCCTCGGTCCAGTCGGCCTGTGCCTCGGCCGAGGTGTTCTACAGAGTTGTCAGGCCGACCGAGGTGGTTTGACAGGTTTCAGAAAAGATGAGTTCTGATGGACAGTTGGTCCTGAGGGACAGATCCTCTCCTTCCCCTTCTTCTTCCTCTAGATGTACGAGACCGGTGATCCACGAGAGACACCGGGTTGATTATGACCGCATAGCGGCCCGTCCAGTGATTGCACCGCGCTTCCTGGACATTTCTGCATTTGATTGTCTCCATGTGGATGGAGATCTGAGACGTATGATTTCTATGGTGGGGCTAGATCAGTTCACTGAGATCCGCGCTCCCGCTTACTTAGAGCCTACCCTGGAGTTTGTTAGCTCCTTCACCTACCTTCCCACAGAGCGTTCTGTGAAGTACCGGTTGATGAACCGGAACTTCTTAGTTCCTTTAGAGTACTGGCGAGACATCTTTGGTTTCCCGGCCCCGACTGCTGTTGATTTTCCCTCCCGAGTTGTAGCTAGGGAGTTCTGGGGACAGATTGCTCACGTAGTTGAGCATGCAGACAGATGGAGACCTGGAGATTCCAGGGAGAAGATCATATTCCATCTTGCTTTTAGATTGGCTCACAGGATTTTTAGTGAGACTCTTCTGGCGCTTACTGAGACGCCCCAGAAGGTCAGACAAGGGGAGTTGTTTAGCCTTTACTACATGGTGACTGGAGAGATTCCAGACTTTGGCTTGATGCTAGCAGAGGATCTGCATAAGATCAAGGCCAAGGCGAAGGGCGATATCTGCTGCGGAGGCATGTGACTCACATAGCGAGTTACCAAGATATGGATCTCAGCGCATGTACCATGGTGGCGGCTGCCAAGCCGCTAGGACTTCAGGAGATGATTACTCGGAGGATACTGGTTCCCCGAGGACTCACTACGCCGTACGTAGCTATGCCATGGGAGCCGAACGCACCACAGGGGATCAGATGATCACCCTAGTTCTCAGTATATGATCCGCACTATTGGCAGACTGCTTGGATCCCACTGATGGAGGATGCGAGAGAAGCAGCAGCTGCACCAGCTGAGGAGGATGAGGTTGAGGAGGCAGCTGATGATGATGATGATGATGATAGGGACGGTGGAGTTCCTATGGATACAGAGACTGACACTGCTAGGACTAGTGCGCCGGTCATCGATTTGGACGATGACGAGACTGAGACTGCACCGGCTGCATCACCAGTACGCTATGCTAGGCGTAGAGTACGCCGACAGAGAGATCCAGATGCTCACCTTCGGATTGATGATCTGACGGATCAGATGATAGACTCCTATGCTGCCCTGACTGTAGACATCCAGGAGAGGTTTGACGCCCAGCACCGAGAGATCGACCGCTGGACTGATCAGATGCTAGAGGGCCAACACTATCAGCGCCGGATGATGGAGATCCAGTTTCAGCAGACTATGGGTTATCCATTTGACCCATCCCAGTATCCGTATGTGCCACCACCACCACCACCGGATCGGGATTATTGAGAGCCTGCAGGATTTTCTTTCTTATTTATTATGCAGCTCAGCTATGTCCGGTGAGTACTTTATTTCTTTAGACTTATTTTGACCCACTGGGACAGTGTGTCCCGAGTATGGGGTGTTTATGTATTATTTGACTTATGTGATGTATGACTCGACTTTATCGGATATTTATGCTTTATTTTGCTTCTATGGTTTTATCTAAGATTACATGCATATATACAGGTTATTTGATTGACAAAAACGTCAAAAACTGGACAGAAAAAAAAATTTTGACCTTGACCGGGACAGTTCTGGCCAAACAAAGTACTTCACCTCGGTTGACCTAGAACACCTCGACCGAGGTGGTTTAACTGAGAATTTTTGAAACGTTTTGTGCTTCTTATCTAGATATGATCTCAATGAAGATCTTGTTTGCTGACTGGTTTTGAAATCTTTATATGTTTGAAAGGTTTTATGATATATTTAAGTTGCTAAATGCTTTGTTTGAAATTTTTGGCATGTTTAATACTTTATTTTTATCCAAATTATGTTGAATTTGAAGGTTGACACCACGTTATGAGTTCTCTCACTTTCTTCCTGGAAAGACCAAGGCAATTCATTCTTCTCTCTTCTTCTTCTTGATCATGCTTAGCCCCTCATATACAAATTTGCCTCCCTTTACCTATCCGGGAATTTGGAAGCAAGCAAAGTGGTGAAAGCAAATGAAGTAAAAGTTGAGAAGTTGGCTGGAAGTGAAAGTGTTAGAAAGTAATAAATAGGTTTGGGGAAGTCAATCATGATGATGAGTAACTCGGCACCATTCACATAGCCGGGTGTTTGTGTCTTGCCAAAGTCGGATTGAGCGATATTCCTAACGGGTCATGGTATGTGCATCAAGGGTTTGATGCATCTCAAGAAATTGATAATTGCTGATTTTCTAGGCTTGGGTTATTGTGCACCTCTGTCCATGCATCCCAAAAAGTAAAGTAAAAAATAAAAGAAAGAAAAAGTGTGAAATAAGCAAAGCTTATTGGTGGAAGATGTTGAAGTTCAAGTAAAGTGAAGAAAGATCCTATTCCCGGATTTTAGCACCACATTACCTTATATACATCCCTACCCTACACGTTTCTTGACCTTTCTTTTGGGAAGCCCTTGAGACCACGAGCTTGTTGATTGACTTAGTGGTTTAAACTGGATTATACATGATTAATTTCGATAATTATAATTTATTATGCATTCTATATTTTTATGCAAATATGAACAACTTTCTTATATTTATAAAATGTTTTAAACATGTTTTGATTTTAAATTCCATGAAGTATTCTCTTAGAGTGATCTATGATTGTAGCACACCATTAAAATGTTTTTGAAAGACTTTTTCATTGATCTTTATGACTTATAATTCATTCTATCTTGTATTTTATATGCGGAACTTGCTTGGGGACAAGCAAGGGCTAAGTATGGGGTATTTTGATAGCATGAATTATTGTCTATATTTTGGGACCTGTTTAGACGTTTTATCTTCAATAATATGTATGTTTGTATGTATATTATGTGATTATATTGTCATTTCATCTACCTTTGCGGGAATCGAGGTCTACACCTAGTTTTGTTGTAATCGTAGGTAAAATGGCACGTTTTGCATCAAAAAGGAGCAAAAGGAGCAAAGGAGTCATTGGAGCTACATTCAGGAGCTTAAGGAATAATCCAGGAAGCATGGAATTGGATTGAGATTCACTTTGGACCAGATTTGAGAGATTTCACATTCAGTTGTGATTCACCTCGGTTGAATACAGAGTCACCTCGACCGAGGTGATCCAGAGGAGCCGACTCGACCGAGGCGAACACCTGGGACGCGGCGAGAATATTTTATTCTTGGCTGAGATCTTTTATCTTTGGAAAGAGGATCTTATATTTTTGGGCTGGATTCCTGGAAGGAAGAAGATAAGTTAGACCATATATTTTACCTATTTTTATGGGAAGAGATCTTTCTAAGATATCTTATCTTTGGAGAGTAATTTTCCTATAAAAAGGGTCGGATTTCCCACAAATCCGACATCCGCTATCACCCGGAACAGCCTGCATACATCCGAATACACCGCTGCAGCCATACTCCAGTTGGGAGATTTGAAGAACCTTTTTGAAGGTTGAAGGAAGAAAGTCAATAGCTTTTATAGCTTTTTGAAGGGTTTTTGTAAGATCATCACAGATTCCCTTCTTTGTTGATTGTCTTGTTGGATTTTTATCCAAGGAACGCTTGTTTGATAATTGATTCAGTTATTGAAGCCTTTCTCTTAAGGTTTTCTTGTTCAATTATTCTCTTTCTTCCCATATATTTGATTAATACTTTCATGATGATGAGTGGCTAATCTCTTTGTGTGATTCTAGGGTGATTGGCTGAAGGTTGTGGGAAAAACAATGATAGAATAATCTTAAATTCCAGTAGGACCCTGAAAGCTCGAGTCTTTATCCTTAACCTTAGAACATCTCGTTCAGTCGATAAACATCTCGGCCGGGGTGGAATTTGGCTGACCGAGGTGACTTATCTGATCCGAAACTGAGAGTTAAGTGTTAGAGTTTGCCAAATCCTATTCTTATTACACCTTTCCTGGTTCAATGCAAGCCTAGGAGGAGACTTACCCGGTAATTCCTTTGTTTGTTTACCTAAGATCATAAGTATAGGTAATAAAGGTTTATCCTTTATTGGGGTTTGAGTGTGCTTTCATCCCATCTTTGTGAGTTAACCTGAGACTTACCCGGTAAAGGTTGATTCTATTCCCTTAGGTGGTATGTTAGTTTGAGGATATAGTTCTTTATCTTAATTCCTTGAGACTTACCTGGTAATAGGAGTTATGGTTTGGAATTAGTGATTAGTGAGACTTACCCGGTGATCTAATCCACTTTAGTAATACCTTCCCTATGCAAAAACCTCAGCTTTGTCCGCTTATCTTTAGATCTTGAGTTGGAACCACAGCTAGATGCTTTAATCCCTAGAATTGCATATTTCCTTTATTGACTTTTTATCATCTTTGATTGTTTTAATTGCTTTTGTGGTTAGTAATTGCTAAAGCTTACCTATTCCGACGTTGTTTCACTAAGTCCCTGTGATCGACCCCTGGAATTTCTTGCTTTTTACTACGATTGACCCGTACACTGCGGGTTCGCATCCTTGTTTTAAGCTTACATCTAGGGTTATAAATTTAAAGCTTGCACACACCGTTTGGAGCGAACATAGGTGGAGATGGTTCTTCCTCCATGCCATTGAGTTGTGATTAGGGTTTAGCTGGAGATGGTTATTCTTCCATCTTATTGTTTATGGAAATAGTTTGAGTGGAGATGGTTTTCCTCCACGCCCCGAGTTATGTGTACGGTTTGGTTGTAGATGGTTTTCCTCCATGCCTTGTTATGTGATTATAGGTTGCCTAGAGATGGTTTTTCTCTATGCCTTTGGATAGCGTTAAGATCTTGTTGTTGGAGTTGGTGATTCCTCCATGTTGTGTTTTGAGGTTATAGAGTGTTATAGGTTGATACCTTTGAACGGAGATGTGATACCTCCGATAGAGAGAGTGTTTATTGTTAGCATGAAATATGACTATATTTTAGACACTTGTTTTAGTTTTTTTTCCCTCTTTATTGTGTTCTTAGATATGAGTTTGAAGCAATTGTGAGCTAGTTCACCCAATTTGTCAATATAGAGATCTACACTAGCTTCGTTTTGTTTTTAGGTGAATAAAGCTTGGATTGGAGCAAAATAAGGAAGGAAAGGAGCGTTTGACCATGCTTGATGGCAAGGAGATGCATTGGAGAGGCCAAGGAAGGAGCATGGATGAAGGATGTCATGAAACTAAGGCAAAAACAAGGAGTTAGAAGAACCACGCCCTGAATTACGGCCGTGGAAGTGAGTTTTGAAGTCCACGCTCTAACCACGGCCGTGGATCTAGCAATATGATCGTGAAAGTGAGTTTGGAACACAATAGAGAGTTACACGGTCTAAACCACGGCCGTGGAAATCATGATGTGCCGTAATATAGTTCCACGCCCTGAATTACGGTCGTGGAAAGTTGTTCATGACCGTGATTTTGGTGATTCTGTAACGTGTCATATTTTGTCACGTCAGCCACGACATTGGGCTTTCTCGTAACCCTACCTCGCCCTATAAAAAGGCTTGAGAAAGGAGTTTTCGGCACGCTCGCTTACTCTCACTTATCCTCGCTTTACTGCTGTTTAGAGTTCCGCTTGGAGTTTGGAGACGGCCTTAAGGTTTCATTTCGACCTTAAGGATTGGAGATTCGTGAAGGACGTATTTCAGAGATTGTGTACTTTTGGAGATATCTTAGGGTTTTCATTGAAGGACGGATTGACATCCCGTTCTTTGTGGCTTCTCTAGATCTTTGTGAGCGTTTCTATTCCTATTCTTCTAAATTCATAAACATAATACTTTTTGTTTGGTTTCGAGACTGACTTTGAGTTTTATTTGAGTTTTTGAGGGTTTTCATCTTTCATTCTTCTTAATTTGATTATTGATATCATGACAATGATTGTTGGTAAAAACCCTTTAGCAATTCTAAGGTGAAGGGTTGATAGTTGTGGCTTAGATGATGATAGATCGATCGTAATTTGATTGGACCCTGAGAGTGTGAGAAACATCGTCGACACCCTAAATCACGGGTTGTTCTTGGTTTCCACGGCCGTGATTCTCAAGATCTAGCCGTGATTTCCCCTGGTTTAAGAATTTTGCTTTTGCTTTGATCCAAAGTTAAAGATTAGCTTTAACCTAGCCTTGGCTTGCCTTTTCTAGGTAGTAGTGAGACTCAACATCCTCTATTTCGGTTTCGAGTGTCACAACCTTAACCGTTTTAGTTTATATTTGATTCCTTGGGTTTGGGCATGGGTATTTGAGATTAATTCTTACCTTTAGATACTTTCTATGTTGCAGCTTCAACAACCTTTATAGAGAGAGTCTTTTGGTTAGACATATAGGGTTTTGGAACTTCGCCGTACATTACCTTGTTTTAGTATACCTTTGCAATTCTCAACTCTGTCCTTATATATATAGTATATCTTGAATCAATTGCCACAGTTTGATACCTGGATCTTTAGGGTTGTTGTTTTCCCTAATATTTGCAAAGCTTCTACACTTTTGATTGCTCGATTACTTGAAACTGATTTTGTTTCACCAATTCCCTGAGTTCGATACTCTGGAATACTTGCTTATCTACGCCGATCCGTACACTGCTGGTTCTCTTGCTTTTAATCTAGATTTATAATTAAAACTTATTTGCACGCACGTTTAGAGGCGAACATTTATACCTCGGCGTATGGGTCCGAGAGGATTTGGGAATTGTTCAAGTTTCGGGACGGAACTTTTTTATAAGGGGTGTGTGATGTAATAGCTAGGATTTCCGAATTCTAATGATTGTTGATTAAGTTAATCATTGATAGTAATTGACCCATAACTCGCGAAGATTGCTTAAGTGATGAGTATGAGTCCTGCCGTTATGTTCATAGCGTAATTTTGGGCTTATGGAAAATTTTTCACTTTTTCCCGTGTAATTATTTTTACCCTCCGGTGCTTTTTGGAGCATTTGGGAGCTCCAATTAATAAAAATGCAAATAAGAGAGATGATCAGGACATCGGACATGTGCTACATATGAAATAACATTCAAAGGCAAAACGGCCAAAAGAGTCGCTATTTCGTTTCTTAATGGCTAAGAAAGACTACTTAGGAATACACGTTTTCCGAGGTAGTTGTTGAATAATTATCCCTACAATATTCCTGATTTATTATTCCAATTTCGAGAAGTTTGGAGAAGGGGGTTCATCCCGCCTTTGGATCGGTTAAAGGATAATTATCGACTTCGCTAAAGGATAATTATCGTCTGCGCTATAAATAGCGGAAAATCGTTTATTAATTCATTTCCTTTCACGTTTCCTTGTCAAATCTCTGATTTCTCTCAACCATATGTGACATGAGTCGCTATATTGGATGTATGCATTAGTGGTGTTTGTTATATATGTTTGATAGCATGCGATATTGATTATTACCGACCTATGGTTTGGATAGCCCCCTTGTAGTGGCAATGATAATGTTTCCCTTTCATCTTGTAAGGAGTCTGAGAGGTTCTTTGTGGTCAGGCCAGTACTGGTATACAAGATGGACACTTCACCACTCCCTTAGGGTACACGGGAAGAGTGCCGATACTACTCCAGATGGATATGGTACCCATAAGCGAGGATGATATATTCCTCGTGTCACATATTTTCATCTATATATATTTATACCTTGAGTGCATGACGTTATAAAGATAATTAAACAGGTAAATGTGTGATAGCATGATTATGTGTTTATGATTTCAATACCTGTGTTTGTGCTTATGCATTATCTTATATATGAATGGTTAGCTAACGGTTTATACCGTGTTGTAGATGATTTGCATGTTAGGAGGATTGCAAAGTGACCAGATGGGTGATCCGCTGTGGGCTTCCGTACACTAGGATGATGCGAGGGATTATGGAATATTTTGTATGCGTATGGATTCTTATTTTGTACTCAGCGGTACTTTTGTAAACCTTTGTTGTATATATTTATACAATTTGATGTTTTGGTTTTAATCTATTTGTGTCTTATTGTAAGATCTAGTGAACTTGTTGTCACGCTAGGGTCACGATCCACCGTGAGATCCTACCCCAGTGACGCCTCGAGTCCCGCGGATTCAGGGTCACATTGAAGGAGAAAATAAAACGATTTACTCCCCCTACGTTAATGGTTCCTTATTCAACATACCAAGCTCTAATCTAATAAAATTAAATTGATCTTCAAGTAGAGGCTTAATAAATATATCTGCAAGCTGCAAGTTAGTTGATATAAAAGAAATCGAAACATCATATTTCTCAACATGATCATGTACGAAGTGATGCCTTACATCGATATGCTTTGCCCTTAAATGTTGCACAGGATTTTTAGTGATCGAAATAGCACTAGTATTGTCACATTTAATCGGGATACCTTTTAAATCAAAGCCAAGATCACGAAGTTGTTGAGCTATCCATAGAATTTGTTCACAACAGGCTCCCGCAGCTATGTATTCTGCGTCAACTATGGATAGGGCGACCGAGTTTTGCTTCTTGGAGTGTCAACTGATTATGGATGACCCTAAGAATTGGCAACATCCAGAAGTACTCTTTCTATCGACCTTATAGCCTGCAAAGTCGGCATCTGAATAGCCAATAAGGTGAAACGAGCTTTGACGTGGGTACCATAACCCTAAATCCTTAGTACCATTGAGATACCGAAATATCCTTTTCACATCTATCAAGTGTGACTCTTTAGGATCAACTTGAAATCTTGCACACATGCACAGACTAAACATAATGTCATGTCGACTAGCGGTTAGATACAACAAAGAACCGATCATACCTCAATACTCATTTTGTACACACGTTTACCGTCTTTGTCATGATTAAGTGAAAGTCTGGAACTCATAGGAGTTGATTGATCCACTTTATACTTTTTAAGCAAGTCCTTGGTATACTTGCTTTGATTGAGAAATATTCCTTTTTTGCTTGTGTAACTTGAAGTCCAAGAAAGAAATTTAACTCTTTCATTAAGCTCATTTAGAATTCCCTACACATAATATCTAAAAATTCCTTGCATAGAGAATCGTTAATAGCACCGAAAAATATATCATCAACATATATTTGTACTACCAAAATATCGTTGCCTTTGATTTTAAAAAATAAAGTTTTGTCAATCAAACCTCTTTTGAAATTATTTTAAAGGATATACTTGGACAATCTTTCATACCAAGCTCTAAGAGCTTGCTTAAGACCATAAAGAGTTTTGTCCAATTTGAAAACATGATCCGGAAATTCATCATTTTCAAAACTAGGTGGTTGAGCAACGTAGACTTCTTCTTCTAAGAAGCCGTTTAGAAAAGCACATTTTACATCCATTTAAAATAACTTTATGCTCATGAAAGATGCAAAAGCAAGTAGCATACATATGGCTTCTAATCTGGCAACCGGAGCAAAAGTCTCCTCATAATTAATGTCTTCTTCTTGGTTATAGCCTTGAGCTACAAGTCGTGCTTTATTTTAAATGACCTTACCATTTTCATCCAACTTGTTTCAAAAAACCCATTTTGTTTTAATGACGGATTGGTGCTTTGGTCTAGACGTGAGGGTCCAAACTTTGTTTCTCTCAAACTCATTTAGTTAATTTTGCATGGCAATGTCCCAGTCGGGTTTTTGAAGAGCTTGAACATAGTTCTTGGGCTCAATAAGAGACACGAACACTGAGAATGCACATAGGTTGTTAAATCTAGATCGAGTTTGAACTCCTGCGTTTGGATCTGAGATCACATTCTCTGGGGGATGGTATGAAGAATGTTTAAATTTCCTCCTTTTGTAAGATGGAAAAGATCCTGAAGATTGGGGCTCGTTTGCTCGACTAGATTTAGGTACCGCTGGAGTATTGCTCTTGGATCCTATATCAAGGCCTTGAAGTTGAGTTTCAAGGCCTTGAAACGGAGTTCTGACATCGCAGTTTTTCTGTTTCAAGGTCTTGAAGATGCGTTCAAGGTCTTGAGATTGTTCTCCGGTATCTTGAATCTTTTCTTGCATATTCTTTTCTTGAGCTTTAGGATCTTCTTCTCCATCAGAATTGTGATCTTCATGTTGATTCAAATTAAGATCTGCAAAACTTTCACTCAAAGTACCATCATTGCTTTCATCAAATATAACATGAATACATTCCTCAACGATTTTGGTACGTTTATTATAAACACGATAAGCTTTGCTATTTGAGCATATCCAATGAATACTGCTTCGTCACTACGTGCATCAAATTTACCAATGTTGTATTTGGCATTGTTATGGACAAAGCAGGTGCATCAAAAGGGTTTAAAAAAGGAAATATTAGGTTTTCTACCCTTAAAGAGTTCTTAAGGAGTCTTTTTCAAAATAGGGCGGATTAAACATCTATTCAAGTTGTAGTTAGCAGTATTTACTGCTTCACCCCAAAAACGTTTTGGCAAACTGTTTTCTAAAAGCATGGTCCTAGACATATCCTCTAAGGTGTGATTCTTACGTTCTACAACCCCGTTTCGTTGAGGCGTTCTAGGAGCTGAAAAGTTATGTGAAATACCATATTTTGCACAAAACTAATCAAACTTTAGTTGATCAAATTGTCTACCATGATCACTTCTTATCGAAACAATAGGTAGGTTTTTCAAAGTTTGCAACTCCTTACATAATTTTGAAAACTCGAACAAGGCTGCAGATTTTCCCCGTAAGAATGAGATCCATATAAAACGAGAAAAATCATCCACAATTACAAGGATGTATTGTTTACCTTTGAGAGATTTGACAAGCATAGGACCACATAGATCCATATGTAAAAAGTTCAATGGGTCGAGAAGAACTTACAACCTTCTTTGGTTTGAATGAACCTCTTGTTTGTTTACCTTGTGTACAAGCCTTACAAATTTCATCTACCTTGAAGTTTAGGTTTGGCAAGCCACGTACAAATCCTTTGAAAGTAACTTCTTCATTGTATACATGCTTACATGATCAAGCCTTATATGTCAAAGCCTTGGATCCTCAGTCAAGGTCTTGAGACACTTTAGCTTAGTTCCTGAAACATGGTTAGTACTCATAGAATAAACATTGTTACATCTAGGAGCTATAAGCACAACATTACCCGATATCTTGTCTTTAACTTCACATTTTTCTGAATCAAAAATCACCTTGTTGCCTTTATCACATATTTGAGAGATTCTAAGCAAGTTATACTTTAAATTGTCAACAAGATATACAACATCAATGAAGTTAGATGAATTATAACCAACTTTACCAATGCCAATAATGTTACACTTTCCTTTATCACCAAGCGTCATGGTTCCAAATGATTGCTTCTTTAGATCCGAGAACAATGAGCTTTTTCCACTCATATGTCGTGAGCAACCATTATCTAATATCCATTTGTGCTCCTTTACCTTAGTGATATCCTACAAAACAACAAACATCAACCTTTCTCGGTCGACCAAATGGCATATTTTGGTCCATATTCAGGCTCAATCATGTTTGGTGGTCTAGTACCTTTAGGAACCTAAATTTGCTTAACTTGTTTCCTCAAACATAATTGGTAAGTGTTTCTAATGATGTAAGAATCATTTCTTCTATATGGACATGTTGATTTTACATGACCCTTTTTACAACAATAGAAACATGTGGGCATATGAATACTTCCTTTAGCCTTGACAAAAGTGGTAGTTGTTTTCCTGGGAAAACTGACATGATAACTTATACTATTTTTGTTAAGGGAAGATTGTTGCTCACCCATCATCCTTTCGAGGTTAGCTTTCGAACGAGTGAATTGAATAAGTGCAGCCTTCTGATCTTGACACGTCACAGTTAGATCAACCTTTTGTTTCTCTAGATCAATATATTCTCGATGGAGAGAAGAGAGATTGCCCTTGAGAATCGCATTTTCTAATTCCAAGGCCTTGATATTGATATCAAGGTCTAGTTTTTCAGTGTTAAGATTTTCAATCTCTAGAGACGTATCACTTAATATTTTCTCTTGTTTAATAAGCTTTTCTCTCAAGGAACTTATCCTTACCCTATGTTCTTTATCACATATGATTATATCTTTAAGGAATTGTGTGAGATCAGATTCAGGTTGAGACATAATGGTACTTACCATGTTGTCAACATAGTGATATGGCTCTTCTTCATGATCGGCCATGAGACAAAGGTTTGCTTGTTCTTTTTCATCTTCTGCTTTATTTGTGGAATGTGAATCACTCCATGAAGCTACCATAGCTTTCTTCTTTTGATCATTCTTCCTAAAGTTGTTACTTTTCTTTTGTGGGAAATCCTTTATGAGATGATATGTTTCACCACATTCAAAACAAGTCACAACTTTTGTTTTCTTGTTGGAGTTAGAAAACTTATCTCGAGGAATGATGTTCGCGGATATTCTTTATTGTTTGTAAACTGCTTCTTCATTTGAAGAATCTTCGCGAGACCTCTAGAGATCAAGGAAAATGGATCTTCCTCATCTTCATCATCACTATCTTCCTCCTCTGATGGTGTCTCATCCTTCTTAGATCTTAGAGACAGGTTCTTTGTGTTGGATGAGAGCTCTCCATCTTCTTCACCAAGAGCCATCTCGTGAGTGATGAGTTTTCCAAGAAGGTCGTCAAGAGGAAGTGTTGTGAGATTTTGAGCTTCTTCGACTGCAGTCACCTTTGGTCCCCACTTGGCTTAAGGTAAGCTCCTTAGGACCTTCCTAACTTTCTCCTCGATTTTGAAGACTTTTCCAAGTGAGTTCAGGTTGTTCACAATCTCGGTGAATCTTGTGAACATTTCTTTGACTGATTCATTTGAGTTCATCTTGAAAAGCTCATATTGTTTGAGGATGATGCTGATCTTTGTTTCCTTGCCTTGACTTGTTCCTTTGTATGTGACAACAAGTTTGTCCCATATTTCTTTTGCACTCTTGCATGATGAGACACGGTTGAATTCATTTGTGTCCAGTCCATAGTAGAGCAAGTTCGTGACCTTGTAGTTCTTTGAAACACTATCCAAGTCGGTTTGTGTAAAGTCAACTTCCTTCTTTGCGACTTGGACTCCTTCAACCGTGTTTTTTGGGCCATTTTGAATAATGCTATATAGTTCCATGTCTTGATCAATAACAAACATTTGCATTGGTGCTCTGGAATGGGCAAAGTTGTTGCCACAGAAGAGTGGTGGTCAAGATGTGTAAGATCCCAGTTTTGACTTTCACCGCCCCAGCGGTGAAGAAGCCCGCCCCAGCGGCCTTGACGTCTGTCACCGCCCCCACGGTGACAAGGGGCCTCCCCTGCGGCCGAGGCAATCCGCCCCTGCAGATTTGCATCAGATCGTGCCCGATCTGTTTTCGTTCGTTTTTTCTTCCTTTTATAGATAGAATCTCCGATCTTCTATCTATGGGCCGACTTCCCTATCTTTTTCCAAACCCTAGACGTCCTTCCTTTTATCTTTTCTTCCTCTTCTATACAATCCCGTTTTTTCCTATTTTTCCTGTTTCTTGCTTACGTCTTCTTCACCCCTAGAGTGTTGCAGCCTTGCTTCCTGAGATCTAGTTGAACGTGTAAGTTCTCCCTCCCTTGTTCATCATCACGTTCATGTGTTGATGCACCTTGTTTCGCTTCTTCTTCGTTTCTCTCTTTGTTACTTCTTTTTTTTCTTCTCCAAGAATCAAGTTTGATCCTTGATTCTTGTGGAGCATTCCTTGACAATCCTTTGATGTTCACAGGCTCCCTTGGTTGTGTTGTGACGTGGTTGTGTGTTGAGAGAGCAAGATTTGGCATTGTCGTCGTTCTGCTGTCATCGAGAAGCCGATACTAGCTTCTATCAAAGATCCGCCAAGCCGCCCTTGCGCCTCTGTCACGTGCCACCTAGATCCATGGATCCATACATCTCGATCGGAAAAGAATCAATAGAAAAAGAAAGAATCGGAATTGATTTGATCGATATATTTATTTCGAAACAAACGAAAAGGAAACAAAAGATGAAAGATAAATCATGGATCAACTAAGCCCTCTCGGGGAATTGCTTAAGAAAAAATAAGCAAGAGGAATCTCATGGAATGCCTTTGTGCAAATGCCCCCGCGGTTTCTTCTGCAGCAACTCCCGTTCTTGTGAGTTGCTTCCTTCCTTGCTTTTCCCTTTCCTTTCCTTCTTCCTTCTGGTTGTTCATGGACCCTTGAGTATACTGTAAGACTAAGGTTGAGACCTTAGCTTGCGTAGATCTCTTAGAGATTATGGAGACTAGAAGTTATAGACTTCTAGCATTCGTTTCGGTTCTTGATTCGTGATGCTTGTGTGAACAGGCTTTCCTTGTCTCCCTTTTCTGAGGCTTTGTTGAGTGTTGAGATTACCTTCGAGTGAGGTAGGTCCCTTGGACTTACTTAGCTTTATTCCGTATACCCATTTGATTATTTTGGCTTGATTGTGTTGTTTATCTTGTATAACTGATAGCCGGAATAGGATTGACCTTTGCTATACCTTAATTGCCCTAAGCGTATTATAATCGGATGGTTACCGCTTGTCCAGTTCAGAATGGGGAAACTGGGAGGTGCTCTAGCGACCAGTCCAGCAGGTAACGGAAGGATGCATACGTTATATTCTTGTTGATGAAAGGGGACGGAAGCGAGGTCGTAGCAACTCTCGTGTAACAACCATAAGTTGAATTAGTAAACGGATAACCTTAAGAAAGATAATAACCGGTTGTTGTGTGCTCATGCTATGTGTTTACTTTCCCTTATGTGTGTTTGTGCCTTTACATGTTTTTCTGATATCTAGAATGTTAGCTAACGTTTTATACCGATGTTGTAGATGTTCCACAAGTTAAGGATGCTGCTAAGTGATCCGGATGGTGTGGTCATCCGGGGTTCCCGTACATTATAGGACGGGATCGGATTTATGTTTATGTTGTTGTTTTCCCTTTTGTTTTGAACTCGGTTGCGAGTCTTTTACGCTTCATTTTGTTTAAACCTTTGGTTTTATGTTGAGTTTTGGTTTTCATTTGTATGTGCCTTGTTGTAAGATCCGTTGTGTCATTGCTACTCTGAGGGTCAGGATCCATTGTATGGTCCTAGCCCATAACGCTTCGAGTTCCTAGAACTTGGGGTGTTACATAATGGTATCAGAGCTCTAGGTTGGCAATAATGGCTCTCGAAATCTTCTAAAGGTCAGATGGATAAATAAACAAAACCCGCAAATGGTCTACGTTTTCAAAAGGAGGTTTTGTTTTAAACTTGTCGGTCTGGTATAGATGTACGGGCGACCACCACTACCTCCGCGGATCTCAGCAGTGTAGTTCTTATATGTTGGCCTTTATATGTGATTTTCTTGGATTTTTGCTTTAGGTGTAGCGTGGCCTTATATCTTTATATATCCTTATATATTTATCCTTATAGCAGATGACGCGTACTAGAGCTACATCTACTATGGGGCGAGGAAGGGGTGGACCACCACTTCCACCTGTCGTCCATGGACGAGGACGTGCAGGAAGACCTCCACTAGCTAGAGGTTGGAGCCAAACCCCAGTTGCTGATCCGCCTATCGCTGAGGTGTTTGCTGAAGAAGTTACTGAGAGTGTTGTTCCTGAGGCCGGGAACGGGACCGCTGCTAGGTTTGGAGCACAGAGAGCGCCATCGACAGAGTCCGCTCGAGTGTCCATAGGAGCTTTTGCATATCGCAATTAGGTACAGAGGGTCGAGGAGGCTATCAAGACTGGAGGACCAGCACTAGTACCACCAGTTCCTGCGAGATTAGCAGAGGTTTCGCAGAGAGTTACACAGATCGTTGCCCTGCCTACTAGAGTTGTTGAGGTCGTTAGAGCGCCGGCTGAGGCAAGAGAGCCGAAGCCCGATAGTTAGTTGAAGGCTTTAGACCAGCTGAAGGTTCCCACTTTTGTGGGAAAGACATGATTGGAGGTGGAGCAGTGGCTAGGACAGTTGGATTCTGCTATGGAAGCGATCAGTTGCCTAGAGGGACGTCGGGGCTACAAAGCACAAACGCTGCTGAAGGATCATGCTCATTCTTGATGGAGGACCATGTGCAGTAAGGTCACCAGCTATGAGCAGATGAAGACGGTGATCAGGGATCGCTACTGCACTGCAGCCATGAGGAGAGATCGTCTTCAGGATTTCCTTGAGGCTAGATTCGAGGATTTTTCCTATTGCTAAGATCATCAGCAAGTTTCAGGAGGAGATATCTTTGTTGGATCCATTTGCACCACCTGAGGATCAGTATGTTTACCTTTTCTCTCGGAGGTTGAGAGAGTCGACACGCTCTTATCTTGCTAGTTTCTGTTGTGAATCATTGACGGACAATCAAGATAGAGCTTCTGCTTATGAGAGAGACCGACCGGGTCATAGGAGAGCTTCTCAAACAGGAGGTCCTGAGAAGAGGCTGAAGGTTCGACCAGCCAGTATTGGAGATGGAGCAGCAGGTTTTGGGCGTAGTCAGATGCCGAGACGTCTTGGTTTCCAACAGTCAATACAAAAGACGACAGTGCTTCAACTACGGAGGTGTCGGAAACATGAGAGCTGATTGCAAGAAGGTTGTTGTGAGTTGCTTTTCTTGTGGCAAGTCAAGACATAGAGTTGCATTTTTCCGTCAGGTCAAGGCACCATCGCAACAGGGTTCTTCACCTGCTAGCGCTACAGGAGGAGGACAAAGACCCAAGTATCAGCAGCAACAGAGAGTTCCTAGTTCTACCCTTCATTAGGGTTCCACTCCGGGTCAGGGCAGAGGACGAGGAGGTGGTACTTTTGACACCAGAGGTGCCTCAGCTAGAGTTTATGAGCTGAGGAGTGTAGTGGAGCCGACCGCTCCAGCGACCATATGTACCATTCATATTAATGGTTTTCCTGTCAGAGTTCTTTTTGATACCGGTGCTACGCATTCTTTTATATCTGATGCTTGCGTAGATAGATTGGCCTTAGTTACCGTAGAAGGTAGACCCTTCTTTATAGGATTACCCGATGGGGGTAAGATTAGAGGTACACGAGAGGTTCGCGATTGCTCTATTAGACTGGGAGGTCACGACTAGCCAGTTGACTTCTTCGCCATGTACTTAGTACATGAACAAGTTATTCTTGGCATGGATTGGATGGATCGACACCGAGCAGTTCTGGACATTGGCAACAGGACAGTGACGGTAACTACAAATGCAGGCCATGTTGAGATCTTCACAGGATGGGATCTAGGGAAGACCGGTACAGTCATTAGCGCAGTTCGAGCTGGGAGACTTATTGGATAGGGTTGCGAGGCTTTCTGGTGCTATGCCATGAAGGATAGTACTAGTCCGGCTTTGGAGGAAATCCCGATAGCTTGCGAGTTTACCCACGTCTTTGGAGAGCCATCAGGTTTACCTCCGCATAGGAGTGTAGACTTTGGCATTGATTTAGAGCCCGATATGAGACTGATATCTAAGGCTCCTTACATTATGGCGCCTATCGAGATGCTTGAGTTGAAGAAGCAGCTTGAGGACTTGGCAAAGAAGGGCTTCATCCGCCCTAGTGTATCTCCTTGGGGCGCATCAGTTCTCTTCGTCAGGAAGAAAGACGGGTCAATGAGGTTATGCATCGACTACCGAGAGCTGAACAAGGTGACGATCAAGAATAAGTACCCTTTTCCCTATATCGACGATCTTTTGGATCAGATGCATGGAGCTTCAGTGTTTACGCGGATTGATCTGAGATCTGGATATCACCAATTGAGGGTGAGAGAGCAGGACATAGCCAAGACAGCATTTCAGACCAGATATGGACACTACGAGTTTGTAGTGATGTCATTCGGGCTTACGAACGCGTCTGCAGTTTTCATGGAGTAGATGGAAAGCATCTTCATCGATTTCCTAAACTAGTTTGTAGTTGTCTTCATAGATGGCATTCTGGTTTACTCTCGTAGCAGAGAGGAGCATGCATGACACTTAAGGATTGTACTCCAATACCTGCAGGATAGAGAGATTTACGCCAAGCTCTCTAAGTGCGAGTTTTGGATATTCGAGGTAGCATTACTTGGTCACATCGTTTCAGCTGAAGGGATCAAGGTAGACTAGTCAAAGATCGAGTCAATAGCATCTTAGCCGCCTCCTAAGAACACCAAGGAGGTACGTAGCTTATTAGGACTGGCGGGCTACTACCGGTGTTTTGTTGAGGGCTTTTCAGTTATCGCCCAACCGCTCACTTCCTTACTGAGGAAGTCTACGAGGTTCGTATTGTCCGAGTCGTGCCTATAGAGTTTTGAGGAGCTGAAGAAGAGGTTGACCTCTACTCCTATCCTAGCTCAGCCAGAGATAATTGAGGATTTTGTGGTTTACAGCGATGCATCCAAGCTAGGCTTGGGATGTGTTCTGATGTAGAGGGATAAGGTGATTGCTTACGCGTCTAGACAGCTAAAGACGTATGAGAAGAATTACCCTACCCATTATCTGGAGTTAGATGTTGTTGTTCAAGCTTTGAAGATCTGGCGGCATTATCTATACGGAGCTACGTGTCAGATTTTCCCCGATCATAAGAGTTTGAAGTACATATTCACTCAGCAAAAGTTGAATAATCACCAAAGAAGATGGTTGGAGTTGATCAAGGACTTTGATCTTGAGATCCTATACCACCTGGGGAAGGCTAATGTGGTAGTTGATGCCCTTAATAGGAAGACTCCCCGGGAGATGGTGATCGTTAGGCTGACAGCTCAACCACAGTTACAGCGAGACCTTGCGTGGCTAGAGATGAATATACACTTTCCGGATTCCGATAGCCAGTTATCCACCTTGGAGAAAGTACCTGATCTGTTGGCTGAAATCCGATAGAAGCAAGAGAGTTGTCCAGTTTTGATGCCATGGTTTGTAGTTGGTGTTGATGGAGTTTTGAGACGCCAGGAGCGTGTTTGTGTGCCTTCAGATCGAGAGTTGAGATAGAGGATCCTTCAGGAGGCTCACTCTTCACCTTACTCAGTGCACTCCGATGCGAGTAAGATGTATCAGGATATCAGACGCTCTTTTTGGTGGGGAGGTCTGAAGCTAGATGTCACGAGATATGTAGCCCATTGTGCGACTTGATAGCATGTCAAGATCAAGCATCATCGACCAGGAGGGGAGCTACACCCACTTCCCGTTCCTCAGTGGAAATGGGAGGACATCTCTATGTATTTCGTTACCGGTTTGAGACCGGGTCGTGGCTTTGATTTTATCTGGGTTATAGTAGATCAATCTACGAAGACCGCACGTTTCATTCCGATCAAGGAAACGTGGCCGGTAAGTCGATTGGCAGAGGAGTTCACTAGACAGATACTGAGACTTCACGGAGTACCTAGAACTATAGTCTCTGACAGAGACGGACGGTTCACCTCGAGGTTCTTGCAGCAAGTTCATGTCGCCCTAGGTACGAGTTTGTATTTTACGACTACTTATCATCCTCAGACCAATGGTCAGCCCGAGCGGACCATCCAGACTATGGAGGACATGTTGAGAGCCTGCGTGTTGGACTGGGACAGGTGTGGCCAGATCACCTTCCCTTAGTGGAGTTTTCATATAACAATAGTTGGCACACATCGATCGGGATGGCTCTTTATGAGGCTTTATACGGACAGAGATGCCGTAGACCGTTGTGTTGGGACGAGCCGAGTAGTGCTAGCGGGGTAGCACCTGAGCAGATTCAAGATGACATCGCTCGTGTAGTAGTGATCCGTGAGCAGATGTTAGCAGCTCAGAGTCGACATAAGTCTAATGATATTAAGAGGCGCAGACCTCTGGAGTTCAGAGTTGGAGCTCAGGTTTGGTTGAGAGTATCCCCAACACGAGGCGTCAGACGTTTCGGTGTTAAGGGGAAGTTGAGTCCCATATATGTTGGATTGTTCAAGATTCTAGAGCGAGTTGGAGAGGCAGCATACAGACTTGCTTTGCCACCGAGACTCGAGGGTGTTCACCCTGTCTTCCATGTGTCTCAATTACGGGAGTACATACCGGACCCGAGGCACATCGCCAGTCACGAGGATCTAGTGATCTAGCCAGACCACATGTTTGTAGAGCACCCGGTGGTTGTCCTAGAGCGTAGTTCGAGAAGCTTTCGTTTGAAGGACATACCGATGATGAAGGTCCAGTGGTCGATGCGACTTGGGAGAAAGAGGATAGTATCAAGAGGAACTATCCAGATTTTTATAATGAGCTTGATGCACCTTAAGCGTAGTTGTTATGTTTCGGTTTTTCCTTTGTTGTGTTGCTTAAGCTTTTGTGACGTTTTGAGTTGTGTGCCCCTTAGTGGGAATGTATGAGTTTAGTTTAATTTTTGTGTTGCTGTTATGTGATCGTTCGGGTTGTTTCAAGTTTTGGGACGAAACTTCTTTTTAGGGGAATTTGATGTAAGATCCCAGTTTTGACCTTCACCGCCCCAGCGGCCTTGACGTCTGTCACCGCCCCGCGGTGACAAGGGGCCGCCCCTGCGGCTGAGGCAATCCGCCCCTACGGCTTTGCTGCAGATCGCGTCCGATCTGTTTTCGTTCGTTTTATCTTCCTTCCTAGATAGAATATCCGATCTTCTATCTATGTGTCGGCTTCCCTATTCTTTTTGTTAACCCTAGATGTCCTTCCTTTTATCTTTTCTTCCTCTTTTATATAATCCCGTCTTTTCTTCTTTTTCCCGTTTCTTGCTTACGTCTTCTTCAACCCTAGAGCATTGCAGCCTTGCTTCCTGAGATCTTGCTGAACGTGTAAGTTCTCCCTCCCTTGTTTTTCATCACGTTCATGTGTTGTTGCACCTTGTTTCACTTCTACTTCGTTTCTCTCTTCGTTTCCTCTTTTCTTCTTCTCCAAGAATCAAGTTTGATCCTTGATTCTTGTGGAGTGTTCCTTGATACTCCTTTGATGTTCACAGGCTCCCTTGGTTGAGTTGTGACGTGGTTTGTTTGTTGAGAGAGCAAGCTTTGGCATTGTTGCCGTTCTGCTGTCATCGAGAAGCTGACAGTAGCTTTAATCAAAGATCCGCCCCCACGCCTGCACAGAGCCACCCCTGCGCCTCTGTCACGTGCCGCCCCTGCGCCTTTGTCCATCCGCCCTCGCGGTTTCTTCTGCAGTAACTCCCGTTCTTGTGAGTTGCTTCCTTCCTTGCTTTCCCCTTTCCTTTCCTTCTTCCTTCTAGTTGTTCATGGACCCTTGAGTGTTCTGTAAGACTAAGGTTGAGACCTTAGCTTGTGTAGATCTCTTAGAGATCATGGAGACTAGAATTTATAGATTTCTAGCATTCGTTTTGGTTCTTGATTCGTGATGCTTGTGTGAACATGCTTTCCTTGTGTCCCTTTCCTGAGGCTTTCTAGAGTGTTTGCTGAGTGTTGACATTACCTTTGGGCGGTTACCGCTTGTCCAGATCAAAATAGGGAAACTGGGAGGTGCTCTCGCGACCAGTCCAGCAGGTGAAGGAAGGATGCATACGTTTTATTCCTGTTGGTGAAAGGGGACGGAGGCGAGGTCGTAGCGACTCTCGTGTAACAACCATAAGTTGAATTAGTAAACGGATAACCTTATAAAAGATAATAACCGGATGTTGTGTGATCATGCTATGTGTTTACTTTCCCTTATGTGTGTTTGTGCCTTTACATTTTTTTCTGATATCTAGAATGTTAGCTAACGGTTTATACCGATGTTGTAGATGTTCCACAGGTTCAGGATGTTGCTAAGTGATCCGGATGGTGTGGTCAGCCAGGGTTCCCGTACATTATAGGACAGGATCGGATTTGTGTTTATGTTGTTGCTTTCCCTTTTGTTTTGAACTCGGTTGCGAGTCTCTTACGCTTCCTTTTGTTTAAACCTTTGGTTTTATGTTGAGTTTTGGTTTTCATTTGTTTGTGTCTTGTTGTAAGATTCGTTGTGTCGTTGTTACTCTGAGGGTCAGGACCCATTGTGTGGTCATATCCCGTAATGCTTCGAGTTCCCAAAACTTGGGGTGTTACAAGATGTGGATCTTCCTTGAGCGAATCCTCCATCACCTACAGAGTTCATGATTAGTCTCACTGATGGTTAAATCAATATACGTGAGTCTAGCCCTGATACCAATTGAAGAATTGTAAGGTGAATATAAAGGATATAAATACTCTAGAAGGGGGGTTGAATAGAGTATGAGAACTTTTCGCAAAAACCTATCTCAAGGCTTTGAAACTGATTCAAAGGCCTTGATATCGATCTTAGCTCTTTCTGACACAAGTTGTTTTCAAGGGCTTTGAAAGTGATTTCAAGGGTCTTGACTTTGTAAACGTGTAAAGCAACATTAGTCACAATAAAACAAGATATGATGCGGAAATGAAAAGATCGACACGGTGATATGTTTACGAAGTTCAGCTCTAACAGCCTACTCTCCGTCCTAGGGTTTACCCGTAGGAACTAACTATCTATTATTAGCTTCAAAGAGTCCTAGATACAACCTAGAAGAAATCCCCTTCTTCTCTCACTGTAGCCAATGCTACGATCTAGTTTCAACTCTTAGTTATAGCTATAATAGCCTAGTTACTTCGCAGAATAACACACACTCGAGTATAACACTCTATAGATGTACCAATGAAACTCTCGTGTTTTTCTGTCTCTAAGGAATAAAGCTTTTGTAAACTAAGAGGAAGAAAAACTTCTAGTATCGAATGAAGACTCTTTGGATCGCTTGAAGACTTTGGATATTTCCGTGTAAGCTTGTTATTGTTCTCTTCAATCGACAGCTTCATTTATAGTCTTCAATGGAGAAGTCTTCTAGCCGTTGAGAAGATGACTGTTGTTAATGTTTCTTCTTCTCTGTAGAAAACGCTTCTTGGTTGAGATGAGATAGCCGTTGTAAATTTTCCTTATCTTCTTCATCTCCTTAAAGCACGTTGATTCTTCTTCTCCGTAATCTTCTCTTGAATCACCCTATTGAAGACCTTTTTCGTTCAAGCATCGAGATCTTCTAGTTTGTTGAGAATATTTGGCTGAAGATCTTCAAGATCTTTTAAGATCCGTTGAGAAGAAATATTGCGTCAAGTGGTTAAGATATTTGCAAGATCTTTTTTGTTGTTAGTCGATATCTCCTTGATATCTTCTTATTGATTAAATCTTCTTGATATCTTCTTGGAAGATCTTCCCTTGATCTTTGGTAGATTTGGTTGTTTGAGATTTGAATTCCTTTCAGCCGTCATATCCTTTGAATCCTGTTTCAAGGCTTCGGTTTTGATCCCTTGAAATGGTTTTCAAAGTTTCAGTGTTGAACCTTTGAAATGTTTTCCAACCTCTGTGTTTGTCCCTTGTATCCGATTTCAAGGCCTCCATTCATCCCTTGAAATGCTTTCTAAGGCATGCATGCATTTGACAAACACAAAAACAAACCAAAAAATCTAGAAATAAAATCGATATTTGTTAGTATAAAAACCGCTCATTTATGTTAAGTCTTTCATCATCACATATGCAAATATATAATCAAGGTGGAGTTTTCACTTTGTTACCTAGAAATCATCATTGTTGGCAACCAAGCAAGGGAATCACCGGGTAAGTCTCTTCTCACACTTGGATATAGGTTAGGAAGGTTCAACAAGGCTAGGGTTTAGGCAATCTTTAACCAAAGCTTAAGGATAAAACATTGTATGCATGACAGAAGAAACCACGGGTGGATCTTGGGAAATCTCGACCAAGATTCTCAAGAACAGCCCGTGGAAACTTAACTGCGAGGGTTAAAATCTCAACTCTCAAGGACTAATTTGTATGTAAAGGTCAGTCTTTCATCATCTAAACCACAACCATCAACCAATCACCATAGATTCGCAAGGGTTTCAACAATCATCATATTCAAATTAATAATCATATATGAATTCAAGAATAGAATGCAGCCAAATAAACCAAAAGAAATGCAAGAATTATGACGCAAGGCATTCTTTAATATCATAAACTGAATCAAATCAAATTAGAAACTCCGTTCTTGTGTTCTAAAGGAAAGAAAACAAAAAAGTAGAAAATCACACAAAAATATCTCTCAATCTCCAATGTGAATAAAGTGCGGGTTGTCAATCCATTTCCAATTGTGAATTCAATGCTCTTCCTTCCAATTGATGTTGTATTCCATAATGTGAGATGCATCTAGCCTTCCTCTCTTCATCCTATATAATAAAGTTAGGGTTTGAAAGATTTTGTTTTGAGCTGAAATGTAGAAACCACGGCCCGGCCCGAAGTAAATCTCGGCCGTGGAAATGTGTCCTTGTCCGAGATTTCTTCTCTGAGGCGTATTTTCTCTTTGCTCTTCTTTGCATCTTCCAAAACCTGACTTTATACTTCTTCTTTAGCTCTCCAATGCTTCCATTGTCCACCTTGATCAACCGTTCATGAATGCTCTATATCCACTCTAAATTAGCGTCAATTCACCTACAATCATCACAAAGCTTGTGTAGATCTCAATTCCAACATAATACATGAATAGGATCATAAATGTCATGAGTGTATGTCTATGTACACAAAAGAAAGGGAAAAACTACTTTTATGCACATCTATATTAATGTCATATTTTATGTCATCAGAAGCGATAGTGGTAAAGAATACTCATTGAGCAGTTGAAGGCCCAGAAGTGCCGACATGGTTCAACGAGGTAGGAGGTGGTGCGTCATCTTCATCATCAGAGATGATAGTGGTAGTGGTGTGTCTCACAGGGAGACCAATGCCATACTCATCCAACTGGTCCTCAATGTTGCTCTACATAGAGCATAAGTCTCTCATATCACACGCATAGTCACCCATGTGGGAGCTAAAGCTAGATCGTGAAGAGCCAAAGGAAACAAGCTTGGTGTCAATCGAGGTCAAATGGCCATCCAAAGTAGTCAAGTGGTGGCCAAAATTATCAAACATCCTAGTTTGCTCGGTCTACCATGTTTGTCCTATAGTGGACTCAAATGTTTGCCAAGTTTGTTTGGCCTGGCTCTCAACGGTGCTCCAAGACTACATGGACTCTCTCCATGCGGGGTCATCGGCTCTCCATGAGGAGAGCTGGCAAAAGTAGTATGGAGGTGTTGTAGAAGAATGCTCTCCACCAAACCAAGACAAGAGTTGTGTGGGTTGTAATGGAGGAGGTTGTTGATCTTGCTCAAAGGTTGTAGCGGCAGTTGTATGGTTGTCAAAAGTGGTCATCATCATCGCCATCATCACTATCGTCACCAACATCATCGTTAGTAGCATCATCCTCATCAACTGGGGGCTCATACTCGTAGCGTAGGAAAACATTGAGCCAATTGTGAGAGTCTTGGATCGCGGTGTGGGGGTTGTAACACAACATGTTAACCCGTAAGTTCACCCGGAAAAAGTTACTACTCTACGCCATCAACTTCATTCTGATTAGCATGGTAAAACCAAGGATGCAGGGGGTAATCAGTCTCGTCACTATGCCACCGTGAACAACGGTGCCATCGGAATGAGATTTCTTCCCGTAGATGTTGAGGCAGAGGAAATAACTCATGTCAGGTTGAAGACAGTGGAACAAGTAGTACATGGTGAATAGTTCAGGGGCAGTCATGCATGGCTCTAGTCGAGTCATGCTTGGGGATCAAGAATGAGAATAGGAGGGAATGAAACATTCTGATCGGTGGATGGTCGATCGGAGATGCCTTCACTCCAGAAGGACCCCAAACAACATGTGTACCTACAAGGCGAGAACAGAAGGTGAGAGGATCCGAAGAAGCGAAAGGGACGAGCTCTTCGAGTTGGTTTGGTGTGTGGTGGTCTTCTTTCAAGAGTGGTATCTCGTTAAATTACGCTATGTTTGTTCTCGATTAAGTTGTGTAAAATTTTAGGCCATTTTTCGTTTTAAATTCATTCCGAAAATATCAGGGGTTTACTTTAGTGTATCTCAAATACAAAATAAGCCCTATTAGGCCAATCTTCTCAAAATTAGGCCATTACAAAAGAAATGATAATGTTAACAGATTTGATTTTAGTGACACGTTAAAATGGAAATCTATTTTATTGAGCCGGAATGTTTAAACTGAACCCGGAAGCATTCCGCGCTAATCCTCGACATATAAGAGCCACATGGTGTTAACCATAGGTTCATCACGAGAAGGGAAAACAACTCCAGGTGCATGGTAAGAGCCACGCAACGCCAAAACAAAGCACCAGGAAGCATAACACGCTAATACTCAAAATATAAGCATTAAACAGGTTACATATCATGGTCAGTTTTTGTTTTCCAGTTAACGTTACAGACAACTGTTGCTAGTTGCAATCAATTGGTATGCAGGGGAGATTTTACATATAATGTACTTTTTACAAAGTGGTAGGATTGATCTACACGTGTTGTTGCTTCAGGCAAGGCAAGCATGAACGATGGTGATGATTCTTCGTGGATTAGTGAGATCCCTAGTCAAACGGATCAATCCGGGGATCGTGCTCACTAGCCATAGCTGTGCCCGTGCAGAGACAAGTAGGGCACATAACCTGAAAACATTCACAATTCAGCTGGAAGACAATCCTATATTGTACCATTGCAAATTTGCAAGTGAGATGGAACAAAACCTACATATAATGTTGTCGAGAATGCTTACAATTGGGCTGAACATTCTTATTAACATTGATTGAAGAGCGAACCAATCAAGAATAAAGGGAAAACCAATTTCAGCAAATTATGATTGCCTAATAAGTATAAAGTATGTCAGTACTAACCTTCCCAGAGCCAGCACAGTTAGTGCACCTCTCAGTCCTAGGCGGTGAGAGAGGCCGATCTCCATCATTAACTGTGGCCACAGGCTCAATTAGCACAAGTGCTCCTGAACTGGAGCACCGTGCACAAGCTAAGTATCCTGCATATCCCAAAATCACAAAATGAGTATCTACTAAAATCAATCCTCTTAACCATAAAAAAAAAACTAGAAGCTCATTACTAGTCATTAATGTTGTGCATGATAGATAGGACCTATAGAATCCACTGATGCCTTTTCACTGCAGAGAACTGAGAGAACCAAAGATCAACTCTAGTTTTCGTGTTCAATATTTGATTTATGTTGCTCTGTGAGTTGTCTTCTCCGTATCCCCTTCTCATAGAACCCAAGATTCCACCCATCCATTAATCCAGAGATCATGAACTACTTACAAATTTACACTGAATGGTTTTACCTTTGAATATTTAAAATAAATGAGATATACAACCAGCAGATGAGTTGAAAAGGACAAACTGTAACTAGCTTTCGGAATCATTCATTGTAGCCATGATGACAGATTATTTCTCTGAGTATACGAATAGATATGATGTCATATAGAAAGCAGCCAAGCAGAAGATGAACGGCAAAGGATAATCTGTAAATAGCTTTCACAATCATAATCTTGCAGCGTTAAAAAAAAGATATGCTTAGCCTCAATTCTATAGCTAAAAAACAAATTTTAAAATCCTACCTGTTCCAAGACAGTATTTGCATCTCTTAAGCTCCTGCTGTTTGACATTGTTTATTTCAACCACCATCAGTGCTGAGATCACACCAACTGCTCCACCAGAAAATGAAGCCACTATGGGATCCACTTCACTGCAGTACCCAATAAGGTTACTGTCATTTAATGCAGATGCTAATGCAGATGTTAAAGAGAGTCACTAGATTAAAAATATAATTTCTGTAGCCTATTGTTTCGCAGGGGTAACATGAAGAGTGCCCTCTGTAATTATAAATTGAGATTTTTTTACCCAGCAACAAATTATCACTTCTACAACATTATCCCCATTTCACAATTCATTCATGGTAGTAAAATTTTCCAAACTCTCTGCAGGAAGTAACAGACATGTGATGAAATCTTCTAATTTTAAAGGTTAAATACATGTTTTGTCACTAACGTTTGACACTTTTTTCATGTTGGTCCCTAACTTGCTAATAAACTTTTTGGTCCTTCTATCTCATATATGTCAAACTTGTAACCTAAATATCTTTTCATTCCTAAATGTGATGCATATCAAATAAAGCTACTTTGTAAGTAAATGGGGATTTTGAAAGGGAAATACAGTAAACACCATGGAAGGGTTGGCAGTACACAACACATTACAACCCTCAGATGTCAGAAGCATGAAGAAGCCAACAACAACTGAGGCAGAGCATCCCTTGTCCACCAACACCACCTAAAACCATTCAGTGACTGCCTTGTATTTGTTGTTACAAGCATATTTTATTATTGAAGCTGGCCTTCACCATTATCTGCTTTTTCTTCATACTACCAAAGGGTCATGACCATTGTGTAACTCCAACCCCTTTCGATTTACAGTATAAAAGTTGCAGCCCACTTAAATTGAAAGCCGCAACCTAACTTTTACCATAATTACAAAATAGGATTAAAAGATTTCATTTTCTCTTCCTTTTCCCCCAAATCTCTCTCAATCTTCGATTTGCCTTTTCAAAACTAGAGCTTAGGTTTTAACTTTGAACAAATTGATGATTTTGTGTTGCTTTTGATGAATGATATGTTGATTCATTTTATTAGTAAATGAATTAGTTTTATTTAACAACAGATTTGGGCAAAAAACAATTAAAATGTAGAACAAAATACATAGCAAGTATTAATAATATTAGAAGTTGCACCCTATTTTTATAATAACGATAAAGTTAGTCTGCGATTTTCGGTTTTAGTGGCCTGCGACTTTTTGTCATGTTTTAAAACCCTATTAAATTATAAAGTAGGCCTTTATTTAATGTATATTACATTGAGGAATCAAAAAATATATTCCGTTTAAGAGATGGACATATTTGAGATGTCATGGAAGGACCAAAAATGTATAACTTCACATAGCTTAGGCTACCCAATTGATTCAATTAAAACATTAGGGGACTAACTTGAGAAAATTTTCATATATTACAAATAAAAATATTAAATGATTCACCAAAATTCTCCTAGATAAACAAAAAAAGTTCTAGTCTAAGCAAAATTTAGAATATCATAGTAGCTTTAAAATGAAATATCAGCAACAACATCTTCTAGCATTTTAGCAGTAAAGGTCTTCCAAAATGTTAAGCCGAGGCTATGGGTCCTTCATTTAGTTCATTGTTAAAATGAATGATTTTTTTAATATATAACGAAGAACACCGAAAGTACCTTAATTGCATTGGGAGATGCATGCTTCGGATGAAATCTGCATATGACGTGCCCCCTATACCCAGTTTAAGCTCCAGCTGAAACAAAGTTTGATATTGGTTGAAATAAGACACGTTTATTAAAATTCTCTATGTTAACTTGCATAGGTTCTTTCATCTACTGATTAGTAGATTAATAAGGAAGCACAGCTATACAAACTATATACCATTTGTCCACTCACACTAAGTAATTAACAATAAGGGAAGCATCAAATTTAAAATTCAAACAGGACAAGGATACTACATTATTTTCCTTGTACCACCTGGGGCATTTAGAATGTGCAGCAATGATAGATGTAAAGAATAACAAATCAATTTCTCTCTTGTTTCATCAAGTAGCTGTAAGTCAGAAACTTACCGAAGGAGCTAGCAGTCCACCAAAAAGAATGATTCCAGCAATAAGAGCAAAGCAAGTAGCATAGTACTGCTTAAGATTTGCAGCGGTCTGCACACAAGACACTACATAATAAGTTCATAGCAGATGTAGACGCAAAGACAGTTCGAGGCTTATATTAGATCAGATGTGTGAAGAAACTACCAGGTGAAGGAAACCAATACTTTTCAAAGTGATAAACAATCATACAAAATTTACAGAAGGTTGCCACAAACAATAAATCTCATGAACTCAAGGACATCATGCAAAGCTGCAATTCTCTTGACACACACTAGAGGAGGCTAAATTATAAAAAAAAGGATTTGGATACAGAAACAATACTGCAGTGAAGGATTTTATACTTTTTTTAAGAAGATTTCATCTCACACCTAAGAGATGTGCTATACTAGAGCTCAAGGCCCTCAAAACCAAGACATAAAAAACCTAGAGAATGCTATGAGCAAGATTTCACACTTTCTATATCCAGGATGAAATCAGTGTCCTCCCTTATTGTTGGTAAAAGTCTATGAATAAGACTTGTTGAATTTGATTTAAGTATTTACAGATTCTGTGTTTAAAGAGAGTAGACAGATTTCAAATAATTTTGTGGCTGAGATTAAACATTAATATATTTGAAAGATCAATGGTTGTGATCTTTCGCAGGAAGGAATATATAACTGTTCTCTTAACTGCAATCCCAACTGTAAAACTGAATTAACTGTCGCAGACAGTTCAGAGAATTCTCTATAAATAGAGAAAGATTCTTCACTAGAAATATAAGAAAGAAACTCAGATTTGCTGTCTGATTTCTTTAAGGGTTTTGTTGTATCCTGGGAAGTGAATTTGTCTGCAAACCTAACAGCAATTAGAGGGGACAAATATCACTTTAAAGATAGTGATCTTTTCACGCCTCAAAGCATTCTATATAATACTAAATTTACCAACAATTTTAAAGTGATATTTGTTATGGAGGCGGGATCACAAGCAGCAACCCTTACCCTAATGAATCAAGATTTTTTCAAACTTGATCGGTTCGATGGGACCAACTTTAACCGTTGGAAGGACCGAATGATGTTCCTACTGACAACCTTGAAGATTTCCTATGTGTTGGATGCTAATTTGGAGGCAATTCCAGATCCAACAGATGAAGAGGACCAAGAAATCAAGGATCAAAGGAAGAAAAGAGATGTAGACGAAGTTTTGTATAGAGGTCATATCCTCAACCGACTCTCCGACAGACTTTACAACCTGTTCACGGCAATCAGATCGCCAAAGGAGATTTGAACCACGCTGCAGACGCGATACAACAATGAAAAGCAAGGCGCAAATAAGTTTCTTATCATGAAATACTTTGAATTTGCTATGAGTGTTGATAAACCTGTCATGGATCAAGTTCATGATCTACAGAGTATTGTTAACCGACTCAAGGAGTTGAAAATTGATATCTCCGAGTCATTACAAGTGGGGGTAATCATTGCAAAATTGCCTACGACTTAGAATGATTATCAGAAGAAACTCTTACATACCAAAGAAGAATTGTACTTGGAACAGATTCAGAAACATTTGCGTATTGAGGAAGAAAACGAGATATCAATACAAAAAGCAAGTGGATTCACAATCTGAAAATAAGGTGAATTATGTTGTTGGTGAGAATTCTAATCAGAACAAAAGGAAGAAGCCTAATGGGAATAAAAACTACAACAACTCTAAGAAGCCTAAGAAGGATGATAAAGATAATAGGCCGAAATGCCACTTCTGCAAGATATCATGGCATTTTAAGAGAGAATGCAGAAAATGGAACGAAAACAACAAGAGATGTCCAGCAATCAAGCCAATGTGACTGAAAAAGACAAATCAGATATCGTTGCCATGGTATCTGAGATGTTTTCTGAATTACAGAATGGTATGGATATTGAAGTCTCAATGGCTACAGGAACAAAATCTAAGGATTGGTGGTTCGATTCAGGAGCTACGGTGCATGTATGCAATGATTTTTCTCAATTCACAAACTATGAACCCTCCGACAAGGATGATGGAGTTCTTATGGGAAATAACAACGTAGCCAAGGTCCTAGGCAAAGGACGTGTTGAAGTTCGGTTCACTTCAGGAAAGAAGATCATTTTGACCAATGTCCTTCATGTTCCAGAAATCAGAAAAAACTTAATTTCTGCAAGTCTGTTATGCAAAGCCGGTGTTAAGGCTGTCCTAGAATCTGACAAGTTAATATTAACTAAGAGTGGTGCATTTGTAGGAAAGGGATACTCTTGTGATGGAATGTTCAAACTTAGTATCAATATTATCAATAATAATACTGATAAACTCTACTTATATTGTTGAGTTATCTCCATCATTATGGCATATGCGACTTGCTCATGTGAATTTTGGATCTATAAAGTTTATGTCTAAGCATGGAATGATTACTTGTGATAGTCATGTTTTTAATAAACATTGTGAGATTTGTGTTCAAGCAAAAATGGCCAAAAGACCTTTTCCTACGGTTGATAAGACTAATGAAATATTAGAACTTATACACTCAGATATATGTGAATTAAATGGAATACTAACAAGAGGTGGAAATAGGTACTTTATTACTTTCACGGACGATAAATCTAGATATACTCGTGTATATTTATGAGGAAAAAGGATGAGGAAAAAGGATGAAGCTTTTGAGAACTTTAAAATATACAAGGCTGAAGTTGAAAATCAGAAAGATAAAAAGATTAAAATTCTGAGAAGTGACAAGGGCGGAAAATATTTCTCTAATGAGTTCGATGAATTCTGTGAAAACAGTGGAATTATTCATCAGTGAACATCCCCTTACACGCCACAACAGAATGGCTTGGCTGAAAGGAAAAATCGAACATTGTGTGATATGGTGAACTCTATGATGTTGAATGCAAAATTGCCTTCAAATCTGTGGGGAGAAGCTTTGTTGACTGCATGTTATTTGCACAACAAAATTCCTTCAAGAAGGCATATGAAGTTTGGAATGGAAGACAACCCGATTTAAACTATTTAAAAGTATGGGGTTGCATAGCATATTACATGATTCCAGATCCTAAGAGAACTAAATTGGGTCCTAAAGCCTTGAAAAGCATTTTCTTGGGGCATACAAAAAATTTAAAGGCTTACAGATTTTTGGATGTGGATTCAAATCAAATAATTGAATCCAGAGATGCTAAATTTGTTGAGACACAATTCAGTGGGGATGTGACAAGTGAAAATGCTGGAAACACTACTTACACGGCTTCATCGACTTCTTTATCAAGAAAAAGACAACTTAATGAACCAATGGAACAAAGAAGAAGTCAACGGGTCAGAATTCAACAACAATTTGGTTCTGATTTTTCATTACCAAATGATGTTTTACTCCTAGTTGAAGGAACTAGGAATGAAGTGTTAAACGAAATACCATTTGTGTTTCAAATTGAAGGAGACCCTAAGACATTTAACTAGGCAATGTCTTCTAGAGATGTAGCATTCTGGAAAGAGGCCGTGAATGATGAAATGGACTCGATTATGTCCAACAATACTTGGGTTCTGATGGATTTACCTAAAGGATTTAAACCAATTTTCAACAAGTGGGTATTTAGAAGAAAGTATAATACCGATGGCTCAATCCAAACCTTCAAGGCAAGATTAGTAGCTAAAGGATTTAAACAAAAGGAAGGAATCGACTATTTCGATGCATATGCACCAGTAGCAAGGATTACATCAATAAGAGTGTTCTTGGCACTTGCTTCGTTGTATAAGTTGGAGGTGCATCAGATGGATGTAAAAACAGTATTTATGAATGGAGATTTGGAAGAAGAATTATACATGGAACAATCCGAGGGGTTTGTGGTTCCTGGAAATGAAAACAAAGTGTGCAAATTAACAAAATCTCTATATGGACGGAAGCAAGCACCAAAACAGTGGCATGAGAAGTTCGATTCTGCCATACTGTCTTTTGGATTTAAGCATAATGGCGCAGACAGATGTGTGTACACAAAGTTCAGCGACAAATACAGTGTTATAATTTGTCTCTATGTTGATGCTATGCTAATTATAAGCAATCATATTGAAGGAGTAACTGAAACTAAGAATTTCTTGAAGTCACAATTCAAGATGAAAGATTTGAGGGAAGTAGACACTATTTTAGGTATTAAAATACTTAAAAATAGTGGAGATTTTACTATGACCCAATCTCATTTCATTCATAAGATGTTAGAAACATTGAAGCATCTTACGATTTAGCAGGCAAATACTTCATATGATCCTTCATGTAAATTATTCAAAAATGAAGGTAAATCTAATTCCCAGAAAGATTATGCAAGTGCAATTGGGAGCTTAATGTATGCAATGCATTGTACAAGACTTGATATTGCATTTGCCGTTTGCAAGTTATCGAGATATACTAGCAATCTTGGAAGTGAACATTGGAAGGCTATAAGTCGAGTTTAGGATACTTAAAGAAAACAGCAGAATTGAAATTATCTAACAGCAGTTTTCTTGCTATTTTGGAAGGATTTACATATGCTAGTTGGATATCCAGTGCAGATGAGAATAAATTCACAAGCTGTTGGGTTTTTACTATAGTAGGAGGAGCAATATCCTGGGGTTCAAAGAAACAAACATGCATAATACAGTCTACAATGGAATCAGAGTTGATTGCATTGGCTGTAACAGGAAAGGAAGCGGAGTGGCTGAGAAATTTTCTTCTAGATATACAGTTGTGGCCACAACCAATGCCACCTGTTTTTGTGTTCTGTGACAGTGCAGCAACATTGTCTAGAGCCTATAATAAAACTTATAATGGAAAGTCTAGACACATCAGTTTAAGGCATGCTTATGTTAGGCAGTTGATTGAAGGTGTTATTACTATTATTTATGTCAAGTCTTGTAAAAACTTGGCTGACCCATTTACAAAAGCACTCTCGAGAGAAATGGTAAGAAACACCTCAGCTGCAATGGGGTTGAAATTAATATGAAATCACCACTACAGGAACCCAACCTCTTTCTAGAGATTCTAGTTATGAAGTTTAAAGGGTAACAAGTTGTTGATAAGTGATTTGGGATGCACGCTAGTGCAATAAAAGGGAGGTTGAGTACTAAGGCTACTCTTAACAAGATTATTTAATGATTACGGTTTCATAGGATCTTAGCTATATAGATCACATAAGAATGGAGTTACTCTTAAACAAAACCAATTGTTTTGTATGTTTTCTATGAATCTGGGTGAACTCAAGGCAAAAGAAGTTTAGTGAAGAAGCTGAAAATGTTATATGTATGCTTTATCCAATGTTGATAAAAGAGAAATGGTTTAAGGAACTAACCACCATTGATCTGTTGACATTTTGATAAAGTTGTACTGATTGGAAGTTTAAGTTGAAAAACACTTTCATTATGTATGACATTATTCACAAAGTCTGATTTATAGACTTAGTGGGGATTGTTGGTAAAAGTCAATTAATAAGACTTATTGAATTTGATTTAAGTATCTACAGATTCTGTGTTTAAAGAGAGTAGACAAATTTCAAATAATTTTGTGGCTGAAATTAAACATTAATATATTTGAAAGATCAATGGTTGTGATCTTTCGCATGAAGGAATATATAACTGCTCTCTTAACTGCAATTCTAACTGTAAAACTGAATTAACTGTCGCAGACAGTTCAAAGAATTCTCTATAAATTAGAGAAAGATTCTTCACTAGAAATATAAGAAAGAAACTCAGATTTGTTGTCTGATTTTTTAAGGGCTTTGTTGTATCTTGGGAGGTGAATTTGTCTGCAACCCTAACAACAATTAGAGGGGACAAATATCACTTTAAAGATAGTGATTTTTTCACGCTTCAAAGCATTCTATAAAACACTAAATTTACCAACACTTATTCTGCTTTAAAAATCCTTTTTTCCTATTTTATCAAAATCTCTTCCCCTATATAGCCAGGTGTATGGCTTTCAGTTTAAAAGGTAGGCAGTTATACAGCTTTCGGCTTTCCATGTAGATTGCTCTTGAGGACAATCAAAAGATATTTGAATGGTAATAGTAACTAGGGTTGTGCACCTTGGACTGAACCGTTGGACCGTTACTGCGGTCCTGGACCATATCCTAATGAACTTGTACAATTTTTTTTTTGAAAACTGAAAACGGGTCAATATGGTTTGGACCGTATTGGACCTGACCGTGATGACCCGGTTCAGTCTGGACCGTAATATTACGGTCCGGAACGTTGCACAGCCTTAATACTAACTATGTGAATGAGAGGAAGATAGGGACCATGTAGAAGCCTGTACGTAACGTAGAATAAGGCAAGTATTCCCTAGTAATTTGTTACAGATCTGCAAGCTCCTTTCAACATTTCCCAACAAAAAGTGAAGGAAAGGGTATCATCTACAATCTACTCACTCACATACAGCCCAAATGAAATAATACAACTATTTCCTCTGAACCAAACAAAAATTTTGTAGGATTTATATCATAGTAATGCAAGCTATAGCATTATCTTATAATGTAAAGAGCAATTCAGAAACTTAGAACTAAGAGATTCCCATTAGGATGGCAGAAGTACCACCAGCAAAAGCTTAAAAGTAGCCAAAAGGATAAAGTGTCGAACTTAAGCCATAAAATCTTAATAAATAGAACTCACCAATGGAGGCAAAAATGGAATAAATGATGGGAAGTTTGGAAGTTCATTTTCCTGCTTTTCACTGAAGATTCCAAGTTCATCATTCTTAATCCTCTGCTGTATTCTCAACCTCCTGACCTACACAGTTAAGCATCATACTTTAAATCTTAAGCGGAGAAGTGTTAACGCTTGTCTGGTAAATATCAGTGTACCTCATAGGTACTCATTATGAACACAGTATCCCCCTATAATTTACCTTATCAGGCCTTACCAACTACCTTCTCACTACTGTTTATATTATCAATATGTTTTTATCAGGAGCTTTTCACCACTGAGAAGTTTATAAGCACTTTTACAATGCAAATATCTATAACGAGTTTGCACGAAACAAAGCCTAAATATAGAACTTCTTAGTAGTTCCTTTTCCTTTCCAACTTTTGGGCGCAACAAACATACCAAAAAAGTAGCAACTATCCTCGTCTCAAATCTGAGGAAACAAATAGAATCGGAAAGAGTATGCACAGCAATGGTAGTCCTCTCTTCCATGAGGAAACCAAAGCACAAAACAAAGAATCTAATGGCACTTAACATCTCTTCTTGTGAAGAAGTTCCTTTACTGGCATGGCTTACCAGACAAAGGATGCCTTCTAACTATTCTTCTATCTGTAAAGTAGGCATCCTCTTAGTATAAAGAACAAAACCAATTACACAATTTCGGTCATCATTGTCCCCACCCAGTTTCGTGTAATGAATGAGCGGCAGCACTAGTCCTCTAACTATTCTTCCATCTGTAAAGTATGGAATAGCTTATCTCCAAAACTTTCAGTGATTGTTTTATGTAGTAACATTACTTGTACTATATAAATACACAGGTACAACTCCCTTTGATTATATTTAATATAACAAAACTGATATTACTTTTTAAGAGAAGATAGACTATAAAATAAAAAGTTGCAAAACTATTGCAGGTGGATTTGTTAAGTTATAATGCACTAGCATACGCTTTGTTGATGTTACCTCTTCCATGTGCAAGAAAATCTTGTTTCGGCGGCTGCGTATATTATCTTCAATTTCTTTTAGCTCCATTTTTGCAAAATCCTGGACAGTTTCAGGCCCTTCTATGATACAGAAACTGCATTTCACAAAAGAAAAGAATTGTGATTGAACATTGAAAAACATAAAGCGTGTACGAATTACTTGGAGTTCTAAAATTACATCATTTTAAGATTACTTATCCATGAAACCACTTTTAGTCGAATTTATCTAATCAGAAACTCGCGAAACCTAGATTTGATAGGATTTGTGCAAATTGTCAAGTATCTTAAGGATACCAATGATTCCATGAGGGACAAAAGACAAGTTAGCCTAACAAACTCACAAAACAATGTTGTATGTTTCATCATGACTCCGTCAGAATCTGAGTGATCCACAAAGATAATCAAAAAACCAGACAATATCCCACACAGTGGCGGCTAGAAAAATATTAAGACTGAGAATAATGTGCTTGCATATCCATAGCCTACTTCAATTGGAAGCCAATAAAAGATATAATGAGCAGAGGTAAGGGAAAGAGTGAAATGATGACTAATTGAATCCATGATAAAACGGTGCAATCCTATGATGGATGCATCTCTACCAGTATGAGGTTAAACATATGGAGATGACAGGCAAATAGGAACTCAATTTAAAACGATCCCAAGTAACCCATAGTTAGTGGCAGTTATGAGATGAACATAACGGAAACAGTTCACTGATTCTATCATTTATAGGCAAAATATGAAGTAACGAAAATTCTGACTAGGGAAGGAAACAAGAACAAGGTGAGACAGAAAAAATAGGACAAGTAATAAAGAAAATTTACGAGGGATTAGATTTATCGGGGAAATCGAAATCAACGGAGGGGGCAGCTGTGGCGGGGAAGGAGGGAGGCTCTGAATCGGAAGCCATGGAAGAAGAAACGAAGAAACGGCATGTAGGATTTGCAGGAGGAAATCTGGAGAGAGAGAAGCAGAATTTGGAGCATCGGTGGTAGTAGGGGAGGAGTAACGGCTTGTTTGGAAAGGAAACCACTGGAATACTGGCGGAGGAGGACATTTTTTAGGGTCCCCGGCCAAACACGGCCTAACCAGTTACCTGAAACCTACCAGCCCAATACGTAGACTCTCTTATCTATTTATTTTTTTTAATAAATTACACAAAACCACTTCTTATATACCTCACTTTCCACTTAACCACTTCTTATTTTTTAATTTTCATTTTAGCACCTCTTATTATATTTCTTCATCAAAACACCACCTCTATCCTACTTCCGTTACTTTGCTGTTAAAATTTGGGCCCACCTCTACCCTTCTTCCTTCTTTGTCTCACAGGACTATGCTTCCACAAGACTGCTTCATCATAATCTGTATCTATTAAAACACTTCTACCCTTCTTCCTTTTTATACCCTGTTCCGTCACAAGATATCTTGTTCCTCCATTGTTGTCATCGGGTTTCATCGTTATCGATCAGATATCTTATTCCTCCATTCTTGTCATCGGGTTTCATCGTCATCGGTGGTCCACAATTTATGAAGGGTGTGGTTATAATTCAAAATGTTTCTGAAGAATACAAATTCAACAAGCACGGGACTTTAATTTCGTCAATTTAATGTCAAACAACTTTGCATATTTTGAAAAGTCTTCATACCTCGTTGTCGGCATCAGCGAACACTAAGGTCCCATAAATGTATTCTTAAGACTCCATATATTGAACATGTTAAAAGTGTGTGACAGGAGAACATCAGCTTGTATACAAATAGGGTTGTTGAATCCACTTCAATTGAGTATGAGTTTGTGGATATAAAAACTAGAAATCACTTTTTCTGTGAAATTAGGGTTTTAATTAAAGAAACACTAGTTTATAGCCCGCACCTTGTGCGGGTTTGTTAATAAAATAGCTTATCATATTACATTTTTTACTATATTATATGTTGTTTATTTTATTAGTTATATGTTATGAGCTCGTATAAATAACGCGTCAAGTCAAGTGTTACATAGTAAATGAGACCACATAGCCCATGTGTTGATATTAATTAGTTTTATGCTAATTAAAAAAAATCAAATTTATTATTTAATAATAATAATTTAAATAAAAAAACATAATCATATAATTTAAAAATATCATAATCTGATATGAAATCAATTAGTAAAAAAGATTAATTGGCTTAATTAGTGATTTAGTAAAAGATTTAATCCGAGAAAAAACGTAGGAGCGCCACATCAGCATTAATTTCGTATGTTTTAGTAAAGTATATAGATGTATATTTAGTATATTGATAAAATAAGAATTACGAATTTAATAGTTCAACGGTCCACAAATTAGTAGATCACAAGGACCCACAAGGGCACAACGACCCACAAATCATTAGGTCACAACGACCCAAAAATCATTAGGTCAAAACGACCCAAAAATCAGTAAATCACAATGATTACATACGAATACTAATTCGATATGAATAAGTATTATATTTGATTCTGATCAAAATGTTCAGAAATGTATGAATTTTATAATCCTCAAACACTCTAAATCTATTTATACATGTTTTCAAAGTGTCATCCTTTCCTCATAATCGATGTGGGAGAACAAAATCATATTTTACAAAATAATTATGGTTTAGTTAGAAAAAGATTTATTAGCTTAATTCGTGATTTAGTAAAAAAGTTTAATCCGAGAAAAAACTTGGGGGCGCCATGTCAGAATTAATGTCTTTTGTTTTAGTAAAGTATATAGAATATAAATATGTATATTTAGTATATTGATAAAATAATAATTACGAATTTAATAGTTCAACGGTCCACAAGTTAGTAGATCGCAAACGACCCACAAATTAGTAGGTCACAAACGACCCACAAATCAGTAGGTCACAACGACCCACAAATCAGTAGGTCACAACGACCCACAAATCAGTAGGTCACAAAGACCCACGAATTAATAGGTCACAAAGACCCACAAATTCATAGGTCACAACGGCCCACAAATTATTAGGTCACAACGGCCCACAAATTATTAGGTTACAACGGCCCACAAATTATTAGGTCACAACGACCCACAAATTAGTGGGTCACAACAACCCACTAATTATTAGATCAAATCGACCCAAAAATCAGTAGGTCACAACGACCTAAAAATCCGTAGGTCAAAACGACCTAAAAATCCGTAGGTCAAAACGACCTAAAAATCCGTAGGTCAAAACGACCTAAAAATCCGTAGGTCAAAACGACCTAAAAATCCGTAGGTCAAAACGACCCAAAAATCATTAGATCAAAACGACCCAAAAATCATTAGATCAAAACGACCCAAAAATCATTAGATCAAAACGACCCAAAAATCATTAGGTCACAACGACCCACAAATCAGTAGGTCACAACGACCCACAAATTATTAGGTCACAACGACCCACAAATTATTAGGTCACAACGACCCACAAATCAGTAGGTCACAACAACCCACTAATTATTAGATCAAATCGACCCAAAAATCAGTAGGTCACAAACGACCAAAAAATAAGTAGGTCACAACGACCTAAAAATCCGTAGGTCAAAACGACCCAAAAATCATTAGATCAAAACAACCCAAAAATCATTAGATCAAAACGACCCACAAATCATTAGATTAAAATGACCTACGAATTAGTAGGTCACAACAATCCACATACAAATACTAATCCGGTATGAATAAGTATTATACTTGATTCTGACCAAAAGGTCCAGAAATGTATGATTTGGATAATCTTCAAACCTTCTATGTCTATTTATACATGTTGTCAAAGTGTCATCCTTCTCTGATAACCGATGTGGGATAACGAAATTGATATTTTACAAAATAATTAAGGTTTAGTAAAAAAATTATTGGTTTAATTTGAGATTTAGTAAAAGATTTAATCCGATAAAAATGTGGAGCCTGAATTTTTTTTTTACAAAATAATCAAAGATTCTGACTATCTTTTAAACAAATTTTTTTAAAACATAAAAGAAGCCTCAATTTTTTTAAAATATTCTTAATTATTTGTGCCTGATAATCTTTAATATTTATTTAGTAATTCGGCATCTATTTTTTAAGAATGGCAATTTAGTAATCTATCATAAATTTTTTAGGAGTGGCATTTCAGTAAGTATTTTACAAAAATGTTGAGGTGGCATCCCTCGTTGATTGACATGTGGCATTAGTGTCCTTTGTTTTAGTAAGTTATATAGATTTGTAAATTATTTTTTCAATGATGACAACACATTTTGAGGGTTTTAATTTTTAAAAATTATTTGTAAATTATTTTTTATATTTATGATAAATAATTTGTCAGTGGGCCACAAAATTTTAACGGCAAACTAACAGAGTTAAGTGTAAGGTGGTGGTTTGATAACATAATAGGAATAGAGGTGGTTAAATGAAAATTAAAAAATAAGAGGTGGTTAAGTGAAAAGTGAGGTATATAAAAGGTGATTTTGTGTAATTTACTCTATATTTTTTTATACATTTATTACTTTTAGAGAGGGGACAACTTCGGTCATCCGTCCTTAATTTTACTGGAGGTGCCGCCCGTGCGTTTATGTCGATTGTACATATTATATGTGTACTGTCGTTGGCGGTAGTTATAATTGTGCTTGGGAGAGGTGTAAATGTATTAAGAGCGATCATATATAAAGGCCAAAAATACTACTTATCACCCCAAAATGATTGGTCCTTACGAAACGATAGTCTGATTTCTTTTTTGAAAAAATAACTTTTAAATAGACCCTTTTTTTTTATTAGGTTCATTCAATTTTTACCACTTTCATTAAATTGAAGTTGAAAGCTAAGGAGTTTGATTAGAGGTATGTTTACTAAATATATTTATACAATGAGCCTAATTACTAAAAAAAATCTCAAAAAGGCTAACTTAGCTAATTTGTCCTTTTTTTAGTTGTGTGTGCATTTGGAGGCGCATAGGTATAATAAATCAAAAAAGGTTTTATTTCTTTAGCCCTATAGTTGCGACGGCAAACGTTGCGAAGACGAGCATCCGACGACGTTGCGGCTGGTTTTCCTTCTCCTTGCCCCGATTGATGTTGTCATCGGTCTTCCAGGGTTTCATTCAAGCGTAACTCCCTAGTTGTGTCCCCGGCGTCGCTCCTCCCAGAGTCGTTCCCTACAACGTTGTTCTTCTTCCCTATTGTAAGTCTCGTAGGTTTCTGCTTCAATTTTCTTCGCTTGTTTCAATTTGCTTATCTTTGCTCAATCTTAGTCGATTGTAATACAATGGTTTTGTTAAATCATGTGGTATTTATGGCTTTCACATCTAGAAATCCCTCTGCTTATGTAAACAAATTTTAGTCTAAGATTGGATTTGAATTTTGGGTCTTAACAGGTTTCTTCAGTAGAATCTCACTGAGTTGTTGTTTGGGATTTGGTTGTTCAAGGTACCAACATACTTTCCCCAAATCAAAGAGTTGTAATTATATTTGTTGCGTTTCACTGCTTATCCTCATATTATTTTTTGTGTGAGATTTGGAGTTGTGTACCGTGTGTTTGGTGTGAATGTCAATCTGGGAATTTATAAGATTGGAGGTAGAGTAGAAGTTTGAACTTAGATTTACTTCACCATCTACTTTCTAGATCTCCTCATCTGCTATTGATGCCTATCTATGATATAGAGATTGTATATCATAGATAGTCGATGAATTGTTCATATGAATGTTATTTGTGTATTTATATTGGTAGAATCTATAGTGAATAGTGATATAAGGATGTTATAGCAAATGAAATGTTCAAAACAATGAACATTAGTAATATTTGTCATAAAATTGTTATAACTTTTATGTTGAAATAATTGAAGATATAAGAGTTTATTAGGAATTCGAAGATTCTCGTGCTTATCTTCTTAAGATTAGTTAGTGTCATACTTGATAGGAAAATTGGCATATATTGTTTATGTCATTGTCACTTTGTGCAAATTTGTTACCCTTACATGTGAAGGAGTACATAGAGAATCATACTTGTTATAAAATTGAAATTTTGGTTATTAATTAACAGGTTTTCCTCATAAAATCTCACTAAGTTGTTGTTTGTGTTTCGGATTTTTTGGTTGTTTAAGGTACCATCATACTTTCCCCCAAACCAAATCAAAGAGTTGTCATTCGTTTGTTGTGTTTCACTGCTAATCCTCTTTTTTTTTTTATGTTTTCGAGTTGCGTATTGTATGTCTGTGTGAATGTTGTGTGGGAGGTTGTAAGCTTGGAGCTATAGTAGAAGTTTGATCTTAGATATACTTTACCATATTTCTTTGTTTGTGGTTTGCAGTTCTAAATTTGTTGTTTGTAAATCTGAGATTTTCAAACTTTTTAACTGCATTGATATTGTCACTGTAAATCTCTCAATCTTCCACCATAACTAGTGTAGGATTTTCTTCTTGCTTTTCATTTGTGTGTATTTTTGCTCTGCTTCGAGTAAGTGTTACATTTTTTTTGTAACTTAGGATGCATCTACTGAGGAAGAACTTAGTCCCAGACGTAGCGTTGGTGCTTGTGCACGTGAAACAAGATGTGTTGGATGCGGGGATGATCAGGTTGTTTAATTGATGAGATAGAAATGTTCGTTTTGTTAATAAATGATTAGATGTATGATCTATGTTGTGTTGTCATCTATGTGATAAATTACTTTTATTTTTGCTTGTCTTCATGATTTGTGGTTTGTAGTTTTTTGTATGTCAGGCATCATTAACATTTACATAACTCTTGTACTATTTTGAGTTGATTGTTAAGTTTATGAGCAAGCGTTTATATTATTTCTTCTTTATTACACTTTATTGAGATGATTATTTAATAGTATATGTAACCAATTTATTTCTTTGTAGTCCATATCCTCCCACTATGCGTTAGATCTAGCACATTGTTTAAGAAGGTAATCAGTGTAACAAGATATTTATTAATTTGATGAATAAAAAACAATGCTAATGTTTGATTGATTTTTATTTGTAGCGAGATCGATTACACAATCGAAATGTCACACAATCTGCTCGAGCTCAACAACAATTGAAACGACGACTTCTACATGGAAATGTCCCGGACACAATTCTTTTGAGTGAAACACCATAGAGGTTGGGGTTTCCCCCGTGGATGTTGTGGTTCCATTTGTGGTGGACAAGATCATAGAGGAATTTACCACAACCGATGATGTCATGCTTCCAACGTCTTGTTCGTTCGATAGCACAGGGTCTCCCGTTGCACAACCATCGGGTATGTGGACACCGATGATAAAGGATTTATTTGAGGGTTCTCCGAGTGATATTCAAAAAAGGACCCCGATTATATTAGTCGTGACTCAAGCAATTGACGGTTCTCATCCGACATTACGAGATCCGAGTCCGACACAACACCTCACACATGAGGAGTATTTGTATGGGGGTATGGTGGATGTGTCCGTCGGGTTAGAGGATGTGTAGGTGGGGCAAGAGGATGTGGCGATGGGGCAGAAGGATGTGGCGGTTGGGCAAGAGGATATGTATGTGGTGCTAGAAGATGTGCCCATGGGGCTGAGGATGTGGGTCCTCAAGATCCGGGTTTTTCCGGAGGTCCTCGAGTGACCGATCTACTTGTGGACTATACCACACACATCGCTCCTCTTATTTGGTAAGGGGCAAAGGTATGTCGTCCATGTGTATTTTAATAAAAAATAATGCATATAATGACCAAAAAGAAGTTATCAAACCAATGTTGGGATATTTTGATCTATTCTTCATGATATTTTTGGTTAAATATTTTTGCTGAAGATAGGCTTTTGTTTTTAAGAGTTATCGTACTACTTTGCATTTGTTGTTTTTAGGTTTATAACTAGTCTTTTGCAGCTTGCATTGTACTTGAATTGAATCTCTGGAATGAATGTTTTTTTAGTCATCCACCCACATATTTTGATTTCAATTTTGTTCAATATTTTACAAGATTTATACACTTTTATCGGTATACTTGTGGACTATACAGTTTTGTACGAGTGAACTAAATCCGTTTGTTTCAATATCAGGTTGATAAAATCCTAAAGGTGCACCGTCGTGCGAAGTGGATAAGTTATTGGGACAAGATAGTACCACGTGACCGCACCCCATGGATGACACTTGCCCAATGCAACGTCCTGACTTCGTTGTGTGACCTCCATTGGGACCATGTCGATAACGTTCTCATATCCGCTTTTGCGGAGCGTTGGTATCTAGAGACCAACAATTTTCATTTCCCACGGGTGAGATGTCGATTATACTTCATGACGTCGCATTCTTGCTAGGCCTCCCAATTGATTTGGAGGAGTTGACATTCACTTGGGAAGATTCTAATCTGAGGACTAAATTAATTGAGATGTTTGGATGGGATGCGTTCGAGCTTCAAAAGTTCTACAAAGAAGGAGGAATTCCATTGGAGTTATTTAACAAGAAGTTATTTGATACGATTGCAGAGGAGTGGCCAACAAAGCACATTGCATCCGGATATTTGCTAAACATATTGGGTTGTACAATATTCGTCGATAAGTCAACCAAATGTTTGAAACACCCATTAACCGTCCTTGTATTAGACCACGAGCAAACTACCAGGTATGCTTGGGGTGTTGGTCTCCTTGCTAACTTATATCGTTCTTTGTGAGAGTCGTCTCGATCAAGTGGAGCCCTACTAGAAGGGTGCGCACTTCTTCTCGAGGTAAATATGTTTGCTTTTCCATTTTATTGTTCACATTATATGTTTGAAGAATGATGTAACATAATGTTTTTACATAGATGGATTTGGATGCATTTCCCGGTGTTCAGAGGCCATTTAGAGACGGACACACATAGACGTGAAGACGTGAAATACGCCATGAAGTACCATTCATTGGGTACGCCAAAGAAGAAGAATGATAGGCTGGCAAATTTTAGACAATAGCTAGATGCATTTCGGGTCAAGGACGTAAGTATCGTTCCCTCACACTTTTGTAAGGTACATTTGTGTATTTCATTATTACACAATTATGAAGGGGTGTAAAATTTAATTTCTTATTAGGTTGATTGGTTGCCGTTCGGAAAAGATCTGGATTTTGTGGGTAGATACCGTGTTTCTACTTATCGATGTACCATTCAGTTTATGGTGAGAAGTAAGCTTATATGCCGGATAGGTTCGTTTGGCAATTTGGTAAAGTTCAAGGTCATTTAAAAGAGGTGATTGAGCCATGTGATAGGAAAAGAAAGGCGAAATCAAGCCATACGAGGTCCGTTATTTGGCAGAGCACCATCAATGGGGCGACCGATACAAGCACTTGCACCCGATGTTACAACTACCGTCAACTCGGTTACCTTGGGATGTTGAAGATAGTTACTTCGATTAGTTCCTACCATGCACTCGTCCATATATTCTACCCACCTCAAGACCCCAACCATCCCCGATTCATCCGTCATTAGACAAAACATACGTAATGGCGTGGTTCTTACAATAATTTTTATGAAATTCTCATTTTGAATACACAATATCAAGTTGACCATAATACTTGTAATGCAGCATACTAAAATGTTTGTGCGAGAGATGCGGGCCTATGCTTCAAGAGGAGAGGGCGTTTCAGCAGCGGAGTTATTAAATCTTATCCGCCAGTTAGATGGCATAGAAGTACAACCGGAGTAGATATAATGGGAATTTTGGGCTATATTGAAGCTTAGCCTAGTTTTTTTTAACTAGTGTGTTGACTTGGTTATTTTGGTTAATTAATAGTGAAGACTTTATCCTCTTTTGTTTGTGAATACTTCGTATTATATGTGCAAAAATTTAAGGTTCTTTGTGCATCTTAAAATTGTATAAACCAAATTTTTTAAAAAATCAATGTTGATATATCCATAGATGGATTTTATTGACAAGTTATCTTCTTTTTTTCTTCTTACAGATTGAGTGAATATAGGACTGTGCTGATGGTTTGTTGTTTTCTTTACTGCCAATTTTGTGCTGAAAAAGCGGCATTCTGTTTGGATTATTTTCAATGGGTAAATTGTGAGTGCTTTCTCGATTTTGATCCTCTCTTCCCATCGATATGCATTACTTGTACTTTGTTGTGTGAAATAATATGATATCAAATATTTATTTGTAATTGTCATGTCAGGTGGAATTACGGTTCATATACTTAGAAGTTGAGTAGAAATTTTTAAGCTTGTCGCTATGCATGAACATATAAAAGTAAGGCACCATTTTTTATTCATATGTTTAACAGGCTAAAGTTTGTAATTTCTTGAATTGCTTTGTGCAACAACATACTTTATACATCTTTAAGTTTTTCCATCATGTGATTGAATGCTAGATTTGTACTGTGTGTTGTTCTTGAGTCATTTTCTTGCTTCTTCCATGAGCTCATCTTAATCCATTTGCCCTCAATCCTTTATTCATGTGGCACGCAGATAAAAGAGTGGTAGAATTAAAAAAAACTTGTCGTTCTGCCTCTCTATCCACAATATTCAATATAAACAACTAGTTCATGTGTTTGGATTCTCAACAATTGGTTCAGATAAGTTCATACTTTGAAACTTTGATTACCCTTATTTTCACAGCCTTGTACTGAATTTTGATCTTTAATTAGGGAGGATCCCTGTCTTTCAAGACTTCTTCTTGCGATTATTAAGTATTGGTACCAGAGGGAAGGTCATATCAATTTTATGGCAGAGTTGGTTGAGAAAGAGTTGTAGACTTTAAAGTAGCCATATGAGGTAGGTTGGTAAGCAGATTTATTTAGCATAGTTCCCTAGGATCAACATATATTAGAAGTTGTGGAACTTATACTTGTAAATATGTATTTAATTCAAAAAAATCTATGTGTAGCTAATTCATCTAGCGTTTTGATAGCATAACAGATGGCATGAGTGCGTTCATTCTTCTTTTGTCCAAGTACATCTCCTACGGCCACATCACTAGTGTCACACATAACCTCAAAGGGGAGGCTCCAATCCGGAGGTTGAATAATAAGTGTTGTTATTAAAGCTTCCTTCAACCTGTAAAATGCATCTAGACAATCCTTAGAAAACTCAAAAACCACATCTTTCATTAGTAGGTTAGTCAATGGTTTAACAATCTTAGAAAATTCCTTAATAAATCTCCTATAGAAACCGGCATGTCCTAAAAAGCTTCTTACCCCCTTTACCGAAGAAGGTGGAGGTAACTTCTCAATTGTCTCAATCTTTGCTCTATCCACTTCAATCCCGCGGTTGGAAGTCAAGTGACCTAGAACAATGCCTTCGCTAACCATAAAGTGACACTTCTCCCAATTCAAGACAAGGTTAGTGTCTTCACATCTTTGTAAAACTAGAGAAAGGTTAGCTTAGCAATTATCAAATGAAGAACCATAGACAGAATAATTATCCATAAAAACCTCCATGATGTTCCCAATGTATTCGGAGAATACAACCATCATGCACCGTTGGAAGGTAGCTGGTGCATTACAAAGTCCAAAATGCATTCTCCTATAAGTAAACGTACCCCAAGGGCACGTAAAAGTAGTCTTCTCTTGATCATCAAGATGGATGGGGATTTGGAAGAATCCACTATATCCATCCAAGTAGCAGAAGTGTTAGTGTTGTGCTAATCTCTCAAGCATTTGATCAATGAAAGGAAGGAGAAAGTGATCCTTCCTTGTTGCTACGTTCAGTTTTCTATAATCAATGCACATTCTTCATCCCGTGACTAATCTAGTGGGAATCAACTCGTTATTTTTGTTGGTGACAACGGTCATCCCTCCTTTCTTGGGGACTACGTGGATGGAACTCACCCACTTGCTATCAGAAATAGGAAAGATGGTACCTACATCAAGTAACTTAAGAACTTCCTTCTTCACAACCTCTTTCATGGTCATATTTAACCGTCTTTGAGGTTCACGTGACGGTTTGTGATCATCTTCCATAAGAGTTTTATGCATATAGAAAGAAGGTTTAATACCAATAAGATGATCAATAGTATATCCTAAAGGTTTCTTATATAATCTTAACTCATGCATCAGCTTGATGAGTTCATCCTCACTAAGGTTAGCACTTACTATGAGAAGATATGTAGAGTTAGGTCCAAATAAAAACGTACCTTAAGTGTGAACGAAGAGGCTTCAACTCCAATACAGGAGGATCTTTAATTGAAGAATTCTGACCTTCCGAAGCATCTTGAGATGCTTCCATAACTGTAGAAGGAGTGAGAAAATATCCCGGAACACTTCTAAGCAACTTCGGAGAAGATTCCAAAGTTTCAAAAATATCGACCCCCTTGTTAAATTTTGGAAAATCTCGACCGAGATTTTGGTCGAAGTTGCTCTCGACATGGAAAATCTCGGGTGAATTAAATAAAATCTTGGCCGACATTTCTTGTACTTAACCGAGATTTTTGGCATCACTCGTACCATCTTTGAACACTTCAAATCCAGCCTTGGGGTCTTCCTCCAATGTTTCTGAAGCTCGGACTTCAGTATTGCAGTCCTCCTCTATTCCTTCCTCCGTAATGCTCATTCTTATGACTTTTTCAAGTGGATCCTTGTGCAAAATTGAGCTTACTACTTCCTTTGATTTTTCCTCATCATAGATATTGAAAATATCCTCTCCAAGGGCTGGCCCTTTAACCATAGCGGCCAATTGAAACTCAATATTCTCCTTACTAATGTTGAAGGAGAGTGTGGCGTTCTTGCAATCCACCATTCAACCGGAAGTTGCAAGGAATGATCTTCCAAGAATAATTAGGATCGGATAATATGCAGGAATGTCTAACAAAAAAAAATCGATGGGAACAATGAACTTACCTAGCTGTATGGGAATGTCTTCAAGAATTTCCACCGGATGCGTGATTGACCTATTTGTTATGTAAAGTGTCATCTTGACTGGTTTGGCTTCCCAAGTCCAACCTTTTCGCACAATGCAAACGGTATGATGCTTATACTTGCTCCAAGGTCGCACAAGGCCTCATAAGTCACCTATCCGACTCTAATAGGAACGCAAAAAGATCCTGGAGCCCTTAGCTTTGGTGGCATCTCTTCTTTCATAATTTGGATAAGTTCGGATGTTCTTTTAGTGTACCTAACTTCCCCAACATCCTCTAATTTCCTTTTGTTAGAAAGGATTTCCTTCAAGAATTTCCCATAAGCGGGCATACTTACAATGACATTCATGAACGGAATATTAATATGCAATTTACTCATGAGCTCAAGGAACTTACGAAAGTGCTTGTCAAGGCGCGATCTAGCGCGAGATTGTGGGAATGGAAGTGGTGACTTGTATGTTGGAGGAGGTACATAAGTTGGTTCCTTCTCTTTTTCCTTCTCCTCCTCAATTGGCTTTAGATCTTCCTCAACCATCACTTGATTTCGCTTGTCAACATTCTTGGGCAATGGCTCATTAGTCTTCAATCCACTTCTAGTAGTAATAGACATGACTTGCCCCTTAGGATTATTCTCAGTCTTTCCAGGAAGCTTTCCTGGATCTCTAGGAGCTTCTCCTTCTTTATGGAACACTTGATTTTCTAAAGCCTTTTGAGCATTAGAACTAGAAGTAACGATGCTCCCCAATCCGCTCAATCTCCACATCAACTGCTCGAACATCATCTCCGTCCGATCCTTGGGAGGTTGATTAAATCCCGGTGGAGATTATCGAGTCTTTGGTGGTGGAGCTTGACTAGAGGATTCTGGAGGATTCAATGCACCATCTGGAATTTGAATAAGAAAATCCAGTGTGATTATGATTAGGCCTGTAGTTATTTCCTCCAAGGAAGTTTCTGTTGTTGTAATTTCATGATCCATGATAATTTTCTCTACCTATGTAGTTCACATCTTGCTCCTTAGGTAACTACTTAGCTTGTGCCGGTGCTTGAGTGCGAGCGCTCATGAGCTCCTTCAATGCTTTAATCTCATTGTTAATAATATCAAATTGAACATTATTAGTTGTAGTGGTACTAAACTCATAGACTCCGGGTCTTTAGAGTCTCTCATCAACTCTTCAATGGAAGTATTTCTCAATAACTAAGGGTTGCTTCTCCACAAATTCCCATGCTTCATCAACGGTCTTCTCCATGAAAGTCCCTCCAAAAAGGGATTGAAGCTTGAACCTTTCACATGATTTGAACAAGCTCTCCTTGTCCTTAATCACAAAAGCATTAGTTTTACCTCTAAGTTCTACAGTCTTTGACAGTGGAAAGAATTTGGTGAGGAATTCGGTGATCTTCTCCTCCTAAGTGCCAACTCGTCCAGTTGGTAAAGATTGATACCAAGCAAGAGCCTTGTTCTTCAAAGAAAAGGAAAATTCCTTCAACTTGTGATTGTTATTCTCTAGTCTTGGAGGCCTCAATATATGTATCTCATAATTCTGCAAGTGTTGGTGAGGAGACTCCCCCTCTAATCCTCCAAATTCATCCTAACGGATCATCGTCAAAACATTAGGACGGAGCTCATAATCATGATTTGCGGGATTTCCAAAATTTACTCCCGGACGGCGTGCTTGTGGTGTTGGATCCATCCTTTGACCAAGTGTTTGTGGCCTTTCCACAAATGGATCAAGTCTAATATTCCTCACCGGTTGGTGAGATGCAACTTTTGGTTCAACGGGTGGAGGTATCTCTACTCGAGAATTGCCTCCTCTTTCAAGAAGCAATTGCATCATATTAGCTTGCATCTCAACCATTTGTGCTCTAATTACTTCTTCTCTTTCTTGTGTTGTTGCTCTTTTGTCTTCTAAGGCCTCATCTCTAAGCCTTATTTGGTCCAAAGCATCTTCTAGTTTGGCTTGAATATCTCTTGCAACCATCTTTTCCTTAGCTTCCCTTAGTCTTCTTATATAAGTTTTCTCTGGTTCAGGATCGTTGGGAACGAGTTCTTTACCGGCATAATATCTTCGCATAAACCTAAAAAGAAAGGGAATTCCCGCAAGAACAACTTCTCAAAGCAAAAAGATTAATAGTAAAAGAAAAAAAATCTAAACTAGACAACCGAAATTACCGCTTGGTCTAAACATATCCCTGGTAACGGCGCCAAAAATTTGTTCACTCTCAGACATGTGTGAATAATGAACAAAAATAAGCTTTAAACTTATGCATGAACTAATAGCCAAAGCAAATAAGTGAACCCGCAGTGGATCAATCGTAGCAAAAGCAAATATTTTAGGCTCAATCATAGAGACTATGGTGAAACCAAATGATAAAAATCAAATAGAATAGATGAATGCTAATTCTAAAGAACGGAAAAGATAAAAAAAAACAGAGATGAATATATGTACTAATCGGGAAAATGCATATTCTAGAGATCAAGGTATCTAGTTGTGGTTTTCGATTCAAGACTTCTAAAGAAATATGGACAGAACTGGGATTGCTAAGGGAAGGTGTTTATAAGGTGGGAATGATCACGGGGGAGGCCTCACTAAACGCTATCCCAAACCAAAGCTCATATCACTAGCTAAGTCTCAAGGATCTAAGGAAATGAACTATATCGCAGACCAACCACTCAACCTAAGGGAATAGAACTAACCTTTACCGGATAAGTATCAAGATAACTCACAAAGGCAAGTAGAAGGCACATTCAAATCTAATAAAGGATAAACATTTATTACCTAGAACTCATCATCTTTGGCAACCAAGAAAGGGAATCACCGGGTAAGTCTCTTCTCAAGCTTAGATGTAAGCTTGAAAGGCTCAACAAGGCTAGGATTTGGGTCATCTATAACCTAAGCATAAAGATATAACATGAACGGATCAACAGAAGAAATTACGTGTTGTTCTTAACTAAATCTCAGCCGAAATTTCTGAAGAACGGACCGAGATTCTCCCTGCGAAGGTAAAACAAACTCTCAGGGTCCAATCTAAATTTAAAGGCTCAATCTATCATCATCTAAACCACAACCATCAACCAATCACCTTAGAATCGCAAGGATTTCGGCCAAAAACACACATATTCAAATCAAGAAAGATATATGAAATCAAGAAACTCATAACCTATATAAAAGTAAAAGAAAAGTAAGAAATACTTAGCAAGGTGTCTTCAATATCCAAAACTGTAGCAAATCAACTCACAAAGATCCAATTTTGTGTTTAAAGCAATGAAATCTAAAAACTAAGTATCCTCTTCAAGAATCTTCACAATCTTCCTCAATCCAAAAGTGTTTAACTAACATTGATGATGAATCTTCTGTATCTCTCAATGTACTATAAATTATTGTCAAAAGAGGTCCCTAAAACTTGTTGCCACCCTCCTATATTATAAGAAAATCTAGGGTTTTTGAATTTGGGCTTTGGGCAGTTTTTACACTAAATCTCGGATGAGCCCATTAACAATCTCGGCCGAGATTCTTCACAAGTCGGGCCGAGATTTGTATTTTGTAACGTGTCTTCTTTGCTCTTTTCTCTCATCCTTTGATCATGTCCTAGCCTCCTTTATTGCTCCAGAATGCTCCTATGTGATCCACCTTGATGCCTTGTCCTTGTATGTTCTATTTCCGCTCCAAAATGTGCAAATTTACCTACAATTGTAACAAGAATCTATGTAGACCTCTATTCTAACAAAGTAGGAAAATATAAGCTCAAACGTTATGGAATCATATATATGCATGCAAAAGAAAGGGAAAAACTACCTAAATGCATGTCTAAATAAAGGTCATAATTCATGTCATCACACGTTATTTCAATATTTTATGCGATTGGAGTGTGGTGTATGCAGTAGGGGTGTGGTGGCTTTGGAAATGGAGGAACGAGCGAGTCTTCAACAATTTAGCCATGAGATCAGATGGGGCACGCCTTTTTGGTAGAGAGGGCGAATGAATATGCTAGAGCCTGGAAGAAGAACAATAATCACAAGCAAAAAGATGCCCGAGAGGTTGTGCAAGTGAGCTCGGATCCTCCTCCGGAAAATGTTATGAAGATTAACTCGGATGAAGTTGTTAGGAGAGACGGACACGGTACTACGACAGGGGTTATTAGGAATAATGTAGGAGTGTGGCATAGAGGTTACGCCGCGAACCTTGGCATATGCATTGTTCCTATGGCGGAATTATGGGGTATATACTATGACCTAAAGCTTTCCTAGGAGTGCGGATATCGATATTTGATTTTGGAGACAGATTCACAGGTAGTTATCACACTCCTAGGTAGGACGACACCTCGAGGTCACCCTCTTACAAGTTTGGTCACTAAGTGTCAAGACTATCTTAAAAGGAACTGGATTATCCGGTTTCGACATGCCTACCGTGAGGCGAATAATGTTGCGGACTGTCTTGCTACTCTTGATTTTGATTTTCCTCTTGTTCTAAGTGTATTGTGTGACACCCCCCCCCCCCACCTCGAGGGTGTAGTTGATCTTTTACTCTGTGATATAAGAGGTTGGGCTATCCCCGGCGTGCGTACTACTTAACCCATTTTTCCATATATAATAAGTGTGACTAGGTGCGCCGGAGACTACCGACTCTCCTTCCTACCAAAAAAAATAACACTAATACATAGACCATATATGGTCTTTACACACTGATTGTATATGTGCACTATGATGACCTCTCACTTGTTTTCTTCGGTTCTTCTTTTTCCAGCATAAATCTACCTCGGAACTTCAATCATCAGTCAACATAGATGTCTTGTATGATGTACCCGACCTCAAGGAGGATTGAAAATTTACTTCGGCATTCTCTCATTATTTTGCTCCATTTTTGGCCTCGAACGCCTGAAATACAAAATAAACCCGAAGTAGACACCATAATTTACAATATGAAGAATTTATACTCTATATAAACACAAATCATGCTAAATTAGACGTGAAATACATGAATCTAATAAATAAAAAGATATATATTTTAGACTCATCACATCCCTTTTGTGATTAAGTCAATATAAATCAAACTCACCTTCAACCATAAATGGTTATACAGACGACATTAGGGTTTCATAGTCTTGAATGCAATTGAGGGATGAATTACAATGCTTCACTCACCGAGCTTCGAACGAAATAACACATAGACATCTCTACCCAAGTAATGAAGCAGGTGCGAATATTTGGGTCATCACATAAAGATGACAATAAAGTTTACAAACTCTTTACATAAATGTCTATAAAAGGGTAATTTAAAGATATGAAAGATATAAAAAGTATGAGATGAAATCTAAAAAGTTGTATAGTGAAGCTAAAATTTTGGTTAAGTTTAAATTCACAAGATCTGAAGTAACTAAATTAAAACCGATTTATAGGAAATGTTGTCGTTTTTAGTTAGTTTGTTAAACTAAAATTTGGACCAATGATTTTTGGTGCAAGGCTAAAAATGGAGTGGGATGTATACATATATAGATAGATGTAGAGATGAAGGGGATGAATTCTTTCGGTGAGAACTTCTTACCAGAAAAGTAAAAGGCAAGCAAATGGGACCCCTAGCCGGACACGTAGGCCTCGGCGGAGTCTTCCTTGCCGTAGGCTTATGGCACCTCTACAACCACATCAAACTCTACGCCACCCACAAGCAACACTATAACTCCCCTCTCCCATGGTTTCCGTCCGCCATCCACCGCCACCTCGAGCTCTACCTCATCATGGTCGGAGCCATTCTCTTCACCGGCTCTGAGCTCCACGCCCGACCCTTCCTCGATGCGGACGGAACAATCCGCTCCACCCGCCTCCACAACTACGAGCACGCCTCCATGGCCATGGGCTTCCTAATATATTCCATCTCCGCCATCACCCTGGACAAGCTCAGGGCCGTCAAGGGCTGCAACGACGTCGTATGGATAGTCGTCTCCTTGGCTTTCGCCCAACAACTCTTGCTCTTCCACTTCCACTCCGCGGATCACGTGGGTGTCGAAAGCCAGTACCATCTGCTTCTTCAGCTGGTTGTTCTTCTTTGCTTGGCTACTTGCCTCATGGGCGTCGCCTTCCCGAGGAGCTTTGCCCTCGGCTTTACGCGCTCTTTGAGTATAACCCTACAAGGACTATGGCTCCTTCTCATGGGCTTCATGCTCTGGACACCTGCCTTCATGCCCAAAGGATGCTCCATTCAACGGGACAAGAGTGGCCGAGATGTCGTTGCCTGTGGCCGCAGTGACGGCTCCCTCGACCGCGCTAAGGCCCTCGTCAACATCGAGTTCAGCTCCATCTTGATTGGATTGACCGCTTTCGGTATGTCCTTTTACATCTTCATGCTCATCAAGTACGAGGGATTCATCATTTTGAATGAGGAGGAAGATGTGAAATACAAGCATGCTCACAATACCATTGATTTGGAGGAGTGAGCCACATAGATAATCTCTACTGCCATTATGTAAATTAGAATCTTTGTAGATAAACTTTCAAGATGTTTGAATTGTATATTCACTTTATGTTCTTCATTTCATCTTCTACTTTCATTTTCACAATTTGTACTTTGATTTTGTTCGCCTCGCTAAATCTTCTCTTTATTTCAGCTTAATATTAATTACTGATTCAAAACTGGAACTTAATTTAAAAAATTGGATTTTTGTAGATAAACTTTTAAGTAACCCTTATGAGATTTCCAACACTCGGGCATTGGATTTCAACATGAACTAGTGTATATCTCGCACCTTGTGCGAGTACATTTATATATTAAATTTTTTGTGTAATATGTTCCGAGTTATGCGACACGACATATTTGTAAAATTTTATAATACTAATTCACCTTTAATTATTCTTAAAAAATAGTCAAAAATAAAATTTTCTTATTATTCTACCCTTCATAAATAAATTTTATACAATGCACAATTTCGTTATAAACTTATAAATAAATTACTTTAATATATTTTCATTATCTAAATAGAAACTGAAAGTTTAATTTTGTAAGAAAATACACAGAAATTGAAATGAAATTTAAAAATACAAACAAACACATAAACGAAATTATTAGATGAATGAAATTTAAAATCTAAATTTTATTGGGAGAATTTGATATACTAGGCCTTTTTTAGAATATGATTTAGTAAATGTACCCCATAATTTTTTACCACTTTCATTTAATGGTAGGTAACAATAATTAACCCCTTAATTTTAATAAAAAAAGAATAATAGACATTAGTTAGTGTTAAGTTGTAATTACTATTACTGAATTTGTTTTTTTTTTATTATTTTTTTCTTTTTATTTTATTTTTTATTTTTTTTATTTCCTGTAATAAATTCATACCAGAAAATTTTCATACCAGAATTTCATATACCAGAATTTTACATACCGGATTTTTTTTACATACAAAAAATTTTCACATACCATAATTTTACATACCAGAATTTTTTTTAGTATTGTTGCTAGTACCAGAAATTATCATACCAGAATTTCTCATAAAAAATTTTTCTCATACCAAAATTTTTCACATACCAGAATTTTTCACATACTAAAATTTTCACATACCAAAATTTTCACATATCAGAACATACCAGATTTTTTCACATACCAGAATATTTCACATACTAGAATTTTTCACGTACCAGAATTTTATATACCAGAATTTTTTTATACCAACAGTTTCATACATACCAGAAATTATCATACCATAAATTATCATAAAATTTATGGTATGTAAAACAATGTCAATTTCACTAACAGAAACAAATATACACAAATGAGTTAGCTTTCTTTATGCATTTACAAAGCAGCCAACAAGTACTCCAACACAAACAACAAACAATCATGTTCAATAGTTGAGAAACGTTTTACCATTACATGAGTTAGGGATAAGAAAAGAACCTCAAAGAAGAATTGTTGAAGAACCAGTCGTTAAGGGAAAAAGACAAGAAGTGTCCAGCGATGGCAGCGAACAATCAGCCAACAAGGAAGAATTGTTGAAGAACCTCAAGCCCGCTTCTCATCAAGTCGAATCCATGGCTTCCCACTCCCGCTCCAATGCAATAGGCTCACTGGACCTGAATACAGATCCCTGCAACTTCCCCTCACATTATCACCTCCCAGCCCGTGCTGATTCCACCGGTGCTCGATCGGAGCTACGTGTCTAGTGAACACCGGCAAAAACGGAGGCAGTGACCCTAACTCATAGATTCTCTTACCGCTCTTTTGGATCTCCATCCACCTCTCGATCCTCCTCGTGTATCCCATCCGCCTCCACCGATCCAGATCCAGATCCATCACTTCTGTGTTGAAATAGCACGGGACCCTCCCAACGAAAGTGCCGGAAAATCGCTCATCCGTCTAGAAGACGGCAATCGGTCGCCATTTCTAGAAAGCTTTCTAGCAGGGTAGACACTCCGGAGCGGCGATGGGAAGAGAAGAGCGAAGGAGAGAGATGCGAAGTGAGAAGCGGCATTAGGGTTTAGTTGAACGGTAAAAATATAATCGGGGTACATTTACTAAATGAAAAACCACTAAAAGCCTACTTAGTATTCATAAATTAAAAAAACCTAGTTACCTAATTAGCCCAATTTTATTCTTGTAACGACCCACATAATATGAAACAAAATATTTAGAATACCCATATTTATAAAAAGAATATTTGTAAAATAATATTTTTATTTAAAAACACGTACATTTTTCACTAAATTATTAAGATTTAGAAAATCAAAATCTGAAACTTTGTAAACTAAAAAACAGTTTATAGAAGACAAATCTTTATTAAAAATGAATTTGTTATTTTCATTTTGTAAACAATAAACATAATAGGTATTGTAATATCCAAATAATAAAATAGAATATTCAAATTTTGAATCAAATATATTGTGATTATTTAAGAGGGGTATTATTCGCACGGTTCAAGATTTCGTTAACGCATCACTCATACGCAATGTGTGACAGTCACAGTCACGCATTGCGTAACCGTAAAAAAAAAAAACTCTGACATCACGGTTACGGAACCCGTAACCGTGATGGCGTCAGAATTTTTTTTTTCGGGTTAGAATTCATGTAGAAAATTATCACGGATTCGGAACCCGTAATCATGACGGTTCCGGGTTCCGTATGCGTGGTGCAATAACGAAATCTTGAACCGTGCGAATACGACTTCCGTTATTTAAATGAAACCTAAAAGTTTAGTTTTTTTTTTAAAAGAAAGAATATGAAACGAAACATTACTAAATAATAAAATGAAAATTTAAAGGTTAAATTTCTCAATCACTAAATCGGTTTGGTAAAAATCATATAACTAAAAAAACAAACAAAATCTCATAACGAAATCGTTTCAAAAAATTGGTACAAAAATCTAAATAAACGTTTAAAACAATCGTTTACGTACCGGATATTTTACATATGGGACATTTGCATACCAAAATGTTCTTACACTGACAGAAATGTATAAAGAGATGGAAACAATTTAGTAACAGAAGCCATAAGTATATATGATTTTACCCATTAGAAAAGCAAAAATTGATGGGTTGTCTTCTTCCTTATTGGGCCGCTGCAACCATCCGTACAAGCCTCTCACGGTATCTAGACCATGATTACAGTAGTTGGAGGCGTTTCTTCGTTCCTTGAGCATAAACGTGAAGATCAGCTTTCCATAGATAAGGCGCAACTCGCAACGATCGACATTTCCGGATTTGTGATTTGATATCAGATCCTCCTTCCATATTGCCTTCAGTCGGGTGAGCATGCCCTAGAAACTAAAGAAAAGGGGCAAAATGATGCGAGAGAAGAAGATGATTTGGTGTCTTATATTTATTGTTAATAATACTAGTGACAGAGAAGAGAGTTACGGGTTTAACCTGAAACTTTCAACAATAAGCTCATCATGTACCATAAGCTCCTAGAAACAAAATGTAAAATCTTTGCATTCAACTGTCACTAGTATTATTAACAATAAACCTAAAGACAAAAGGTAATTAATCTAAAAAAATCTGCAATACTTATGGAGTAGTTAAAGAATGAGAAAAATACTTCTTTTACAACAGCAGTTCCAAGGTTTTGCTGATTCAATTGAAGGGGTTGACTGGATAAGAATATCTTTATAATGATTTATAAAAATTCGTTCAAACAATTAGGCTCAGATTTTGAAAAGAATCGAAAAGAGGTTGCTAAATAATCGAAAGTTTGTAATGTACCAGGCTAATTGTTTTGCGAGGATTCATCGTCGAAGCCTGAAAATCAAAACATGCAAAGAAATGTTAGACTCAATTGTTTAGGTATTTATAGCAAATAGGAAGGAAGCTTACAGGATACGCAACTTACGGGATACGCTTATGAATAATATCTTTTTATATTTTAAATATCTGAAAAAAAAAAAGAAATGATACTAATAAATGCTAAAAAGATTCAGGCTGACCATAAAATATTGTAATCAAGATTTAGTTATTGTAATTTGAATTTAAGTTTAATTATCTTTTAAGCAACTCCTAGTTTAGGACCCGTGCCTTGCACGGGTATTGAAAAAAGTATATACATATATGGATATTGGTCTGTATGAGAGTATTTTATTTGTTAAAAATACATGGATAATTATTTTTATGTCAATTAAAGCAAAAAATAACAACATAATTATTGACCCAATTCGTCATATCAATATGATTACATTTGGGGTCATACAAGTATTATAGTTTTTACAAGTCAAACCAAAAATTTAAAAATGAACAAAAAATGAAAATATTTGAAACAATAATAATAATAATAATAATAATAATAATAATAATAATAATAATAATAATAATAATAATAATAATAATAAGTATTCTACAACAGATCAGGCAGAAATAGGTTGTGAGCATTCTTGAATCACCTACTCAGAAAAAAAACTATAATCAACCTCAAATATTTTATGTTTTTTTAAAAATTTTACTATACATATATAACTATATGCAATATATAAATAATTTGAAATTATTCGATTTAATACGTAAAAATAGTTATAACCTACTGTTTGTTGCAGAAAATTTAAAAAAAACTCAATGAAACTAAGAATTTGCAAAATCTGATTTCAAAACATTCTGTTTGATGAAAACATTCGGATCTGCAAAATTGAGAATCTGAAAGACAATGGAAATCAGTAAGTTCAGAAAATCAGCTAAATCAGTAGCAAAAAATGAAAAGCAAAAGCATTAAGCACATTTGGCTCAGGGGTATAAGTTGGCTAGTCATAGACTAGACCTCGCTCACTATGGACCGAGCCAGCATTGCAGATGGTGCAAATGCTGTGTATGCAGACACAACTGAGGTAGTCGAAGGCATGCTCGATAAGGTATACATTTGGCTGAGGGGAAGATAAAATGTAGTTGGATTGGATTTGATAGTTGTGTTTTATGTTTGATGATCTTCTTAGATTCTTATATGACCGAGGAAATAAAAGAAGCTCGCAAGACAAGGAGTTTGCCAAGGAAGCTGAGGATGAGGCAAGCTTAACTTAAACAATGACAAAGTCAAATGTTCAGAAAATTCTATTCTAAGGTACAATAGTAAGATGTGAAGAACATAATTACAAATATGATTAAACTGAAGTATGCAGTTAGTGAGTTTATAAACAGAAGAATTTTAATGAGGTAGGTTTTTTAATTGTCTATGAAGTGAAACCAGAGTTGGAATACCAGATTTCCTGCAAGACACAACAACCGTAAAGAGCACAACAACAAAGAACAAGCTGCCCATAAAAATTCTAGGTAAGAGACCAAAACTCCTCCAAGATTATCATTCTATAGTGTTCTAATGATGCCCAAATCAGACAAAAATGCAGGAAACATGTAGCAGAAAGTGTTGAAGCAGAAGCACATAATTAAAAGCTTTAAAAACGGGTCAAGTTTCAAAATCTCGAACTATTACTTCAGGTACAAATGAATGGAATATGTATTTCAAATTTCATAACACAAATTTTTAATCATATTAAGTCAAATAATCAACAATAGGTTCAATTCTTGCAGCAGGAAGTAGAAATCTGGACATACAAGAAGGAAAGTGATGGTACGTTTGGAATCTAAATAACAAAATAAGAGAAAGAAGAAACTTGGACATACAAGCTTAGATGGAAAGTTTTAGCTGAACACTTCACAAATCGAGTTGTTGCTTCGCTTCAATTACCTTGATAAGGATGAACAAAGAAGTTTTCAAACCTAAGCGATGTAGAAGAAGATATGAAGATATCTGCAGAGATTATTAGGGTATGTATATATAGATAGATAATGGACAAATATTAGCGTACAAATAGGAAATTTTATCATGCGATTTAATTGTAATTTTATAAATTTAAAGATTTTTATTTTAAAACAATCAAAACCTCTTTTGGTGCCTTGCTCCGTTTGGAACTTCCATGCAGAATAGGATGATCAGTAATAAAATCAAGAGCTTTACGTAAAATAAAGATTATAAACAATTTTAATAAACTAGTAATTCAAAAAAATAAAGATTTTGTAACTTTAATGAATTAGTAATTCAAAAAATAAAGATTTTGTACCTTTAAAGTGATAGCTTGATTTTAATTCTCTTGATTCTAGGAGCGCCACGTCAGTAGGTCAGAACTCTACTTTAGTAGTATATACATATATAACTATATTCAATATATAAATAATTTGAAATCATTCGATTTAATACGTAAAAATAGTTATAACCTACTGTTTGTTGCAGAAAATTAAAAAAAAACTCAATGAAACTAAGAATTTGCAAAATCTTATTTCAAAACATTCTGTTTGATGAAAACATTCGGATCTGCAAAACTGAGAATCTGAAAGACAATGGAAATCAATAAGTTCAGAAAATCAGCTAAATCAGTAGCAAAAAATGAAAAGCAAAAGCATTAAGCACATTTGGCTCAGGGGTATAAGTTGGCTAGTCATAGACTGGACCTCGCTCACTATGGACCGAGCCAGCATTGCAGATGCTGCAAATGCTGTGTATGCAGACACAACTGAGGTAGTCGAAGGCATGCTCGATAAGGTATACATTTGGCTCAGGGGAAGGTAAAATGTAGTTGGATTGGATTTGATAGTTGTGTTTTATGTTTGATGATCTTCTTAGATTCTTATATGACCGAGGAAATAAAAGAAGCTTGCAAGGCAAGGAGTTTGCCAAGGAAGCTGAGGATGAGGCAAGCTTAACTTAAACAATGACAAAGTCAAATGTTCAGAAAATTCTATTCTAAGGTACAATTGTAAGATGTGAAGAACATAATTACAAATATGATTAAACTGAAGTATGCAGTTAGTGAGTTTAGAAACAGAAGAATTTTAATGAGGTAGGTTTTTTAATTGTCTATGAAGTGAAACCAGAGTTGGAATACCAGATTTCCTACAGGACACAACAACCGTAAAGAGCACAACAACAAAGAACAAGCTGCCCATAAAAATTTAAGGTAAGAGACCAAAACTCCTCCAAGATTATCATTCTATAGTGTTCTAATAATGCCCAAATTAGACAAAAATGCAGGAAACATGTAGCAGAAAGTGTTGAAGCAAAAGCACATAATTAAAAGCTTTAAAAACGGGTCAAGTTTCAAAATCTCGAACTATTTCTTCAGATACAGATGAATGGAATATGTATTAATAATTTCATAACACAAATTTTTAATCATATTAAGTCAAATAATCAACAATAGGTTCAATTCTTGCAGCAGGAAGTAGAAATCTGGACATACAAGAAGGAAAGTGATGGTACGTTTGGAATCTAAATAACAAAATAAGAGAAAGAAGAAACTTGGACATACAAGCTTAGATGGAAAGTTTTAGCTGAACACTTCACAAATCGAGTTGTTGCTTCGCTTCAATTACCCTGATAAGGATGAACAAAGAAGTTTTCAAACCTAAGCGATGTAGAAGAAGATATGAAGATATCTGCAGAGATTATTAGGGTATGTATATATAGACAGATAATGGACAAATATTAGCGTACAAATAGGAAATCTTATCATGAGATTTAATTGTAATTTTATAAATTTAAAGATATTTTTTTAAAACAATCAAAACCTCTTTTGGTGCCTTGCTCCGTCTGGAACTTCCATGCAGAACAGGATGATCAGTAACAAAATCAAGAGCTTTACGTAAAATAAAGATTATAAACAATTTTAATAAATTAGTAATTCAAAAAAATAAAGATTTTGTAACTTTAATGAATTAGTAATTCAAAAAATAAATATTTTTTGTAGCTTTAATTAATGAATTAGTAATTCAAAAAAATAAAGATTTTGTTTTTTTTTTGGTATGAAGGAGAGTCGGTGGTCTCCGGCGCATCTACTCGCGCTTCTTATAAATGAAAAGGCTAAGTAGTAATCACTCGGGGGATAGCCTGACCCCTTACATCGAAACGTAAAAGATCAACTACACCCTCAGGCGGGTCAAGCAATACACTTAGTCCATCAGGGAAAGAAAAAGCTAAATTAGCAAGAAAATCCACAACTTTATTCGCCTCGCGGTAGGCATGACGGTACTGGATCTCCCAGTCCCTTATGATGAAGTCGTGGCATTTACTAACCAGACTAGCAAGAGGATGGCAACGAGGAACCGTCCTCCCCAAAAGCGAAATTGCTAATTGGGAGTCCGCCTCAATGATCACCTTACGGTATCCGCACTCCCAGGCGAGCTTTAGACCATGGTAAATACCCCACAACTCGGCCATTGGTACAGTGCAAATACCTAGATTAACCACATATCCTCTTTGCCATTCTCCAACGTTATTCCTAATGACACCTGCCGCCGTAGCGTGTCCATTGCTTCGCACTGCTCCGTCAGAATTGACCTTGATGACTCTTGTTGGCGGAGCTTCCCATTTGATAAGCTCAACTCTCCTACTCGGCAAGCTGGATGGAGCCAAGTGTATCTTCCAAGCTTTAATATACTCCATGGTCCTCTCCACCACGTATGTTGGTGTGTCGTTCCTAACCGGTGCATTTTGAAAAACTTTCTCGTTCCTCCACTTCCAAATCCACCACATACCTACACCAAAAACCGCATTCCAACTGCATTTAAAAAGGTTTGGCTAGAGAGGTTACCTCGAATCCAAGAAGCAAAAGGAAGATCGAAAAAATTTTCGATGCGATGGTGGGCATTGAGACTGCGCCAAAGGGGTCTGCTGATTTGACAGTCTCTAAATAAATGGAATAGTGTCTCAGTTCCTTGATGGAAAACAGTGCATTCCGCCGAGTTAGTTAAATGTCTACACATCCTGTCTTCATTAGCCAAGACTCCTCCCTGCAGCATTTTCCAAATGAAAAAACGAATTCTTTCCTGCACTTGTAGTCTCCAGACTATTGCATACATAACTCCGTCTCCACAGTGTTTGCTATCACATTCTCTGAGCATCCTGTAGGCAGTGCTAACAGTAAAATTCCCATCTGGACTATGTCTCCAACTCAAATCATCTCCAAGCACAAGCATCTCGTTGTCTTCCTCCTGGTAGTTCGCCAATGGACCTAGGGTTAGTGCAGATAGTTTCAGTAGGGATACAATAGGCAAGAGAGGGTTGAGAACGTCCCAGATCCATCCACTTCCTTCCCTCCAGTACTCCCTGACCTTGCGTTGTAGGAGCTCGACTTCGACGGGACAAGTTGCGGCCTCCAGGGGTGGTTTATCACCGATCCATATATCCTCCCAAAAAGTAATCGAGTTACCGTCTCCTAAATTCCACTTATGGCCTGGCTGCACAACCTCTCTCACCCCTTTTTGTAGACTTCTCCAAACGTAAGAAGGGGTTGCATGAACACTTTCATTATTCCTCACGTATTTGCTTTTTATGGCATTCACCCACAACCTCTTGTCCTCCTTGAGAAACCTCCATCCCAGCTTTCCAACAAGGGTCATGTTAAGGTCTTTCATAGCCTTTACCCCAAGACCCCCCCCTCCTTGGGTTGACAAATGTGATGCCATGCAACAGTATGCATCGTTCTTTTCCCATCTTTGTGACCCCATATGAACTCTCTACAAATTTTATCAATTTCCGAGCAGATGCTGTTTGGTAGAATCATAGACGCCATTGAGTATATGGGTATCGTCGATATGACCGACTTCGTAAGGGTAACTCTCCCAGCAAAGCTGAGATTTCTTCCCTTCCATCCAGCTAATTTACCGTTGATTTTATCAAGAAGTCCAGCAAAAGTACTCTTTTTAATCCTTTCTTGAATCAACGGCATTCCGAGATAATTTCCCAGGTTTTTCGTAACCTCAATACCACTCAATCTATGGATCCTCTCCTGCATATCCTGTGGCACATTAGGAGAAAAAAAAATTCTAGATTTTTGAACGCTTACTCTTTGTCCAGAAACTCTGCAGAAAGTTTCTAAGCAACTCATAACAACTCTTATTTGCTCAGTTGATGCCTCAGCAAATAGAGTAAGGTCATCCGCGAAGAACAAATGCGAGAGTTTAGGGCCATATCTCGACGGTCTTATAGGTTTCCATCTCCCTTGCTCAACAGCCTCGAGAATGATATGACTCAACCTCTCAACACATAAAACAAAGAGATAGGGAGATAGCGGATCACCTTGTCTCAATCCCCTTTCCGGAATGAATTGATTCGTGAGATTTCCATTCCATAGCACTTGCATTCTTGGAGTAGAAATGCACTCCTTTAGCATGCGAGTCCATTCAGCAGGAAGGCCAACAGTCTTGATGAAATCCTCGACAAAATCCCATCTAATGCGGTCATATGCCTTCTCTAGATCGAGTTTCAGGACCATCTATTTCCTCCCGGTTTTCTTTTTCCTCATAGTTTGTACAATCTCCTGCATAAGAACAATATTATCTTGTATATACCTTCCTGGGATAAAGCTCCCCTGCGTAGGTCCCACAACATAACTGATGATCTTTTGAAGACGGTGCACTAGCACCTTTGCAATCAAGCATATTAAAGTATCGTTCATGCCATGGGGGAGCTTTTGGGTTTCGTAAAACCGAGTAACCTCCCTAACAACCGATACTCCAATAATGTTCCAGCACTTTTGGTAGAAAACGGGCTGGAAGCCGTCAATCCCCGGTGCCTTGAAGGCACCCATATCTTTGACCGCATTCCACACCTCCTCTCCTCTGATGGGTTTCATCAACTCAGATTTGTCCCTTTCATCAATCTGCGGATAGCCGTTCTCTAATTCGCCCATGTTCTGAATACTACTTTCGTCCCTCATGCTATATAGCTTTGTAAAGTAGTCCGTCACAATGTCCACAACTCGAGAGTTATCTTCCTCCCAATGTCTTTCCGGAGATCGCAAGCCATCAACTCTGTTTTGTCTCCTCCGGATGATAGTAGAAGTATGAAAAAAGGACGTATTTCTATCTCCAAAAGTCAGCCATTGTTCCCTCGATTTTTGGAACCATATGATCTCCTCTTGTTCCAGAATCCTATCCAACTCGTTTTTTAGAGAAGCTTCCTGATCCCTCAAACAACGGATATAAGTAGGATCTGTGGGGTTAGCACTTTGTACGTTGACCAGCTCCCTTGTGATATGGTTTTTCCTGCGAAACACATCTCCAAAAACCCTACGGTTCCATAAAATAAGCCAATTTTTAAGAATGGGTAGGGGGATACCTGAGTTTGCATGCTGATTCCAGCAACGCCTAACCATGGGGAAAAAATCTTCATGCGTCATCCAAGCGGCTTCAAATCTGAAGGGTCTCCGTGTCCGTTCATTTCTCGTGCTAGACTTAAATCTGAGAAGCAAAGGTGCATGATCCAACGAGTATCTTGCCAAATGACGGACTGACGCGTCAGGCCAATCAAGTCTTCCCACCTGACTGATCAACACCCGATCCGGTCTCTTTTGCACTCCTCGGTTTCTGGATTTGCTATCATCCCAGGTGAATTCAGGACCCGAAAACCCTAGGTCAAGCAGACCTAGATTATTGATCAAATCGCCGAAGAGCCCGGAATCTGGATGAAGACCTCCTGACCCTCCCTTTCTTTCATGCTCAAACAAAATACAATTGAAATCTCCTCCCACCAAATAAGGTTCTGTAATGGTTTCTAACTCTCTTTCTAATGCAGCCCAAAATGGCACCCTTTTGGTGGGTGTAGGTGGAGCATAAACCACAATCATATGTATGGATTTGCCCATTTGCTTTGTGCGAACGTGAATAAAGAATTCACAATCATTGATGACAGTAACTTGGAAAGTCGGGTTTCTCCAAAGAATCCACACCCGTCCCTCGAAACCATTAGCCTCAACCCGGTGACAACCCTCGAAAACTAGCCTACTGCACACTCTTTCAGCATGCTCGCCTGATATACGAGGTTTCAGGACAACTAACATATCCATGTTATGATGTCTACAAAGATACTTGATAGTTCTGCGGAAGCTGCTCTTAGCTGCTCCTTGTACATTCCATATCATGCAATTCATAATCACAAATAAACTAAGGTGAGCTACATACCTTTGATAGAGAGGCGGCGAGGGGATCAGTAGTAGATCTCGACATCCTTTGCTGCCTTATATGCCTCAGCAGCAATATCCTCTCCACTAGTTTTCATGTCACCAGTTCTTTTGGGGACCTGGTTAGTGTCTTCGGAGCATTTTATACCTCCATCTACCCTCTGCGTGTTGTTTTCAGGCGAGGGCTGCTTCATTAGAAGCATGTCACCCTCAAGATTCAGGTCATTATCGTCAGTGGTTCTCTTATCTCTATCATCACCCTCCACCCTTGAGATGCTTCCAACTCTTGTATTAACCTTGCTCTCGGAATCCTTGGTTTCTGTATCTCTTTGTCTTGCTTCCTCGTTGGATCTTTTTCCTTCAGTGTTTTGTAGTTCCTCTCTTTCGTTGATAAAAGATTGTCTGTTCGGGCTAACCTCTTCCTGTCTCTGCCTTTTCAATGAAATTCCTTCACTTCTCTCTTCTTCCGATGCCTTGGCTTTCCTCGTGACCCGTCTTCTATCGTTTCGCAACTTATTACGTCTCCTTCTTTTCTCCAGTTCTATTTCCTCCTTCTGGCGGGCTGCAACTTCAAACACCAGCCCCTTAGTCTTTTCAGTCCTTTCCTCCTTGCTATTGCTAGTGGATGCCCCATCATTATACTGGGCTTTTTCGTTGGGTCTTGTTTGAACTTCTGATTTCTGGCCCACTATGACTTGAGCTTCCGGTGTTGACCCACTTACAATGTTTTTTCCTTTGTCTTGTGTGGTGATAATTATGTCCTTCCGCTGCATATACTTTCCAATTCCTGTGTTATTGACTTGCCTATTTTGGGTGTGAGATATTCCTTGCTGTATCACTATCTGATTCTTTCATTTTCCGAATTTGTTTCTCCTAGCCACCATCATCCATGGTCCGTAACCTTCATGATTGCCGCCGGTGGCCGGAGTACATGTTCTCGACTGCTCCTTGTTAGAATCAGTTCCATCTTCCTTCTCACCTTTATCTTGGTCTGTACCTGGATCTATCGTATGTTCTGTTACCTTCTGATTAGCATTTTCATTATGTTCGCAATGCGAAGCATAGTGACCATAACGCCCACACTTAAAACAAATAGTGTCAAGCCCCTCGTAGTTTATAGGACATCTCTTGCCATTGATGTAGATTGCCTTCTTCAACGGACGTCCGATGTCAATTTCTACACATAATCTAATGAAACGTCCACGGTTAAAATGCAGCATTTTTGGGTCAATGGTAATTGGAACACCAATACCAACCGCCATATTCCATATTATGGCTTCATGGTACCATTGTACTGGTACCCCTGTAATCCTAACCCATATGGGTGCTGAAGTGATCGGTGTAGACGTAATGAAATCAGGCGTCCACTTCTTCATAATCAGACAGCGACCAAATACAGCCCACGGTCCTCCTGTTAAGACCATCATCAATTCATTTTCACTCTTAAATCTGGCCAGGAAGTAATTATTGTCGAGATCTATGAGTTGCAGGTTGTTGCCACACTTCCATAACTCTCTAATTTTCCTTTCCAAACCCTAAGACCTTGAAAACAGTTGAGTTCTTCCATCTTGCTTCAAGATCAGTTGTGATTACCTCGTCTACCTCCATTACTGGGTGTCCGTCCATACCAAACGGAAAGCTAACTTTCACTTTTCCGTTTAGTGTTTCCTTAGAAATACAGTCGCTTGACCCACCATTATTTTTTACTCCTCCTATGACATCGCTCCAAGTCCTCCTTGTACTTCCTTTTGGTGTTGTCTTATTTGTTTCTGGGGGTTGTTGACTTGTCTTGTCCTTGGTAGTATTCTCAACAGCAGTTTCAGTTTGCGTTGTCACCGTCGAGATCGTTGGTAGTACTACAACCACAATCTCAATATTCGGTCTTGTTTCCCTATGATGATTTTCTAAAGCTTCTCTTGACTCATTCATTTGTCTAGTAACAAACTCCACCATCTCAATGTCATCTTGGCTTTTCTCTAGTGAGTTCTTGTCATCTAGTGAATCTTGCATCACAGAATCACTACCTACCATATTTGCTCCTTCTATCCCAGTGACAATGGTCTCCTGAGTGTTGCCTTCCTCCATAGCTGTCGGAACAACCACACAACGATCAATCCGCCGACCTAGTCTTTTGGCTACTAGGGTTACGTTATAGAGGAGAGAGAAGAGAGCGGTGTCTTGAAGAGTTGAAGTGAATTCCAACACAAAGTCCAAAAAAAATAAAGATTTTGTACCTTTAAAGTGATAGCTGTAACACCGCAAATTTTGAGAACTTGGGGAGCTACTGGTTAGGACCTCACAATGGGTCCCGACCTTAGTTTGACAACAATTTAACTTGGATCTTACAACAAGGTCCAAAAGTATTTAAAACATTTGAAAACTTTAAACAATATATACATGAAAAATATGTATCAGCCTTACAAAGCAAAGGTACCAAAATGACACATAAGAAGAACAGAAGACATCCCGTCCCTAACTAAATAAGTACGTGGACCCGGCTGACCATTCCCTTCGGATCTCTCTACAACTATTTTAACCTGCAAGGCATCTACAAGCGGTATAAAACCGTTAGGTAACATTCTATGCATAAGTATAAAGGTAAAAGCACAAACACACAACATACACAATCAACATGCAACACTCAAATCCTTTTATTATCTTTAATTAGGTGATAGGTTATTACTAATGATACTTATTTTGTGACACGAGGGATTTCCAAACCTCGCCCCTGTCCCCGTTTACCAACGCGGAATGGTACTAATGCATATGACCGTCTACCTGACTGGGCTGGTCGCAGGGAACCTCCTAGACTCTTGCAAGAGCTAGACAGATGATGTCACGACCCGTTATCATACACTTGGGTCAATTACGTAAATAATAAAGTCGGCCTAATCCGGTTTCGTTATTTATGATAACTAACAAACACCACTCATACACATTACATTCATACAAGAGTCAGCTAAGTAAGTCCGTGGACTTACCAGAATCAAATCTCGACTCTCTCTTAACCACCACTAAATCCGTAAGTCCAGAACTCAGTTGCCTGTCAGAGGAGGCACGTGGGTCAACACATTTCCCTGGATACTTATAAGTCTAAAACTCTTAAGATATACGATTCTATGTGTAGAAGTTATTATAGTGTTTATTTAAGGTAAAATGACTATTTTACCCTTAGTCCCGGAACTTCCAAAAACTCGGAATATGTACTTAAATTATAATTTGAGGCTAACTAACCATATTCTACTCCCTAGGATGATTTTAGGTAACAACTAGAAAAACTACCCATTTTCTATTTCCCGAAAAGTCACTAAAGTCCAACTACAGCTTCAAATATAAAATTCGAATAATCTTATAAAAATTCTGAAATAATTCCCTAGATCATCTATGATATCCCATCTACTCATAGTAGAAAGAATTTCTTAAAACTGTTAAAGCATCGCTTCTACAAAAATTTCTAAAGTTGGTTACAACACTTAACAAGCAGCACACTGTCTTAACTTTGAAAAATCAAAACTCCTAAACTACTCGCTGGATTTATCCCAAATTTTGATATGTTCTACTATAAAATCTTATCTCTAATATATCCAAAATTCAGACGCAAAGGAGATCAAAATCCTATTTAAAACTATCTCACAAAACCGAATTTCAGCACAACAGAAAAATTGCTTACGACTCAATCTTGGAAAAATCATAAATCCCAAACCACTCGCTGGATGCCTCTCAAATTTTAATATGTTCTACAAAATATGTCAACTATATCATATCAAAAATTCAAGCCCAACAGAGATCAAAAGCCTATTCAAAACTATCTCATAAAACAGCATCCCATGCTGTTTTTCTCAACTCAGCACATTTATAAAACTGCATGAGGAGCCAACTTTGGGCAACCATATCTCCTAAACTATAACTCGGAATATTCTAAAATTTCAGTATGTTATACTATGCAAGGTCAACTGTAACATATCCAAAGTGCAGCAACAAATGAGGAGTTTAGCTTACCCAAATCGGAGTCCAAAATTGGCTGTTCGTCACAGTTGGAAAATTGAAAGATGTGACAGCCCCTCTGCGGTTGTTCCTTTGGCTGGAGTATATGGATTCCTAGAGGGTTTGGCACCAGTTATAAGCGCATATATGGCTGAAGTAAAGCAAGGAAGAAGGAGTGAGGTATTACTCATCTACAAGGCTCACAAGGGTGACCGCCTGCAGAAGGTTGTCCTCTGAACGTCCGGTGTAGTTAAAGGAGGGGCGGGGACGGTCACTGCATTTTTGGCTGAAGGCAATGGAGTCTCAAGTAGCTTCTGCGTGGACGGAGTCGCAAGGAAGCAAGCCGTAGCCTACTGCTGCGTTGCTGTCACCGCGTGGGAGAAATCGCAAGACCAATCCTCCATCTCCGCTGTTGCTGCGTGCTGAAAGAAGAGGAGATGAAGGGCTAGAGTCCGCTGTTATTGCGTGCTGAATGACGAGGAGATGAAGAGCTAGGGTCCGCTGCTGTTGCATGCTGAATGACGAGGAGATGAAGGCTAGGGTTAGAAGAGAGGAGCCGATTTACGTGGGAGAGAGAATTGAAAGAAAGGGTTTGCAAGGGTAAGGTTGAACGGCTGCAACGCTTCACTGTTGGGCTGCTTCTGGCTGGCTTCTTGGGCTGCTCCAATCCGCCAGCAAGGGACAAAGCCATGGGCTGGACAAGGTAAGCACAAGAGATGGGCTGAAGTTGTAAAAACAAAGGTGGGCTAAGTTGTCAAAACTCGTCAAAAACTCGTCATGGCTTTGTCAGGCCCATGCATGACTTCGTCACAAAGTTGTCGGGCTTCGTCATGACCTCGTCTCAGCTCTGTCATGATCTCGTCACAGCTTTGTCACATTCTCGTCACAGCTTTGTCACATTCTCGTCACAACTTTGTCACATTCTCGTCTAAAGTCGTCGTTAAGGATTAATTATAAGAATTAGGGTTTGATATAATTCTATCATTTTATGTGAATTAAATTCTACATAAAATAATAAATAATTATAAGAATTAGGATTTGATATAACTCTATCATTTTATGTGAATTAAATTCTACATAAAATGATAAAATATGTGAAGAAAGAAATACTAGATAGAATGGGAAACCGTCAACGGCTCGAAGTCCGAATTGATTTGGAATTAAACGGAATAAAAATTCCGGATATTACAATAGCTCGATTTTAATTCTCTTGATTCTAGGAGCGCCACGTCAGCAGGTCAGAACTCTACTTTAGTAGTATATACATATATAACTATATTCAATATATAAATAATTTGAAATTATTCGATTTAATACGTAAAAATAGTTATAACCTACTGTTTGTTGCAGAAAATTAAAAAAAAACTCAATGAAACTAAGTATTTGCAAAATCTGATTTCAAAACATTCTGTTTGATGAAAACATTCGGATCTGCAAAACTGAGAATCTGAAAGACAATGGAAATCAGTAAGTTCAGAAAATCAGCTAAATCAGTAGCAAAAAATGAAAAGCAAAAGCATTAAGCACATTTGGCTCAGGGGTATAAGTTGGCTAGTCATAGACTGGACCTCGCTCACAATGGACCGAGCCAGCATTGCAGATGCTGCAAATGCTGTGTATGCAGACACAACTGAGGTAGTCGAAGGCATGCTCGATAAGGTATACATTTGGCTCAGGGGAAGGTAAAATGTAGTTGGATTGGATTTGATAGTTGTGTTTTATGTTTGATGATCTTCTTAGATTCTTATATGACCGAGGAAATAAAAGAAGCTTGCAAGGCAAGGAGTTTGCCAAGGAAGATGAGGATGAGGCAAGCTTAACTTAAACAATGACAAAGTCAAATGTTCAGAAAATTCTATTCTAAGGTACAATAGTAAGATGTGAAGAACGTAATTACAAATATGATTAAACTGAAGTATGCAGTTAGTGAGTTTAGAAACAAAAGAATTTTGATGAGGTAGGTTTTTTAATTGTCTATGAAGTGAAACCAGAGTTGGAATACCAGATTTCCTGTAGGACACAACAACCGTAAAGAGCACAACAACAAAGAACAAGCTGCCCATAAAAATTTAAGGTAAGAGACCAAAACTCCTCCAAGATTATCATTCTATAGTTTTCTAATGATGCCCAAATCAGACAAAAATGCAGGAAACATGTAGCAGAAAGTGTTGAAGCAGAAGCACATAATTAAAAGCTTTAAAAACGGGTCAAGTTTCAAAATCTCGAACTATTTCTTCAGGTACAGATGAATGGAATATGTATTTCCAATTTCATAACACAAAATTTTTAATCATATTAAGTCAAATAATCAACAATAGGTTCAATTCTTGCAGTAGGAAGTAGAAATCTGGACATACAAGAAGGAAAGTGATGGTACGTTTGGAATCTAAATAACAAAATAAGAGAAAGAAGAAACTTGGACATACAAGCTTAGATGGAAAGTTTTAGCTGAACACTTCACAAATCGAGTTGTTGCTTCGCTTCAATTACCCTGATAAGGATGAACAAAGAAGTTTTCAAACCTAAGCGATGTAGAAGAAGATATGAAGATATCTGCAGAGATTATTAGGGTATGTATATATAGACAGATAATGGACAAATATTAGCGTACAAATAGGAAATCTTATCATGAGATTTAATTGTAATTTTATAAATTTAAAGATATTTTTTTAAAACAATCAAAACCTCTTTTGGTGCCTTGCTCCGTCTGGAACTTCCATGCAGAACAAGATGATCAGTAACAAAATCAAGAGCTTTACGTAAAATAAAGAATATAAACAATTTTAATAAATTATTAATTCAAAAAAAATAAAGATTTTGTAACTTTAATGATTTAGTAATTCAAAAAATAAAGATTTTTTGTAGCTTTAATTAATGAATTAGTAATTCAAAAAATAAAGATTTTGTACCTTTAAAGTGATAGCTCGATTTTAATTCTCTTGATTCTAGGAGCGCCACGTCAGCAGGTCAGAACTCTACTTTAGTAGTATATATTGATTGATTCATTAGGAATACGTATCTATTATACTTACTAAAACAGAGCACGGGTTGATGACGTGGCGCGCTGTGGACGCAGGATTTTTGAAATTGAGCTCCCACAATTAAAGCCAATAAATCTTTATTTTTTACACTATTTTTTAAACCATAAAATCTTTTATTATTAAAATAATAATTTTATAGAAACTAAATCAATTTTTTAATAATAATAAAAAAATTAATCGAATTAGCTTTAACAATCAAATCACCTTAACAACCAAATCATTTTTTTAATAAATAAATATTTATAAAAATATATTAAAAGATATTGCGATTTTGATTTCCCTTTTAATTATATTTTCGGTTAGGATTTTTATTCGACGGATTTTTTTTCGAACGTTCCATCAGATTTTTCCATGGTTCGCTTAGAACTTTTATGTTTTACAAATTTGTCGAACAAAATTTATTTTTTTGAAACTACAACTTTAGGTTATGTGCGAGTTTTAATTAAATTGATTTTGAATTGAATTTTATTTTCGAAATGTTCCATCAGATTTTAAGCGAACAATTATTTTTTGATAAAATCTATCAAAGTTTACGTTTTTTTTTTTTTTGAAAAATACCTATAAATATATAATAAATTTTTACATGATTCCATTGGATTTTTTTTGATAGTTTTTTAAGTAAAAAACTTCCATTTAATCAACAAAATTGATTTCCATTTTGACGGTAAATTGAATTCCATTGTTATTATATCTTTTTATTATGGATTTTAATTAAATTGGTTTCGATTTCATTTCCATTTTAGTTATATTTTCTGTTAGGATTTTTATTCGAACGAATTTTTTTTCCGAACGTTCCATGTGATTTTTTTCATGGTTCCCTTAGAACTTTTCATGTTTTACAAATTTGTCGAAAAAACTTTATTTTTTTGGAACTAAAAATTTTACGTTATGGGCGAGTCTATATCTACTACTAGAGCAGTATACATGACAGTTTACGTGGTGCGTTGTGAGAGTAGTATTTCGAAATGGAGCTCCCACAATTTTTTTTTGAAATTGTATAATTAACAATCGTTTTTCTATTGTTTCATCCCTTGATTTGATTTTTAACCGTAACCCCGTGTATCTGATCTATTTTTAAGTTATTAAAAAAAAAATTGACGTGTACACCTTTTTTATGTTAATTTTATTTATTTATTGATTTTCTTCCACCGATCAGCAAATAAGTTATTTTTAGATAATAGTTATCGGACTTTGAAGTTAATTTTGAATTAAATTAAATATTTTTAAAATTTTTTTAGCTTGTAGATATAGACCGCGTTATATTAATTAAATTTTTGTTTAATTATGTTAAGTTTCTTAGCTTGTAGATCACATAAATCTTTTGTAATTTTAATAATTAAAAATAAAATTAACTAATTAACTAATAGATTTATAGTCGAAAACTAATTAATTAAAATAAAAATTTTAATACACCAATAAGCATTATAATCCAAAAAAAAAACAAAAGAGTTGTTAAATACAAAAAAAATTGTAAAATTAAATTGTTACCCATTGACCAAGAAAAAATTCCTAAACTCATTACATAATCGGAAAAAAACAAAAATGTTGTTATATATATATATATAATATTATTATTCTATTAAGTATGTCCATAGTATAATCTCATTTAGTAAATTTATCCTTAATAAAGTAATGTTGGTAAGTCGATTAGATTAGAGAAGTATACAAAACAAAAGCACGTAAAAAAACCTATTTCACAATATTCTTTCTCATTATTTTCAAAACCCGCACAAGGTGTGGGTATTATACTAGTTCATAGTTAAAATTCTTTGAAATTAAAATCGGAACTTCTGTTACTCAATTAATAATTTTGTTAGTTTTTTTTATTAATATCCAGATTTTCAATTATCTTTTATTAATATCCAGATTTTTCAATTTTTTAAAATCAAAATCAGAACATTCAGTTAATAAATAAATTTGTTTGTTTTTTTATTAATATCTAGATTTTTTAATCTTAATAATTTTGCCCGAAAATCGGAACAGCTTTTACTAGTTTGTTTTATAAAATTTATATACTTTAATAAAAAAGATTTATTGGCTTAATTTGTTATTTAGAAAAATATTTAATTTTAGAAAAATTTTGGGGGCGCCACGTCAGCATTATTGACGTCTGGTTTAGTAGAGTATATAGATAATCAAGAAGTTTAATTTAAAAAAATGGATAAAATATTCATTAAGAACCAAGTATATGAAATCTTGACTCTTGTTAATTTGTGTTGGCCTTAAACCTCATCAATACTTGTTGTTTACAACTACTATGATCCTAGGCTCTCATCTATCCCTCGTAAATACTCGTGAGATAAGTCTGATAAGAGTTGATATAAGACTAAGAGGGAGAAACATAAGTGACGAATATAAATACATAATGGGAGAAACCCAAAAACTTGGAATCAACAAATGTTATCTATATATACTATTATAGTTAAAATATTTACTTCAATGTGGTTCTTATATACTACTATTAAAGTCAAAGTATTTACTTCAATGTGATTCTTCCTAAATCATAATATGTCACATGTTATTTTCTTATAATTTTTATTTTTTTAAAATTATATATATATAGTTACCATATTATAATTATTCTATTGTAGAATTTATACGATCTACTTACCATACATGTCTTTTATATATATATATATATATATATATATATATATATATATATATATACTAAACATACTTCAAATTATACTAATAAAATAATAATTCTATGTTAATACTTATACCAAAATAACTTTATATATATAGTTATACGTATATTTATCAATACTAAACATAATTTCTTTTAATATATGTATATATGGAAGTTTATGCATTCCCGCTTCATGGGAAGTGCAAGGCTTGTAGGTATAATTAATTAATACCTATATTTAGAAAAATAGAAAATTGTATTTAAAAAAGCCTAAAAATATGAAAGTGTATGCATTCCCGCTTCATTGGAAGTGTAATTGAGAATTAGAGAGATGAGTGTCAACTTCACGGTTAGATAATTTACTATTCTAACTTGAACATATAAATATATAACTCTTATATTAAATAGAAAATAATAAGTAACTTATTAAATGTATAAATTATTATAATTTAATTATTACATCTTTTTGTTATGCAAGTATATTATTTAAAACTGTCTAAGATAATTTTGTAACTAAACTTTTTAATTGTTCTCTATTTTAACGATTATATTTTAGTTTTTGAAATTTATTGTCTAAATAAAACTATTTTTATTGTTTATCTAAAATTATAATTAATTTAATACTAAAATTTTAAATTATCTTTGAATTAATTAATTAAAACCACTATATTATATCAATTTTTTATATAAATTTTAAATTTTATATACCCATTAAATTTAAAATTAAATCCGTGCCTTGGCATTAGAATTACACTAGTTTATAAACAACTTGACAAAAAGAGAGAGAGAGCGATAGCGGAATCAGCCTAAATTGGCCAGTTTATAGACTGGCCAACGGTAATACCCAGCTAGTTAGAACCAATCTGCCCAACAAGAATCTCAAAATAGGCCGCAAGGGAAAGGATGCGGTAAAGGTCGTGGGGCTGGAGATGACATGAGTCAACTCCGAATGATTGAGTTGAACATAAGTAATGTACAAGATACATAGATGGTTGCATGTATGATTCAGATTCGGTCCCAACCTTTTAAGATTTGTTTTATATGGGTGCTACATATTCTTTTATATTTAATAAATGTGTATCTAGACTCAAATTAGATACCGTTGAAGGTATATCGTACTCAACAAAGTTACCTAATGGTAATAGGAAACGGAGATCTAAGGAAATTTATAATTACCCTCTAAGATTAGACCCATGTGGATTGGCCAATGGAATTATTTATAACCGGATTGGACAGTGATGATGTAATCATAGGCATGCATTGGATGATCAAGTATAAGGCTAAGTTAGATGCAGAAGTGCTAGCATGATGTCGTGTGGGTTGATTACCACACTAGTCACATATTACCATAAGCATACAGCGGTTAAAATGAAATGGATAGTTTCAGTCGCAAATACTAATGTAGCATGATATAGGTATGTTTTGTTTGTAATAACCGAAATTTTTTTTTTACTCCGTTTAAATACCAGATCAAATCGGATTCCGATCCGCCAACCTCTATTCTTCTAGATAAGATTAAAACGATATTCATATCTATCATTTTATGTGACTTCATACACATAAAATGATAATTTACGTAAACCGTAAATAATTCCGATTCCGTACGAGTAACATTATTCGTTCAGCCAATTGTTTTATGGATGAGCAGGCCCAACTAGTTGGCCCAATGGTCTTCGGCCGGCCCACTGGCCCATTACCTAATCATTTACTAATCTAACTTAACCTAATCTAATCCTAACCTAATGATCGACATCTAAGTACCGCTGCTTTACTTATCCCTCTCCCAACCGCATTCTTCTTCCTCTCTTTCCGAACGATAGACAGCAGCCCATACCCACAGACACGGCAACAACCACATCAACCGTCCGACTCAGCCGCAGTCTCACGCTCGTCTTCGCCGGCAAGAGAATGATCGACAGTCCCGATATTCCTCTTCTGCACACCGACGCCGGAACCAAGATCCAACCCTCCGACCTTCCAGCCCTGCTTCACTACACCGATACAACAATCGAGACTCGCTCCTTAATGTCGATGGAGACCAGCAGTGAACCTAGACCACCCTCCACCTCTTGAGGTCGTGAGTTTCTTCTGCGCGTAGATGCCTCCTCCCGACGGGCGCTGCCGGCCTGACTCATTCCGGTCGACGACATACCCGGATAGACCAACAATCCGCGTCGCTCCTCTCCTCCTGCACCACGCCACAACGATCGCAACCCACACTAGATGCATATCATCCCCTTGCAAACACCGGACTGGTCTTGGTTGTTCTCCACTCAGCAAGTATCGCTCCCCCTCTCTTCCAGCCTTCTCCTACCTTTCTTTTGCCTTCTGATTGTGGGTTAAAAACATGAGACATCCGGACTACTTGAACCTGCAGTGAGCAGCTGAACCCCCTCCGTTTTACATAGCGGGTATTGCTAATCCGAGTACGGTGTGGCGTCGGATTCATCACTGCTGCAGACAGGCTAGGCGCTCAACCTCAGCCTCGTTTATTCCACCTCGTGTCTCGTCGGAAAGGCTGTCACCGAGCCGGACCGAAGCAAACTGTGGTGAGTCCTGTACCGTCCACTCCTGTGCTTCCTTTCTGTTTTATGTTGGAGTTGCAGTAAAATAGGTATACATAGTAAGAGGTGGGTAGAGTTGAGTAGTTTTACAGTGAAATTAAACAAGTGGTTAGGTTGAAATTAAATACCTCTATACCCTTAATCACTGCAGTATGTATATATATATATAGATTTATAGGTATAAGAGGGATAAGTATATACATAGTGTTGTAGAGATAGTAAGGATAGATAAGTACGTATGGATGTATAGGACGGAGTATACGTAAGAAGAGATATAATTACAAGGTATATATATATATATATATATATATATATATATATATATATATATATATATATAATTATGTGTGTGTACGTGGATGATAGTAGAGTGGTGAGGATAAGAGCCAAGGAAGCGGTTGGTAGAATCTAATCGGGAAGGTTAAGAGTATTATAACCGGATAGAGTATTAAAGTTTGGAAATAAATTCTAAAAGAAAATATGAGAATTTAGGATAGACGTTGGAGAATTTCGGGATCCGGAGTAAAATAGTCTTTAAACCTAAGAGAGTTGTTTTCGTAAAGTTTTCCTCTTGAAATTTGTACCTCTTCGAAGTGATTAACTTCTAAGAGTACGGGATGAAATGTTGATACACATGCCTTGTTTAACAGGCGTTTGAGTTACCACGAGTACGGAGCAAGTTGAAAATTTTGAGAGTGGTCCTTGATTGAGGTAAGTCCATGCGACTTACTTAGCCGGTTTCTGGATGTTAGTTGAATGATAATGGTGGTGTGTGCGATGTGTGTTTATAATAACAACTTGTTAGGACGACCGTTGTTGTTATGTGTTAAGGCCCAAGTGTATGTATAACGGGCCGTGACATCACTGCCCAGCTCTGCCAGGAGACTGGGAGGTTCTCTATACCCAGACCATACAGGTACACGGTGAGATGCATCGGATCCACTCCTGATGGGTACACGGGGGCGGAGGCGAGGTTTGGGAATCCCTCGTGTCACAAAATAAGTATCATCAGAGTGAATGACTTAAATGAAGATAATAAATGGATTGTTTGAAAGCATGATGAGTGTTTATTATTGTATGTGTGTGTGCTATTATTATTCTCCTAATGTTTAGATAACTAGCTAATGGTTGTTTTGTTGTGCTTTTAGTTTTATCGCAGGTTAGAACAGCAACTGAGTGATCCGGAAGTAGTGGTCAGCCGGGTCTCCGTACTCCTTAGAGTGGGGGTTTGGGTTGTTGCTTTGTTGTCTTTCCCTTTGTTAAGACAGTTAGTCTTTTCCGTTGTTTAAGTACGATAGGCTGTTAGACTTTGTTGCATTCATCATTTTACAAATACATTTTTATGAATTCGGTTTTTCTTATTTGTGTCTTGTTGCAAGATCCTAGTAATATTGTTGTCAAACTGAGGTCGGGACCCATTGTGAGGTCCTAACCAGTAATATCCCGGGTTCCGAGAATCCGGGGTGTTACAACATGGTATCAGAGCTTTAGGTTGGCAACAATGGCACTTGAAATCTTCTGAAAGATCGAATAAGTACTTGAGCAGAACCCGAAAAGGGAGCTGAGTTTTAAAAAGGACTTTTGGTTTTCAAATGCATGCATAGTCTGGTTGGGGATAGAAAAGTACGGCTGACCACCACTACTACCGCGGATCTCAGTATGCTTAGTTTAGACTTATAGTATGGTACAATTATGTATGTTATAAATATCCATATATATGTAGCACGTTGTTACCCTAGAGGATATGAAATATTCTTTAGTTGAGTTATCATGATGCGATCATCGCCTCATGATAAAACGGTTGGAGATCTTAAAGGGTATCTGTACGAAAATAGTGGACTCATACCCCAGATTGGAACATTACATTATGGCAGACGCCCTGGTGGTTTTACAATTGTCCGAAGGACGAGTGATTAAGAAGTTGGGGATTACTAGAGGATGTTAACAACAAGAACAATCGGGCGAGAAAAGAATATCAAGCAATTCAAATAGAAGTAATAGAAAACCGTACAAGGATTTTAGCGGTATGACGACGAGAGGTGAAACTCAAGATGCATGTAAGGACTAATAAGAGGGCGGATTGAAGAGGACAACATCAAAACACCATTCAAACAAAGTATAGTACAACTACACTTGGCGGGTTAAAGGACACTACAACCAAGGTGGATGCCACCATAGACAAGTATGAGCATGAGAGTACAGAGAAAATAGAGTGTTGACCCAGATATAAAAGATTAAAGGAGTACCAAGACAGAGATTTACGATCGAGTTTAAAAGACAAAAAAAAAAAAAAAAAAAATTA